>JBBCBC010000040.1:535321-1151457 GCA_037126765.1 Stenogyne calaminthoides
TGTGTAAATTGTAATGTATTCTTTAGATAACATTTTTTTTTTTTTTTGACGGAAAAATACTTTATTAAAAAGGTCAAATAATCAATTTGAACATGTAATTTTTTTTTTGTTAGTAAAATCTTCTATATATTTGAATTCATGTAAGTTGTTCTTTCTTTTCTAAGTATCATTATTATGAAAATATATTATCGCTATTTAAAAAATTAAGCATTTTTGTTAGTAGTCATAGTGCATATGTATAACATTGACATTAAAAAATAAGAGTTCATGTGAATTCGGATTCACACGACACTTACCTTTTTTTTTAATTAAGAGAGAACTTTTGTCTGAACCTCTAGCAAAGGGATTCAAGACCTCTCCACCACAATTCGAATTGTATAGGGGTTCAAATATCCTCTTCCAGCGAGGATGATACGGCAAGGATACGTCTGTTTATTTAAATTTTATTATATATAACACTTATAAGATATATGAAAATTTTAAAATTAGCATATCAAATGTATGTAATTCACATAAAACTTAAGCATTTTTAATAATTTAATGTAATTAAGTAATAAACATTAATTCAAATAACATCAATTCAATACATAAGTTATATTAAGGAATTCAATAAAAAAAATAAGTGATATATTTTTAATTTAAATTATATTGCATAATAATGTTCAATTCAAATAATACATTTAGTACTTAATAAAATGACCATATAGATTTTAGTCTTAAAAATTGCAAAAATAAACAAAAAAAAAATTAAAAATTATTTTTTCTAAAAAAATAACCACTCACCCACCCTTCCCGCACTGGATACGCGTATCCTAATTTTTTTTTTAAATTACTCACGGATTAAGCCACACGACGATCCGGTCTGCGAATCCCACGAATCGCACCCACACCCTCGGAGTATCCAATACTGCACCGTGGTTTTTTTAGAAGAATCCGTGCATCATAGGCAGAGAATATTGAGGTAAGTAATTTGAGTGTTGAATTAGTTGTGGATGAGTTTTTTTTAATTTGTTTATAGCGATTAATGTTCACGTTTTTGTGTTGTATATATAATCTGATTTTATGATTTTATTATTTTATATTGCAGGAAGTATTGAGGTAAGTAATTTCAGTTATGAATTAGTTATGATTGTTTATTGTAATTGTGTAGTTAAGCAATTTGAGAGTTATGAATTGATTATAAATTGTTTATTATAATTGTGTAATTATTTTGTATATTGCATGGAGTTTTTTTAATATTGCACGTATAAGTAATTTGGTTGTTGAATTAATTGTAGAGGAGTTTCTTCTAATATGTTCATAGACTTTAATATTCATATTTTGTATATATTGCAGGGAATATTAACGTAAGTAATTTGAGTTATGAATTTGTTATGAATGTTTATTGCAATTGTGTAATTATTTTATATATTATAGAGAAATTTTTATATTGCACAGAGTATTGAGGTAAGTAATTTGAGGGGATTTAAATCGATTTGGTCCCATAACTTTGGACCTTTATTGAAATGGTCCCGTATGTATCTAATGTTTCAATTTAGTCCCATATGTTTTCAATTTGTGCCAATTTAGTCTCAAGACACCGAAGACCGGTCAAACTGCACTAAAACGGCGTCATTTTAGGGGCGTGTATCACACGCGCCCCTAATTTGTTCTTAGGAATTATTTAGTTTCGTCCCGAATTGGACACGTGTCACGACACATGTGTATTTACCATATTAAAAAAATGAAAAACGAAAAATAAAATGACACATCATTTATATTACATATAAAAATAAATAAAAACTAAATTAAAATAAAACAAAAACCCAATCCACTAAAATAAAACAAAAACCTAATCGAAATCACTAAAATAAAACAAAAAAAAATGAAATGCTGAAGTTTCCCAATCGAATTCGTAAGAGACGAATTAAATCAATATACCCCCAAATTGAAAAAACCCAATCCATCAGAAGCGATCGATCGAGAACACACCCCCAAATTGAAGAACCCTAGTCCTCCACACTATCGGCCGTTCCAAAATCAAACCCTACACCGTGGACGTGCGACCATGGTGTATGTGCGTCGCAAAAAGGGCGATGAAGTGGCCGAACCAGTTATGGTAAGTTTTAGTTTTAGATTAAGTAAAAAAATTCGGGTGTCGGGTTTGTGTTTATTTGTGTCGGGTTTTTGTTTGGAAACTATAACCTGGGTATGTGTATTTTAATGCTTGTGGTAGGCTTAGTTGGTGGGTGTGTTTCTGTTCCCGGATGCTTGGGTTTGTATTTTAATGCTTGTGGTAGGCTTAGTTGGTGGGTGTGTTTCTGTTTCCTATTTTGAGATGAGTAAAGAGAACATATTTTGTTGTTGGTGGGTATATTTAATACGTGTGGCCCCTGTTTTGAGATGTGAAAAGCAGATAGTTATTGTCTTGAGATGAGAAACAATAGTGATCCATATTTTGCAATATAGTATACTTTTTTGGACGTATTAGTCATACTTCATGTTTATTGTTAAAAAAATCTTATTGTGTTTTGCTTTTTGTAATTTTTCAGGCCCAAATACCAAATACCTCACTTTGACCTTATATTTTGGGGGCGAATTCAAGGCTGGAAACCTCAATAATGTGCCCTTCCATGAGTATGTTGGGGGTGAGTCTCTTGTGTTTGATTGGGTTGAGGCTGATAGTCTGAGTATGAGTGAGTTAGGTGAATACTGTAAGATGGCTAATGTTTCTGGTGAGGGGGGTAGAAGGTTCTATTTGAGGCTGAATGACAATAATTTTAAGTTGATAATTGATGATGGTGATATTACAAGTTGGGCATATAGGTATCGACCTCTGACAAAATTTTGCACATATATGTTGAGCATATAGAAGTAGAAAGCAATGGTGAAATAGATTCTGATTGTAGTGAAGATGATCTGGGTTATGAGTCATTTGAGGATCCTGATTTTGTGATAGGGAATGAATATCTTAGTGATGATGATAGATTATATGAGAAACATGTGGACAAACATGTTGAGGAGAATGTGGAAGCACTTGATCCATCCAATCTGATTAATAGCACCAAATTTGTTCCTATTTCTGTGGGAGGTGAGTCTAGTGAACCAATCCATGAAGCATATACTCTGGTGGGGGCGATCCGGTGAATCGAATCGGTCGACTCAACCCACTCGATGATGGTGAAGAAGATGATGTGGATAATCATTGTGACTTTGATGAGACTAGAGGATCTGATGAGGATAATGAGGAAGAGAGTTACCCCATGTATAACCCAGAAACCTCTTTCAACCCAACATTTGTGATAGGACAAGTCTATGGAACAAAAAAAGAGTTCAAGTTTGCAGTCCAATCTCATGCTATCATTGCTAGAAGAAACATCCGATTCACCAAGAATGATAAGAATTTATGCCAAATGTGTTTCTCCCAAATGTCGTTGGCACATTCATTGCTTTGAAAGATGGCGGATGAGCAATCCTATCAAATCGAACAATGGTTGATAAGCATAAGTGTGGCCCTACTCAAAAGGTGAAGAATGTGACTTCTACATGGCCGAAAGTGAGAAGTTTATCTGATTCAATTACGATAAGGCAAGGTCCATGTCCGGGTTTTTTTGCTTGATGCCTCTCATGATATCGAAAAAGAAGACAGTGTATAAGGCCAATATAAAGGTTGTGCAAAAGATAGAGGGTGACAAAGATGCTCATGTTTCGGATTATCTTTTAAAAGTATGCTTTTTACTTTGTATAATCGAAATTGAATTTACAGACTTATTTACTGAAATAAATTGTTTATCACTGATGCTTTAAATATCATTGAATGTTACATATATTTACTGCATAACAATTCAATAATTCATACATGTTACATTGTAGTTAATTTAGTGATACCGGATCACGTAAGATTAAATTAACGATCCCTTGTAACTAAAAAGTACGCCATTCACGACCTAGATGGAAATGAACAACCCATCGTGAAAGGTTGAAGTGTAAGGCTCAAATTGGTTTTGTCTTGACCAAGAGATTACACTAGTGCATGACCGATGCAATTGAATAGGACCTATAGGAAGACAAATTCTTCAGAACTGAACAAGGAAGAATTAGACCTCAGTGGTTCGTTGTTTCTTAATCTTCGTCCCTTAAATTGGATCACGTTGGATTGGTAACTATTGCTTTGACTTATCATGGGTAGCGAATCAAAGAGATTCAATACTTTTTATCTTGGGCAATATTATTAGTCACATGTGATTGCTAAGATTTAATACGAAGAATCGTGTGCAAGTACGCTTGTTCGATTTGCCCCCTTGGGAGGTTCATAAGCTTTATCATACCAAATCTTGCAAGTGGAATTAGTTTCCGGTATGGATAATAATGTTGAACCGTTTCTTGACCAAGGACGAAAGATATTAATTAACGGAAAGCTATTTCAGTGGCTTGAATTAATTAATGGGCTAGATAATCTTATACACGGGAAATAATGACCGGAGAGCCATATTGATTTGTAATATGGGTTAAGATGGATAGTGCAATATTAATTATGTAGTGGGATTAATTAATATTTATGGGCTTGAATTATATTGTGGCTCAATATTAGATATTCAAGGTCCATTAGAAGGTCCAATCTTAATTCTCCTAAAGGCCCTCTGAGTAGCCCAACAAATAGTCCAATAACTGAAAAGGTGATTAAAATAAAATAAATATTGTTGCTTAATTTTCCAACTAAAATTTCGAAATTTATAGATATGTTGGGAGAAAGATTTTCTTTGAATTTTGTTATGGAATGAAGATATGTATTCTTGGAATACAAGATTATCTCATTAAATTCAAGAAATCTCCCACTAGGTTATCTATATTGAAATTTTCGAAAATTAGAAAATATAATGAGCAAGATTTTCTTGATTTTCTTGAAAAGATATTATGGAAGATATGTATTTCTTGAAATACAAGAATATCTCATAAATTCAAGAAGATCCAAATCTTGGATTCTTGCATCATTAAATTTTTGAAAAATCCATATTGTTGAGGAGGTGGAATTTTTGCGGAATATTTTAATTATGGAAAAAAGAATATAGGAGATATATTCAAGATTTTTTGGTGATCAAGAAAAGTCTTTTCCCACATTGTTTTTCTACTGAAAAAGTCGACCACCTCTCACCTATAAATAGGGGATGATTCTTTCATTCTCAACACAATTCCATGTGCTGGAAAAATTAGCAAATCTACATAAGTGGTGCAACAAAGTTTATTTTTTCCTTTTGTTAATTGTTCGACAAGTGTCCTACCACCGGATAGTTGAGCAAGGGCTAAGGAAATACTTGGGAAGTCCTTTTGGTTAGTCCGTCCAACCGAATTCATTGTCATCCTGAGAGGTACGTTCACGTAAACCCATAGATTCCGCATGCGTAGGTTTTACGTGGCTTATTATATGCATGATATGTTGTTGCAATTATTATTTGAATTAATACAGGATTAATTCATGCTAGTAATAATTAAAGAATTAAATTTTTTTTTAAATATTCACCCCTAATAGATCTTTTGCAAATAGTTCCCCAACAATCGCATCGAGCCACGATTTTAAAGCTCTTAATTTTTTAAATTGTAATTTAATTCGTGGACATTAAATTTGAAATTGGATAGTAGAACTGTTAGATCAGTTTTGCAGGTATCCAATTGTCATGGATTTTAATGTGTTTATTTATGCATGCATATAAACTGTGTTTTTTAATTCGATTCGTTCGGATTCGTTTTGCCTCGTGAGAAAATCCACGAGTAGACTAGGATTTGTTTGATTTGGTCAATGTAATAGACTAGTCTAGATCTAGGTTTATTTATTTTTGTAAATAAATTGTAACCTGATCGGAACGAAGAGACGAAGAATTAAAGGACAAAATCGAGCCGGCGTAGGGCCTTGCGAGGGCGCCATCTACCGGCATGCACGGCGGGCGGCAGGCCGCCGAAGCCGAAAAAGATTCTTTGCGCGCACGACGGGCAAATGGCGCCTGCGTACCGTCGCACCCATTGGGCCAAGCGACGGGGGGTGGGCCGCGGCGCTAAGGACGAGGGTCTTGAGGTCGCGGGCGAGGCGGAGGGCGGAGTGAGCATCTTGTGTTCGTCCTACAGCGACGCCGGAGGCGGCGTCGAGGCAACGGCGGCGACCACCGCCGGGCGGAGGTCTTAGGCTCAAGAGAGGTCTAAACAGGCTAAGCGGCGAATCTTGCGCGTGCATCCCGCCATGAGTTGCTTGGCGTGGCGTTCTCGAGATGAAGTATTTTTTTGAGACGAATCGAGTGGGAGAAATTCGAGACGTGTTTCTTCAAGATCAAGTCAAGAAAAAATCAAACCATGACAATTGGATAATTTGTTACCCCAATATGTTTATTTTTTCTGTTTTGCTTGATTTATTTGTGCTATCTTATGCTTTATTTAATTTGTTTAAATGTGTTTGCATGAGGGTTGCCAAATGGAAAAATCTCACCTTCAAAATTACTAAGTATGTTTAAATAATTAATTGACAATTTTATTCCGGATAATAAAATTTAATTAATTTTGACCTCCATGATTTATTTATTTGTGAATTCTTTTGGAGAAATTCCCCCAACGGGACGGTCAAAAGATAGCTTTCACATGAATGAATTCCAAACGGATGATTGTGGGTTATTACTAGTGGCGGCGATGACCCTCCCAACGAGGCTCGATCAAAGCGAAATAATAATCCTATATTTAATCATGGTTATTACTTAGGTATAAAATTGATATGCATATACTTCCCCGAAGTCCCTGTCAATTTTATATTGGTCAAGTGGGAGCCAACTATTAATCTGGATATTAAAGGTTTGTAACTGTTCTTGTTTGTAACTTGCTTGAATGTGTTTAAATAATGACCCACCCAACGTGGCTTATTTAAACTGTTTTGAGATGTTGGCTGATGCATGTTCATATTTTTTTTTTGAGATTTTAATATGATGCATGTGATCGAACCTAGTGATATATTTGTGCTTATGTATGTTATTATTTATTTCAGTTCATCATGTCGCAACCTTTTAATCCACTATTCAATATACTAAAAGACAATTTGCTCACTGGAGAAAATTTTGTTGATTGGAATCGAAAACTCACTATTGTCCTCACTGCACAAAGCCATAATTGGGTTCTGACCACACCTAAACCGGATAAACCATCAGATGAGTCCACTAAAACGGTTAAGAAAGAGTATGCTGACTGGGAGCGGTCTAACGAAATGGCAAAGTGTACCATCTTGGCTTCTATGTCAGATGTGTTGCAACACCAACACCAGAACGTTGAGACCGCTGTGGAAATCATGACTAGTCTTAAAGCGATGTTTCAACATCAGAACCGTGTGGCTCGTCAGATCACCATGAGGGACTTGCTCTCTATGAAAATGGTGGAGGGAACGCCCGTAAGGGAGCACGTTCTCCAGATGATGGCTCACCTTAATAAACTTGAGGTACTTGGCGCTGAATACGATATCGAGACCCAAATCAATTTCGTGCTCCATTCTCTGCCGAAAAGCTTTGAACAGTTCAGGTTGAACTACCAGATGAATAATCAGAAGTTCTCGATGCCTGATCTGTTGCAAGCTTTAGTCTCGGCAGAGGCGATATTGGGGCAGAAAAGCCAAGCCTTGGTGGCAAACGGACCTTCTTCTTCTTCTAGACCTAGGGGTGGTAAGAACAAGAAAAGGAACAAAGGCCACAAGCAAGTGAACTCAAGTGTTGCCAATGGCAAAGATAAGGTGAAGAAGGGTGGTGAAGTGAACAAGCCAGCTAAGTGGAAGTGCAATAACTGCGGTGAGAAAGGACATTGGAGGTCAGCCTGTTCCAGACCCAAAAGGGATGGAAAGAAAGGTAATTCTCACGCACTAGTTGTTTGAAACTTGTTTAGCGGCGTATGCCTCCCATTTGGTGGGTGGTGGATACGGGATCCACTAATCATGTTTGTTTCACACTACAGGGGTTCAAGCGGACCCGGCAACTAAGTGGGAGTGAGGTCCTCATCACACTGGGCGATGCTACGAGAGTGGCAGCTGAAGCAGTGGGAGAAGTGCACATGTCTTTTGAAGACAGAGTTTTAATTTTGAGATATTCTTTACGTTCCGAATTTTTAGAAAAAATTCATTTTCAGTTTCTAAACTTTTATGATGGATATTCGGTTACTTTTTAATAAAGTTGTTACCATTTTTCTTTTTGATAAATTTATCTATCATGGAACGTTGTTGAATGATCTCTATGCAATTAACTGTGCACACCACTCACGAAATGTATCCTATAACACATCATCTGTTTCCGAGAAAAGAAAACGTTCATCAAACGTGAACGAGACACTTCTTTGGCATCTAAGATTGAGTCATATAAATCCAAAGAGGATCCAACGGTTCACTAAGGCTTCACCAAGTTGAACCGATTCCAACCTGCGCGAATCATGTTTGGAGGGTAAAATGACCAAGAGGGCATTTGGAGCCAAGGGGAATAGGGCCAAAGAAGTGTTAGAGATCGTTCACACAGATGTATGTAGTCCAATGTCAACCAAAGCAAGAAGGAGGTTATGAGTAATTTTATTGATGATTACTCAAGGTTCCGGTTACATTTTCCTCATGAAGCATAAATCGAGACCTTTGAGAAATTCTAAAATTTAAGGCTCAAACAGAGAATCATAGGAAAAAGCGTATCAAATCTCTACGATCCGATCGTGGAGGCGAATACCCACGGTTGTGAGTTTTTGAACTACTTATCCGATGAAGGATTGTATCGACTCCATCGCAGACCAAACCCCTTAACAAAACGGGGATGCGGATCGAAGAAAGCGAATTCTTTTGGAAATGGTTAGATCAATGATGAGTTATGTGGATCTTCCCGAAGTCGATTCAGGGGGTCATGCCTTGGAAAACAATGACTTACATTCCGAACTTGGTGCTATCCAAATCGGTTCCCAAAACTCCCAAAGAATTGTGGACCCAATGAAAGCCTAGTATGAGACACATAAGAATTTGGGGGTGTCCGACCCTCGTGTTGGACAAGGAAGCCGGTAAATTGGATCTCGATCGAGAATTAAAAATTTGTTTGTAGGATACCCCGAGGGAACAAAAGGGTGTATGTTCTATAGTCCCGAAGATCAAAAGGTGGTCATCAGCACCCACTTTAGATTTTTGGAAGAAGACTATATGAACCAAAGAAAACCCAGAAGTGAGATTACCTTAAATGAGCTTAGATGGCAAACCTCAATGCCAATTGTACTAGATAAGATACCAAACGATACGCTTTCACAACCGGAGCCTTGTCGTAGTGGGAGGGTTGTTAGACAGCCCGAGAGATTCATGGGAATAGGAGAGTCCTCGGACTTGATTCCCGGACAAGACGAATCAGACTCATGGACATATGACGAGGCACTCCAAGATAAGGATGCAGATTCTTGGCAAACAGCAATGAAAGCAGAAATGGGTTCTATGTTTCATAATAGAGTGTGGGAGCTAATTGAACCACTTAATGGGGACAAACCCATTGAATGCAAGTGGGTATATAAGAGGAAAGGAGGACCGGACGGGAAGGTTGAAACCTTTAAATCAAGACTAGTGGCGAAAGGTTACACTCAGAAAGAAGGGATCGATTATGAGGAAACTTTTTCGCCCGTAGCCATGCTTAAGTCCATCCATATTCTCTTATCGATTGCTGTGCATTTCGACTTTGAAATCTGGCAAATGGATGTCAAGACAGCTTTCCTTAACGGAAGTCTTGATAAAGAGATCTATATGCAACAACCCCAAGGTTTCATTGAAACAGGCAAGGAACACCTAGTTTGTAAGCTCAAGAGGTCCATTTACGAACTCAAACAGGCATCCAGAGCTTGGAACCAATGTTTTGATCATGTTATAAAGTCTTATGGGTTTGATCAAAACGAGTTTGAAAGTTGTGTGTATAAAAAGCGTGTCGGAACTGCATTGGTATTCTTAGTACTATACGTAGATGACATTGTGATCATCGGGAACAATGTGAAGGTGTGATCAGACGTAAGGGCATGGTTTCAAAACAGTTTGATATGAAAGACTTAGGGAAAGCCGGACATATCCTTGGGATCAAGATAACTCGAGATCGCCAGAAAAGGATTATCGGGTTATCGCAAGTTTCATACATGGACACTGGTTTTTGAAACGATTCAGCGATGCAAGATTCCAAGAAAGGATTCGTACCTTTCGGACTTGGAATCCATCTATCCAAGAAAAATGTCCCCTAAGACGCAAGAGGAGATAGATGACATGAAAGACATTCCTTGTGCTTCGGCTGTCGGAAACCTTATGTATGCATTATTGTGCACGAGACCGGATATCTGCTTTGCTGCAGGCATGATAGTCAGATATCAAAGTAACCCAGGGAAAGAGCATTGGACGACAGTTAAAAACATTTTGAAGTGTCTGAAAAGAACTCGGGATAGAATGTTGATTTATCAGTCAGATGCTCCAATCCCCATCGGCTACACGGACTCGGATTTCCAATCAGACTTAGATTCCAGAAATTATCTGCCTCAGTTAGTGTGTTTCCATTTGGGAAGTGTAGCCATCAAATGGATGAGTGTGAAGCAAAAATGCATCACTGACTCAACCATGGAAGTCGGGTAAGTAGTCACTTGAAGCGGTGAAAAAACCGATTGGGCTCTAGATCTTCTTAGTGGACTTGGATGGTGTTACAATTTGTCTAGCAATATCTGCTAGGGCGCGTTGCAAATTCAAGAGAACCAAGAGTCCACGAGTCAAACAAAACACACTAAAGGAAAGACATCTTATACGAGAAATCGTTAAGAGAGGAGATATAGATGTGGCAAAGATAGCGTTTGAGGACAGCCTAGCAGATCCATTCACAAAGAGTCTGCCTCTGAATACATTTGAGAGAAATGTGGGTGGAATGGGTGTCAAGACCATTGTCAATCTGCTTTGAGTATAAGTGGGAGAAATTATTAGGTTCGTGTAGGTGACATTAGATGTCACGGACTCTGAACATGTTGTAGTATACTTAAAAAGCGACTTTGAGTATAAGTGGGAGATTGTTGGGATTATCTTTGAAAAGTATGATTTTTACTTTGTATAATCGAAACCTAATTTTCGAGACTTATTCTTGAAATAAATTGTTTATCACTAATGCTTTAAATATCATTGAATGTTACATATATTTTACTGCATAAGCTGTTCAATAATTAAATGCGTGTTACATTGTAGTTAATTTAGTGATACCGGATCACGTAAGATTAAATTAACGTCACCCTTGTAACTAAAAAGTCGCCATTCACGACCTAGATGGAAATGAACAACCCATCGTGAAAGGTTGATGTGTAAGGCTCAGATTGGCTTGTCTTGACCAAGAGATTACACTAGTGCATGACTGATGCACTGAATAGGACCTACAGGAGGATAAATTCTTGAGAATCAACAAGGAAGAATTAGACCTCGGTGGTTCGTTGTTTTCTAATCTTCGCCCCTTAAATAGGATCACGTGGGATTGGTAACTATTGCTTTGACTTATCATGGGTAGCGAATCAAAGAGATTCAATACTTTTTATCTTGGGCAATATTATTAGTCACATGTGATTGCTAAGATTTAATCTGAAGACTCGTGTGCAAGCACGCTTTGTTCGATTTGCCCCCTGGGAGGTTCATAAGCTTTATCATACCAAATCTTGCAAGTGGAATTAGTTTCCTATGGATAATAATGTTGAACCGTTCCTTGACCAAGGCGAAAGATATTAATTAACGGAAAGCTATTTGAAAGGGCTTGAATTAATTAATGGGCTAGATAATCTTAAACACGGAAATAATGACCAGGAGCCATATTGACCGTAATATGGGTTAAGATGGATAGTCAATATTAATTATGTTCTTGGGATTAATTAATATTTATGGGCTTGAATTATATTGTGGCTCAATATTAGATATTCAAGGTCCATTAGAAGGTCCAATCTTAATTCTCCTAAAGGCCCCCTGAGTAGCCCAACAAATAGTCCAATAACTGAAAAGGTGATTAAAATAAAATAAATATTGTTGCTTAATTTTCCAACTAAAATTTCGAAATTTATAGATATGTTGGGAGAAAAGATTTTCTTTGAATTTTGTTATGGAATGAAGATATGTATTCTTGGAATACGAGATTATCTCACTAAATTCAAGAAATCTCCCACTAGGTTATCTATATTGAAATTTTTAAAATTAGAAAAATATAATGAGCAAGAAAGATTTTCTTGATTTTCTTGAAAAGATATTATGGAAGATATGTATTTCTTGAAATACAAGAATATCTCATAAATTCAAGAAGATCCAAATCTTGGATTCTTGCATCATTAAATTTTCGAAAAATCCATATTGTTGAGGAGGTGGGATTTTTGTGGAATATTTTAATTATGGGAAAAAGAATATAGGAGATATATTCAAGATTTCTTGGTGATCAAGAAAAGTCTTTTCCCACATTGTTTTTCTACTGAAAAAGTCGACCACCTCTCACCTATAAATAGGGGATGATTCTTTCATTCTCAACACAATTCCATGTGCTGGAAAAATTAGCAAATCCACATAAGTGGTGCAACAAAGTTTATTTTTTCCTTTTGTTAATTGTTAGACAAGTGTCCTTCCACCGGATAGTTGAGCAAGGGCTAAGGGAATACTTGGGAAGTCCTTTTGGTTAGTCCGTCCAACCGAATTCACTGCCATCCCGAGAGGTACGTTCACGTAAACCCGTAGATTCCGCATGCGTAGGTTTTACGTGGCTTATTATATGCGTGATATGTTGTTGCAATTATTATTTGAATTAATATAGGATTAATTCATGCTAGTAATAATTAAAGAATTAAATTTGTATTTAAATATTCACCCCGAATAGATCTGTGCAAATAGTTCCCCAACAGCTCAATACTCTAACTTATGGTCATACACTGAAGAGCTTAGGAAAACTAACCCTGGTTCTACTATTATCCTTGCCACAGAAGTTGATAATGGGGTTACTAGGTTTAGCAGAATGTATATTTGTTGGAATGCCTTAAAGAAGGGTTTTCTGGAAGGCTGCAGACCAATTTTAGGGGTAGATGGGTGTTGGTTAAAGGGGAAACATGGGGGTAATCTACTGACTGTTGTGGGTGTTGATGGGAACAACAACCTGTTCCCTGTGGCTTATGTTGTAGTTGACAAGAAGACTGGGGAGATTTGGGAATGGTTTCTAACCATTCTTAAGAGAGACCTGTCAATTGAAGCAGACAAGTTCACCTTCATGTCTGATAAACAGAAGGGATTAATTCAGGCCTTTCAGACAGTTTTCCCTGGTGCAGATCATAGATTTTGTGTTAGGCATATGCATAACAATTTGAAAAATGCCGGGTTTAGGGGGCAATCATTCAAGGATAAAATGTGGAAAGCTGCTTGTAGCACTACACAAGGTGAGTTTAGGGAGAGTATGAATGAGCTCAGGGAGTTAAGTGAGGGAGCTTGGGAATGGTTTCACAACAAGCCTCCAACTGAGTGGTCCAAGGCATACTTCAGTGACAAAAGCAAGTGTGACATGTTGTTGAACAATGTTTGTGAGTCTTTCAACTCCAATATCCTGCCTGCTAGAAACAAGGCCATAATAACAATGCTTGAATGGATTAGGGAGCATTTAGTGCAGAGGCTTCAAAAAAATAGAGACAGGGCTAAGAAATGGAAAAGAAGAGTGTGTCCTAGAATTAATGTGATATTGGACAGGAATGGAGCAAAAATGGCTGATTGTATTTGCATTAAGAGCATTAATATTCATTACCAAGTGAGACATATATATGGGGGACAGTACACAGTAGACTTGGAGAAGTGGACATGTACTTACAATGCATGGCAGCTAAGTGGGATTCCTTACACACATGCCATATGTGCAATACTTGGTGAAAATCTTGAACCTGAAGACTTTGTTCATAACTACTACACTGTGGAGAAGTACAATGAGGCATACAAGTATCCAATCTTTGGGATAAGCTATGATAAACTGTGGGGAAACTCTCTGTACATTCCACCATTGCCACCCAACTTTGGGACCAGATCAAGGAAAGGCAGACAGAAAGAAAAAAGAAGAAAGGAAGAAGGTGAGAAGGAAATCAAACACAAAAAGGGCCAAAAGTTGAAAAGACAACAAAAGACAGTCACCTGCAAGAAGTGTGGTCAAAAGGGACATAATAAAAGAAGTTGTTCAAAACATCAACAAGTATTTTTCAATTATTTTGTCTAGCGATTTAGTCTTAATTGTGTGTGCATTTAATTGAGTTACATTTTGTTTATTGGGCAAAGGGGTGGACAATCATCAACACCTTCAACCACACCTCAAGGTCGAAAGAAGGAAGAGAGGGTAATGAGAAGTGGGCCATCAACACCTTCATCCACAACTCGACCATCCAAAATTTGAGCTTGCTTCTTCGAGAAGAAGCATGGCAAAGAAAGAAAAGGTACATATACTTGCACCAAATGTACCAAGTTCAAAAGAAAAGGGCCGGACGTAACAAGAACAAGGTTAGATTTTGACTTATAATTATGATTCCTAAAAATTTAAGAAAGACCTGTTCAACTTTAAGTTACTGAGTAGTTTGTTAAATTTTAGGAGCATGGAATTGGAAAAAATACACAAAATAGTGAGAGTGCATCAACAATTATTGATGATTAGAATGACACCATTCAGGCAAGTCTCATATTAATTACAGGTACCATACATGAATAAATAAATTGGCACTAATGAAATTTTATTACTTACAGGTTGCACCTCCAAAGTTTAGTGAGAGTGGTGTACATGAGTCCAGAAATGCTGAGGATGAGGTTGTCGTTGCATCATTTCTAGAGAGCCGAATAACAACTGTGAAATGGTATGCACCTTCCAAACCTCCTACTTTGCAAGGGCCTACACCCCATGAACAATTGCAAATGGGACAAGTTGGACAGATGGGGCAAATGGGAATGCAAGGGCCTTCACCCAATCAACCTCCACCACTGCATCCAACGGTTCAATTTCGCGTACCTCCACCCTATTCAGATTCCCATTTTACCAATAGATGCTTGCAGACTTTGAGCTCATCTACTTTGAAGAAGATAATTGTGGATGAAGGTGGGAAGAAGTTTATGGATTTATCTAGTCAGGGGAGTAGTAATGACAACAGTGGCAAGAAAGGAAAGAAGAAAGTTTAGCTTTGTTTTCATGGTTTACTTTTTGGGCTTTTTGTGATTTCAATTGATCAAGCTTGTGATGGAACTTTTTGCGTTTTTGTGAGCACAATGTCATATTTAGCTCATCATCAGACTCTGCTTTAGTTTTTTATGCTTATGTCCATCTTTTTTTGTGAGCACAATGTATTCAGCTCATCATCCTTACTATCCTATTTTGGTATGTTGAAACAGAGCACAATGTTATTTTGGCACATATGTGCAGTCTTGATCAATGAAATCATTATTAAAGTTAATGCATTGAGTTCTTATAATTTGTCTTGATTTTTGCCTTGTTATGTGTTTCATCAAATTCAGGTATAATTTGTCTTGATTTGGTACCAATCTTTTGCAGAAAATGTCTTGTTTTGATACTGTTTTTGCAGAAAATGCCCTGTTTTGACACAGTTTTTTTGCAGAAAATGCCCTGTTTACATACTATTTTGATACTGTTTTTGCAAGCAAAATATAACTACAATTCGATACTAACATCTGGATACAACAACATTTTTGGATTAATTTTGGTCAAATTTGATACTAACATCTGATACAAAAAATACTCATACATTTGCATAAAGTATGATACTAAAATCTACACAAAATATAGAGAATAAGTACTAGGGATTATAATTACTCCCATACATTATGAGTTCTACATCACCTTCACTCACTCCAACATCATGGTTCCATTGTTCTTCTGCACACCTTCACCAAATAGAAAGCACCCAACCTTTGTCAATGCAAAACAGAGATATAACACAACTAGCATCTTTAGCCACAACTTCACAATGTTCAACCCTCCACTTTTTTTGTCAACCTTCAGACCTTCGTTTTCTTTATGCAATCTCCCATTCACACGTTCCAAAACAGTAACCATTTCCTCAAGCTTTTCAATAATCTTTTGAGCATTTTCTAGCTCATCTCTCTAATAATTCATCTTCCTCAACAGTCCAGGAATAATTTCTCTAGCTCTCTCACACAGTGGGGTGTCAATCCATTGGAAAATTTTGCAATACCCTGGCCTCTAAATTTCAGTATAAATTAACCACATATTAGTCCACAATATCATATTCACTAATAGCAGATTCAACACATTACAATCCTCAACATATTAGTCCACATATTAGTAGATTACACAATACAAGATTCACAAATAATCAACAAAATGATTAATTCCAAAATTACTGAAGTACAAAACAACATATTCTCCTACCACAATCGTCAACAATTCGACCACATTCAAGCACAATAATCTGAGATAATATCGAGCTCAATAATCGACCACGAGAATAGACGAAAAATCGACCACGAGCTCAATGTTGGGTTTGAGATACTTACGGGATACTTTTGGCAGCCGAAAAATCGACGTCCGACGTTCATTTCCTTCCAACTTGTGATGACAATGGCATCCCTATTGCAGTGGCAATGGACCAGACCTTGGCTTCCACAAGAATCAGTCATCTTCATGATTTGGGTTGGTCGCGATTTCGATTTCGATTTCGATTAGGGTTCTTCAATTTTGGGGGATTTGGGTCGCGAAATCTTCAGTTTGGCAGATTTGGGGGTGTATTGATTTAATTTAGTGAATTCGATTAGGTTTTTGTTTTATTTTAGTGGATTGGGTTTTTGTTTTATTTTAATTTAGTTTTTATTTATTTTTATTTGTAATATAAATGATGTGTCATTTTATTTTTCGTTTTTCATTTTTTAATAGGGTAAATACACATGTGTCGTGCCACGTGTCCAATTCGACGCAACTCAGCAATTCCGGCAACAAATTAGGGGCGCATGTGATACACGCCCCTAAAATGACGTCGTTTTAGTGCAGTTTGATCGGTCTTCGGCGTCTTGGGACTAAATTGGCACAAATTGAAAACATATGGGACTAAATTGAAACATGAGATACATACGGGACCATTTCAATAAAGGTCCAAAGTTATGGGACCAAATCGATTTAAATCCCGTAATTTGAGTGTTATATTAGTTGTGGATGGGTTTCTTCTAATCTGTTTATAGCTATATTGCAAGGAGTAATGAGGTAAATAATTTGAGTTATAGTTATGTTTTGAAACACTTAAAATAACTTTCAGAAGCACTTATTTTCAAAAGCTGTGAGAGGGAGCTTTGAAAATAAGTGCTTCTAAAAACTGTTTTAAGTGTTTCACAACACACCCGATTTCATTTGCAGAGAGCTTTTTTTATGTTGCACAAAGTATTGAGATAAATAATTTGAGTTTTGAATTAGTTTTGGAGGAGTTTCTTCTAATTTGTTTATGAGTTGGTCTCCCATGAACCAGGTCTATGCTATGAATTTGGATTATTTGACTCATTTTACTCATTTTCAACACATTTTTCTAAACCACTAAACTTGACCGGTATTATACCCTGGGTATGGTCAAATTCCATGAATTAAAAATAAAGTTCATAGCATGAACCAAGTCTATACAAGTTTTTGTCTTTATTTATAGCTAGAAAAAAATTAATTCCCCGTTTCAAATTGCGAAATAATCCGCGTAATACGCGGGTATAAGGACTAATTAATTATATTATGAAACTTATTAACTCATGCTTTTATTTTTTATAGTTAAAGATAATCTTGAAAAAAAAATTAGAATAAATATCGAAAAAAATCTTTGAAATAAATATCAATAAATAATAATGAATCTATTGCCTTTCTCGAAAAATTTTGAATTAGATTTTTTCCATCATGAATATATTGAATTAGATATATTTCATTTAAATATATTACATAAATCTTATAATTAACATCAAATATATTTCAATAAAAAGTTTACTAATTTGCTACGTTTCCTTTTCCATAAAGAATCATTCAGCCAAAAAAAATAATCAATTAATTGGGCAAGATAAAATATAAAAGACCAAAAAAACTACACGGATTTGATCATATGCCCGCATGTGGGCACAAACTTATATGTCCACCGCTTATGTGGCGCGGCACATATGTAAGGTCTCACCATCATTTAATTAATTTCTTTAATTAATTCAATCTTCTCATTAATTAGAGATTTAAATCAAAATGGTCCCGTAATTTTGCACCTTTATTGAAAAGGTCCCGTATATATCACATGTTTCAATTTAGTCCCGTATATTTTCAATTTGTGCAGATTTAGTCCCAAATCGCCGGAGACCGGTCAAATTACCCAAAACGATGTCGTTTTTGGGGCGTGTGATACATACACCGTGTCCAAATCGATGCCAGACAGCATTTCTCGATCGAAATTAGGGGCGCGTGTATCACACGCCCCAAAAACGAAGTCATTTTGGGGTAGTTTGACCGGTCTCCGACGATTTGGGACTAAATCGGCACAAATTGAAAATATACGAGACTAAATTGAAACATGTGATATAAAAACTTTATTAAATTTGATAGGTTTCCTTTTTCTATATAGATTCACTCAACCAAAAAAAAAAGCAGTTTCGAGAGTCACAAATCGCAATGATCTGATGATTTTGGTGTGTGGCGATGATGAACAATCGGGAAAGAAAACAAAAAATGTGATTTTTAGAGAGTTGTTTCGAAATTTGTAGTCATTTTAAAACTGCATGTTTTATAAGAATTCAAATTGTTAGATTCTATCACTTAATTTTCGGCGTGTTTTGAGATTTCAAATACTCTAGAAATTTATTTATTTACAAGTTGTGTATTAAATATAAATTAACTTCAACGTTATTATTAATGGATTTTCAAAATACCTATTAATCGCACTATTAAAACAATTGTTCAACCATTGTCGTACATCAATGCACGGGTTCAATTACTAGTTGTCTTTAAAAAACACAACCCCTAAATTATCATATAGGGTTCAATTACTAGTATCTATAATAATAATATGATGTTAGTTATTGCTGAAAAGTTTGAGGTAATAATAATATTATATATATATATATATATATATATTATTAAATAACAATATTTGTTATTGTTAAAAATATATTATTAAATAATCATATTTTAATTTTTACTTTTATTAATATATTATTGAGAATTGGTATAATTTATATTTTAAGATATAATATTATTATTAAAAAACTTATTTTATTTAAGTATTCAAATATTATATTAATATGATTACTATTTTTGGAATTGGTTATTATTTTTATTAAATATATTTTTATAATAAAATCATATCATTATTAAATTATTATTATTTTTTGGAATGATAATTCTTAATGGAATAATTTTCCTTTTAAAAAAATTACCAATCATTATATTTGGAATAGATTAACCATTCCGTATCAATTCAGCATATATTCAAAATATTAGGGGTTCTTGTGTAATTATAGAAATTTGAGGGTATAATACGCGTTCTCTTGATGAATCACAGATTTGAGTTAGGGTTTTGAGAAAATTGTGTTTCGGCGCCGACGTTGAAGAATGTCGGATTATCTTCTTCCTGAAGAGATATTGATCGAAATCCTGGTAAAACTCCCGGTGAAATCGTTAATCCGCGGGACGAGTGTTTGCAAACAATGGCGATCTTTAATCATAAGCCCGCACTTCATATCCAATCATCTCTCCAACTGTAGTGAAAATCAAGGTCTTCTTAAGAGTTATGATGAAGTCGGTCGGGAACACTATATGGTGATTCCAAAACGAGGTCCCTTCGACATCAATCCTTATTCGGAGTTTGAATTCCCCATCCAATGGCATCTCAGAATAGTGGGATCTTGCGATGGCCTCGTGTGTTTGTCTGATGATTATAACCCTAATGGGCAGCGTATAATAATATGGAACCCTGCTATTAGGAATCACCTGGTTTTACCCCAACCCCTTCAACTTGTCAATCCGTATGATTATACCAACCATGTTGTACTTGGGTTCGGAGTTGCTAGCAATGTTTACAAGGTTGTGAGGCTTGTTTACCGCCGAAATCCAAATGGACATGCCCTAATTGTTCCGCCACAAGCAGAAATTTTCTGCCTCGGCACACGGAGGTGGCGAAAGCTGACTAGATTAGATGATGCCAGGGGTCTCGTTCTGCAATATGGATATCCGTGGTCTCCAATTTTCTTTGAGGGTTTGTGCATATGATTGCCTATGATCCAATTGGTGGACGTAATTCGGTTTCGAGATTCCATGTTGGTGATGAGGTTTTCCGTGAAATAATATTGCCGCAGGAGTTGGAGGAGTTTGAGTGGGAACCTTGGGTAACGAGCGTGAGTCTTTACATGATATGGGAAAAACTTGGAGCTTGCAAATACGATAATCGAGATAATCTAAAGTTTGATGTTTGGATGATGAAGGATTATGGTGTCAAAGAATCGTGGACTAAGTTATATACGATTGATATTTTTGAAGATTTCGATATAGTAATTGGATTTTTGGGGAGTGGTGAAGCTGTACTGGACCTCAATAGAGGTGAGTTGGTTACTTATAATGCGGAAACTAAGCAGATTGAACATGTTTGGAATTTTGGAAAATATAGTGTGTTATTTTATGCGGGTGAATATAAAGAAAGTCTAGTCTTGCTCGGGGATATAGTGGAGACTCGGGTGAGGAGTGTGAAAGTTGAAAGGCTTGCGATGGAATGAAGACTATTGGATGAAGAGGCAAGATTTCTAATTTTATTGCATAAAACTCATGCATGTTTCAAATTAATTAGCTTTCATTAATTGATCTTGAAAAGTTCAAAACTTTTGTTCCAAGTTTTCTGTATTGAACCTTTAATTATGCTTTAATTTTTTATCTGTTTCTTTCTACATAAAGATGAACAAAATTGTGTATGCTTGTGAGTTCAAGTTTAGCATAAAACTGGAAAAGATAAGAGAAGGGATATGGCTAATTAAAACGATATATAAGAACCTATGTGTCATCAAATGATCGATGCCAAACAATAGCTGAATGCTTCAGATTGTTGAGCAAGGGACAATTTTTTTAGTGATGTGGAGAGTTGTGTTGGCGTAGGCAGACAGCTGGAACTCAAGCCCAAATTGACCCGTACGTGCATCTCACATGAGATTTGCCCTGTATTTGGTGAAATTTGGCCTAAATTTGTCCATCTTAATTAAAACGATAGTATCATAATGTTTCAAGTTCGTAAACTTATTGTCCTTGTTTTGCTACCCCATAAGATAGTGTCCTAAAAAAATAATTTTTCCAAATTAATGTACCGGGTAAGATTAAATAATTTTGTCCTCTACACAAAAACAGAAATGTCCAAGGAAAACATACTCTTTCAAGAAAATTAGTATGTGCAGTTTGAGAGATAGAGATAGAGAGTGTTTAACAATTTGTTCTCAATGTTTTGTTTTTTTTTTTGTGATGGGGAATTTGTTCTCAAATCGATTTGCACAATCCATTAATAGTATAAAATCCATTTCAAGAACGCATTCGATTTTAAAACTATTAAACCAGATTATTAGATCCATGTTATTAAACAGTGCATCACGTTTCACCTCAACCTTTTTAACTTTCCAAAGTACAACCAACACGTCAACTAAGATTGTGTTACTAAATAGAATGACAACGTAAAGCTCAACGAAAAAACTGATGCAACTATGGTTTTTAGAATACGTGGATAAATGTACGGTAAACGTGATTAACGTTTAATTCAGTTGATTCGATACGAATCTTGGAAGAAGAACAATTAAAACTCAAACAATGGGATAAAATCCGATATATTTTTAATTCATTCAAAACAACTACTACAACGCATGAAGAAAGTTATAAATACTAGCCAACAAACCCTAACCCTAATCCAAATCTATAGCTAAGGAAGTCGATGCATGTTAAGCCCTCAAATCCTCATAATTACAAAATCCTCATAATTACACAAGAAACCAAAAAACTTGATGATTAATATTAATGTCACACGAGCTATATATATATAGAAGTGATATGGAACCTACTAGTGGGCTCCTTATGGAGCCTAATAGATTTTTTATCCGGTCCGAACCCAACTCGACCCGACCCAAAATCGGTCCAAGCGGTTCATGTGCATAATCAGATTTAGGGAAAGGATTAGGAATGTTACGGATATCTTATCTTAATACTATATATTGGTAAACCTTATTCAGCCTATGTGGCAGAACCACGCCAGTCTGTGCAAAGCCCAATTTAACCAGATTATTTCGTTTCAAAATCGTGCGCTCTCATTAAAAGTTATTTAATTTTGAATCTGTCTAAATAAAATAATTACAAAGATATACTTATAATTATAAAATCAATTATATACTCCTATATCTTTATTATTTATTTTGATTTGAATTTAGATCTTAATATAAAAACATATACTCTTAAAATTTCAAATCATGTGTTAATTCCACCATTGAAGAGAAACCTGACTCTTAAAAAATCAGAGGAATTTAATCATGTCTTCTCCGAGCAAGAGGCGTGAGATGGACTTTATTAAGTTGTAATTCCTTAAAGCAAGATATGTGTGTTTATCTTTTTTCAGGTTCTGATTTATTTATATTGCACGGAGTATTGAGATAAGTAATTGAGTACTAAATTAGGTATGGAAAAAATTATTTTATATTATACGGAGTATTGAGGTAAGTAATTTGAGTGTTGAACTAGTTATGGATGTGTTTCTTTTAATCTGTTCATAGCGATTAATATTCACGTTTTGTATATTTGCGGTTCTTCTAATTTTATGAATTTATTAATTTAATTTTGTGTTTTATATTTAATCTGATTTTGTTTTTATATTATAGGGAGTATTGAGGTAAGTAATTTGAGTTCTAAATTGGTTATGAATGTTTATTGCAATTGTGTAATTATTTTGTATATTACAAGATGGTTTTTTTATATTGCACGTATTGCAGAGAATTTAATTTGATGTGATTCTTGGTAAGTAATTTGAGTGTTGAAATAGTTGTGGATGAGTTTCTTCTAATTTATTCATAGCGATTAATATTCATGTTTTGTAAATTTGCGATTCGTCTAATTTTATGAGTTTGTTAATCTGATTTTGTGTTGTATATTTAATCTAATTTTATTTTTTTATATTGCAAGCAGTATTACGGTAAGTAATCTCAGTCCTAAATTTGTTATGAATATTTATTACGATTGTGTCATTATTTTGTATATTGCAAATTTATTAATCTAATTTTGTGTTGAATATTTAATCTGGTTTTGATTTTTATATTACAGGGAGTATTGAGGTGAGTAATATGAGTTCTGAATTGATTATGAATGTTTATTGCAATTGTTAATAATTTTGTATATTCCATGGAATTTTTTATATTGCACGGAGTATTAAGGTAAGTAATTTGAGTGATGAATTAGTTGTGAATGGGTTTCTTCTAATCTGTTCGTAGCGTTTAATATTCATGTTTTGTATATTTGTGATTCTTCTAATTTTATGAATTTGTTATTCTGATTTTGTGTTGTACATTTAATCTGATTTTTTTTATATTGCAGGGAGTATTGAGGTAAATAATCAGTGTTCTGGATTGGTCAGGAATGTTTATTGCAATTATGTAATTATTATATAAATTATTTAGGGTAAAATATTATGTTTTGTTTTTATGTTATATTTTAGTGTAATAGATTTGCATCTAAGTGAGGAGCAACTAAAAAATTATGTCTTGATAGAGATTGATAAGCTACTACAGTTGAACAGAAGCACCTTAAGTAGAATTGCCTCTATGCATATTCCGGACCAGTAAATATTATCTGTTGGACATAATAAACTCATGCAAGAAGAATTTTTGTTAGTATCGTGTAAATATTATCTGTTGGACATAATAAACTCATGCAAGAAGAATTTTTGTTAGTATCGTGAAGATTTGACGAATGAGCATGAAATGTTATGTTCCACACTAACAAATGAGCAAAGTGATGTACTAGAGGAAATACTCGAAGCTATTTGGTCGGATAGGGGCGAAATATTTTTCTTATATGGCTATGATGCAACAGGCAAGACTTTCGTACAGAAGATACTTTCGACATCCATAAAATCTCAGGGACATTTAGTTATTAATGTCGCATCAAATGGAATAGCAGCTCTATTGTTACTCGGTGGTCGTACATCACACTCAGGATTCACTGTACCAATTAATATAAATGAGTCGTCCACCTGTCAAATAAGGCCTGGTACAGAGTTGGCGGAACTAATAATAAAGACAAAACTCATTATATGGGATGAGGCATCGATGATTAACAAGTTTTCACTTGAAACTTTGGACAGAAGTCTCTAAAACATTGTTAGATGTCCTGATGGGTCAATGATTGATTTGCCATTCAAGGGAAAGACAATGGTTCTGGAAGGAGATTTTAGACAGACACTTCCTATTATAACAAAGGGTACAAGAGGAGATGTCATGCCCTCAACAATTAATTTATCATATATGTGGGAACATTGCAAAGTATTACGACTAACCAAGATAATGAGACCGCAACATGAAACAATAAATAAAATACAGGGTCAATCGTTGTCGACAGTAGGTGTCTACCTTCCAAAGCAAGCTTTTACTCACGACCAGTTATGTATTGTAGTCTCCAGAGTCAAAATCAAAAGAGGATTGAAAATACTCTGTTTCAATTCCGAAGGAAAACCATGCAAGTATACAACAAACATGGTCTACAAATAAATTTTCAGAAATTTATAATAAGAAATCATTCATTTTTTAGTTAAATTTAATATTTTATTTAGATAATATTTTACATAATAATTTTTGAATCACAAATATTTATATTAATCATTTTGTTCATTATTTTACTTTTTTTTTAAATATAATACATTGTTAACATTTACAGTAGAAAAAATTAATCCGTTTTTTTGAATTGTGAAATTTTTCATAGTAAATAAATGAAAATATTTGAAATTCTTTAATAATATCAAAATTATTTCAACCCCGTAGTACGCGGGTATACGTTCTAGTTATATATATATGTAGATAATCAATATTGTGATCTTGTGCATAATTAGATTTAGGAAATGATTAGGAACGTTTTCTAATTATACGTTTTCATATCTTGCAGATTAAGTCAGGGTTTTGATTTGATATATATAATCTTGGTTTATCAATACAAAACATATTTTTGCCTTTTATTTTACATGGCATCAGAGCCACACGGCTAAAAACAACAAATAATCCTAAGAGTTTTATCCTAATTATACGTTTTCATACCTTGACTTTTTTATTCATAATAATTTTGGTCGGGTTTAAAAATAATTTGTATATTAAAAGACATAGCGAATCAATTCGATTTACGTGTCTAAACTGAACGAAATATCCAAAAAAAAAAACCAAAATATGCAGAAACTACTCTTCCTCCCCTAAAAAAAAAAAATACGCAAAAAAAATCCGACCCTAAATTAATAGGATTAAAAAAGTCAAGGTGACAATTCAAAATTAACGAAAAAAGTAAAATAATTACATATATGGTGATTACTTGTTTGGTGATCTGCTACTGCGGTGGTTAAAGGACCAATATTTCAAAAAAATTGATAGCTTATAGGACCAAAATAGAAAAGGCAAAACAATTGGGATCAATTCCAAAAACGAATCAAAGTTACTGGACTATAAAAAATTAAATCCCTAATAATTTTAATTATTAAATTAAACATACTTTTCAAATTCTTAAAAGGGGGAGTGACTCTAAGGTACAAAGTCACTCCCCAAGTGACTCTAAGGTACAAATACAACTTTATTTTGACTCTAAGATACAAAATTATGGTTAAAAAGGCTAAGTTGTCTTTTCTTTCATCAATTTTTCTCGCGACTTTTGACACATTTTTGACTTTTTGTACTTTAAAATTTAAAAGTTTAAAATTTTAATTTACTGAATTAATTAAATTATTTATTATTATAATTTCATTATTTATTTCAAAAATGCATTTTATTAACTCATTTTGCAATTAAAAAAATATGTAATTTTCAGAAAATAAATTCTTTTAATTTCTGCACCTACCAAAAAATATTATTTAAAAAAAATTATTTATTTCTGCACCTACCAAAAATTCTTTTAACTCATTTTATTTATTTGAAGTGCATTTTTTTTTTAAAAAAATTGTATTTTGGGCTAGGAAGTGCATTTTTAAAAAAAAAAAAATTATATTTTTGGCCAATTTTGGAGTGCATTTTTTTTTAAAAAAAAACTTGTATTTTGGGCCAATTTTGGAGTGCATTTAAAAAAAAAATTACTCCCGCCGTCCCAAGATGATTGCAACACTGAAAACGGCACGCAAACCAAGTAAAGTGAGTTTTAGTGGTTTTGAGTGGAATGTTGGGACGTGTGAATTTTGGGAGTGTTGCAGTAATGTTGGGACATCCAAATAAGGTAAGTGTTGCAGTAATCACGGGACAGAGGGAGTATATTTTGGGCCCTGGAGTGCATTTAAAAAAAAAATAGATCCATAACCCCTCCAACGTTGTTCCACCTTCGTCTCCCCAAACACCACATCAAATCGGCCATCGCCGCAAAACCGCGTCCCCCGCCCCGAAACAACGCCAACCACCACCGCCTCTCCCCAATTTTTCGCCACAATCGGCGGATCCGCTAACTCCAACCACCACTTCAAAACCGCCACCCATATTAGACAGAGAACGAGAGGGAGAGAAGGCGGTAGAGTGAGAGGGAGAGATGAAAGAGTTTTTTTTTTTGAGCAGGGATGGGGGGGGGGGGTGTTTGAGCGAGAGAGAGAGAGAATGGAGTTTTGGGGGTGTTTGCAGAAATGGGATTGTTTAGGGAGGAAGACCTTTTGACGTTTTGGGGGTGGTGGGAGGTTTTTTTTTTTAAATGAAATCATAAATACATACAAAAATGAGATAAGGGATATTTTTGGTACAAATTGTATTTTAGAGTCACTTTAAAGATGCTTTGTACCTTAGAGTCTTTTTGTTAGAAACTTTGTAGTGGAGAGTCATTAGTTCATTCTTAAATAGTTATGATATTTAATAACGTGACCCCAAAAACTGTCCCAGATTTGGGTGTTTCGGAATCAAATTAGATCAACACGTGCAACACACGTGAGACTTAGCTTGCAATTTTGAGTTTCAAATAAATATTGACCTATATTGACGCAATTTAAAAGTTAGTGTTCTAAATTTGTAAGTCCAAAAAAATGTCCTAAAATTGCCAGCCCACTAAAGTTACCCCGTGGATAGAGCAAACTTATTAGGTCACCATCCACAATATGCATGGAAATCGGGTGTATTAGTGTAGATGTGAATGTGATGCTTACCAATTTTTTTTCCTCTTTAGTATTGAGAAGTCATACATTTTTGCCATGCTCTTTTCATTTTTACTGAAACGTGTGGCAAGCATTATGAAAATTGTTATTCTTGTTTGAATAACAAGCACAATTTATTCGGGTTAAATAGATCAATGAGTTTTAGACTCGAGATTGATTGTTGGAGCATATTGAAAGATCAACGTGAATTTGTATTCATTGATTGTAGTATTATTTCTACATCATACAATGTGTATATATACAACTATATGGAATGATCTAGATACATTCATGACTAAGGAATATATGTGGAGAATCTCTAAAATATGGAAATAATATTTTCCTGGACTAGCAAGGATCTTCTGATGATTTGATAATATCTTCACTCAATTTGTCGTGATCTTCAGATTTGATTTGATCGGATACCACAACTCTATTAGGCCACCGCAAGATGAAGGATCTGTTGGATACACCAATCTTGGAACGACACACAATGAACTTTGACATGGATAGCGGTTTAGTAAGAACATCAGCTAATTGATCAGTTGTGGAAACATAAGAAACTCGAAAAGAACCATTTGAGACATGATTACGGACAAAGTGATAGTCAATTGCAATATGCTTCATACGAAAGTGAAAGATTGGATTTGCACAAAGATAGGTGGCAGCCAGATTATCACACTAAATAATAGGGGAGGAAGGAAGGGTAACACGAAATTCAGAAAGCAAGTTAGAGAGCCAGAGTATCTCCATAGAACATGTGGCAAGTGCTCGATATTCTGCCTCAGTAGAGGACCTAGCAATTGTACGTTGTTTCTTAGAAGACCACGAGATGGGACAACGCCCGAAGTACACGATATGCGCAGAAGTAGATGATCGACCGTCCGGGTTGCCCGCCCAATCAGAGTCAGAAAAGGCAGTTAGAGTAAGAGGAACACCGCCTCGAAGAAGAAGACCATGGAATATGGTGTGCTTGAGATATCGTAACACACGTTTTACAGCAGTGAAGTGCAACTCGGTAGAACAATGCATAACTTGAGATAACTTTCCAACAGCGAAGAAATTATCAGGACGAGTAAGAGAGAGATATTGAAGAGCCCCAACGATTTGACAGTACTGATGAGGATCTATTTTGGGTGATCCACCATATAGGCTCAACGGGGTAGATGAAGAGAGAGGTGAAAGGACTTCCTTTGCACCTAGCATATTAGTCAAAGCAAGCAGATCATGGATACATTTGTGTTGACTTAAGAAAATGGTTGAAGAGGTGCGAACCACCTCAACTCCAAGAAAATAGTGTAAGGCACCCAAGTGTTTAACAGAGAATCGAAAGGAAATAGCGGAAATGAAATGAGATATAGCAGCAGAATCATTACCAGTAATGAGGAGATCATCAACGTATACATGAAAAAAAAAAAAGAGATATTTTTCCACAATTAAAAAGAAATAACGAAGTATCAGAGTGTGCAGCCACAAATCCATAAGTAATGAGAAAAGATTTTAATTCAACGTACCAAGCATGAGGAGCTTATTTGAGACCGTAAATCGCCTTGTTTAGACGACAAACAAGATTCGGAGACTGAGAATCATGGAAACCAGGGGGTTGAGACATGTACACGGTGTCAGGGAGATTGCCGTGAAGAAATAAATTGTTAACGTCCAGTTGGTGAATAGCATTGGGAGTAGGGTGTCGAGTGGTTAAAGAGTGAAGGTTCTTAGGACGAAAAATGTTATTTTTAGCTCGAGTGACCATAGGATGACTATTAAGGGATTGCTGTAGTACTGGAGCAAGGAGTGTAGCAGCAATAGGCGTAGGCGTAGGCGTAGGCTCGGACGAGGAGGCTGAAGCCATATTTGGGGAAGCAGAAGTGGGCGAGCGAGCTGGAGAAGATTCAATGAAGGAAGTGAGGTCGGAAGGTGGCGAACAGAGTTTGGTGCGGAAGCAGCAGGACTATTAGTAGATTGTATAGGTGACTGAGGAGGGCAAGCTTGAGTTGGGGATGGATGTGAGTACAGGGCCGTGCTTAGTGTGAGTCGAATGAGGCGTTCGACTCAGGCCCGAAAATTTCATCGTTATTTAGGGGCCCGGATTTATATATGCATATATTTATATATTATAAATAAATTTGTAAAATAACCTACAAGTTGTAGGTGGCGAAGTGGTGTAAGACTATTTATTCTCTCCTTGAGGTACAAGGTTCGTCTTTGTTCAAAATCGTTGTTGAATTCTTTTTTTCTTTTTTAGGTTACCCATGCTTATGCTTCTTCTTTTTTGAGGTCATGTTTTTTAATTTATAAAAGAATCATACCTATTAAAGCCCACACTTATTAAAGTCCACACTCAGTAAAGCCTTAAAGCCCAAACATATTAAAGTCATGTTTACTTGCTTATTAAACTAACAATCCCTAATTAATTTTCCCATACCTATTCTTCTTTTTACAGCCGTGCGGTATTTTATTTTTTTTTATTCTGCACACAAGAGTGAAGAGGCAGTGAGGAACCAAATTCAAACTCAAACATCAGGTAATTTATATTAATGTATGTGTAATTTTTTTTCTTTGTTGATCAATATTCAATAGTAAGCAATTTATTTATTCAGTTTTATTTTTATTTTAAATTATTTCTAAAATATCATGCCTCCTTGTAATATATATCGGGATATCAAAAGAGAAAAGAAAAAAAAAATCAAGAATCGGAGATTTAACTAAAAGTTAAGCTTGTGATATCAATAAATATTTAGTGCTAACTGAACAAATTGAGAAAGCTGGTGTAATTAATATTTTTGCCGCTAAAATTGTAAGACGCATTGTATTTAAGTAATTATTTAGAAAATATTTGTCATATTTATATAAGCATAAATTCTCTTTTTTAATTATAGTGAAGTATTTATTTTCATATATTTAAAGTAATTATTATTTTTAAAATTATATAATTGAAAAGACTAAGAGTGGCCTAATTTTAAACTCGACTCAGGCTTTACAATTGCTAGGATCGGCCCTGTGTGAGTATTCCAAGTGTGTGCGTGACGGACTTAGCGAGAGTAGTTGCAAAGGGAGTCTTCAACAAAACGCACATGACGAGATATCTAGGCACGAGTACGCATGATGGCGAAGATCATAACCGAGAAATACACATGGAGAAGAGCGAGGTTCGAGTTTGGATTTGTGTAGGGGCGGAGCCATGGGTAGCATAAGCATCCGAATTGACGTAGGGAGTTATAAGATGGGGTCCGACCAAATATAGTGTGAAAGGGACTCTTATTAGAGAGAGATGATGAAGGGAGTCGATTAATGGGATAAACGGCTGTACTAAATGCATATGGCCAGAATTTGAAAGGAACAGAAGCAGCATGAAGAAGAGTACGCGCAGTTTCAACAATATGGCGATGTCGTCGCTCGTCTAACCCATTGTGCTCTGGAGTATGTGGCGGCAATAATTTATGACAAATACCAAGAGAATCAAGAAATGATCTTAGAGCAATGAATTCGCCTCCGCCATCCGTATAGAGAGTTTTTAGGGAACAATCAAGTTGTTTTTCAACACCACGTAAAAATAAAGGAAACACGGTAGAAATATCTGACTTTAAACGTAATGGGAAAAACCATATATAGCAAGTAAAATGATCCACAAAAATAACGTAATAACGAAATCCATCACTATAAGTGACAGGACACGGACCCCAAACATCAGAAAACACAATGTCTAAAGGAAAACGACTCTTAATACTAGTAGTTGCAAAAGGAAGCTTAGTAGTTTAATTACATAAACAAGACGAACACGTGAAATTGGATGGAAGACTGGAAGTGGTGGTAGGGAGAAACTAGGCCAAGAGCTGGTTCGTCGTACGTGAGGAGGGATGACCGAGACGGTTGTGCCACAATAGAGGAGATACGCTGGCTGTAACATTGATTTCCGGAGGGGGGGAAGGCGAGGTAGAGGACGGCCACACATATAAGTTATCTTTGGCCCGTCCCTGAAAAAGAGGTTGACTGGTGCCGAGACCCTTAACAACAAAGAAAGATGGAAAGAATTCAATAGATGTAGAGTTTTGAGTGCAAAATTGAGAGACAGAAATAATGTTACGCTTCATTGACGGAACACAAAGTACGTTAGTAAGATTAAAAGATGGAGTAAGAGAAGTTGAACCAGTGTGTGTTATACCAAGAGAAGAATTGTTACCCAAGACCAGATCATCGGGACAATCATAAAGTTGATGGAATAGCAAATCAGAGAGATTGGAGACCACGGGGCTTGAGCAGGAATAGTAGACGAACTTGGAGAGGCATTGGTTGCATGAACAGATGGCCGGGCTGGACGTAAATTGAGAAATAGATCCCAACACTTGTCGGCTGTGTGACCAGGCCTTTGGCATTATTGGCAAGTAACCGAGTCACGAGGACCCCAGCGATTCCTTCTGGGATCACGGGAGTTATTTGCTGGAGAAGGCCCCCGTGATCCATAATTTGAACAAATCAAATCTGAAGATGACGACAAGTTGAGTGATCTTCAGATTTGATTTGATATGATACCATAACTCTATTACATATAACATTGTTTTTAGTATATTTGCTTCTACTAATGATTCTTCACGAATTTAATTTCACAACATATCACGAATTGTTTTCAGAAAGGGATTTTTTGCTGATACTCATGCTTCAGTTTTCCAATAGGATTTTCAAATATTTTACCTATTTTTCCAGTTTTATGTTCAATTTGAGCACCACAAGTATTCCCATAATTATATTCATCTTTATGTTGAAAGATTTTCAGAGCGTTACATAGCAAAAAGGCTAATTCAAAGATAAATTCAAGGATTATTCAAACATGCAATAAAATTAGAAGTCTTGCCTATTCATCCAATAGTCTTCATTACACTACAAGCTTTTCAACACCCAGTACCATGCTAAATTTAAACTCATATTATGTTCATCTTTATGTGGAAAGAAACGAATCAAAATTAAAGCATAATTAAAGGTTCAAAACAGAAAACTTGGAACAAAAGATTTGAACTTTTCAAGATCAATTCATGAAAGCTAATTTGGAACATGCATGAGTTTTATGCAATAAAATTAGAAATCTTGCCTGTTCATCCAATAGTCTTCATTCCACCACCACAAGCCTTCCAATTTTCACACTCCTCCTCCACTATATCCACCTAGCAAGACGAGACTTTCTTTATAATCACCCGCATAAAATAACATATTATATTTTCCAAAATTCAAAACTTGTTTAATCCCCTTAGTTTCTGGATTGTAACTAACCAACTCACATCCATTAACAAACAGTAAAGCTTCACCACCCCAAAATCCAATTGCTTTGTCGATTCTTATAAGGGAATCAATCGTATATAACTTAGTCCACGATTCTTCAACACCATAATCCTTCATCATCCAAACATCCAAACATTAGATTATCTCGATCATCGTGTTTGCAAGCTCCAAGTTTTTCCCCCATCATGTAAAGCCTCACGCTTGTAAACAAAGGTACCCGATCCAACTCCTGAGGTAACATTATTTCACCGAAAACCTCATCACCAACATGGAATCTCAAAATCGAATTATGTTTACTATTTTCACCACCAATTGGATCATAACAAATCCAATGCACAAACCCCTCAAAGAAAATTGGACACCGCGGATATTGAGGAACGAGACCCCTAACATGATCAAATCTAGTCAGCTTTGCCACCTCCGTGTGCCGAGGCAGAAAATCTCAGCTTGTGGTAGAACAATAAAGCCATGTCCATTTGGATTTCGGCGGTAAACAAGCCTGACAACCTTGTCAACATTGTTAACAACTCCGAATCCATGCACAACAACATGGTGGGATTCATTATACGGATTGACAAGGTCGAAGGGTTGGGGTAAAACCACGTGATTTTTAATAGCTGGGTTCCATATTATTATTCTAGGCTCGGAATTAAGGCTATAATAATCAGACAAACACACGAGGCCATCGCAAGATCCCATTATTCTGGAAAAATATATTTGGGATATAAAGGGGAATTCAATCGAATTGATGAGGACGGGACCTCTTTTTGGAATCACTGTGTAGTGTTCCCGATTGTCTCATTTATCATAGTGCCGAACAAGAGCTTGAGTTTCGCTGTTGGAGAGATGAGCGGATATGAAGGAGGGGCATCTGATTAGAGATCTCCATTGTTTGCAAACACTCGTACCGCGGATTAACGATTTCACCGGGAGTTTTACCAGGATTTTGATCAATATCTCTTCAGGAACAAGATAATCTGACATTGTTGGACGGCGATTCACAAATTTCTCAATTATTAGCAAAGAATTGCTTGCGAAAACTAGTAAAACTCTGATAAAAAAAACTTCAAGATTAAATACTCGCTACGCAACCGCCTTCGTAAAAGCCGGACACGGCATCTACTCCTAATTAAATATCGAGATACACTTTAAGATACTAAAATAAGATATGGAAAAAGATACGCAAATAAACATAAAAGACCTAAAAATGAAAGATAAAAAGATCTAGTCCTAAAAATATAAGATTCAGTCCTGCACAAAAATAAACACGCTACTTCCACTCCCCCGATTGGCCTTATTCGGCTTGGGCTGCTCCCGCTTTCAAGTTGTTCCCAAACTATTCGGAGCCTGACACGAAAAATACTCCTTCAAGCTCGTTCGCCAAATTTCACGAGCCAAATTCGAGCTCAATTATTTTATTGAGTCGAACTTGAGCCTGATGTTATACATCTCGTGCTTGGAAAATTGGACAATCAATTTAATTGTGAGATCAAAATTATACATTTAAGTTTTTTGGAACGGAAAATGGACAATAGATAAGTTATGGAACCATTATATTGTGTTGGTTGTTCTTCTAATCGTCTTCATTCCATAAATTGTGCATTCGATAACCTTCATTCATGTTGAGTTATGGAGCCTGATCGACTGTTTTAGCAGACTCGACCGGGATGGACTTTTAGGGTTTTTGCCCAGTTGCGCCTATTCATTCCAATCAGATTCGTTGTAATTGTCATCACCGAAAATTAGTAAATCTCCTGACTTGGTAGTGCCCCCAGACGTAGTCATTCCTGACGAACTGAGTAACCAAATCTGTGTTATTTAAACACGTGTTCTCTTAATTTCTCCATAATTGCAGGTTAAATCCTAACAATTCAGCCACAAGCTTTTCAAATTTCGGTTAAATATGATAGGAGTTAGTGGGATTGAGTAAGATTGGATTGATTAGACTGGATTGTTTGAATCAAGATATACGTTTGGATTGTAGGATTGAATCTACTAATCTTGTATTGAAAAATTAATATTTATATTTGGATTGAGAGATTAGATGGGATTACATACTAAAATGTAATAATTACCCTTAAATTGAATTGAAACAACCACACTTCTTTCTTGTGAATCTATTCAAACAATAGAAGGATAATATTGTAATATTGCATTTGGGACTATCCCACCTTTCACATGGGATTGACACATCCCTAGCTCCATCGAGAAATTTAATACATTTTGTACCGGGGCTAAAAATATATCCTGGACCCTCATCCCACAAAAAATGGTAGGTTAAGTGGGATTAAAATCTTAATCTTAACCTATCCCGATCAATTTCACAAATCAAGCGGGGCCTTAGTTTCTGCATTATAATTAACTAACTCCCCCAAAATCCAGTTGCACTCTCGAAACGTTCAAAATCAATCCTATATAACTTAGTCCATGATTCTTTCAGACGTTCATCATCCAAACATCACACCTACAATTACCCCTATTTGCATCATACTTGATAGCTCCAGGTAATTCCCCTATTATGGCAAGACTCGCGCTACATACAGCATTCCTCTCCAACTCATCTGGCAGCAATGTTTCACCGAAAACCTAATCACCAGCATGGAATGTCAAAATCGGGTTTGAGTTTTTGGGCTTATTTAATTGGTCAAGTCGGTTAGTGATTATTTATATTCTAATTTAATCGGTATATTGTAGCTACTCTGAAAAATATACTAGATCCTCTCTTCTGCCCATGAACGTAGCTAACAAATTGTTAGTGAACCATGCACGTAAAATTTCAGTGTCGATTCATTTATCGTTTTTATATCTTTCTCACATCAATTATAACAAATTAAATGGAAAAAATGTTTTTCTAGGACAATAATATTAGGGGTTGTGTTTTAAGGACAATGATTCGATGGACTTAAAAATATAGGACAATATATTTTAAAATATGTAAATATAGGACAATTGAGCCCGAAAATCGAGCTGAAATATCATGTGAGGTTTGGCTCAATTGTCCTACATTTACATATTTTTAAAATATATTGTACTATATTTACAAATTTTAAAACATATTGTCCTATATTTACAAGTTTTAAAATATATTGTCCTACATTTTCAAACCCGTAAAATTATTATCCTTAAAACACAACTCACTATGTTACTGTCCTTAAAAAACATTATTCCCAATTAAATGATACAAGGACATTTCAGCAATTGAAATGATCCTTGGCGAATTAAATTTCACAACTCCATGTTTCATGGATAGTCTCATAGCCAGGTTGCAACTATGCGTGTTACATGGCTGAACTAGAGTTAGATGACCGGGGGTTCTTCCACAGGTGTAGGTTTGGAGTTCATTCGATTATTTTCAATCATTTCCAAAATAATGCGACTTCTCTAAATTCAAGCCATCAAAAATAATGCTTGGAAGATTGTCATTCTATTTTCTGCACAAAACAACCCACAGTTTTGTCTCTTGAGTTGTTCGAATCCATTAGCATAATGTGATCCTAAATTTAGCATGAGTTACATTTTATTACAAGAACATAGTTTCTGAAGTTGAGACCAAAGATTGGAACTCATCTTGTAATGCTCAAAGATTAGCAATACTCTATATCTCCGTGAACTGCTTTTCAAAAATAACACACAACAATGCATCAAATATTTTTTTTAAGTGGATTATTACACTGCTTTATTCGATTAAAATCACAGCAGCTCCACGTCTGATGCTTCTCTGAATCTACAGTAGCAGCTGCAACTTTGTACTGGAGTTACCTAATATTTTACCAATTTACGAATCTCTCTCTGTTTTGGTGTTAAATTTGAACACACAAACTTTCGCACATTTGGATTCATCTTCATATCGGAAGATGTAAGTGTTGCATGCAATAAACATATAAGTCTCCAGAAACATTCATGAACCTAACTTAATTAAACATTGCCAACTCAATTGATCAACTGACAGCGGAATATAAATCTCCAGAAACACAAAACAAAGAAATAGAACCAAGGAATGCATATGATTTGTGTTAATTTATAACGGATTTTAATTTTATAACATGATTCCCACGGCTCTGATTTTTGATAATTTATAACATGATTTCCAATTGTAATATTTAAATTATTTATTTTGGCCTTCCTTGTGATGCTGCTTCTTCGTATACCATTACTTTAATGCCTGTACTTACTTTCATATCCTCGACGCATGTTTTCAGTTGAAAATTAAGAGAAGAAAAGAGCAGAGCAAACATGGTTTGAATCAATTAAAGTATTTCTCAATACTAAGGAAAAGGATAAAAGATTGGCAAGCATAATGCCCCCAAAATACTAGATGAACAAATGAAAATGAAGATAATCTTCGGGGAGAAGAACATTCCACTACAAAGTCACCCAAAACATTACAATCAGGTACAAAGTGCAGAAAATTTCTGCACTTTAGTTTAAATTTAAACTATAGTACGACGTACTTTAGTTCAAATTTCTGTATTTTGTACCTGGTTGTAATGGTATCCTAAATCTTGTATCTAACTGTAATTTTCTCATAATCTAAAGTAAATTCAATTCACCGAAGAAAGTAGGCGACTTATGTGTTTCTTGCTGAATTAAGGTATAAAAAATGACAAAATAACAAGTTGACAACAGTATCCACTCAAACTGCAGCAGCAGTAGGTTTCATCTGCTTTCTTAGGGAACTCATCTTAGCAATATCATGTATTTCCAAAATGGCAATGCCATTCATTATTTGATGACCTTACACAGATAAGTTACATTCCATTAGGAGCACATGAACTTTCTCTTCAAGTTGAGATCAAAGATCTGCTTTCTGAGAGAACTCATCTTAAAATGCTCTAGGATTAGGAATACTCCATGATATCTCCTAATGTTTTGCTACTCACTACTACTCTAGATCCCCAATTATGTGTGTTCTTTAAATTGAAGCCACCCAATTGGATTTCCTAATCTTTTACTGTTTCATCCATATGTTTCTATGTTCTATGTTATATTTGAACTCATATGCCAATACAAAAAATGCGCGTTTTACCGACGGGAAATTAGCGGCGGTTACAAGTGTTGGGTTATGGAGCCTGAGTGAAACGGGGATGCAGGGCGCGGGAGGCGCTCGACCAGTGCTCGAGGTCGAGCAGGTGTGCTCGGTCGAGCGCTCCCCTTTGCAGCGGTGAGAAGGCGCTCGAGCAAGGTTGCTAATCGAGCAGAACCGCTCGACCTAGAGCTGAGGTCGAGCGGTTCCGAGGCCTGTACGCGGAGGCCCAGTTTCATCTTTTAGGGTTTCGGCCAGGATGGGCCAAACCTAGGTTTTTTGTATAAATAACCCCCTAACTCCCCCATTGTATCTTGCACTACTTGCACTATCTTATACGATATAGTAGATCTCTCCTGGCTTGGTAGTGCCCCCAGATGTAGTCGGTTTGACGAACTGGGTAACCAAATTGTTTGTTCCTTAATTCGTTGTTTCCATTATTTTCTCCTATAATTTCTTGCTTTAATTCCTAACAACAATAACCGTCGCAAATAGCGACGGTTTTTACGACGGTTACGGTCAAATGGTCAAAGTCAACAATTTTAGCGACGGTCTAGAGAACCGTCGAAAATAGCGACGATTTTAGCTACGGTTTTAGCGACGTTTTGGACTAACTCCTTTAGCGACGATATTAGCGACGATTTTTGAAACGGTTTTTTTAGCGACGGTTTTTTTATTTTTTATTTTTTTTAAAATTAAATTTTTTTAAAATTTTTTTTTTTAAATTTTTTTTTTTTAATATTAATTATGTATTTTTTTTTATGTTTCACGATTATACTAGGTATTTTAATTGTTGTTAATGCACCTTACCGTGTATTTAATTATAATCACTTGAAGAAAAGTTCCACTTGACCGTAGTCAGATCTATTTCGAAGAATTTACGGTATAAAATTTAATTCATAGTATATTTAAATATATATATTGACTAAAAGTAGTACTTGTTTAAATAGAAAAGTAGTACTTGTTTAAATGAAAGTATTACTTGTTAAATGAAAAATATTACTTAAGTTTAAATAGAAAAGTAGTACTTATTTAAATAGAAAAGTAGTACTCCCTCCGTCCCCCAAAAAAGTATGCTCGAGGAGGGTTTGAAACATGTTTTTACTGAAAAAAGTAGATTAAGCAACGCCTCACGGACACAAATTTTTAATCTTGATAGTCCAACAAACACTTAATTACTCAAGTTATCATTATACTTTACTCATATTTAATTATATTATTCATAAATAGACTTAATCTACCTTTTCGTAAAATATGTTTAAACCCTGTGAGCATACTTTTGGGGGACGGAGGTAGTACTTGTTTAAATGAAAACTAGTACTTGTTTAAATAGAAAAGTATTACTTGTTTAAATAGAAAAGTATTACTTGTTTAAATAGAAAAGTATTACATGTTTAAATAGAAAAGTAGGACTTGTTTAAATAGAAAAGTAGGACTTGGTTAAATGAAATGTATTACTTGTTTAAATTAAAAGTATTATTTAAATAATAGAAAGTATTACTTGTTTAAATGAAAGGTATTACTTGTTTAAATGAAAAGTAATACTTGTTAAATGAAAAGTATTACTTGTTTAAATAGAAAAGTAGTACTTGTTTAAATAGAAAAGTAGTACTTGTTTAAATAGAAAAGTAGTACTTGTTTAAATGAAAAGTAGTACTTGTTTAAATGAAAAGTATTACTTGTTTAAATAGAAAAAATTACTTGTTTAAATAGAAAAGTAGTACTTGTTTAAATAAAAAGTAGTACTTGGTTAAATTAAAAGTATTGTTTAAATAATAGAAAGTATTACTTGTTTAAGTGAAAGGTATTACTTGTTTAAATTAAAAGTATTACTTATTAAATAAACAGTATTACTTGTTTAAATAGAAAAGTAGTTGTTTAAATAAAAAAGTAGTACTTGTTTAAATGAAAAGTAATACTTGTCTAAATAGAAAAGTAGTACTTATTTAAATGAAAAGTAGTACTTGTTTAAATATAAAAGTAGTACCTGTTTAAATGAAAAGTATTATTTATTTAAATGAAAGGTATTACTTGTTTAAATTAAAAGTATTACTTGTTAAATGAAGAGTATTACTTGTTTAAAAAAAACTAGTACTTGTTTAAATGAAAAGTAGTACTTGTTCAAATAAAAAGTATTACTTGTTTAAATAGAAAAGTATTACTTGTTTAAATAGAAAAGTAGTACTTGTTTAAATAGAAAAGTAGTACTTGTTTAAATGAAAAGTATCACTTGTTTAACTAGAAAAGTATTACTTATTTAAATAGAAAAGTATAACTTGTTTAAATAGAAATGTAGTACTTGTTTAAATAGAAAAGTAGTACTTGTTTAAATGAAAAGTTGTACTTGTTTAAATGAAAAGTATTATTTGTTCAAATGAAAGGTATTACTTATTTTAATGAAAAGTATTACTTGTTAAAATGAAAAGTAGTACTTGTTTAAATGAAAAGTAGTACTTTTTTAAATTAAAGGTATTATTTATTTAAATGAAAGGTATTACTTGTTTAAATGAGAAGTAGTATTTGTTAAAATGAAAAGTAATACTTGTTTAAATGAACAGTAGTACTTGTTTAAATAGAAAGTATCACTTGCTTAAATGAAAAGTAGTACTTTTTTAAATAGAAAAGTCGTACCTATTTAAATGAAAGATATTATTTATTTAAATGAAACGCATTACTTGTTAAATGAAAAGTATTACTTGTTTAAATAGAAAAGTAGTAGTTGTTTAAATAGAAAAGTATTACTTGTTTAAATGAAAAGTAGTACTTGTTTAAATAGAAAAGTATTACTTGTTTAAATAGAGAAGTAGTATTTGTTTAAATAGAAAAGTAGTACTTGGTTAAATGAAAAGCGTTATTTATTTAAATTAAAAGTATTACTTGTTTAAATAGAAAGTATTGCTTGTTTACATGAAAAATAGTACTTGTTTAAATAGAAAGTATTGCTTGTTTGAATAGAAAGTAGTATTTGTTTAAAAAAAATGAATTTTTATGACATATACAATTTTAAAAGAATATAATCATTTATTTATAATTTATAAAGGAAAAAATATATATAATTAGTAATTTAAAGATTATTAGATAGTTAAATTAAACAAATGAAATAAAAAAAAATTAAAAAAAAGTGTAAAAAAAATGAATTAAAAATAAATAAATAAATATAATTTTAATATAATACAATTTAATTTAAATTTATAAATAAATAAAAATTATAATTATTATATTAAAATGTGGTCAAATCATTAAATTAGATAACTGAAATAAAGGATTTTAATTAAAAAAAAGGATTTTTAGGACATATATAATTAATTTCATTAAGTAAACGCAAGAAAGCAAGTGCCCGAGCGGTTTAATCCCCGCGCAGGCGCTCATAGGTCCCGTGTTCGATCCCCCTTGGGAACGAAAATTTGTCTCATTTAATTGGGAGGCTTGGTGGCTTATATATATGATATGCTTGGTGATTGGGTTCGAAATGGTCCGTGGTTCGGTGCCCACTGGGCGTCCCCTAGGCTCGAGTTTGAACCACCGTGAGCCATATTATTTTTGTAAATCCGTCGCTCTCGATTCAACGACGGATTATTTTCCATCGCCAAAACAGTTGCTAATGTCGTTAGAGACGATTTTTTTCGTCGTTAAACCCCATCTTTTTTGTAGTATGCATACCCATAACTATTTTCATCTTTAAACGAAGAAACAGAGCATTATTAAACATAAAGATGCAATAAAGAGAACATAGAAGATAAATGAACATGAGTTACATGCAATAAAATTAGAAGTCTTGCCTGTACACCAATAGTCCTCATTCTACCACAAGCTTTTCAACTTCCAATAATACGAGCGGCACCTCGGCTCAACTCCTCTCCCGAGTCTCCACAATAGCAAAACGAGACTTTCTTTATGATCGTCCATATAAAATGGAGTAAATTGTGTGAAACCTCTCTGTGGTTTGAAAAATCGATATCAAACCCCCCTGTGGTTTAAAAATTGCGTGAAACTCTCTCGTTGTTTTAGAAATATAGTGTGAAACCCTCATTTTTGTTGAGATGATAGAGAGTGTACTACACTCGTCCTTCATGAGAATTTTTGGTGTGTTTTCTTCATCATTTTTATTTAAAAATAAAAAAAAATACCCTCCATTAAATTATATTAAGTGGGGTTTGACTCCAAGTATTTATATTTTTATAATTTTAAATTTTTATACAGTTATTTAATTATTATCTATAAAATATTGTAAAGTGACGAGGTGAATTTTTTTTATTCCTCTCTATATACAATTATTATTAATATATCATTAAGTACATAATTTATATATTAATAATCCGTACATTAAAAAAAATCATTCCTTGTGCAAATGAAATCGAAGCAAAATATGACTTTCATTGCAATCAAACTATTTTATACAAAAACCAACTTCACAAAAATCCTGTTTTTTTTTTACTTAATATTTTTATTTCACTGTAATTTTTTTCTTAATATTTCTAACTTCATTATTAATATATAAATTATATACTTAATGATATATTAATAATAATTAGATACAGATAGGAATAAAAAAAATTATCTCGTCACTTTACAATATTTTATAGATAATAATTAAATAACTATATAAAAATATAAAGACTTGGAGCCAAAGCCCACTTAATATAATTAATTGATGGTAATTTTTTTATTTTTAAACTAAAAAAAATGAAGAAAACACACCAAAATTCTCATGAATGACGAGTGTAGTACACTCTCCATCATCCCAACAAAAATAGGGGTTTTACACCACATTTCTAAGACCACGAGGGGGTTTCACGCAATTTTCAAACCAGGGGGATTGACACCAATTTTTCAAACCACAAGAGATTTCACACAATTTACCCATATAAAATGCCTGTGCATTTCCAGTAAACCCAACGTACTCAATCCCCTTAATTTCCGCATTATAAGTAACCAACTCACATCCATGAACGGCTAGAGCTTCACCTCGATTTAAATAGAAAACCCAATTACTCCATGGAATCTTGTTGATTCAACTGTATATAACCTAGTCCACGATTCTTTCACACCATAGTCCTTCATCATCCAAACATCGCACCTTCGACCAAACGTCTCCCAACTGAATTTGACAGCTACAAGTGATTCCCCCATTACGGCAAGACTCAAGCTCGTTACATCATCCCTCTCCAACTCCTCTGGCAACACAAATTCACTGAAAATCGCATCACCAACATGGAATGTCAAAATCGAATTACAACTAGTAATTTCCTCATAGGTACTCCAATGCACAAACCCCTTAAAGAAAACTGGACGGTCCATATATCCGAAGGGTTGATACCGAAGGGCCCTCCTTTTGGGATTACTATGTAGTGTTCCCGGTGGTCGCCGAAATCACAATGCCGAACAAGAGTTTGATTTTCAGTGACTGAGAGATGAGCGGATATGAAGGAGGAGCTTCTGATGAGAGACCACCATGGTTTGCACACACACTCGTGGCGCGGATTTACGATTTCATGGGCAATTTCACCAGGATTTCGATCAAAATCGCTTCAGGAAGATAATCCGACATTGTTTACCAACGACGAAATTCAAATTTCTCAAAACCCTAGCTACTAATTCTTTTCTTCCTTCTTAAGCCTCAAATCGCCATAGTCTTCATTCCATCACTAGCTTTTTAGCTTTCAATAGTACAAGCAGTGCCTCACCTCTGCCCGTCCCTGGTACTCTCCACTATATCCTCCGAGCAAGACGAGACTCTCTTTATAATCAACCACATGAAATGACTGTGGAATCCCAAAAATCTCGACATGCTTAATCCCTTAGTTTCTGGAAATATATCTACCTACTTTGGTCAAGATTCATGAGAACAGTTGACTTAGAAACCTAAATACTTGGGCTCTTATCATTTTAGCCTATATCCCTTCTCTTGAAATTGACATCAAAGATTGAGGCGATTTCTTATGGAACTAATTTTAAAATGCTCAAACATTGGCAATACTCTGCATCAAATACTGTTCTTGCTACTCATTACTACACTTGTCAGTTCATCGATTTTTTTCCCCTAGTTTTGTGTTCAATTTGAATCATAAGCATACTCACAATTATATTCATCTTTATGTAGAAAGAAAGATAGCATTATAAAGCATAAAGGTTTCATACAGAAAACTTAGAAGTTAGAACAAATATTTGACCTTTTCAAGTTCAATGCAAAGCTAATTCAAACATGAATAATGTAGTAAAGTTAGGAGCCTTGCCTGTCCATCCAATAGTCTTGATTCCATCACTAGCTCAACTTTCAATAGTACAAGCAGCACCTCGCCTCTGCCCCTCCCACGGACTCTCCACTATATCCTCCGAGCAAAACGAGACTCTCTTTATAATCAACCAAATGAAATGACTGTGGAATCCCAAAAACCTCGACATGCCTAATCCCCTTAGTTTCTGGATTATACTCAAATCCATGAACCAATAGAGCTTCATCACTCCCCATAAATCCAATTACTCTCTCCCAAACACTTTCAGCATCCATCTTATACAACCAAGTCCACGATTCTTTCACGCCATAATCCAGAAATGCTCTAGGATTAGGAGTATTCCATGATATCTCCTAATGTTCTGCTACTCACTACTACTCTTGACCCCCAATTATGTGTGTTCTTTAAATTCAAGTACCCAATAGGATTTCCAAATCTTATATGGTTTCACTCATATGTTTCTATGTTATCTGTTATATTTGAACTCATATGCATACTCAATAACTGGTTTCATTTTTAAACAGAAAGAAACAGAGCATTATTAAACATAAAGATACAATAAAGAGAACTTAGAAGATCAATGAACATGAATTACTGCAAATAAATTAGATTTCTTGTCTGTCCATCCAATAGTCTTCATTCTACCACAAACTTTTCAACTTTCAATAATACGGGCAGCAGCTCGACTCAACTCCTCCCCCGAGTCTCCACTATATCCTCCGAGCAAGACGAGACTCTCTTTATAATCATCCACATAAAATGTTCGCATAGTCCGCTTAATCTCGACATGCTTAATTCCCTTATTTTCTAGATTGTAAGTAACCACCTTAAATCCACAACCACGAACCTCCAGTACAGCTTCATCACTCCCCCGAAATCCAATTACTCTTCTGAAACCTTCACAATTAAACGTATATAACTTAGTCCACGATTCTTTCACACCATAATCCTTCATCATCCATACATCGCACCTTGGATTACCAACCTCTCCATCGATTTTGAAAGACTCACCCATGTTCCGACAGGTACCCTCTCCAACTCATCTGGCAACATTGTTTCACCGAAAACCTCATCACCAACTTGGAATCTCAAAATCGAATTATGTACACTATTTTCACCAATTGGATCATAGGCAATCCAATGCACAAACCCCTCAAAGAAAATTGGACACCAGGAATATCGCGAAATGCAACCCCTGACATCAAATCCAGTCAGCTTTCGCCACCTCCCTGTACCGAGGCATGATGACTCAATTCAGGCCTGAGTTCCAGATGTCCGCCTATAAGCATCATAAATATATCTTTAGTTATGACCTTTTTTAGTCTTCTTCCGATATGGCCCAAGAAGTGTGTGCACGTGCGTCGTTGCTTTTGGCAAACACTAACCTGATCCAGTGCATCATCTTCGACCACATTAAAACGCAAAAAAAAAAAATTGAACAACAAGCGTCTCTCGTGTTCTGCATAGATCTCGCAAAGAGGACAAAATGCATTCCCAACGACGCCCCTACTCTAGTTGATCTTTGTCGCCAATCTACCCTTATAGCTTTCCACGCAAAATATTTTATTCCCCGAATCCCTGGTACATTAATTTGGGAAAATTAATTTTTTAGGACACTATCTTATGGAGTGTAGCAAAACAAGGACACTAAGTTTACGGGATTGCAATATTAGGACATTATCTTTTAAGCTGAGTAAATTTAGGTCAAATTTCACCAAATGCATGCCAAATCTCACGTGATGTGCGTGATGGCTCAATTCAGGCCTGAGTTCCAGATGTCCGCCTACGCAACTAAACTCTCCACATCACTAAAAAAAAAATTGTCCCCTGCTCAACAATCTGAAGCATTCAGCTATTGTTTGGCATCATTTGATGGCACATAGGTTCTTATATATCATTTTAGCTCCTATCCATTCTCTTATCTTTCCCAGTTCTATGCTAAATTTAAACTCATAAGCATACACAATTATGTTCATCTTTATGTGGAAAGAAACGAACCAAAATTAAAGGTTCAATACAGAAAAATTGGAACAAAAAATTTGAACTTTTCAAGATCATGAATTCATGAAAGCTAATTTGAAACATGCATGAGTTTTATGCAATAAAATTAGAAATCTTGCCTGTTCATCCAATAGTACTCTTCATTCTACCACAACCCTTCCAATTTTCACACTCCTCCCCTAGTCTCCACTATATCCACCTAGCAAGACGAAACTTTCTTTATAATCACCCGCATAAAATAACATATTATATTTTCCAAAATTCAAAACATGTTTAATCCCCTTAGTAACTAACCAACTCACATCCATTAACAAACAGTAAAGCTTCACCACCCCAAAATCCAATTGCTTCAATTCTTATAAAGGAATCAATCCTATATAACTTAGTCCACGATTCTTAAACACCGTAATCCTTCATCATCCAAACATCCAACTTTAGATTATCTTGATCAACGTATTTGCAAGCTCCAAGTTTTTCCCCCATCATGTAAAGACTCACGCTCGTTCCCACGGTCACCCTCTCCAACTCCTGCGGCAACATTATTTCACCGAAAACCTCATCACCAATTGGATCACTAGCAATCCAATGCACAAACCCTTTAAGGAAAATTGAAGACCACTGGAATTGCGGGTTAAAATTGAAGACCACTGGAATTGAGGGACGAGACCCCCGACATCAAATCCAGTCAGCTTTTGCCACCTACCTTTGCCGAGGCAGAAAATCTCAGCTTGTGGCGGAACAATAAAGCCATGTACATTTGGATTTCGGCGGTAAACAAGCCTCAAAACCTTGTAAACATTGCTAGCAACTCCGAACCCAAGTACAACATGGTGGGATTCATTATACGGATTGAGAAGCTGCAGGGGTTGGGGTAAAACCACGTGATTCCTAATAGCAGGGTTCCATATTATTATTCTAGACTCGAAATTAAGGCTATAATAATCAGACAAACACACGAGGCCATCGCAAGATCCCACTATTCTGGAAAACCATATTTGGTATTTAAAGGGGAATTCAAGCGAATTGATGAGGAATGGACCTCTTTTTGGAATCACCAAGTAGTGCTCTTTAGTATCATAGCGCTGAAGAAAGGCTTGATTTTAAGTGTGGGAGAGATGAGTGGATAAAATGTAGGGGCTTTTGATTAAAGATCGTCATTGTTTGGAAACACTAGTGCCGCGGATTAACAATTTACCGGGAAGTTTTATCTCTTCAGGAACAACATAATCTGACATTGTAAAACACTAATTTCTCAATAGGCAAAGAATTGCTTGCGATAAATTAAAAAAAAAAAAAAAAAACTGGAAGCCGGACTAACTGCCTCCGGAAAAACCGGACTCGGTATATATCTACTCCTAACTATGGAGATACACTTTAAGATGCTAAAATAAGATATATATATGGACAAAGATACGCAAATAAACATAAAAGACCTAAAAAATAAAAGATAAAAAGATCTAGTCCTAAAAATATAAGATTCAGTCCTGCACAAAAATAAACACGCTACTTCACTCCCTCGATTGGGATTCTTGGGTTTGGGTTGCCGTTTGTTGACCCGTCCTTTTGGTCACTCAAATTCATTTTTACTCCAGAAAATTAATAATTAATAATTCACTCCGAAAACTGTAGAAATTAGGGTTTGTGAAAAACTAGGGAAAGAGAGAGTCTGAAATTTCGATTTGGGGGGTGTTTTTTTAATACTGTGGACTAAAATCGCGCTTTTTCCCATTGGTTCCGTCAGTCAAAGACGGGTCAACTAACGGCCGAACCAAACTATTCGGAGCCTGACTCGAAAAATATTCCTTCAAGCTCGATGAGGGCCCATGATATGCTTTCAAATTGTTCCCAAACTATTCGGAGCTTGACTCGAAAAATATTCCTTCAAGCTCGTTGGTTGTCCATCTAATAGTCTTCATTCCATAAATTGTGAATTCAATAGCTTTCATTCAGGCACAATCTTTTCAAATTTCAATAGTACAAGCGGAACCTCGCCTGAGTCTCCACTATAAACCTTGCAGTTCCAAATTCTCCGACATGCTTAATCCCCTTATGGGGCGTTTGGTTCACGGGACTGGATTGATCATGTTTGATAGGATTGAGTAAGATTGGATTGATTGGACTGAATTTGTTTGAATCAAGATATGTGTTTGAATTGTAGGATTGCATCTACTAATCTTGTATTGAAAAATCAATATTTATGTGTTTGGATTGAGGGATTAGATGGATTATCTACTGAAATGTCATAATTACCCTTAAATTGAATTGAAACAACCACACTTCTTTCTTGTGAATCTATTCAAACAATAGAAGGGTAATATTGTAATATTGCATTTGGGATATGTTTTATCCCAACTTTCACATGGGATTGGCATATCCCTAGCTCTATGGAGGGATTTAACAAATTTTGTACCCGAACTGAAAATATATCCTGGGCCCTGATCATCCCACAAATCAAACGGTAGATTAAGTGGGATTAAAATCCTAATCCTTGCCTATCCCGATCAATTCCGCGAACCAAACATGGTCTTAGTTTCTGCATTATAATTAACCAACTCCCCCAAAATCCAGTTGCACTCTCGAAACGTTCAAAATCAATCCTATATAACTTAGTCCATGATTCTTTCAGACGTTCATCATCCAAACATCACACCCTCGATTACCCTTATTTGCATCGTACTTGATAGCTCCACGGAATTCCCCTATTATGGCAAGACTCACGCTACATACAACATTCCTCTCCAACTCCTCTGGCAGCAATGTTTCACCGAAAACCTAATCACCAACATGGAATATCAAAATCGGATTTGGATTTTTGGCTTATTTAATTGGTCCAATCGGTTAGGGATTATTTATATTCTCATTTGATCGGTATTATTGTAGTTGCTCTGAAAAATATACTAAATCCTCTCTCTGCCCTTGAACGTAGCTAATAAATTGTTAGTGAATCATGCACGTAAAATTTTGGTATTGGTTCTCGCATCAGTTGTAACAAATTAAATGATAAAAGGACATTTCAGCAATTAAAATAAGAAAAAAATACAACTAGATACAAGATTTAGTAAACCATTACAACCAGATATAAAGTGAAGAAATTTAAACTAAAGTACGTGGCACTTTAGTTCAAATTTGAACTAAAGTGCAGAAATTTTCTGCACTTTGTATCTGGTTGTAAGTTTTTTGGTGACTTTGTAGTGGAATGTTTTTCTCCCTTAAAATAATCCTTGGCGAATTTAATTTCACAACTCCATGTTTCATGGATAGTCAGGTTGCAACTATGCGTTTTACATGGCTGAACTAGAGTTAGATGACTGGGAGTTCATCCACAGGTGTAAATTTGGGGTTCATTCTATTATTTTCAATCATTTCCAAAATAATGAGTTCTCTAAATTCTTTTTCAAAAAAAAAAAAAAAAGTTCTCTAAATTCAAGCCATCTAAATAAGGTGTATGTGGTGAGGATTAATGGGAAACATGATTTGGGATGATGGTGGTTCTGCGTCAGCGGCGTTGGCTTTTCAATGGCGGTAATGACTGCAGATTGAAGATGAACATGAACTTAATAACTCATGGTAAGACGGAGTGTAATTTAGGCATTGGAGTTTTAACACTTTGGGAAGGGTGAGTTTTTATTGTGCTAAGTTGTACTCCGTCCCATGCATGAGACCGTCTCATACGAGTTTTTGTCTATTTAATAAAGTGACTCGAAAAAACTGGCCCAGATTTGAGTGTTTTGGACTCCAAATAGATCAACACATGCAACACACGTGAGATTTAGCCTGCAATTTTGAATTTTGGGCGTAATTTAAAGGTTAGTGTCCTAAATTTGCAAGTCCTGTCGAAAAGTATCCTAACATTGTCACCCCACTAAAGTTACCCGGTGGAAATAGAGCAAACTTATTACTTCTATTAATGATGCTTGGTAATTTGGATGCACAAGTAATGGGAATAGAAGTAAGCAATTGATTACCCTCACCCATTCATCCCACCTCACATGATACCCATTGTTCATATTCTAACCAAGCAATAATAATGTAATCAATAACCCTTTGTGATTGACCCCTCAATGATACCAATTACCATTATAATTCCCTAGTCATATCAAGCGGGCCCTAAGTCATCATCCACAATATTAATGCATGGAAATCGGGTGTGGTAGCTAGTGTAGTCTTTTTTCCTTTTGTTTAGTATTGAAAAGTCATGGATTTTTGCCCTGCTCTTTTCTTTCCAACTTAAATAGTACAACCGGCACATAAACTAAGCCCCTCCAATGCTTGGAAGTTTGTCAACCTATTTTCTAAGTTACATTTCATTACAAGCACATAGTTTCTTATTATATATAAATATGTCTCTTGAGTCGTTCGAATCGATTAGCATAATGTGATCCTAAATGGCAATACATTCAGCATGAGTTACATTTCATTACAAGCACATAGTTTCTGAAGTTGAGATCAAAGATTGGAACTCATCTTGAAATGCTCAAAGATTAGCAATACTCTATATCTCCTAATGATATTTTTGAACTCATATACATACCCACAACTGATTTCATCTTAAAACAGAACGAAACAGAGCATTATTAAACATAAAGATACAATACAGAGGACTTAGGATGATGTGAATCAATTTTCGTTCTGTAATTGCCTAATCATTAATTTGCACAAGACAATACACAGTTATGTCTCAAAAGTAGTAATTATCAGTTAGCATAATGTGATCTTAACAAAGGCAACTAACGACTCAATGATATCTACTAATGTTCATCAGGCACCACATCACTCATATTTTTCTATGTTATATCTGAACTAATGAGCATAACCACAACTGAATTCATCTTTACATAGAAAGAAACAGAGCATTATGAAACATAAAGCTTTAATACAGACAACTTAGAAGATCAATTGAAAGCTAATCTGAACACGACATGCAATAGAATTAGAAGTCTTGCCTGTTCATTTAACAGTGTCTACCTTTCACCACAAGCTTTTCAACTTTCAATAGTACAAGGGGCTGCACCTCAATTTACCTCCTCCCGACACGTTTAATCCCCTTAGTTTCTGGATTATAAGTAACAAACTCAATTTTTTTTTAATAAAGAATAAATTATTTTCACTGCGACACTATATCGCTGATGGCTAAACTAAATTATGAGTCAACTTTTTACTGTTAAGTGTTAACATTCATGAACCTAACTTAATTAAACATTGCCAACTCAATTGATCAACTGACAGCGGAATATAAATCTCCAGAAGCACAAAAAAAAATAGAACTAAGGAATGCATATGATTTGTGTTCATTTATAATGGGTTTTAATTTTATAACATGATTTCCACGGCTCTGATTTTTGATAATTTATAACATGATTTCCAATTGTAATATTTAAAGACAAAAACTCATATGAGACGGTCTCATGCATGAGACGGGTACAATTTAGCACAAATCATACCCACTCCTCCCAAAGTGTTAAAGCGTCAATTCCCAACTTATGTCCTGTTTTACCGTGAGACGGTCTCATGCAAGTGTGTCTCATATTTAAATTATTTATTTTGGCCTTCCTTGTGATGCTGCTTCTTCATATCCCATTACTTTTACGCTTGTACATTGATAGCGGATTAACAATGGCAGTTTTGTTTGTTGATTCAAAATTAAAGAGCCTAGGTTTATATATGGTTATTGATGCAGGGAGAAGCGTGAACTAACGAACAACCTTCTCAATCTCCGTTGATTCCCATTGGAATACCGACAAAGAGGAATATAAGAGAAAACATTCTCAATATTTTAATTTCATAATCAGCTTAACTGAATGAAAAGGTTACAAATGACTTGCTTAAATAATAAAACCCTAACACTAATTACAGAAATATAATAAATGCTAATAAATTACATTAATTACTAATTTTCTAATTAAATCGTAATTATAATTAATAAAAATCTTCATCGCGATCTCATCTCCATCATTCTCTCCCTCTTTGAAACGATTCGTCCTCGAATCGGCATCGATCTCATCTCCAGATGGATAAAAGATAACCATCAAGTAATGAAGCTCAAAAATGTCGGCAGTACGAGTGTGGCTCAAAACCTTCAGGCAAAATGATGGATTTCTCATAGCATTGCCAATAAAATAACTATCATGAGCTATAAAAAAATACTAGTAATAATTATGTTGGGAGGCGAAACCTTCATCATCATCGAGGTAGGACTCATCGAGCGTCATATCAAGACCCGAAAATATTGCCTCGTAATCATCTGTTGTATCAAAATTTGGCTCGTCTTCAGGCTCAGTGTCGTAAATGGGAAATACGGGATCACTTACGGACGGCTCTTCCTCTTCATCATACATAAGTGGACCATCGTAATCAAACGACTCAAAATAATTCTCGGGCCCAACCTCTTCTAAAGAAATTTTAGACCCATCAAAAAAATTGGCCCCATCATTCATAAAATGATCATCAAAATTAAACCCAATATTTTCAAGGGCTGTTGGCCTATTTCCATCCTCCAATTAAGGGAGCTCAAATCGTGCATCATCCAAATTTCCTAAAGATAAAAAATCTATTGTCAAGCTACCAGACCCATTTTCATTAGTAAAATGTAAATTCGGCCCAAACTCATCAAATTTATTCTACCCATTTTATTATGTGACTATGCATTTTTTAACCTGATTAAGTACCAATTTGGAAGTAGTACAAAAATATGTAAACAAAAGTAGGGAAAAAAAATTTTAGTATGTAACTCTACATTTAAACTAGGAAAAAAAAAAGAAGGCCCGTTCGGGGGTAGGGCAGCGAATCATGATTCAAATCATTCGCCAAAAAAAAATCATTGGGAGAGAAAAAAAATTACATTTTTCATGGGCGGAATAGGGGCAATTCGGCGGCAACAATTTGAATTTCGCGCCTACCAAAAAATATGACAATTTCTCGAAACCCTAGCTTCAAATCTTTTCTTCCTTCTAAGTGATTCGATCGCCATTAGTTACCCAAAATCCCTGAAGTTTGAAGATAATCTTTATTAATAGTTAAAATTAAATTTAAATATTTCATTTTTTTTTTATATGATGGGCCAAGTGGGGAAAATATTTTTTTTAATAAATTTCTTAATATGGTCTTTTTATGCAATAATGGGTAGAATAAATTTTTTATACTTCATGTGGGTAAAATAAATTTTTGATGTGTGAAAGTGAGTATTTTGAATTTTCTCCCATTTCAATAATCAAAGATTAATAGCAAATCCAATCAAGAATACAGAAACTATATTTTATGTTGTACCATTTCAAGATAATTCAAGAAAAGAGTTGAAATCTTCCAATTAAAATAAATGAAGGCACATTGAGTATTGGACCAAAGCTACTTTAAAATCAGAGTGTGGAACATGAATTTTCCCAACAGATATTGCACATGAAACCCAAGTAAACGGTAGCCAAAATCATATAAGCCCACAAGGACTAATGAACAATAAATCCGTGGGTTATTCAGTCTACCAATTTCCTAAAATTATGAAACACCAATCAAATAACACAAATTTACGGCAGTTTCACTAACCAAAACAAACATGTAAGCAAAGCAGCAACAACCCTTATACCTGAGAAAGCTGATAATGAAATTAGGCATATTGGGCTTGTTATCACCAATCTGACCAACAGTCGTAGCTATAACAACATCAGTGAGCAAATTAATGAAAGAATAATCAAGATAATTCAAGAAAAGGTTGAAATCTTCCAATTAAAATAAATGAAGGCAAGAATTGCAGGCCATGGTCCCAAAATCACAAGAGGAAAGAGCAATTTTCATACATGCTATGGCTCCCCCCAAGTAAACGGTCAACCAAATACATCTTCAACCCTTAATTTAATTCCTGCAAAATTATGTTACAAATCAAGAAAAAGGAAATATCAACATGGGCTTTTGAACAAAACTTCACTCAACTTATCAAATGATATATTGAACTATCCAGTTCTTGTTTACCTGGTAAAGATTCTGGGATTGTAGGAATTCCAGAATTTTGATTGAGGGATGACAAGGAACTAAGGCTCCATTTGGATGGATGAATTTGGAAATCCATGAATTTTACACATAAATTATACTCTCCAATGGATTTACAAATACTTAAATGTGAGAGTTTAGGGAAAAGGGTGAAGGGGAAGGTGGAAGGTGGAAGGGGTGGAGATGAGGAGATTTCACAAATGACTAGGTTTTGATGAGGATTTGAAATCCCTCCATTTTGAACTAACTTCTCAAATTTAAATATTTATAAATCCATTGAAGAGTGATGATTTGTGTTTGAAATTCATGGATTTCAAATCCATCCATCCAAATGGAGCCTCTGTAAGACTGATTTTTCTTTGTTGTCGCTAATCCATAAAAAGGTCGAAGTAGACATAAATCAAGCTGGAAAAAATAGTCAGTTGTAGTGTATGGCTATTACAAGAAATTGAATAAACTCGATGGATATTGCAGTGCAAAGTTCTCCTAGGCATTTCATCAAACACCTGATGAGAGCACAATATTGAACAACCTCAAAACAATGTCCAAATTGTACTAAAAAAATTTAAACATCACCATCTATCACTGCGGCAGTCGTAAACCAATATATTCAACATCCAAAAATTGAATCATGTTATATTGCCCCAAACCAACCTATCTTTGTAGAACAAATTAAAACACATGCATACATCTATTACTATATAGAAGGGGACTATTAGAGAAGTGAAGGTAAACGTACGCACGAAGACGATGAGGATATCAATGCCGGCCGGAGTTGTTTCAGCAGGAGTCGGGATGGAGAAGGTTCGGAAAGCAGGGCACAAAGAAAAAGTGGGAAAACAAACCCACAGAACACAAGATGATAAATTAAGAAGGGACATTCAGTATCAATCTAGATCGAATTAACGAAAAAGCCAGAATCAAACTGATAAAAGAATTACAAAAAAAATACCTTTTCTTGATTATGGAGGAGATTAGAACACGAACAAAGAAGGAAAATAAGACTGTTTTACGCCACGTATCCATACTGACCATTCTTGTCGGCACCACCAGCAGGATAACGGAGCGAAGAATTCCGGTTGAAGGGAGAAAATGACACGTAGCATAGATACTCCCTCTGTCCCATACTCGATTTCTCATTTTTATTTTGGTTCGTCCCGTAGTTGTTCTCTCCTTTCATAATGACAGTAATGCAATATTATTTTTCACAATTATATCCTTCAAACATTTCAAAAATTACATTGCACGTCACTACTTTATACACACTAAAAACAATCATATCAACTCATCTATTTTAATGATAAAGTAAAAATGTCTGCAATACCTCAAGTAAAAACCATATTATTCCCTCAAATACTAATAAACTCTTACATTAATACCGTGTAAACAGTAAATGAGACATCAAGTGTGGTTTGTAAAATGGATAATGCTTATTTTAGAATCACTTCATCTTCAAAATATATTGAAAATAAGTGATTCTCGTCTATTTCATAGAGATTGCAAACACTAATCATTATTTGTCTTGTGTTGAATTTGAACCCATAAGCATTCACACATTTGACTTCATCTTCATATAGAAATAAACAGAGCATATTATTAAACATAATCACTAAACGCAGAGAATTAAAAAAAATTACTTTCCATGATCAATTCAAATCTAATTCGAACATGAGTCACATGGAATAAATTGTCTTGCCTGTCCATCTAAATTGTCTTCATTCCATAAACTGTGCATCACTTTACACCCAAAATAAACTGTAAATCAATTCTTAAATCTGTAAGGCAGTTAAGCACCTAAGCAATAACTTGCAGAAAACAATCCACACTTATGTTACTTCAGACACAAATAAGGTACATAATCTGATCATAAATGGCAATACATTAAGACACAAATAAGTTACATTTAATTAGGCGCACAAAGGCTCTTATCATTTTAGCCTATATATATCCTTTTTCTTGAAGTTGACACTAAAGATTGAGATGCCTATTATGTATGTTCACTAAATTCAAGTCTTCAGAAGGGGATTTTTAGTTGATACTCATGCTGCAATTTTCCAATAAATTTTTTTAATATTTACAAATTCACTTATTTTTTCCAATTTTATGTTCAATTTAAACTCACAAGCTTTCCCAGTTTTTCACAATTATATTTAACTTTATAGAAATAAACAGAGCATTATAAAGCATAAAGGTTCCATAGAGAAAACTTGAAAGAATTTATCAAAGCTAATTCAAACATGAGTACATGCAAAAAAATTAGAAGTCTTGCCTGTGCATCCGATAGTCTTCGTTTCACCACAAGCTTTTCAACTTTCAATAGGACAAGTGGCGCCTCAACTCAGCCACTCCCCCGAGTTTCCACTATATCCTCCTCCGAGCAAGACGATACTTTCTTTATAATCATCCACATAAAATGACTGTAAGTAACCACCCTTAATCCCGGCATGCTTAATCCCTTAGGTCCCGTTTGGTTCGCAGGATTGATCGGGATAAACCATGATTAGGATTTTAATCCCAACTAATCTACCGTTTGGTTTGCGGGATGAGGGCCTAGGATATACATCAAGCCCGGGTAGAAAATGTACAAAATTCCTCCATGGAGGGATATGTCAATCCCATGTGGAAGGTGGGATAGAGCATATCCCAAATGCAATATTACAAATTGTCCTTCTATTGTTCGAATAGATTCACAAGAATGAAGTGTTTGTTTCAGTTCAATTTAAGGGTGTTTATGACATTTTAATAGGTATCTCATCTAATCCCTCAATCTAATCCTACAATCCAAACGCAAATCTTGATTCAACAAATCCAGTCAAATCAATCAAATCTTACTCAATTCCACTCAATCCTCACACCTAATCAATCAAATCCCGTGAACCAAACACCCCATTAGTTTCTGGATTGTAATTAACCACCCCACATCCACGAACCTCCGTAACCTCCAATACAGCTTCATCACTCCCCCGAAATCCAATTACACTCTCGAAACCTTTAAAATCGATCATATATAACTTAGTCCACGATTCTTTGACACCATAATCCTTCATCATCCAAACATCGCACCTTCGATTACCAATACCCATATCTCGATCATCGTATTTGCAAGCTCCAAGGCTTTCCCCCATAATGGAAAGGCTCACCCACGTTCCGAGAGTTACCCACTGCAACCCCTCTGGCAACATTATTTCACCGAAAACCTCATCACCAACGTGGAATCTCAAAATCGAATTATAAACAACATTATCAAAAATTGACCCATAGGCACTCCAATGAACAAACCCCTCATAGAAATATGGACACCACGGATAATGATATTGCGGAACGATACCCCTGACATCATCAAATCCAATCAGCTTTCGCCACCTCCCTGTGCTGTGACAGAAAATCTCAGCTTGTGGCGGAACATATCCATTTCGATTTCCGCAATAAACAAGCCTCATAACCTTGTAAACATTGTTAGCAACTCCAAATCCAAGCACAACAAGGTGGGATTGATTCGAAATGACAAGGGGTTGGGGGAAACCACGTGATTTATAATAGCAGGGGTTCCATATTATTATTCTACGCAGCGGACTAGGTTGTAAAGTTTCATCATCATCAAACAAACATACGAGGCCATCGCAAGATCCCACTATTTTGAAAACACCATGAGGGCATTTCAACCGGAGTTCATATTCCAGCAAAAACTCGATGTCGAAGGGTCCTCCTTTTGGAATCATTGTAAAGAATTCCCGACGGTCAAGATAATCATAATGCTGAAGAAGAGCTTGATTTTCAGCGTTGGAGAGATGAGCGGATATGAAGGATGGGCTTCTGATTAGAGATCGCCATTTGTTTGCAAACACCCGTGCCGCGGATTAACGATTTCACCGGGAGTTTTACCAGGATTTCGATCAATATCTCTTCAGGAACAACATAATCTGACATTGTGAAACACTAATTCCTCAAAACACTAACCCCCAAATTTCTTCTCCATGAAAACTTACACATTAAGCTCTCAAATTTCCGTACACAAAATTGAAGAAAAAGGGCCCCAAACAATTTTTTGCCTAGCCCAACATTTAAAAATAAGCCCAACCAAAATTTAACACCTACAATAAAAATAACTTAATTTAAGGAAGGTGCATAAGTCAAAAATAGATGGTCGGGCCGATTCAGACCACCTAGTACTTAGACGGCCTAGCAAGGGTTAGTCGGAATGACTTATTTATTTATTTTTTAAAATTAAGTTGTTCGCCTAGCACCCGACTCGGCCGCCTAGACAGTGCTTAATGCAGAAAATGCCTAGAAATACCTTCCTTTTTTATTTTTTACAAAATCGAATCAGCAGACAACCGCCTAGCATTCCTAGATGGCCACCTAGATTCTTTTTGCATCGTTGAATTTCAGAGGCCTATCAATGTTACATCTCACAAGGAGGAAGGAAATTTATTTGACAAAAACTTGTATGCAATATTGCTTATTAGTGTTATGTGCAATTGGGCTTTTTTTTTTTTCGCAGGTCACAAGAAGCGGGTTAGGGCAGATTGACTTTCTTCATCTTCGCGCCGCTCATCACGAAATCTGTCAAATTTCTTCTTCTTCCTCTTCTTTCAGATTGCTGGTGGATCTCACGGGTTCTTCTTCCTCGTTCGTGCCCTAATTTCTTGTCCAATTTAATTTTCTTCAATTCGCTCCGATTATCGAATGAAATTGGGTTGTTCAATTTGAATTTTGGAATGGATTCTGCGAGAAGAAGAGAGAATATGTGTGGTGTTTGGATTACACTTCAACACAAAGTGTGTGCTGAAATTCAAATCCTTCTGCACTCTTTTCACGCTGTTCTGTAAATCTGTAATTTTAGACTAATGATTTTTTTTCGCGTTTGTACTGGTTTTGTTCATGTAGTAACACTCTTTTGCTCATTGGGTAACACTCTATTGTTCATGTAGTAACACATCAAGTTGTTCTTTAAATCTGTAATTTTGGACTGAAGTATATACGTAAAATACGTAAAAACTAAAGTATGAAACCCTACGCTAAAATACGTCCGCTACTGTCTAAGCCCATGGGCCAACCAAAAGTTCAAAAATACCAACGATAAAAATGGAAATAAGATAAATAACAAAAGGAATTAAAACTTCAACTTCAATTCTCTCCTACGGCCTCTGTCTTCTTTTTCTCTCGTCTTTTGTATGTCTTGTTCTCTACTTGCTCATTTGTGGTTCCATCAACTTCAAACACGAATAAGTAACATAATGTGATCCTAAATGGCAATGCATTCAGACACAAATAAGTTACATTTAATTAGGAGCACAAAGACTCTTATCATTTTAGCCTATATATATCCATTTCCTTGAGGTTGACACTAAAGATTGAGATGCTTTATTAGGGAACTCATTTTAAAATGCTCAAAGATTAGCAATACTCTTTATCTACTAATGTGTTTGCTACTCATTACTACTCTTGCCAGTTCTGTATTTTTTTAAATTCAAGTCATCATAAAGGGACTTTTCCCAGTTATATGTCCAGTTTGAACTCATAAGCATACCCACAATTATATTCATATTTATGTAAAGAAACATAGCATTATACAGCATACAGGTTCCATGCACTGATAAGTTAGATTTCATTAGCATATAGGTACCTCCAAATGTTCTTGCTACTCACTACTACTGTTATGTATGTTCGCTAAATTCAAGTCTTCAGAAAGGGATTTTTAGTTGATACTCATGCTGCAATTTTCCAATAAAATTTTCGAATATTGTGCAAATTCACTTATTTTTTCCAGTTTATGTTCAATTTAAACTCACAAGCTTTCCCAATTTTTCACAATTATATTTAACATTATGTAGAAATAAACAGAGCATTATAAAGCATAAAGGTGCCATAGAGAAAACTTGGAAGAAAAGGTTTGAATTTTTCAAGATCAATTCAAAGCTAATTCAAACATGAATACATGCAAAAAAAATTAGAAGTCTTGCCTGTTCATTCGATAGTCTTGGTTTCACCACAAGCTTTTCAACTTTCAATAGAACAAGTGGCACCTCGACTGAGCCCCTCCCCCGAGTTTCCACTATATCCTCCGAGCAAGACGAGACTTTCTTTATAATCATCCACATAAAATGACGATATATATCCAAAAATCGCAACATTCTTAATCCCCTTAGTTTCTGGATTGTAAGTAACCACCTCACATCCACGAGCCCCCAATACAGCTTCATCACTCCCCCAAAATCCAATTACTCTCACGTATCTTAGGGTATCAACCGTATATAACTTAGTCCACGATTCTTTCACACCATAATCCTTCATCATCCAAACATCCAACCTTAGCTTACCAACCTCTCTACGGCTTTTGAAAGCTCCAAGTCTTTCCCCCATCATGGAAAGACTCACCCTCGTTCCAACAGGTACCCTCTCCAACTCATCTGGTAACATTATTTCACCGAAAACCTCATCATCAACATGGAATCTCAAAATCGAACTACGTCCACCAATTGGATCATAGGCAATCCAATGCACAAACCCCTCAAAGAAAATTGGACACCACAGATATTTTGGAACGCTACCCCCAACTTCAAATCCACTCAACTTTCGCCACCTCCCTGTGCCGAGGCAGAAAATCTCAGCTTGTGGCGGAACAATAAAGCCATTTCCATTTGGATTTAGGCAGTAAACAAGCCTCACAACCTTGTAGACATTGCTAGCAACTCCAAATCCAAGCACAACAATAGGGTGGGATTCATTCGGATTAAAAAGCTGGGGTTGGGGTAAAACCAGGTGATTTCTAATAGCAGGGTTCCATATTATTATACGCTGCGAATCAGACAAACAGACGAGGCCATCGCAAGATCCCACTATTTTGAAAACACCATGTGGGCATTCGAACGGTACTTCATATTCCGGCGAAAACCTGGTGTCGAAGGGTCCTCCTTTCGGAATCAGCGTGTAGTGTTCCTGACGGGTGAGATAATCATAACGCTGAAGAAGAGCTTGATTTTCAGTGATTGAGAGATGAGTGGATATGAAGGATGGGCTTCTGATAAGATATCGCCATTGTTTGCAAACACTGGTGGCGCGTATTAAGGATTTCACGGGGAGTTTCACCAGAACTTCGATCAAAATCTCTTCTGGAAGATAATCCGACATTGTTGAACGACGGAATCCAAATTTCTCCAAACCCTAACCCCTAAATTTCTTCTCCGGGAAGACTTGCACTGTTGCACATTAAGCCCTCAAATTTCCATAACATAAAATTTGAGATTTATCTGTATCGCTCGATATTGAAGATAAAGGGCCCAAACAAATTGTGGCCTAGCCCAACATTAAAAATAAGCCCAACCAAAATCAGAGAAAAAAACAACTATGTTGGATGCTAAAATAACTGGGTTGATTGTATTAAATGTGGTGTGAGGACTTTAGCTACCCAAACAATTAAATTGTGAGATAATGATGAGAAATAAATAGTGAAAGGTGGATTTAATGAAGAATAGATGAATGTTGTTCACCAAATGTTAACAAACAGGATGAAATGCAAGTGGGATTGGACAAAATATGTCTCTTTTGCTTTGACTTGATATAGCCTTTTGAATTCAATATTTTTAGACCGTTTTATGAGGCATAAATGCTTATATGTATAGTACAATCAGTTTGCCTTGTTCGCATTTCGATGCGAGCTCGACCAAGTATTTAATGGTGATTAGCTAAATTGGACTCTAAAACCTATTTAAATGAATCTAAATGTGTTTCCTTCTTCTGAAACGTAGGTTACAGGTGATCCATTGAGATATGCACATAAGTTTTCCTCTTCGAGTTCCTGACGGTAGAGCCAGCACTTTCTTCAAAGGATTTTTGCCATATTGAGGACGATTTCCTGACTTTGGTTGTTGGCGTACTTAGTTGAACCCATCCTGTGAGCATGACTTAGCTCGCTACTCCTGCATACAAACCATAATCAAGACAAGTACGCGGAGGGGCGAGCCAGTGTTTATCTTGTATGGAAAATCTGGTCGAACCGGGTTGCTGGAGGCGAGCTCGCCAGAAACTTCCTTTGTAGCTAATTGGGTGAGCTCGCCAAGTGTTGGGCGAGTTCGCCCAATTATCTTGAATCTCAGTGGGCAGTGAGTTCGCCATGTATTGGACGAACTCGCCCAATCAATCACGGGTCCATTGTGGGCGGCGAGCTCGCCCAAAGCCTTCCTAGCTAAGCCAAATGGGCTTTTTCATAACTTAGAAATTTCATGGGTTGGGCCGAATTTGGAATCTTAAATGGGCCAAGGAGCTCGAATGATTTTGCACACAATAACCTACAACAAAAAGTAACATAATTTCAGCAAGGTGCATAAGTAAAAAACTGGTAGTCGAGTCGATTCTTACCACCTAGTGCTTGGCAGCTTAGGTGGGGATTAGTCGATATGATTTATTTATTTATTTCATCTAAATGAATTTTATCTATTATTTATCTATATCTTATAACAAATAAACAATTCAAAATTAATGAATGAATTCATTATTCCATTATCCAAATCAAGATAACAATTCAAACCATTTTCCAAAGATCCATTATCCACTATAGAGTACAAAGAAATTAATTTAATAGGAAAAACACTGAACAAATTCGTACTTTGAATTTTTTTGTCTAGTGGAAACTATCAACATTGTCTTATCATCAAATTATTTTGTGAACAAAGACTCTCACTACAAATAATAACTTAGCATTGAGCGTTTGGACGGGCGAACAATGACAACAACGACAAGCATAGCTTTCGCTAAATTTGAATTTGGGCGAGTTTTATTTTGTTAGTCGTGTTTTAATGTTTTTAATGAATAATTGAAACATCTTTCTTTGCGATTTTAAAAAAAAATTAACTTGTCCGCCTAACACCCGACTCGGCCACTTAGACAGCGCCTAATGCCGAAAACGCCGAGAAAACACTCTTTGTTTTTATAACAAAATCGGATCGGTTGACGACCGCCTAGCGCCTAAGTGACCGCCTAGACTAATTTTTGCATCATTGAATTTTAGAGGCCTATCAATATTACACCTCACAAGAAGGAAATAAGTTTATTTTTATTTGTTATAATTTTAATTTATTAGCCGTAGAACCATAAACTGGAAACGTTATAGAGTAGTAACATTGTAATTATAAATTTTGTTTCATGGGGAACTAAAAACTTTTGAAATGATCTTTGAAGGGTTAAATGCATATAAATAGAATTAAGTTGTATGATTTAGCTTTATCTGAAAATGTTGGTAAGTTCTCCACAGAAGAGTTCAAACTTCAAAGGGCATATATCCATAAAAACTTTCGTATTAAATCTACTTTGGCCAAGATTCATGGGACAGTTGACACATATTCACCTTAGCAGCAAAGAGTTCCCACAAATACATACAAAGTTAAATATCATAACAACCAATATACGTCTTCAAAATCACAATTTAACATAAAGCAAAATCTCAACAGCTTCACGTGCTACGTTTCGGCGTTTCGCATGAAATGATCGTTAAAGCAAAATCTCAACAGCTTCACGTGCTACGTTTCGCATGAAATGATCGTTCATTCCAAAAACTGTGCATCAGTTTTTACCCACAAATAAACTAAGTCCTTCCATGCACCTCAACTTGGAAGGTTGTCATTCTATCTTGTCTAAACAATAACCTGCACAAAAACAACCCACAGTTATGTCAGTTGAGTCAGTTAACATAATGTGATCCTAAAATGGAAAATTCATTCATCTGCACACTTTGGATAGCATAGCAGCTGATCGTTCAGGGCACGATTTAACATAAAGCAAAATGACCCATAACATTAGCATCTGTAATGTTCCCAATGTAATCACCTAATATTTTGCTAGTTCACTATTTTTTCTCCATCTTGTGTTAAATTTGAACCCATGAGCATTCACGCATTTTAATTCATCTTCATACGGAAATAAACAGAGCAAAGAGAACTCTACAAAAAAAAAAGGCAAAAAAAAAACTATCCATTCAATTCAAATCTAATTCGAACATGGGTCGCATGGAATAAATTATGTTCATCCAAAGATAAAATAAGCCCCTCCAATGCACCTAGACTTAGGAAGATTGTCATTACGTTTAGGACGATGCGAATCAATTTGTTCTGTAAGTGTCTAAGCAATAACCTGCATAAAACAATCCACAGTTACGTCACAAGTGTCTGTTAACAGAATTGGATCCTAAACGGCAATGCATTCATCATTTGATGATCTCACACAGATAGGTCCATTTCATTAGGAGCACATATCCCTTCTCTTGAAGTTGAGATCAAAGATCTACTTTCTGAGGGTAATCATCTTAAAATGATCCAGGATTAGGAATTCTCCACGATATTTCCTAATGTTCTTGTTACTCAGTATGACTCTTGCTCCTTCAGTTAAGTGTGTTCTTTATATTCAAGTCATCCAATAGGACACCTAATCTTTTACTACTTCACTCTGTCATATGCTTCTCTAATCTATGTTATATTTGTAACTCATAGGCATATCCACAATTCAGTTCATCTTTACACAGGAAGCAAACAGAGCATTATTAATCATAAAGGTTTAATAAACACAACTTAGAACATCAATGAGCATGAGTTACACACAATAAAAATTGGAAGTCTTGCCTGTCCATCCAAAAGTCTTCACTCCTCAAATGCACCTCGACCCAACTTCCTTCCTTCCTCCATATCCTCCGAGCAAGACGAGACTTTCTTTATAATCACTCAGATAAAATGACCAACCTTTGACAGAAACCCCAACATGCTTAAACCCCTTAGTTTCTGCATCATAAGTAACAAACTCGCATCTATAATCGGCTAGTAGAGCTTCATCGCTCCCCCAAAATCCAATTACTCTCTGGATTCCTACGAAATTAATCGTATATAACCTAGTCCACGATTCTTTCACATCATAATCCTTCATCACCCAAACACCGCACCTTGACCTTGGGTTATCCACATCATCATCACATTTCACAGCTCCAAAAAATTCCCCAATTATGGCAAGACTCAATGTCGTCACCACGGTTTCCCTCTCAGCCAACTCCTCTGGCAACATTGCCACACCTAAAACCTCATCACCAACATGGAATCTCAAAATCGAATTACGATCACTCACTGGCCGACAGGCTGTCCAGTGCAAACACCCCTTGAAGGAAATCGGACGACACATAAAGTCAAGAAGACGAACCCTAACATCAAATTCTGCCGAGAGAGAAAATCTCAGCTTGTGGTGGAAGAATAAAGCCATCATGATCTGGTTTACTGCAGTAAACAATCCTCACAACCTTGTAAACACTGCTAGCAACTCCAAACCCAAGCACAACAAGGTGGAATCCATCCGGATTGATGAGGGGTTGGGGTAAAACCACGTGATTTCTAATCGAAGGGTTCCATATCATAATAGGCGTCGGATCAGGTGCAAAAACATTGTAATAATCATCAGTCAAACACACGAGGCCATCGCAAGATCCAACTATTCTGAAAAAATCAATTTCGGATTTAAAGGGGAATTCAAGCTCCGAATCGGAATTGATGACGAAGTTACCTCCTTTTGGAATCACCGTGTAGTGTTCCTGATTGTCGTTTTTATCATAACGCCGAACAAGGGCTTGAGTTTCGTTGTTGGAGAGATGAGCGGATATGAAGTATGGGCTTCTGATTAGAGATCGCCATTGTTTGCAAACAGTGGTGGCGCGAATTAAGGATTTGATGGGGAGTTTTACCAGGATTTCGATCAATATCTCTCCACGGAGATAATCCGACATTGTCTACCGACGAATCCCAAATTCTCAAAACCCTAGCCCCAAATCTCTACTTCAGGACGCAAATTACAAAGTAAGCCCTCAAATCCTCGTATTACACAAAACCCCTGAAGATTATCAAGTCACACTATAATAAAAAAGACAAAAACTCGTATGAGACGGAGTACAACTTAGCATAATTAACACACATCTCTCCCAAAATGTCAAAGCGACAATGCCCAAATTACACTACGTCTCATCATAAGAAGGTCTCACACAAGAGTGTCTCTTTCTGACAAAAACTCATATGAGAAAGAGTACAAATTAGCCCAAATTAACACCCACCCCTTCCAAAGTGTTAAAGCGTCATGCCCAACTTATACACAGTCTCATACAAATATGTCTCATTTATTATTTCATTAAAGAGTATTAGTTGGATAGTGTTAATTGTTCGGTTAAAAAGTATGACAAAAACTTGTATAGACCTGGTTCATACTATGAACCTTGTTTTAAATTCATGGCATTTGACCCTACCCCAGGGTATAATACGGGTCAAGTTTAGTTGTTTAGAAAAATGTGTTGAAAATTAGTAAAATGAGTCAAATAATTTAAGTTTATAGTATAGACCTAATTAATGGGAGGCCAACCCAAAAGGTATTACCATGTTTTCCTATAAAGTTGGAAGGAGATTGGGGTTTGGGAAGATATGGAAGTTGAGATATTGAGATGTTGCAGACTCTGATCTTTTTCTCAAAATGGTAAGCAAAGGAATGGTGCGAACGATGGTTTTTGACCCAAAAAATATGTGCAAAATTATGGCAAGGAATTGTCCTACTTTTGCAACTAAAGTTAGTGGACAAGATTTTCCAAGATATATTCCAAGATTTGGCAAGATTCACAAAGAAGATCAAGATTATCATATCTTAACTATTTTTGTTTATTTTATTGGCTATATTTCATTTTTTTTCCTTTATCTTTTATTCGAGTATATGGCTTCTAGATTTAAGGTGAGATTTGATCCTGTTTTTGTCCTATAATTATGTGGACGATTTTTCTTTGTTTTTAATGAGAAAAGTAATAGAAAACTTCTTGACAACTTTGTCAAAACCTAATTATTTCTTGCCAACCCGAGTTCGGACAACATTTATTATCGTTCTTTGCGTATTATTTGTGTTTTGCGTTCGCGGTTCTCATCAAGGTGGCAACACACTATCCAAAACTCAACATAAAAGGGATCTCCCAAATGAAAGCAGAAAAGGCAAACTAAAGCAACCAACTTTGCAATTAAGAGAACATAAAATTCATAAATACCTAAGTAAATCAAACATGGAACTAAAAAAAGATAATGCAGTATCCATAACAACACAAGTCGATTTTATTAAACACAACATAAAAAATGACAAATATATAAATCATTTTTATCGTGTGATGGCCTGTAATCAGTGGCGGATCCAGAAATTCAAAATAGGGTATGCACATTTATAAACATACTTGCAAAAATTCAAAGTCAATACAATTCAAAAGGGAAAAATATTTTTTCGGGCCAATAACTTAAGGGAGTTTTGTTTTAAGAACAATATTTTTTTACGGGCTTGGAAATGTAGGATAAATGTTTTAAAATATGTAAATATAGGACAATCGAGCATAAATAAGTCCAAATCAATGAAAGCAAACACGAGGACTATTAAACAAGAAGATTCAAGACAACTTAGAAGATCAATTCAAAGCTAATTCGACTTTTCATTTAATAGTCTACCTTTCACCACAAGCTTTTCAACTTTCAATAGTACAAGGGGCTTCGTCTCCACAATATCCTCCGAGCAAGACGAGACTTTCTTTATAATCATTCACATAAAACGACATGCTATCTCCATAAACACCGACATGATTAATCCTCGTCTGCTTAGTTTCTGGATTATAAGTAACAACCTGATGTCCACAAACCTCCAGTAGAGCTTCATCACTCCCCCGAAATCCAATTACTCTCATGAATCTCACGGTATCAATCGTATATAACTTAGTCCACGATTCTCTCACACCATAATCCTTCATCATCCAAACATCGCAAACTAGATAGCCCCTCTCTTTTTCGCAATTGAAAAGTCCAAGTGATTCCCCCATTACGGCAAGGCCCACGTTTGTTACAACAGTATTCTCCAACTCCTTTGGCAACATTATTGCTTCACGGAAAATCTCATCACCAACGTGGAATGTCAAAATCGAACTAGGACCATTATTTTCACCCAATGGATCACACACATACACAATCCAGTGCACAAACCCCTTAAAGAAAATCGAAGAAGAATTATAATTGAAAGGATGAAGCCTGACATCATCAAATCCAGTGAGCTTTCGCCACCTCCCTGTGCCGAGGCAAAAACCTCAGCTTGTGAGCCGAGTTTTCGGCCGTAAAAAAGCCTCACAACTTTGTAAACATTGTTAGCAACTCCAAATCCAAGCATAACAAAATACGGATCGACAGGCTGTAATTTGGGTAAAAACACGTGATTTCTAATAGCAGGGTTCCATATTATTATACGCTGCGAACATTCGATGAATGAATCATCAGACAAACAAACGAGGCCATCGCACGATTCGACTATTCTGAAATACCTAATTGAGCATTTGAAGGGGAATTCAAACTCGGAATCAGAATTGAAGACGGAGTTACCTCTTTTTGGAATCACCGTGTAGTGTTCCCGATTGTCGTGAAAATCATAGAACCGAACAAGAGCTTGATTTTCGCTGTTGGAGAGATGAGCGGATATGAAGAAGGGGCTTCTGATTAAAGATCGCCATTGTTTGCATACAATCGTGCCGCGGATTAACGATTTCACTGGGAGTTTTACCAGGATTTCGATCAAAATCCCTTCAGGGAGATAATCCGGCATTGTGAAACTTAAATTTTAAATTTTCAAAACCCTAACCCCAAATCTATTGTAAAGGAAGTCGATACGTATAAAGCCGTCAAATCCTCATAATTATACAATAAAATTTGAAGATTATCAAGTCATAATACCGCGATATATACATTATTACTTTAATGAATTAAATTAGTGAATTAGATCAGACTAATATCGCGATCCCAAAATGTAAGTATAGGAATAGGAGTATATATTACTGTGTGTGCGGATATTTATTGAATAACAAGGCCAAAGATTTGTCATTTGAGCACAAATTTTGTTTTCTTGAGTTAAAAGAAGTGATACAGTTGTAATATTAGGATCAAAATGATAAAACTAATTATGGAAAAGTCTTATATAAACCAGTTTAACGAACAACTAATTTACATTTTTGTGTGCATTTTTAAATAGTATTAGAATTTTTATTAAAAAGTATTAGTTTGATTTCATATTAATTATACCTTAGGATCGAAATTAAGGAGTTTGCTCTGTCAAAAGTTTAATGCCTCCAAAGTTGATATTTGTCAAATTTTATTGCATCAAATAAATTTTAAGAAAAGGGATCAATACATAAGTATTCGCACATTTGAATTCATCTTCATACAGAAAGAAACATATATAGTATTAGTAAACCAAAAACAAAAAAAGATAAAACTTTTCATGATCAGTTCAAATCTAATTCGAACATGAAACTATAAGTCTTGCATGTCCATCCAATCGTCTTCGTTCCACCAACAGTGCGTCTCTCTTCACCGACGGCCTTTTCAACTTTCAATACTACAACCGGCACCTCAACATTGGACGATTGTCATTAGATTCAGGATGTTGTGAACCAATTTTTTGTTCCTGTAATTATCTAAGCATTAACCTGAACAAAACAATACACAGTTAACATAACGTGATCCTAAATGAAGGTAACTGTACGGTATCTTTGAAGTTTTGGTGAACTACATTTCATTATGAGCACATAGGCTCTTAACATGTAACCCATATCCCTTCTCTTGATGCTGAGATTAAAATTCAAGCCATCAGAAAATAGAATTTACTAATCTATTACTATTTCACTCATATATTTCTCTGTTATATTTTAAATAGAAAGAAACAGAGCAGTATTAAAAGATCAATGAATATGAGTTAAATACAATAAATTAGAAGTCTTGCCTGTCCATCCAATAGTCTTCATTCCACCACTAGCTTTTCCAGACTCCAATGCACCTTGACACAACTCCTCTATATATCATCCTAGCAAGACGAGACTCTTTATAAACATCCACATAAAAGGACTGGAAATTTTGGAAAACCCCCACATGCTTTAATCCCCTTAGTTTCTGCACTATAAGTAACCAACTCTAATTCGTGATCGACCAGTAAAGCTTCATCACACCCCCAACTCCAACTACTCTCTGGAAACTTTCGAAATCAATCCTATAATAACCTAACCCACGATTCTTTCACACCATAACCCGAGCTCGTTCCAGCATCCCTCTCCAACTCCTCCGGCAACAGTGTTTCACTGAAATAACTGCATATGCTAAAGTGCATTTTTAAACAGTACCAGTTGTTTTCACTGTTGTTTTCATTGAACAGTATCAGTTTACAAACTACAACTGTTCAGTGAGCACTACTGATGCAGTTTTAAAATGCACTTAAGTTGCAAGGTGCACCTGGTGCATACAAGACTAAGGCAAGAAACAGGTATCTTAGGTTAAAACACATTCCAAACAAATTGACTTTTTGCTGTAATTTAATAACTTCAAAAGCACCTATAATATGAGAAGCTATCCCTACCCAGGAATCTCAAATATCCCAAACCAAAGCAGAAAAAGCAAACTAAAGCAGCCAACTCTGCAACCAAAAGAATATCAGATTCAAGAATTCCTAGAGCAAATCAAACACGGAACTGCAAATATAAAGCAATATCCTTAACAACTACATTTGATTTTATTAAACACAAAATAAAAAAATGATAAATATATAAATTATTTTTCTCATGAAATTTACCTGATAATAACAACAAATTCAAATACTCGAAAAATTAACTTCATTCGGCTAAGAACCCCGTGAGAATGTGTGCTCCAGCAAAAAATATATAATTTACATCATACAACATACAATAGAAAATATGTTCAGAAACACAATCAAGAATTGTAATCCTGGATACTGTAATGTAAAATAAAGACGTATCTTTCCAAGAGCAATCCAATAAAATTAACCCATAATAGGTGAAAGCAAACATGTCGCGTTCTTCTACAGCAACTCTACATTAACATAATATTAGCAATCTGTAATATCTCTGTCCATAAAACATGAGTCACATGGAATAAATTGTTTTGGCTGTCCATCTAATCGTCTTTATTCCATAAACTGTGCATCACTATTCACCCACAACCTTTTCAACTTTCAAATTACAACCGCCACCAAACTAAGATTGTCATTCTATTTAGGACGATGTGAATCAATTTCTGTCTAACCAATAACCTGCACAAAACAATCCACAGTTATGTCACTTGAGTCAGTTAACATAATGTGATCCTAAAATGGCAATGCATTCAGCTATTGTTCGGCATCATTTGATGACATCACACACATAAGTTACAATTCATTAGGAGCACACAGGCTCTTATCATTTTAGCCTACATCCCTTGTCTTGAAGTTGAGATCAAACATCTGCTTTCTTAGTCTCAGGTATCTCCTAATGCTCTTGCTACTCACTACTACTCTTGCCACCCGCCCACCCCAGTTCTGTATGTTCTTTGAATTCAAGTCATCAGAAGGGGTTTTTGGCTGATACCATGCCACAATTTTCCAAGAGGATTTTCGAATATTTTACAAACCCACTTATATTTTTCCAGTTTTACGTTCAATTTGAACTGATAAGCATACCCTCAGTTATATTCATCTTCATGTAGAAAGAAACGGAGCATTATAAAGCATAAAGATTCAATATAGAAAACTCGGAACAAAAATTTTGAACTTTTCAATACCAATTCAGAGATATTCGAACATGAGTTAAATCCAATAAAATTAGATGTGTTGCCTGTTTATCCAATAGTCCTCATCCCACTACAAGCTTCAACTTTCAACAATTCAACCGGTGCCTTGACTCAAAAACACGATTGAGAATTGTAATCCATAATCAGTGAAAGCAAACATGAGCATACCCACAACTGAATTCATCTTTACATAGAAAGAAACAGAGCACTATTAAACAAGAAGATTCAATGCAGACAACTTAGAAGATCAATTCAAAGCAAATTACAAGTCTTCTTAGAACTTTCACCTGGAATAAACTCCTCTCACGAGTCTCCACTATATCCTCCGAGCAAGACGAGACTTTCTTTGTAATCATTCACGTAAAATGACGGTGTATTTCCAAAAACACCGACATGCTTAATCCCTTTAGTTTCTGGATTATAAGTAACCAACTCATCATTAGGACAGGCCAGTAGTGCTTCCCCACTCCCCCGAAATCCAACTACTCTCAGGATTCTTACGGTATCAATCGTATATAACTTAGTCCACGATTCTGTCACACCATAATCCTTCATCATCCAAACATCGCACCTTTCATTACCAATCAATCCATTGTATTTGATAGCTCCAAGTGATTCCCCCATTATGGCAAGAACCACGACGTTGGAGCAGTCTTCTGCAACTCCTCTGGCAACATTATTGCTTCACTGAAAACCTCATCACCAAGGTCGAATGTCAAAATCAAACTACGACACCAATTTTCACCCAATGTCTTATAGGCAATCCAGTGGACAAACCCCTTAAAGAAAACTGAACTACAATCCCAAGTACGAAGACTAACATCGAATCCACTCAGCCTTCGCCACCTCCCTGTGCCGCCGAGGCAGAAAACCTCAGCTTGTGGCGGAACAACAAAGCCATCTCCATTCGGTTTTCGGAAGTAAACAAACCTCACAACCTTGTAAACATTGTTAGCAACTCCAAACCCAATAAATTCATTATATGGATTGAGAAGCTGGATTTTGGGTAAAACCACGTGATTTCTAATAGCAGGGTTCCATATTATTATACGCTGCAAAATAAACTCTAAAGGTTTATAAACATCAGTCAAACACACGAGGCCATCGCACGATCCGACTATCCTGAAATGCCCAATTTGGGATTTGAAGGGGAATTTAACCTCCGAATCAGAATTGAAGACGAGGTTACCTCTTTTTGGAATCACCGTGTAGTGTTCACCATTGTCGTGAAAGCGCCGAACAAGAGCTTGATTTTCGCTGTTGGAGAGATGAACGGATATGAAGGAGGGGCTTCTGATGAGAAATCGCCATTGTTTGCACACATTCGTGGCGCGGATTAACGATTCGACCGGGAGTTTTAACAGGATTTCGATCAAAATCTCTTTGGGGAGATAATCCCACATTGTGAAACCCAAATTTGAAATTTCTAAAAACCCTAACCCCCAAATCTATTGTAAAGGAAGCCGATTGCGTAAAACCCTAATACTGTAATTTGAAGATTATCAAGTCATGACTAATATCGCGATCTCAAATTTGAAATATTAGGAGGCCAAAGATTTGCAGTATAACCATTTTCGTAATTTTTAGAGTTTTTTTAATTTTTTAATCTCTGTGGACAATTAGATACAAAGTAGGACCAATTATTACAATCTACTACCATCCAAAACCCTTCTTATAACTAACTATAATTTGAAAGACTGAAATATCCTCAATGATCAAATCCTGAACCCTGTCTAATAATTTTTACACAACCAAATAATTTTTTTCACAATTTTAAATTTTACATCATTTTAAAATGAAGTTTTATCAATTTAGGGCTTAAAAGATGGTAAAACTATCAATTTAAGGCCTGGAAGATTTTTTCTGTCGATTCAAGACCTGAAAAATAGAAAACTATCAATTCAGGGCCAAAGATAGAAGTTATCAATTCGAGGCTTATAAATTTTAAGGCCATGTTTGGCACTAAAACCCTAAACCCTGGACACTAAACCCTAAACCCTAAACGATGAACCCTAAACCTTGAACCATGAATCCTAAACCCCCTGAACCGTAAACCTTGAACCGTAAACTCTTAAAATATATATATATAAGAACATGAAATAAGGATATGAAATATAAGTGTCAAACATAGCCTTAAAATGTGTGAGCTTCAAATTGATAGTTTTTATCTTTCAGGCCCTAGATCGATAGTTTTCTATCTTTCGGGCCTTGAATCGATAGGAAAAATCTTTAAGGTCATAAATTGATAGTTTTGTCATCTTTCAGGCCCTGAATTGATATTTTTCCTTTTAAAATACATTTTACTAAATTTCAAATTGTAGTCATTTTTTAATTTGTAAAAAACATTACCTACTTTTTTTATTCGTCTTATTTATTTTTGCACGAATACAAAATAAAATCAACCCCAGTGCAAAAGTATATTTAATTATTTATACAAATACAGAATATTTTACTAATTATAGAATGGGGAAGAAGCAAATTTGCACAAGCGAAGAAAATATATTTGCCCAAACACAACCAAAATTTGCACAATTCACTAAGAGCACAAAATTCAACAAAAAAAAAATCTCCATTTTGCTTGGCCTTCTATGTCATTCCGGTGACGGATCTGCACAGATCCGCCGCCACAAAACGCCGCCAACAACCCGCTCCCCGCCACCACCGACAACCTCAAAAACCTCATTTGCCGCGACGACACCGCCGCCAACCCTATAAACCCACAGCTACCATAAGCTCAGATATCACTCGAAACCACCACCATCACCACCACCACCACCCTTGCTAAAAAACCGTCGCATCCACCACCGCCATGCGAAAAAACCGCTGCCTCCACCATCGCCCAAAACTGTCGCCCCCACAACAACCCTGCGAAACTAACCACCATCACCCCCAAAAATCGCGCATCCGCGCATCCTTGGCGGCTGTCAGAACAGATCCGCAGATCCTGCCGCCTCTCCCACCACCATCATCACTATCGTCTGATATATATATGAGAGAGAGAGAAAGACGGTTTGAATTTTAGAGGGAGAGAGTGAGATTTTGGGGTTTTGATTGTATCTAATTGAAATATGGGATTTTAATTATATTAAAATGTAATTTGGATGTGTATTTTGTATCTCTTGCAATTATCCCTTTTATCTTTTAAGACCATAGGGGGCCAAAGATTTTCAGTATATTTCATTCAAAGTTTGAGCACAAATATTATTTTCTTGAGTTGAAAAAGAAGTGATACAGTTATAATATTAGGATCAAATGATAAACTAATTTATTTTGTCAAATACTTTTTAAGAGCTTATAAGTTCATATAGACCCGATCCGTAATTTCCTACAACATATAGCATTATTTGAGAAATCTTCACAAGATAAGATGGCGTCTACCATTTGAATTGCAACAATTTGTCTCGTTTACATTCTTCATCTCTTTGTTTGAATATCTTTCATTTTCTTTTTCATGATGTAAGGGTGGGTGTACCCTTGAACCCCATTTCTTCTTCAATAAAAATTTTCTTGGTTGTACAAAAAAAAAAGAAAAAAAAAAAGGACGAGTTTATAAATTTCTAAACATCACATGAGATATTTTATAAGGAGCTCGCTCTGCCAAAAGTTCAATACCTCCAATGTTAATATTTGTCAAAATTTACAATAGTTAACCCACAACAATTGCATCAAATAAAAATAAAAATTGAAAAGGATTAATAAATACACCAGTGTTGTTTATTATCGAGCAAAATATCAACAACTCCACTTGCTATACTACTCTAAATCTACAGTGACAGACTCCCAGCTGCAATTTTATCAATTCACTAATTTTTCTAGGTTTAGTATTAAATTTGGAATCATAAGCATTCGCACATATAGAAAGAAACATAGTATTACTAAACCAAGAAAGATAAAACTTTTCATGATCAGTTCAAATCTAATTCGAACATGAAATTATAAGTCTAGCATGTCCATACAATCGTCTTCGTTCCACCAACAGTGTGTCTCTCTTCACCGACGGCCTTTTCAACTTTCAATACTACAACCAGCACCTCAACATTGGAAGATTGTCATTCTATTCAGGATGTTGTGAACCAATTTTTTGTTCCTGTAATTATCTAAGAACTAACCTGAACAAAACAATCCACAGTTAACATAGTTAATGTGATCCTAAATGAAGGCAACTGTACGGCATCTTTGAAGTTTTGGTGAATTATATTTCATTATGACCACATATGCTCTTAACAGTTAACATGTAGCCTATATCAGTTTACCAACTGCAACTGTTCAGTGAGAACAAATGATGCTGTTTAAAAATGCACTTGAGTTGCACGGTGCACCTGGTGCATACAAGACTAAAGCAAGAAACAGGTATCTTAGGTTAAAACAGGTTCCAAACAAATTGATTTTGGGGTAATTTTAACTCGAAGCGTTGCTGCAATTTAATAACTTCAAAAGCACCTATAATATGAGTAGCTATCCCAACCCACAAATCTCAAATATTCCAAACGAAAGCAGAAAAAGCAAACTAAAGCAGCCAACTTTGCAAACCAAGAGAACATCAAATTCACAAATTCAAGAATTTCTAGGGCAAATCAAACATGGAACTGCAAATATAAAGAAGTACATATAACAACTTCAGTTGATCTTATTAAACACAAAATAAAAAAATGATAAATATATACATTATTTTTATCATTATACCTGATAATAACAACAAAATCACATAGTTACTCGAAAAATTAACTTCATTCGGCTAAGATGTTCAGAGATAACCCCATGACCATGAGAATGTGTGCTCTAGCAAAAAAAATACATAATTTACATGATACAACATATAATAGAAATTATGTTCAGAAACACGATCAAGAATTGTAATCCTGGATACTGTAATGTAAAATAACGACACATCTTTCCAAGAGCAATCCAATAAAATTAACCCATAATAGGTGAAAGCAAACATGTCACGGTCTTCTACAATAACTCTAAATTAACACAATATTAGCAATCTGTAATATCTCAGGGTCTAAAAGACTGAAGATGTTCCCATTAACCATAGTGTCAAGATGGAAACATAAAATGAAAAAGAAAGTAAATAGAGCATGCAATTGTCAAAATCTGATTAAGAGCATATATCCAACATGCAATTGTCGAAAGATTTAACTCTGATTCAGAAACAGAATAAGAAAATGCAGGAAAAAGTTATGAAAGGATAAACTTTAGGATACTAATATCCTTTTGTTGTGTCTTAATTAGAGCTTTTTCAAAGCATGGCAACACAGAAATATCACAATAATTCCAGAGCATATGCAGTTATTTCTATTTTTTTTAACAGTGACAATGAAATCATAGTGGAAATTAAGATAAAGCAAGCCACACTCAGTTTATGGCCAATTTGGAGTATACAACTCTATTAATCGAACCTCATATCATATATTCTAATTTGTTTATATGTTTTGCATCCAAAAATCTACATATAGGTAGCTTGCCACATATGACAGCCATCATTTATTGATATTCTAGTTCCAAGTTCAAGAAGAGGCTCATCAACTAAAAACTCCTGTTGGAAAATTGAAAAAATGAATTATTTGAAGGAACAATGTTTTTTTACCTTTATCCAGTTAACAAATAGGTAGAGCTCCCAAAAATTTATTAACTCGTCTGGAAAGTCGAGCTCCCTATTACCAGCACATTTAAAAAACTTGAACCATATTCAGGTAATAACCTTCAACATAACAAAGGATCAAAATAAATCTAATTTTAGCATAAATTAAACATGACAACTTCAAGGAGTAGAGGATACAATTGCATATTCAAAAGATAATTTATTTGCAAAACACGAATTTATAAACGACGGTAGAGAATAGACTAACCGATAAAGACGATTCCACATTCGCAAACATAATTTGATGGAGGTAAGGGAAGACGACGTACTTCAAAACAGAGATTCAGCAATAAAGAAGGCGAATTATGGACAAGATGAATTGGTAAGTGAAAAACCATAGTGAGATAGTGTAACTTCTAGCAGCAGATTACTCATGCACACATAATTTGATTAGTGCAAATAGTAAGCAATTTAATAGCCAACCATGTTTCCTTTAAATTTATTTTGAATTGTCTCTGCTCCATGACAAAATAGACACATATATTGATAAGTAGTTCAACTCAAGATTACACAGTTACTGAGATTTGAGTGAATTGTCTTTGTATTGGAACACACAAAATAGGAAAAGTAAGCAATAGAAGGAAAATATATAACATCAGTGAAATTAGAGATAATGCTGAGTAATAACAATATGTTTGTGAGAGTTTGTTATATGAAGATATTTATGCGATTTCTACAATTCTGTGTTACAGACACTGCTAGAAGTTTCACATTTTTAAATCTTTTACTATTGATGTCAAATGTTCATATGCATAAAGTTATACATCATCGTAAAACTGTATTCAATCGAATTCACCAAAACTAATCAAAATAATTAAGAAACGACCTTACTAGAGCCTTGTTTTGCATATAGAGCTAGTGGAAGGTGGATTATAGTCCCCCCGACTAGTCGGTTTTTGGGCCAAATACCGAGTCATAAAAAAAAGGGTTGTTTTGCAGATCTATGGAAAAGTAACCCTTCAAAATATTTAAAACCAAAACAAAATCGAAAATAATGACAATTCCAGGCCGGGAAAGTGAAAAAAAAAAAGAATAAACTGGCACGGACGAACAAAAAAAAAAAAAAGAATACAGAAATTATAAAATTGTATGAATCGATGGATGATGGATGAGATGAGAATGAGAAGTAAAACTCATTTTGAGATACTCATGCAGCTTCCACACAAAGATTGGCATATGTATTCAATGCTCTAATTACACATCATATTTTTTAAAATAATTAATTCAATCAAATCTTGGCAAGTGAATTAAACTTATTCCATAAACAACATATAAGCCAAATACATTGTATAGTCTACACATAAGCAAAATTAATTCCCTATTAGTATATAGGGGTCATGCATTATAGTATATAAATATATTAAATATTTATTAATTAAACGTATTAATAGTATATATTAAAATTAAAAATGTTTTTTTCATTGTTTTAAAATCCATAAACTTATCTTAGGAAAAAAAATCATAAACGTTGTACCCTTTAGTTTCTGTTTCCAAGCCAAATTTTATAAAGAATCGGCCATGAAAATAGTTCAAGGTGGGTTTAATTGAAAACCATTATTGCTCATAAAAATAATTCATTGATTTAACCTGACTAATTCTCCGCAGTTTTACATACAAATAATTAGAGATCTTGCACTAACTCTTCCATAAAACAACTCTACACTTCACACTGCACTCTCGCGCTGATTTGCAATAACTTGCTCTGTCTTGTGTTAAATTTGAACCAATAAGCATCCACACATTTGAATTCATCGTCATATGTAAGAAAGAAACAGAGTATTATTAAACATAAAAACTTGAAACAAAAACTTTAACCTTTCTATGATTAATTCAATCCTAATTGGAACATGAGTGACATGGAATAAATTGTTTTGGCTGTCCATCTAATCTTCTTCATTCCATAAACTGTGCATCACTTTTCACCCACAGCCTTTTCAACTTTCCAAGTACAACCAGCACCTAAACTAAAACTGTCATTCTATTTAGGACGATGTGAATCAATTCCTGTCTAACCAATAACCTGCACAAAACAATCCACAATTATGTCTCTTGAGTTAGTTAACATAATGTGATCCTAAATAGCAATGCATTCAGCTATTGTTCGGCATCATTTGATGACCTCACACACATAAGTTACTATTCATTAGGAGCACACAGGCTCTAATCAATTTAGCCTACATCCATTCTCTTGAAGTTAACATCTGCTTTCTTAAGGAACTCGTCTTAAAATGCTCAAAGGTTAGCAATACTTAGGTATCTCCTAATTCTCTTGCTACTCACTACTACTCTTGCCACCCGCCCACCCCAGTTCTATATGTTCTTTAAATTCAAGTCATCAGAAGGGGTGTTTGGTATTCCAAGAGAATTTTCAAATATTTTACAAATCCATTTTTTTTCCAGTTTTATGTTCAATTTGAACTGATAAGCATACCCTCAGTTATATTCATCTTCATGTAGAAAGAAACAGAGCATTGTAAAGCATAAAGGTTCAATACAGAAAACTCGGAACAAAAATTTTGGAATTTTTTAAGATCAATTCATAGATAATTCGAACATGAGTTAAATCCAATAAAATTAGAAGTCTTGCCTGTTCATCCAATAGTCCTCATTCCACTACAAGCTTCAACTTTCAATAATTCAAGCGGTGCCTAGACTCAGTTCTTCCAAACCACTTCGACTCAACTCCTGCACCGAGTCTCCACTATATCCACCGAGCAAGACGAGACTTTCTTTATAATCATCCACATAAAATGACCTTGTATTTCCAAAAATACCAACATGCTTAATCCCATTAGTTTCTGGATTATAAGTAACCAACTCACATCCATTAACGGCTAGTAAAGCTTCACCACTCCCCCAAAATCCAATTACTCTCTGGAATCCTTCACAACCAATCCTATATAACTTAGTCCACGATTCCTTCACACCATAATCCTTCATCATCCAAACATCACACCTAATATTACCAATCTCTCCTTCGCATTTGATAGCTCCAAGTGATTCCCCCATAATGACAAGACTCAAGCTCGTTACAGCATCCCTCTCCAACTCCTCTGGCATCACAATTTCACCGAAAACCTCATCACCAACATTGAATGTCAAAATCGAGTTACGATCACTATTTTCACCCATTGGCTCATAGGCTATCCAATGCACAAACCCCTTAAAGAAAATTGAACACCACATATATTCGAGAAGACAAACCCTAACATCAAACCCACTCAGCTTCCGCCACCTCCCCGTGCCGAGGGAGAAAATCTCAACTTGTGGTGGAGCAATAAAGCCATAATCATTTGGGTTTCTGCAGTAAACAAGCCTCACAACCTTATAAACATTGCTAGCAACTCCAAATCCAAGCACAACATTGTGGGCTTCGTTCGGGTTGACGATTGATCGGGGTAAAACCACATGATTTCTAATAGCAGGGTTCCATATTACTGCAGGAGGAGAAGGACCCACAAATAAATCATCAGACAAACACACGAGGCCATCGCAGGATCCCACTATTCTGAAATACCCAATTGGGCATTTGAAGGGGAATTCAAGTTCCGGCGTAGACTTGATGCCGAAGGGTCCTCCTTTTGGGAACACCGTGTAGTGTTCCCGATTATCGTGAATATCGTAACGCCGAACAAGAGCTTGATTTTCGCTGTTTGAGAGATGAGCGGATATGAAGGAGGAGCTTCTGATAAGAGATCGCCATGGTTTGCAAACACTGGTGGCGCGGATTAAGGATTTGGCGGGGAGTTTTACCAGGATTTCGATCAGAATCTCTTCCGGAAGATAATCTGACATTGTTTATCGACGAAAGCCCCAAAACCCTAACCAAATCAATTCTTCAGGAAGAATGCCCCTAAAATTCCTAGCCCAACAATCTATTTTTCAAGTAAGACCTATTAAGCCCTCAAATTCTCGTTAATTGAACATCAACCCCTAAAATTTGAGGATTATCATATCACTCACGATATAAGTTTTTTATTTATTTAACGGGACATGTTTATATGTTTGGATATTTATTTTATTAAAAGGCCTCGTTCTAAATTGATCTCAATCTTTTTGTAAATGATTGCCTATTATTTTCTTTGCTTGAGTTGAAGAAATGACACAGTTAAATATTATGATTAAAATGATACTCTGATTATACTTTAGGGTCAAAATTAAGTAATGTTTTTTAACACATTTTCAACTGTAGTTTCATGTCGGATCTATTGAACATCAATGCAAATTTAATTTTTTTTTGAACACCAATGCAAAATAATTAGAGTAGCATTTATTAACAATTATAGAGGGGAAAATGAAGGGAAAATCCTAGAAAAAGATAATGATTTCTTAATGAAAATGCCAATGAAAATTATTTGTGGACGATTTTGCAGCAAGAATGCAAAGAATGATAATTGCAGCGTTGGCTATTCAAATTCAAGATTAAAAGTTATTTCATTATTGGTTTTGCACAATTTTAATAATACTAACAATTGATCAAAATTTCACTATTATATTTTTGTTATTTATTAATAAATAGCAACACAAAAAAATCTATGTTTTTGCGAGTTGCCCAAGTGCATTTATCTCTTCCATTTGACAAAAACTCATATGAGACGGTCATGAGATGGGACACAATTTAGCACAAATCACACTCACTCATTTAAAGTGTTAAAGTGTTAATGTCCAATTTATTTTTTCGTCTCACCGTGAGACCGTCTCATGCAAGTGTATCCCTTTTCAATTAGGGCAAACTCTTATGTAAAGTTTATCTACATTATAAAACTTATTTTTTAATCGGCCATAAAAATAGTTCAATGTGGGTTTAATATAAGACAACTGAAAACCGTTATTTCACATAAAAGTTTCATGATATCAATAATTCATTGATTTAATTTGTGAATTTCTCCAACAGTTATCCATACAAATAATTTGAGATCTTGCAATAACTCTTTCACAAAACCACTCCACACTTCCCACTGCACTCTCGCGCTTGATTTTACTCGCGAAAATCACAACCCCACTTCAAATTGAACTCTGAATCTTCAATCCCAAATCGCAATTAATAGATTTCGCGACTATAAATGAGGCGCCGAGGGTCGGATTTCCGGCGGCCTGCGAGGCGGAAAATCCCGAATGTGTTTTTGTTAACTTTTGTTGGATTAGTGATTCTGCTCTTCATTGTGATATTGAGCCGTGAGAATCAGCATCCCACTTCAAGATCGGTTTATACCAAGGTAATTGTCGATCTGATTTCCTCTTTCATATTGAAGTAATCTGCATTTGTATATAAGTTCCCTTTTTGCGTTGTGATTTTGAGCTTGAGAGTGTCTTTTGTGGTTTATCTTTGATGGGTTGCTTTTTTTTTTTTTTTTTTTGTGGTTGAAATTTGATGGGGATTTGTGTGGTAGAGAAAGGGACATTTGGTAGCAATGCTAGAGGGAATTGCTGAAAATGCAAACTTTTGCTTCTGAAGTTTGTGAAATATTAATTTTCTTAGTGCCTAATGAGCTTTCAGATTTTAGTAAGACGATTAATGTTTATATATGCGTATGGTAATGATAATTGGCCTTATGTAAAGATGAGAACTTTGATTGTGCTCTTGCTTGTTTATGAATCTTTTTTACAAGTGCTGGGAGAATTTTAATAATAATTTGTTATTGTGGAAATATTTATTGTTCGAAGTTAAAATGTAAACAAGAATGGTAAGGTTCCACTGCTAAAATATAAGACAATTTATTGAAGTAAGTAATAATGCTGCTTCTGTTAAAATGGGAAAACTGGATGCACTATATAACAAATTACATGAACCATACCGGTGGTTTTGTGTTAAATTTATATCGTCAAATTGATATTTGCTGGCTAATGTTGTGATCTGAAACTCATACTATGTAGCCAGGATATTGAACTATAAATAGTTAAAGCAGAGATTTTTCTTGAGAATGATAGAGAAAAATGTGTCAAATCAGATATGGTAAGATGTTGTGTCTTATAAAAATGGGGAAGCGTAACCGCTCATTTTTGTTGAGAATAGTTACACTTACGAGTCCTGACTATTATTAGCTGCTATGGAGTAGAACTTTTAGTAGTTAAGTTCTGTAAAGGAAGGATAAAAGATGCATTATTGATTGTGCTTTACTTTTGTTAGTCAACTTAGAATGATACAGGAAATATTACGTGAAGATCAAACTGAAACCGCTTTATACATTCTTAACGTGGGAAAGATCTCTCCATGTGTATAAAATTTAATTACATTTTGCAAATTTTGACACCTGACTATGATATTTTAGAGATGGAAGATTTTTAGGGTGCAAGTATCTTTTTGGCATGCTGATGAATATAGAGCTCTAAAACAACATCTACCGTGTTATTTTTATTCTCTGTTTAGTGTGTACTCAAGTGGTCTGCCTTGGCCAATACTGACAGCGGAATTAAAAATCTCTAGAAACACTGAAACACTAAAGTCAGAAATAGAGAATGTATTGGCAGTATACTAGCATGTAGTATCTATAACTTTGGCCACTTGAATTTCTTTGAATGCTGTATTAGCAGTTGATTATGTGCCCCTTAGATGTGTCCCATTCCCATAATTACCCTTAAAGAACTACGCTGTTCGGATTTGTTTGCACTTTCTCCCTTGAAGGTATGTAATAAATTAACCTATTTATTGAAGCACATAACACTTTTGTATACCTATTTTAGGAAGAAGCTATTGTAGGGGTCAAGATTCAACCAATTGATCCTATCAGATTTCTAGTGATTGTCATTCATGGCAGTTTGTTGGAGCCTTTGACACTAGACAAGTGATGATGTATAATGTATTAAGATATAATATAAGATCAGATGAATCTCACAAAGATAAAAGTATGTTATTTTTGCACTATTGCCTTTGTTAATGCAGCAAGATCATGGGAAAGCAAGTGCCTTGTAGCTCTTCTATGTTAATAGTTCGTTCCATCCAGCAATGATGAAGAGTTTTCGTTCACTTGAATTTCCTCTCTTTGGGCTTGGTCTTTGATTAGAACATAGAGAAAATCAATTTTTTTTTCTTTGTTTCAACACTGATAAGATGCCATTCTATACATACATTTTCAAGAAGGTGATGTACATGGTACTCCTAATTGAATGACATTCTTGTTGCATTACATAGTTTACTGTTTGTTTGTTTTATTGTTGCAAATTTGAAGGCTACCTCTGTTTTATGCTAAGCAGAGATCCTATAGACATGAAAAGGTAATGGAAGGCCTTAACATCACAGACGAAATGTTGAGTCCCGATTCTGTAACAAGGCAACTGAACGACCAAATTTCTCTAGCAAAGGGATTCCTCGTGATAGCAAAGGAAAGCAACAACCTTCAATTCGCATGGGAACTTAGTGCTCAAATTCGTAATTCACAAATCCTTCTATCAAACGCGGCCTTAAGAAGAACTCCTCTGACAATCAGCGAATCAGAAACTGCCGTTCGTGACATGGCACTTCTTCTCTTCCAAGCTCAGCAACTCCATTACGATAGTGCAACCATGATCATGAGATTGAAGGCCAAAATTCAAGGACTTGAAGAACAAATGAACTCCATTAATGAAAAGAGTTCAAAGTATGGACAAATAGCAGCTGAAGAAGTCCCAAAGAGTCTGTATTGCCTCGGTGTTCGGTTGACTGGTCAATGGTTTGGGAACACAGATTTGCAGAGAAAAAATCGTCAAGCGTCTTTCAAACTCAAAGATAACAGCTTGTACCATTTCTGTGTCTTTTCAGACAACATCATCGCAACTTCGGTTGTCGTAAATTCTACATCTTTGAACTCAAGAAACCCTGATAAGGTCGTTTTCCACCTGGTAACAGACGAGGTGAATTATGCAGCAATGAAGGCTTGGTTCACGATGAACACTTTCGGTGAAGTAACCGTTGATGTTCAGAAATTCGAGGACTTCACCTGGTTAAATGCTTCCTATGTTCCTGTCCTAAAACAGCTTCAAGATTCAGACACTCAGAGCTACTACTTCTCCGGCAGTGGGACCGACAATCGAACTCCAATCAAGTTCAGAAACCCCAAATATCTATCTATGCTTAACCACCTCAGATTCTACATCCCCGAAGTTTTTCCTGCCCTAAAAAAGGTGGTGTTTCTCGATGACGACGTCGTCGTGCAAAAAGACATTTCTGCCCTCTTCTCCCTACCTCTAAACGGGAACGTCAACGGGGCAGTCGAAACATGCATGGAAACATTTCATAGATACCACAAGTACTTAAACTACTCGCACCCTCTTATTCGTGAGCATTTTGATCCCGATGCCTGTGGGTGGGCGTTCGGGATGAATGTGTTCGATTTGGTTGAATGGAGAAGGAGGAACGTTACGGGAATCTACCATTACTGGCAAGAAAAGAATGTTGACCGCACTTTGTGGAAACTCGGGACTTTGCCTCCGGGTTTGTTGACTTTTTACGGATTAACCGAGCCTTTGAATCCCACGTGGCATGTCTTGGGTTTGGGATATACGAACGTGGACCCACAGGTGATAGAGAAGGGAGCTGTGCTGCACTTTAACGGAAACTCTAAACCTTGGTTGAAGATCGGAATGGAGAAGTATAAACCCCTTTGGGATAAATATGTCGATTATACCCATCCTCTTCTGCAACACTGCAATGTCCATTAAGTTTTGAAGCTATTGTTTGTACACTGAGATAGGTGGAGGGACGATGCTGAATGATCATTTGCACATGTACACGCAGGTATGTACGTGTTTGTGTTCGAATGAGATAGATATCATATTTGGTGGAATGTTAAATTATTTTTGGGAAGTGGGTTTAGCCTTGATGTTCAGTTATGGGTTATTTGGATTAGTTGTTGTATTATAATGATGAGCACGTAGTTTAATTTTATGTTAAATCTGCTCCTTCAGGAATTGTTGCTACTGATATTTTTTTGATAGTTAATCAAAGTGTTCTTATGAATCTCTTCCACAGCTTTGTGTTGCTGTTTTATCTCATCGCGTTTTTTTGTGATAAGGTACGTTCAAGTCCCTAAAATATTACCTCAGGTTCAAGTAAGCTCTTAATGTATTTTTGGTGCAAATAAGCCTTTTTAACATTTTAAAATTGAACAAATATGTCCTTGATGTGTTGTATTGGTGCAAATGAATCCTTTATCCTTTTTTAAAATGCACTTTTATTAATCCAAAACAAATTATGGTACATTTCCTTATTTGTTTACCCGCTAAATTTGATATCAGGTTTTTATTTTATTTAGTGTTTATTATTTATTAATGAATATGTTTCTTGAATTTTTTGTATGTTTCTGATAAAAAAGTTGAAATACTGATTTGTTATTTATATGTTTTATTGTTGGTGTGTTTTTTTTTTTTTTTTTTCCGATAAAGCTTTTATTATGTCATTTCTACTTAAAAATTAAGAAATTTATCATTGAACCACAGTAGTAGAAAAAATGCACATTTGTTTATTTTGGGTTATTAGAGAGTGTCCATTTGTTCAATTTTGAAAAGATTAAGGGCTTATTTGCACCAGAAAATTGAACCTGAGGTATTACTTGAGGGGCCTGGATGTACCTTTTCCCATTTTTTTCCAGAAAATTTGCATCTATGTGTATAATTCATATGCATCATGTCCAAATATTTGAGGAGATTCAACCTGATTTTAGCTTCATAATGTTCACAAAATTTGAGTAAATGTGCAACAAAATGAATCATAGATTTGTTGTCTGCAACATAATATAACAAAATAAATAGGATCCTAAACTTACTAACTGCAACAAACATATGCAATTATGTGAACATCTAATCTACACTAATATTCTAGTTCATCAGCATGTTCTTTGTCTTCTCTATCTTCTCCCAGCTCCATTTGTTTACCATCTGGCTCGTCGTTTCTTTCAGCAACTTCTTCTCCTAATCGATTATCACGTTTGCTATCGTTTTCTGCCACAGCTTCTTTCAAACTTGATTCATCAAACTTATCATCTGGGAGCTTATCATCTTTCTCGTTCTGATGATTATTTGAAACCGATTCATTTTGTAGCCTCGTTGAATTTTGGATCTTGAAACCTTCACCTAAGCCATGATCATTAATCTGTTCTTCTGTTTGTTTATCCATCGTTCTCCATCTTTTTCCCCTTGCTCGTTTCAGATAACCGTGTTTGTGATTCCCTCTAAATTTATTCATTTCCAAATCTTGATTTTCACTTCTTTCCTGAGATTTTTCCAGCTTATTGACTTCTTCTCTGCTATTCGTTTCATTTCTGCCATTAATCGAGCTTCCACTTTCTTCACTCGACACATTTGCTGTTTTCTTCGAGTGGTCATCCACACTCATTGATCCAGCCTTAGCAGCCTCGTATAACTGAAGGTGATGCTTCAAATCTTCGATTTCAGCTTCTTTCTGATGTAATGCTTCTGTTAAAGCTTCAACTCGAGGTTTTTGATCCTTGATTTCCATGTATCGATCTCTCAATAGCTTTGCCTCGTTCTCCTTTTCCTGAAAGGCTAATTCGACGGTCCTCTGTTCGTCACGCAGAGAAGATAACGTGGATTGCAGTTCTAACACCCTGTTGTTGAGATCCGATTTCTGGGCTCGAAGGTTGAATATCTTCATCTTCATCTCCTCTGCTTTCTTCTTAGATTCTTTCATCAGCTCTCTCTCTTTCTGTTGTCCAAGAAAATGATGCACATCAGATAAATTCACCCAGATTTGATGCAATAGAAAGTGGAACATAAATATTAGTACTATTGCATATAATCTGTTAGATATAATGAGTAACATGGTAATGTTTCACCTAATGTAGCATCTAGAAAATGTATCAAAACATTACAACCAGAATGATAGAGAAATTAAACGCTGTGAAACTTGTTTGTGGTGAAATTTATTTTTTTTAACTGTATCACTTGTTTTCACTAAACCGTATTAGCTAGTTTTAGTGAGCAATATTCCCTATTTTCACACCAGTTTCATACTATGAAAACAGGCTAAAACTGGTGATATTGTTTACTGAAATCAAGTAACATGGTTCAGTGAAACTGGAAACGGTCTAATCGGGTGATACTATTTAGTGAAAACAAGTAATACGGTTTAGTGAAACATGATACTTAATCAAATATTCTCTGTTATCACATCAGTTTCATACTATGAAAACATGCTAATACAGTTCAGTTAAACTGGTGATACTGTTTAGCGAAAACAAGTAATACGGTTCAGTGAAACTAGAAACAGGCTAATGCAGTTCAGTTAAACGGGTGATACTGTTTAGTGAAAACAAGTAATACGGTTTAGTGAAAACAAGTAATACTTATTCAAGTTAAAGAAGTATTTGAGGAGGAAAACTAACCTGCAAGAGATGATGGAGAGATAGAATTTGGCCATTCTTTTCTTTGATTAAGAGATTGAGAATGCTTCTTTCTTTAAGCCTATGAAGTCCCATCACCCCTAATACTCCACACACAAAAGCAGCACACACTACTGCCATAACAACATACACATTCATCCATCTTTTGCTGCTGCTGTATCCATGCTGCATTCCCTTCATTTTTCCTCCCATCAAAAACACACTCTATAACTCTCTCTTAATGGGGTGTTCTTGCATGTTGCTTCTCATGTGAAAAAGGCCTATGACCAGCCTTTATTTCTCTTTTCCACACGTTCAGTCATGCAATGCAACCTGGGCTTGCTTTTGATTTGAACTTAAATTGTGAATGAATATTTGGTAATATAATATTGCACATGCATTTAACTTTTGTACACTTGTTGTTTGTTGTATTGTGATGCATTGCCGTTGCAGAAAAGGAGTGCACTCTCACCGCATTAATTGAGCAATAGGGCAGCGCGCCCTTCTATATATTGACTCCATTTATGCACAATATTTACTTGTTTCCAGTATTTTAAATTTGAGTTCACAATTAATTCTATTTTTTTAATATCACTGCTGTGTGAGAAAATTCTCACTGTTATGCATAAAAATTATCACTATTGAATACAAAAATTATCATTGCTTGAAAACTAAACTTTTTTTTTTTTAAAACAGTGATAATTTTTTTGCACAAATATGATAATTTTTGTGCATAATAATAATAGAGTTGTTTCAAAAAAAAAAAAATAATAATAGAGTTCATGTATAGACCTGATTTATGGGGGTGTTACTCTTTAAATTTTCAAAACATCTTTCAATAAATCTTGATTGGAGTAGTAGTATTATTATTATACAATCAGAATTAGGTGTTTTCAGGAAAAAAGAAAGTTGAAAATTTAAAGTTATTTGCTAGGTTTTTTTTCCACCAGTACCACATCTTCTTGTACTATAAATAAGGCGGTTAGGATCTCCTATTACACAATGGTCTCCTGTTACATCCTTTGGATTTGTGTCATGTGTTGATCTTAGAATATCTATAAATATAAGAATCACACCCTAACATAACTCTTTTTTCTATTTAGAAAATTATATTTATTTTAGAAAAAAAATAATTTCTTTTAAATTTCATTCCAAAAAATCTTATAAACATATTTATAATTAATTAATTTAAATTTAATGATAATTATATAAAATGAAAAAACGAGAACTTATTTTATAAGTAATTAATTTAAGCTTAATTAATGAGTACGTATAAATCTAAACTTAATTAATGAGTACGTATTAATATGAGCTTAATTAATGAATACGAATATTATAATTTTAATCTATCATATAAATCTAAACTCCAATAAAATTTAAATTATAATATGATAATGATATAAAATTTATAATTAAATTATAATATCATAATAAATTACGTAAAAATATTGTAACTTAGGCTAGGTCTTGATATGTAGGGTGTGCATCTGCTGCACTCATAGTGCATTTTAAGCGTCATGTCTGACTTGTTATCTTTGAAAAGTCGACTTATTTACACAAAAAAAATGCAATCAATTAATATGAGAACATAGTTGCATTCTTCTCGCTTAGAATAATTGCACGCTTTATTTTGTATAGTTAAGCACGCTTCTAAAATATTATATTTATAATCTTGGCCGGTGTACATGAGACCCACTCTATAACTTAATTTTAAAATTATCATATGATATAAAAATATAAACTTTATAAATTTTATTATTATAACATAAGTTTTAATTTAAATTTACTATTATATTTCATAATGTACACTTTTTTCCTTCTAAATTATCATAATAAATTATATAAAGTAAGTTTTAATTTTAATTTATTATTATGTTATTACTAGGCATATATTTATATTCTTACAAATTTTATATTTTTTTTAATATTTTACAATTATTAATTACATATAAATGTTATATTAGTTACATCAAATTTAATTATAAGTACATGCAAATTTTATATTAACACGTAGAAATTTTATATATATAAATTATCGATTTTGTTTGTAAAATTTTATAAAATTTTTAAATATTGATTTTTTTTTAATAACATATGTTAGTCAATTTTTTTCTTCTAGTAAGTTTTTTTTTTCATCAAATTTTAGACTTATATATCTATATAAGATTATAATATACATACTCCATGTAATTAGCAAACATAATTATTTCTTAATCTATATATTTTATTTTAAATTAATTAATTATAAATATGTTTATAAGATTTTTTGGAATGAAATCTGAAGGAATTATTTTTTTGTTAAAAATAAATATAATTTCCTAAATAGAAAAAAGAGTTATGTTAGGGTGTTATTCATATATTTATAGATATTCTAAAATTAACACATGACGCAAATCTAAAGGATGTAACAGAAGATGTAACATCATTGTATAACAGGAGATCCTCACCGTAAATAAGGGTATAGTGATCTTTTTAAATGTTAATTAATAAAATATTAATTTGTGCAAATCGATAAAATCAAATAAATAAATAAACTAGCTAAACCTAAAAAATGAATGAATAAGTAATTGACAAACTAGCTACACCTAACCAACGGCTTTTACAATCAAGTCAAATAAATGAATAACAAACCCTAAAAAATTCTTCATATATAATACAAACATCTCATGAAGATTTGCTTTTGTTTTTACCCGTTTCAACTTTTAGTATAATAAATTGCATGATTCTAAATTACACTACGAGTGCACGGTACACCTAAATGCAAATGAGACTCACTCTCGAGCATGTGACAATCTAAATAAATCGATTGATCTCGAGATCTCGTATTTCATTTCATCAATGCCCATCATAACTATACACATAACATCTCATAAAAATAAATTACGAGATTATAACAGACAAAAAAATCGAAAAACAAGTACATATGTACACCGTCTAATTTCCTATTCCAATGAACATTACCTCAAATGCCAGAAAATCCATTTCTTAGAAAAGGAAACAAAATTCTACATATTAAAAAAGAACATTCTATCAACAAATTAATGTACACTTTCAAATTCCCAGTTAAGAGAACACCACCTGCTTCCCAAAAAATTGCAAACAGCTTCTCATAAAAATGCATTTTCCACCCCTACTGCATCGGACACCGTTTGCTTCGTATATCTTCAGACAACAATTTCTCGACGAGCCCCAGCAGCCTTTCAGCACCGGGCCCCGGTCTAAGCTCCGAGTCGTCTCCTCTCAACGAGCAAGGATCCGCCCCGTTTTCGGAGGGTCCTACACACCATGCACCTGGAGCGAAGCGATTTGTTCGACCAAGTAACTCTTTGTCGATCTTGTCCAAAACGGGGTCTTCTTTGTGAAACTTGCGAGCAAACGGGGAGCTGCTGTTTACCATTTCGTTGAAGTCGCGGATTGTGAGTAGTCTGGGGTGCTGTTTCGGGGGAGTGTCCCAAGCAATGTAATGGAGATCGTGGCTTATAGCCGTGTGTTGAAATTCATCGGTGTTGCAAATAACGGTGTGGAAATAGCCTTCCGGAGATGAAACGAAGTTGGCATAATACATGAGGATTGTACGGGGAAGGTTGTCCCAACCCAGTATGCAGTATTTGACAAACGAGCGTGATAGAACCACCCAAGCTGAGCCTGTAGACGAAGAAAACACAACGGTTCAGCCCGGATTTACACGAGATGATTTTACATTAAAAGAAACTGCATTCCAGACATGATATAGTATTGCAAAAAAAGCATTTGCCTAATACTGGACGAACTTCCTGCTGCATAAAAATAAAAATAGGGAAACTGTTTTTTAGTCTTGTACGTTTGTCCATTTTCGCTTTCAAGCCACTTTCCGGAACTGATTTTCATCCTATTAACTTTCAAAATAACAAACGTTCATTGAGATTCAAAGTATATACAAGTAGCATCTCTTTTATGTGTTTATCGATCAATTCAATAGATAATTTTGTCATCTTGCACTTATTCTCCCTTGCTATAGGAAGAGTATTTGACGTTTTCTTAAGAAGAAACGAGCTAGCCAAAAAGAAAGGTCAAGAATTTTTCTTGAAATTATTAACTAGAATCAACTATCTAATTAGCTACTACAGTAAGGACCCACGAAGGAAATCGAGCATCAAGGTTCATTCATACAACAAAAAAATGGACACATATTTTTAAACTAAGAGCACATTATAGCATTTTAAAACTTCGTCTGTTTTAGCTCTAGCAATGGCATAGATCTTAAATGTCCAACTTATGAGTATAATCATGATAAATTTGCTTCTTTCTGTTTTTTTGAGTAAACTATTCAAGAAAATGAATAATGTACAGTTTAACATAATTAAAAAAATTCATGCAACTAGAATGAAAAACCCACCAGTAAAGAGCTTAAAAGTCGTGGGTAGAGAGCGACGTTGAGTAGTCCAAGCAATATCAGATTTTTTAGACAAGTAGAGACCTGGATCGATTATGATAGGCTTTGCTCTCTGGTTCCTGAAATATCATCGTAGCCATAGTTTTAAATTAAATTAAAGGACTAAAGCTTTCTGAAATGCTTATAGGTACGTACAGTTTCCACCCATAGATCTGTGTATGCTCGATAAAGTTGAGATTTCGGGACAGGTTTGAGAAAACATAAAGCATATCTGCACAATGAGAAAACAAACATAGCTTAGTTCCATGAGATTATAATATTCGCTTTCTAAAAAATGAGGAAGCACAAAACAACTACAGAAATATCACAAATATTTTAGCAACCGTAAAATAGTAACAGAAATAAAACCAATCACAAGGAATAGGATCGATCACGTTTATTCCTGTTATGCAAAAAACTTAAGGAACTCCGTATTTCAATATGAGAACTCACAAATCATTGTCTGGTTAACAAGTTAAGTATGGCTTAGAGGTCAATAGAATTCAAATTCCACCAAAATGTGACGGGTTCTACAGTATGGTAATTTCGATGAGCTTAAGATTGAATCTTGGGGATCATCGTAAAGTCGTGCATATCCTGATAACATAGCTTTAATCTCGTCTCTAAAAAGAAAATCCTAAAAAGACATTTTCTGGAAAACATATATGACCAGGATATGCATAAACACATTTTGGATCACATTTCTGGTAGCAGCTAGTAAATATACAAGGATCAAAGAAAAACTTAAGGTTATTGTATTCATTATCAAATGTGTACAATGTGAATCGAATAAGAATAAAAAACTTCCTAAGTTCTTATGAATCAATGTTCAATGATAGCTAAACAAAAACCGAAAGGTGACTTATATAGCAAAAAAATAGCATACCGCCTCCAAATTCCCCACACTATATCATCTAATAAGGTCACAAGATCATAAGTCAACTTACGTAAATACTATCCTCAAGACTACGAAACGTGATTCAAAGAAGTATTTCTTAAAACACTCGTAAGTCCATAATCAACTTCTGTAAAACTAAAATATCAGACAAAAACACCCTTCCAAAAAGATTCAACATAAAGATTGCATAACCAAATATAACAATTAAACTTCAAATACTTTAGGCATATAACGGGTAGAGAGAACTGACCATCTTGAGTCACAAGAGGATAATCAGAAGCACTGAGATTAATAAACCAATCCCAATCCAAGCTCTCTTTCAACAAAATTGCTATAGCTTGTAGGGTACAAGCAATCATAGTAGGACCTTTATACGTCACCAAATTCGATTGAGCCATAAGACGCACATTCTCCACCTCATTAAACGTAGGATCATTCTTCACCGAAATCGTCAAATTTAGCCTCTCCCTAACCGGGGCCTCGAGATCCATATGAAGAATATATTGATTTCTAGGATGATAAACGGCTTGCAATACCCTCATCATCCTCTGGCTATCCCCTTTCGTTCCCGAAATTAGATAAGCAAGTCTAGGTGGCTCTACTCTAGAAACTTCCATCAATTGAAAGGATCTATTTAAATCAGAATCCACAAAATAGAAATACCCTTCCGAGTCCTTCATCGGAGAATGATGCAGTATCGAATTGCAATTGATCACGGCTAAATGGGGACAAATATAACCCGAACATGGTACCCGTAAACAGAGTAATGGATACAAGCAAGCTCACAAAGAATGGTATTCTCCATCTTCTATCACTAAACATTCTACCCGGATGAGAATTGACATTTTTTCTAATACTCATTGCTTTGTTCTCAGCTATTTGAGGGAAAAAATCAAGATTGCTCTTAAATAGTTAGACCAGACCCTTCTTATAATCTAAAAGCTCACTTCCTTAAATTGAAAACCCTATTCAGGGTATTTATGCGGCAACAGCTACAAGATTCTAAAATCTACACCGACAAAAGAGACAGCCTTTCTTGTAGGGGCCCCTTTACATGTAAAACGGGTGACACAAAAAGGGGTTCTTCAAGAACCATGAATCAAGAACTCAGATAATGAAAAGGACAGAACAGAAACCAACAGATAAAATTAATTAATCAAAGGTAAGCAGCACCCCAAAAAAAATACCACTTCAAAATTAAGCCTTGAATATCCAAGAAACGATTGCACTTAGATCCAATCTTCCATAAACAACCACACAAAAACAGTTACAATGAATATGCGAAAAGGGTTTTACCCAAGATGCAATCTTTTCAACAGATACCTCCCAAAACAATTAGAACTAATAAATAATGATGATTGAGCAAAGCAAGAAGAATCCCAATTCGAATTTCTAGCTAAAGATGCAGAAGCCCAGAATCTTGCTTAGAATCAAAACAAGTTCTAAAATGATAAAAAGCCCTTATGAGTTATAGCTAGAATTAGAAAAACAGAGTGGTGGTGGCGTTGTAAGTTTCCGACAAGAAAGAGTAAAGTTGGCTGTGGAGAGAGAGGGACCGTACAGGTTGCTTAAGATGTGGGTTTTGAATTATTAAGACCATACTAATTTAAATAAGTGGTTGGATTAGATATATATAGATGCTAATAATTGTGAAATAAATTTTAAATTTGAATACTAGTATAGGTTTAGGATGATGATAAAGGTCTTGAGATTCGGAGAGTTGTAATGATATTGACAAAATTCCTGACAAACTGGGTCCTACAATCTGGGCTTGAGATTCCGAGAGTTGTAATGATTTGAAATTGGGTTCTACACCCACCCTCTAGGCCATAAACAATCCTACGAATTTAATATATTAATTACTATATTAATGTTAATTATTGATGATTATTATTAATTATCTAACTATTTAGACGATATTGATGAATATAATGAATTATATACGGAGTTTATTTTTATCCTTAATGAACATAAACAAATTAATATTTTTTAATTAATAATTATTTTTGTTTTTTTTTATTTGGTACCGAGTACTGAAATTCGGTATCGAATTCTTGATTTCGGTACCATTTGGTACATATTATTTTAATTTTTTAATAAATTTGGTACCGAGTGGTACCGAAATTAAGGACTCGGTACCATTCAGTACCCTTTTTTAAGGATATTATTTTATTAATTAATTTTATTATTTTAGTAACCATATTTTTCTCTTTATAAAATATTCTATTTTAATTTAAAAATTACATTTATTCATTTTAAACTAGATTTAGTTAATTAAAAAAATTTGAAGATGGGGTGGGTAAGATAAAAAAAATAGTCTTTTGAGCAATTGTGGACCATATGGATAAAATAAATCTTTTTTACCAAGGTTAATATGGTATTTTCATATCAAAATGGGTAGAATAAATCTTTTATGTTTGATGTGGATAAAATAAATTTTACATTTGTGAAAGTGGGTAAAATAAAATTTCTCCCATTCTATTTTGAGTCTTTGACTCCTTCATTGTTTTCCCCCTTATTTTCATTTTTGTAATTTGTAAGTTTTTTTCAATTAAAAAGTATCTAATACTTTAATTTATCTTAAGAATTGATAGTATAATCATACCTCTTATTTGATGATGCGAAATGGTTTTGCAACATGGTTAATTGAAGGTTTTAATCCATCACAATATTCTCAAAACTGTAATTCGAGACATGAACTAATTATTTATTAAATTTCATGCAGCAAATTAATACAATGTAATTAAAGATGAAGCGATAGTGCGAGTCGAAGGCCATTCAAGTAGTTATTTCATGTTCAGATATGAGAGATATTTAGAATAGTGTATCAAATTACAATAATTATTTAAAATATCATTTAAATTGCAATTTATTTTTAAAAGATGAAGTATTATAAATGATAAACACATTTATTTTTTTATTTTTTTTATGAAATTAACTCTTAATATTACAATAAGCCTTGTTTGAGACATTTCGCACGAAATAATGCATGCGACGTAGGATAAGACAGTAAAATTTTAAGTAAAAGCATGAAAGTTAGGATAAAATATTAAAATTTTAAGTAAAGTAATATCAATTGAGGGGGAAAAAGATAATACTTTTTAATTAAATAATAATATTTTTCAAAATAAAGTAATATCAATTGAGGGGGGAAATTAGATAATACTTTTAATTAAATAAAAATTTTACTTTTTTCTTTTATCATAATATATATATAAATTTTAAATATATCTTTGGATTTTATAACATAACCATAAATTTAATTCCTTTTTTTTTTTGTCAAATTAAAAATCCTGAAGACTCGTTCCCCTTCACCATTTTCGATGCTAATTTATTGATGTTTATCCTTAGATTCCTTGGGAGATTTTAAATTCACTATTTATGCATAGTATCACTATCGTACAGAGTTTTAGGCTAACTTGAATCTCAAATTTATCCATGGGAAGTTTCAAATGCAATAATGAAGCTATGACCAGATATTTGAATACATTCAAGAAAATGTTTATAATGGAACTACTAGCACCCATTTACACCCTATAACTATGAACTATAACAAAACAAAAGCAATTCTAATTTGCAGAGGAAATTTATATGCAGTATTGACGGACATAAAATTTTATATAGATTTGTCTCTTATTTTATATAGATATAGGGTAGGTCTCAAAAATACATCAATGCGCGGTGTTAGAATTTAGAATCCGCACTTTTTCTCTCTCCTACCCAATTTATTTAAATTAGGTAGTTATAATTTTTTTTTTTGAACTTTTTTTCAGTTTTAAATATTTTGTTTTAACTTTAATTTCAGTTTTAGAGTTTTTTTTTTTTTTTTAAATACCCAACCCGACCAAAAATCGGCCCTCCTAGTGGTTCATGGTTCACTCGTCCCAAGTGGTTCATTGATTCACCCTAAAAATGGTTCATATGTAATTTAGGGTTCACTATTTAGGGGTTAGAGTGTAGAGTGCACCAATTTAAATTGATGCACTTGGTGCACAGGAGATCCACTCATAGATTAATCTATTTCCCACTATATAGGTTTCTCTTCCTCTGATTTTACAGTTTTTTCATGGCGATTTTCTCTTCCTCTGTTTTATTTCTTGTCGGTAGTTGAAACTAGGCGAGAGAGGAAAAAAAAAGACGCAAATTATGTTGAAAAGAGATGAACATTCTTGTAAATTTGAAAAATAAAATATTATAATTATGATATAAAATTTAAAGATAAAATTAAATTTAAAAAATATATATGGCAATAAAAAAAAATCAGGATTATTATGTGTCATTGCCATGTATGCACCACGTAGACAGTGTAACACAAATATAATGAGAAAATATAAACATTATTTTTAACCTTTCAAATTCAATTTTTAGTTTTACCGTTGCATAAAAAACATCCTCCCTCCAAGGGGGTCTCATATAAAATTAAGGCACACAAGACGTCTCACTGTGGCATGGGCATAACTTGGACATACTCCTTAACACTTGACACTTTAAAAGAATATGATATTTTTATGTTAATTTATATCCCATCATTTCATACGATTTTTTGTCTATAAATTTTAGACATACGCTTTAACACTTTAAAATAAATTAATATTAATTTTGTGCTAATTTATAGCCCACCATCTTATATGAGCTTTTATCCATAAATTTTGTGTAGTATAATCCCTGTTTGTGCCCTTATGACCATTATGTTGGTTTTATAATTTATACTGGTTTATTAGGACGACGTGTTTTGCGGGCATCAACTACTCTCCCTTAACTCACATTTCATGAGCATTCAACATTATAAATTAATACTCTTCCTACTCAATTCATCTTTCATTTTATCTCCATGCAACTTTTACTATAAAACGAGCTACTACTAACTTATATCATGTGCAATGCACGGTACGTTTTATAAAAATAATTATTGTAAATTATCATAATCTTAATATATGTTACTACTATCTTTTAAGAGGTTTGCATGATTTAATTAACACATGTTTTACGGTGTAACTTGTTCATAGGATAAAATTGATACTATTATACTTATAAATTGATATTATTATTTTTATAAATTAATATCAATAACATTTAATACTATGATCTTAATTCATTAGTATAATGGTATTAATTGGTAAGTGTATTGATACCGTATTAATTTGTAAGTATAATTGTATAAATTTCATATTATGATACTGTATTATTTGGATATATAAGCACCTTGTTAATATGGGCCAGCGAAAGCCGATTCGTTCATATATTACGGCCCAATCATTCTTATGTAACCAAACGAGGCCTTATTTCGCAAAAAAGTATCCCTTTAAAATCGGCCCATATCAGAGAATTAAGTATCCGTTTATATACCAAATTGATCGATCAAAAAAAAGTACTACTTTTTTATAGCAAAAAACGCAGGCAGATCATGTCTCTTAGGCTGGGCTGGATTATCACAAAATAAAACTTTGAAATTTATCATATAACATGTCAAAAATAATAGCTCGGTGCAGTTCCAATGTAGATCCGTCATTGACTCAATCGAAAATTTACGGTGAACTATATCACACAGAAACTAATACTATTATGTTTATGTATTATTACTAGTTAAAAAATCATAAATTATAAATACAACACTGATAAAATTTAAAAATAACAATGATATATATACATATTAATAATATTTAATAAATATAGTTCATCATGAGCTCGAGTTCACACACGATTTTTTGTGATTAAACCTCTCCATACAAATTTGAATCTAAAAGTCCAAATGTAGCCAGTCACGAAACCAATGATGGACGCAGATGACTTTAGGTCCTCTTTTGTCATTTCAAATAATTGAGTAGCTATCAGATTTAGCAGTACATATATGTAAAGTTAATTTCTATTTATTTGCTTCATTAATTGTGATCGATCTTTTCTATGAAGCGTTTATTGTCATTTAATTAACATAATGAATTGATCGTCGTATATTTAAGGGAGAAAGTGGCATAAAACGTGGCTTTGACGTGTAAACATCTTTATTAGAAAATAATATTCGCGTGTTTTTTTTTTGAGCGCAAATAATATTCGCGTGTTAATCGATATAAAAATGAGATTATAGCTAATTAAAGAGTTTGCAACTTGCAAGTGTGGCCTTTTACGTGAGTTGAGCCGACTCACAAGCTAATCGTGCTCGATCAGCTGAATAAAAAAGCTTCAAATTGACATGAATTTAACCGGATAAATTGCACTTTTAATCCAAAGAGAATGAGACAATTGCAAATTGGTCCTTTTTTGGACAAATTTGGTCTAAAATATTTTCTTTCCATTTCTAACGGAAGAGACACACGCACCATTAATTACAAATTTGGTCCCAAAAAAATTGCAAACTTTATCCCAAAAATTGCAGAGTTGGTCCCAAAAAAATTAATTTGTACTTTTTTTAGTGTAATTTTTAGATTTTACGTAAATTAATTTGTAATTTATTAATTATAACTTTATAATTAATTTAGAGTAGTTTTGAGATTTTTGATAAATTTATTCATTTTTTTATTACTATTATCTTTAATTTATGGTTTGATTTTTATAAAAATAATATATAGATAAATTTTGTTAATATCTTTAAAAACTTGCTATTTAAATTAGTTTTTTATATTATTATATGGTTTAAATAAATTTAGAGTGGATCTCTTGTGCATCGACGCACTGTACTCTCCATAGTATATTTTTAAAACATATAATTTGTGGGGCTAAACCATATAAATTGTTTACACTGAAACATGCAACATGTGTTCGTAAAACAAGGTGTGTTTTTTATTGTAAACAAGACATAGCTATAAATTTAATATTAATTTTCACTATATTTAAACTATCAAAATAAATATATAAAGTAATGAAAAAATGTCAATTCAAGACCCGAAAGATGGTAAAACTATCAATTTAAGGCCTAGAAAATTTTTTCTATCGATTCAAGGCCTGGAAGATAGAAAATTATCGATTAAGGACCTGAAAGATAAAAACTATCAATTTGAGGCTCACACATTTTAAGGTTATGTTTGACACTTATATTTCATATCCTTATTTCATGTTCTTATTTTTTTTATTTTTAGAGTTTACGGTTCAAGGTTTACAATCCAGGGGGTTTAGGGTTCATGGTTCAAGGTTTAGGTTCATCGTTTAGGATTTAGAGTTTAGTGTTCAGGGTTTAGAGTTTTAGTGCCAAACATGACCTTAAATTTTATAAGTCTCGAATTGATAGTTTCTATCTTTTAGGCCCTAGATTGATAATTTTCTATCTTCCAGGCCTTGAATCGATAGAAAAAATCTTTCAGGACTTAAATTGATAGTTTTACTATCTTTCAGGCCATGAATTGATAAAACTCCATAAGTAATTTATAATAAAAAAATTATTTAGCATAATTTCATAATTTAAATTTATAAAAATATAATAAATATTTTTGAAGTCGGTTTGACATTACAAATTATATATACATTTTTAAACTTTTTTAGACTATGCATAAGTTATTACTTGATTTGAAAATATTTATTTTTGTACGTTGAATTATACATAAGACTACATTTATTATTTATTGTTTTTTATTTTAAATAAATTAAGATTTAGTTGAAAAAAATATTTTTATTTTTTAAAATTATATATATTTATTATTATTTATAATTTATGAATTCATGTTGATTACTTACATAATTAATTCAGTTTTAGGATCATTTTCCTCCATTTTATAAATTTGATCCCATAATTTTTTTGTCAACTAACGGTTTCCATCCATTTATTTTTTGTCAGTAAAAAGAAAACTTTATTGCGTACAGGGGTTACATAGCCCCAAAGAATACAAAAATAGAACATGTACACATCAAGGTACATGTCTCATGAATAGAGAATTGAACATGGATTAGCGATCCACTCCGAAAACGAAAATCTGCACAACTCAACTTTCCTAACAAGTAACCAACTCCATAATCTAGCTCTAATATCGTCGAATATCTTATCCAAGACAATCTCCTTGTTTTAAAAAATAAAAGAATTTCTGCTTTTCCATATCACCCACACAACACAAAGCCAAATTGCATGCACGAATCTTCTAACCTTTAATCCCACTCGTACGCTGCCATGACTTAGCAAGTGTTGAAGCGCCTGATTATGCTGGACAACGGGGACTCCAAGCCAACTATAACGTTTGACCCAAATGGATGAAGACACAGGGCAGCTGAACACCACACGATCCACTGTCTCCAACTCGTTCTTGCACAAAACGCACATAAGATCAACTCCTAGACTAAGAATATTTCTTCTCTGCATGTTGTCTTTAGTAGGTAATCTTTTCCACAGCACACGCCAAGCATGGGTTGACACTTTACTAGGGGTGAAAGTGTTCCATATGGCTTTGAAACCGTTCTTCAATTCCGCACTCAAGGGCTGGACTTCGCGCCTTCTAAGTAACTTTTCATACGATATTTTGGATGAATACCGTTCGTCCTTCCCCGCTCTCCATCTCCACGAGTCCGCCTTGTCCTTCATTAGTTTGTACCTATCAATAAGATCAATCAACTCATTAAGCATAACAATTTCTCTATCAAATAGAGGTCTCCTCCAGTTACATCTCCACCTCCACTCACCCCCTCCCAACACCCTTTTTCCAGAATGGATCCATCCTTATTGTTACAAAGGCGAAATAATCTAGGAAAGAGGATCTCAAGAGTATCATTTCCGCCCCACCCATTGATCTCCACCTTCCCAAGAATGATGGTATCATCTGCAAATCGCAAATGAGAAACCATAATCTTATCTCTCCAACCATAATCTTATCCCCAGCTCCACAACCTTGAATATGCTTGTTTGAGGCCACTTGAATAAGTCTACTAAAGCCTTCGGCCATGATCAAGAAAAGGTACGAGGACAGGGGATCCCCCTAGCTCAAGCCAAGCTCGAGTTTAAACTCGCCAGACGGACTTCCTTTCACCAGAACAAATGCAGTCGCTGTAGAGACACATTCACGAATCCAGCTCCTCCATTTTTCATTGAACTTAAATCTTTCCATCATCAGATCCAAAAAATCCCAGTCCACAGAGTCGTAGGCCTTTGCGAAGTCAATCTTCAAAAACACTCGCTCAATTTTTTTCCTCTTGGCTTCACCAATGGCCTCATTGAGGATAACAATCCCATCGTGAATTTGTCTGTACCCTATAAACACCCGATTGATTATCCGAAATAATCTTTTCCATGACCTGGCTAAGCCTGTTCGCCAGCACCTTAGCAATAATCTTATACACCCACCAATGAGAGAGATGGGCCAGTAGTCGTTCAGAGTGCAAGCTTCGTCTTTTTTTGGGATCAGAACGATGAAAGACGGGTTGATGCCCTTCACCAATCTGCCGTGAGTGTGGAACTCCTCCATAAGCTTGAGAAAGTCGTCTTTGAAGATATGCCAGGCCACTTTCAAAAATTTGAAATTAAACCCGTCCGGGCCGGGACTTTTCGTACTATCGAAGTTCCATCCATTTGACTAACGGTTGGGACTAAAACAGCTCAAAAAATGATTATTATGAAACGTAGGGAACAAAATTATTTTGGACCCTATCTCTTGGGATTTTAATAACAATATTGAAAATTTTCGTAAAAATTCTTTATTTTCTTATAGTGCCACCAACCACTAAGATAATAATTAGATTGACTTTGGCCGCAAATAGATTTAGTAGCTATTTTGAAACACAACTCAAGCCTAAGAAAAAAAAAAAAAACCGAGTCTCATCGCTTCAAAAAAAAAAATGCTTCTGACTATTAAAGTTGAGTTTCAAAACAGGCTATTAGTCTAAAAAAAAAGTTATCGTCGATTTAGTTTCAATAACTTTGACAATGTCCAATTTTAATCCCAAATTAACTAGTTGGAACATGAAACAACGTTGTTTTGCCTTTTCAATTTGGGGTCTTTCGGCGGGTGCTGTGATTGGGCTGCCATGTGCATTTTTTTTATTTTTTTAACTGCTGCAATTTTAGTCATATAATTTAATTTTTTTTTTTTAAACCTTAAAATTAAAACATAATTAATTAATCACACACTTAAAAATACACGTGGTAGTCCAATAACAATATCCGTCGAAAAGTCCCAAATCGAAACAGCAAAACGACGTTGTTCTGATCGATTTGTGATTAAAATTGAACATTGTCAAAATTATTGGGACTAAATCGACGATAAAAAATTTTATGGGATTAAATCTCTTTGAGACTAAAGCCATGAGACGATTATGTGGTTCAAACTCATTAAGGTTCTAGTATTTCAACAAAATATTAAAGTATTGTAGATTAAACAGTAAAGAAATTGGTTGGCAGATTGAAGAAGGAATAAACAATAATTTGAATGGTTAGGCATCTGATATAAATTTGGGTAATTTTTGGTGGGCAGATTCTGTCATGGACAGAAAAGTCTATTTTAAACCTATTGTGTTTGATTGATGACAGATTCTTGGGTGAGCTTGATTGAGCGCAAATGTTTTTTAATGATTCTGCCCTGGACAGAAACTGCCCATTTAACACCTCCCTTTAAATAAATGATACGTGTAATAGTACACTTATCTTAATTTCTAATCTATTTATTATTTACAGATACACTAATAACTGCGTCTTGTCGACGGCCTTGTACATGAATTGTATCATGTATGTACAGGCCCCCACGCATATATGATTATATGGTATTTGAACACAATAAATTTATGTACTGTATATATAGTATGCGGTATATGTAATAAAGTATAATAATGTGCTTCATATGGAGATCAATACTTTTTTTGTGTTTTAAAATGATATAGTTAAATAGTAAAAATCTACCACCATTAGGCTCATAATTCATTATCAAAATCGAACATACACATATAATTCAGTGTATATGTATAATGTATGTGCTTGATACAAGCAAAATGGAGAGGAATTTTTTTTTTTTTTTAATAATGATGGCTTCATTTTTTTTTATGGGGAAAAAGAAAGCTTTGTGTTAATTAATGAGTATTTGAACCTATATTTTCACAATTTATTATTTTGAGGGATACTACTGTAAAATATTTCACATGAGATGTGAAATATTAGCACAACTAAGGAAGAACTGAAAATGTGCGGATTTTCCGTGGGTCGATTCGTATTAAATGCATCTTTTCAAAAAAGTTGGGAGAGACAAAATAGAAAAAAATACTTTCAAGTCCGTGTTACTGTACGGACAAGTAATACATTCTTATAATAACATGACATTTAAGATATTAAAAATTATATTATTATATGAACATAAAGATATTACTAGTGTTATTGTATGTTCGTACCGCTTCCTCTTCTGTTTTTTTTTGTCCTAATCGTGAAATATTTTGTATAAATGTGTTTACAAACTTTTGAAATAAGTATTCTTTGATAGTAATAAAAATGGAATTTTGGCTTCATAATGGATTTTTTTTTTTTTTACCGAAGGAACATTTTATTATCTCAACATGCACATTAGATATGTTTATTAGATGATATGGTGGATGGGAGAGCGGAAAAATTACTAATAAGTATAAAATTTTGGATTGATTTACTAATATGTATAAAATTGATTGCATATGTAGTCAAAGTTTCACACGAAAGTGTAAATGTATATACGTATGTGCAACTATTTTGTATCGATTAATAAGTTGCAATGTTGAAATGTATCTATAAGTAAGTCTCCCTATTAAATTTAAGAGTTGGTATGCTGTGAAACTTTCTTCACCGTGAAACTAATTTTTTTTTACAGACATACTCTTTAGTAATATAAGTCACACTCTTTAGTAATATAACTCACACTATTCAGTTATCGCTACAACACTTTTTGCTATAATATAAGTCACACCCTTCACTTTTATGAGTAATACTCTTTATAGTAAAATGTCACACCTTTTACAATAAAAGGTCACACTCTTTAATATTATATATCACACTTCTTAACCAATTTCACCTTAAAACTTGTTCGCACTATACTTTGTCTAAATCTAAATGTAACTTGAAGTACTGTACATTGGTCACGATGACATTGATCCAACTAAAAACTGTGTACAATAATCCACAAATTTACTCATAACCCTACCATTCAAAATTTAGTGGATTCCTTCCATAACTAAAAGGGAACATCAAAGCAGTTTAATTTCCTTTTTCAAGTTAAAATTTGTCCATTTCAAATAGTCCTGATATAGTATGACATTGATCCTAAACTTAGTTAATTCTTTAACAAACATGGCGAACAATTTTATGTTTTTTAGTGTGTGTTTGCAAGCTAAAAAAATACATTACGTAGAAACATTTTTCCTTTAGAATTTGTTCATTTGAAATTTAAAATAGTCCTGATTTGGCATCGACCCTAAACTTAGTTAATTCTTTGACAAACATGGTGAACAGTTTTATTTTTGTAGTATGTGTTTGCAAGCTAAAAAAATGTTACGTAAAAATACTTTTTTAAAGACAATTAGATTCAGTTTTTTTTTAAAGAAAAATTGCTTCAACTTTTTCTATTGAGTTTGCAAACATTTTTTTTTTTTTTTTGAAATAATTTTTCAATTTTCTTTTCTCAATTGCTATATTTTTCTTAACAACAATTCAAATTTAACTCTTTTTATATACAGTTAGCTAGACTCAGTTTTTTTTTTTTTTTTTTTTTTTTTTGTTTGCAAACAGTCCTTTATTTATCACTTTTCAATTTTCTTTTCTCAGCTGCTACACTTTTCTTAACAACAATTCAAATTTATCCCATTGCATGTGGGTAAAGTTTATCCCACAGAGTATCTGGATAGGGCTTTTGTCCTTTGCTATAAAAAAAGTGATAGTACATTGCTCCACCATCACCATTAAATTCCAACTTGCAAAAAGAAAATATCTCCGAAGAATCCCAGCAATTGCATACCAACAAAAATAAGATACACACAATTTTAAATTGCTACAGTTGACATTACTCGAAGAAAAAAAGATGAATATTCAGAATCTATTTTTGATTTTTTTTGCGCAAGGTCAATTTACCTTGACAAATAGCAGATCATAAACGATAAAAACTTGCGTGAATTTGAGTTCACGTGATCTCAATTTTTTTAAAACAAAAATTTATGTGCACTCGAATTCACGATGAACTCTATTTTTTTTAATATCACTGTTATGTATAAAAATTATCACTGTTATGCATAAAAGCTATCAGTATTTGAAAAATAAAGTAAATTTTTAACAATGATTTATTTTTACATAACATTGATGGTTAGGTTTTGTATGCACTCAAGTGCACTATGCACTCTGCAATTTGTTATACCGAAAGATACAACTTGTTTACACTCATAATGCATTCATGTTGCACAGTTAAGTGTAAACAAGTTGTATCTTTCGGTATAACAAGTTGTATGATTTCAAAATACACTATAAGTGCACGGTGTACGTGGATGCACATGAGACTCAATCAACAGTGATATTTTTTTATTTATAATAGTAATAGAATTCATGTATAGACCCGGTTCACAAGAGTGTTACTCTTTTTTTAATATTGTGAAAAGAAAAAAAAAACCTAAAATAAAACTTTTTTTTTTAAACAATTATAATTTTTGTCCACTGACAGTGATAGTTTTTTGGCATAATAATGATGAAGCTGATACATAGACCTGATTTATGGAAGTGTTAATCATCATAAATATGTACCATAAATCAAGAGGGTCCCACCGCTTTTCGGACTGTAGAAAATGGACGATAAATTTAACAACACGACACACCTTAAGTCCCCATTATATATAATTTGATCCACACAACTCTTTTTATGTGACATCCAACATCTCAAACTCTCAACACACATTTTTATTTTCTTTCCCAAATTTAAATCATCAGCTGGCAATGAGTTATCACAACAATGATGGTTGTTGTGACGGCGGCAACATCGTCACCTGGTTCGAGGAATTGGCGAAGCGTGCCGCTGCCGTGCAGACAGAAACGTTACGCCGCGTCCTCGAACAGAATTGGGGGGCGGAGTACCTCAAAAAATGGCTTGGAGAAGTCAATGTACAAGACCTTGATGCACCTGCATTGGAAGGGTTGTACACTTCTTTAGTGCCTCTTGTTTCCCATGCAGATTTGGAACCCTACGTTCAAAGAATTGCTGATGGAGATATGAAGCCTATTCTCACTAGAGAACCTATCACAACTCTCTCATTAAGGTTATTTAGTTTAATTTAATCATTGGTTTTTTTTTTAAAGAAAAAATTGAGATGACAAGTTTTTATTTGATTAGATTTAGGTGTTTCTTGAAAAAGGCATCCTCAATTTTGCTTAATTTGGTAGTGGAAAAAAAAAGTTCATTTTTGTTCCTACTACTTTTTTTAGTGTTTAATTTAATTCTTTTAAATTTAATTTTTAGTTCTGGTACAACTGAAGGAAGACAAAAATTTGTGCCGTTTACTAGACACAGCTCAAAAACAACCCTCCAAATTTTCAAGCTTGGTGCAGCTTTTAGATCAAGGTACATTTTATTTAAATCTTGATTTTAAAATTAGGTTAAAAATAGTATCACAAAAAAGCGTTGTTGTTTCTCCGTTGTGGTTGATTGAAAACAGAGTTTATCCCACAAGGGAAGGAGGGAGGGTGCTTGAGTTCATATACAGCAGCAAAAGGTCGAAAACGAAGGGCGGAATCACAGTCGGAACTGCCACGACGCACGTCTACGCGAGCGACGAGTTCAAGGTCAAACACAAAGAAACAAAGTCAAAGATATGTAGCCCTCAAGAGGTCATCTCTAGTGGTGATTACAAGCAATCCACTTATTGTCACCTCCTGTTTGGGCTACATTTCTCCGATGAGGTCGAATACGTAACTTCAACTTTCGCATACAGCGTAGTTCAGGCTTTTAGGTCATTTCAGGAGGTTTGGAAAGAGTTGTGTAGTGACATTAGGGAGGGTGGTGTGAACTCATCAAGAATCGTGATCCCGGATGTTCGAAAGGCGGTTCTTGATGTCCTTATGAGGCCTAATCCTTGTTTGGCTGCAAGGATTGAGGATATGTGTCGGGAATTGGAAGGGAATGATTGGTGTGGTTTGATTCCGAAGATGTGGCCTAATGCCAAGTATGTTTATTCGATCATGACAGGCTCAATGCAGCCTTATTTGAGTAAGCTTAAGCATTATGCAGGGGATTTGCCTCTTGTGAGTGCAGATTATGGATCAACTGAGAGCTGGATTGGGGTGAATTTGGACCCTTGTTTGCCACCCGAAAGGGTTACGTTCGCGGTGATTCCGACTTTTTCGTATTTCGAATTCATACCTCTTCATAAGTCAGGTGAGCATGATTATATTGAGGATGATCCTGTGCCTCTTTCTGGAGTGAAGATCGGGCAGGAATATGAGGTTGTTTTAACCACTTTCACAGGTAAAAGATGGTAAAAGTTGTTTCAAGAATTGATATTTTAGCTTTCTTGATGTACTAATGAGTAATTAATTGTGAGTATTGATTGTCTTTTATTCTTAAAAATCAAGAAAGTTGTGAGCTTTCATGTTACAATTATGGGGTGTCATTTCTGGCCATTCATTTATTTGTGCATAGTACATGATGGACCATTTAAATAAGTGTCATTGTGTTGTCAATTTTAAGGCAAGGCCAACTAATTAATTGAAAAAGATTTGTGTCCATGTTTTGTAGGACATTGGATCTTTGAAAATCTGATTCCTTCTAAAATTTGTAGCATAGTAAATTTTGAATGATTCCATGTGATGAAAATTAGATTAGTATAATCTATTCTAACCATTATGTACTATATATGACAGCAAAGTTTCTATATTTGTCAATGCAGGGCTATATCGGTATAGACTCGGGGACGTGGTAGAAGTAGCCGGTTTTTATCTGAACACCCCGAAACTCAACTTTATATGTCGTAGAAAGTTAATTTTAACCGTGAATATCGACAAAAACACCGAGAAGGATCTCCAGTCGGTGGTGGAGAGGGGTTCGCAGATGCTGAGAAACACAAGAGCGGAGCTGCTCGATTTTACGAGCCACGCCAACGTGGCGAAGCAACCGGGACACTACACGATCTACTGGGAGATCGAAGGAGAGGTCGAAGAAGGGTTACTGGGAGAGTGTTGTCGGGAGATGGATGCCTCGTTTGTCGATCATGGATACGTCGTCTCCAGAAAGAGCAAGTCGATCGGGCCGTTGGAGCTCTGCATTGTGGAGAAGGGGACATTCAAGAAGATCATGGAGTATTTCATTGCAAATGGAGCAGCTTTGAGCCAGTTCAAGACTCCTAGGTGCACTACCAACCCAGTCTTGTTGAGGATTCTCAATGTGTGTACTATCAAGAAGTTTCATAGCACTGCATATGAATCCTAGATTAATGTATGTAGCTTGTGATGTAATGTAATGATGTGTTTGTGGGAATAGTATAGAACTCAACCAAAATTGAAGTGTTGAAATAAAATAAAAATTCGAGTTGTCTAATGTGTATCCAGCTGCATTTATAGTGCATTTTAGAATTATGAAATTTGTTATACTGAAAGATGCAGCTTATTTACACTGCACTGTGTAATTATTTTTTCATATTATTAGTCACACGGTTCAGTGTAAACAAGTTGTATCATGCAGGGCATCTCCAACCCTCCCAACTCAAATTACAACTCAAAACCCAAATTTGTCTCCAACAGTAAAATCATCTCCAACCATTAAACTCAAATTTTAACTCAAATAAGAATATTCTAAGAATATTCTAAACTTTATCAATTTAGATTTTTATTTTATCTAATATTTATATATAATTAAATTATAATTTCGTATTTACATTTAAACTAAACAAAAAATGGTAAATTTAATAAAAAACTATTAAAACACATTGGTTCAATAATATAAATTATTCTTGCAAAAAACAAATTATATAAAATATCAGTATTCAAATACATGAGTCATCACAATTACATAGCAATACTATAAATAAAATTGCATTTAATACAACACAACAATAGTAAGAAATATAAATACACAAAAGAATAAAATACACATATTAAATCTTTAAAATAATACACAAATTTTTTTTTAAAAAAAAAGAAAAGTTTGAGGGTGTGAACAGTGTAGAGACAAATTTGCCTCATCACAGTTCACAATACCCAATTTGAGGTGCAATTCGAGTTGCCATTGGAGGGTCAATTGTGGCAAATTTGTCGTTTGAGTTGGTATTTGCCGCACCATTGGAGACGCTCTCAGTATAACAAATTACATAGTTCTAAAATGCATTATGAATGCACAGTGTACCTGAATCCATGCAAGACATTGACATAAAATTCTCCAAAATTCTTTAGTGTCGGTACAACGTATATTTTCTTTTTTCATGTTGATAAATTAATATTTCATTGATTAAAAGTAAAAAAATGAGACCATATATAGATAACATGTGTTGCATGAGTGTAGATGTATGGTGGAAAACTACTACAATGTGAATGGGGCAATTCACTCGACAAAATCTCAATGGAACTTTTAGATTTTGGTATCAAGTGGGATAATTTTCAACACCCCTGGGCCCAGTTTTTGGAGTCATTGGGAGTGAAAATGGGCCGACAACAGCGAAGTCTCCAGATTCTTTTTAGAGTTCAAATGGGCCGACCACTTTCGGAAATACCGTAGGTCCTTTTCTCATTAACAAGTTTGATTGGCATTCATCTATATTCATCTATATTTATTTATTCGACATAATCCCCTATCCCCTATATATTACTAATAGGGAGTTTTTCTTGATGATGTGTCAATTCTACATTGATTTAACCCATGTGTTATTTTAGGAGAAGTTTTGTGTACATATCATTAAAAATAAATCCTACATGTCACTAAAAATAAATCCTACGTGTAATTCTATTTCTATATATCCTAAACAATCCCATATCCCTTATATATCCCTCTATATATTAATAGGGAGTTTTTTTTATTCATGATGTGTCAACTCCATGTTAATTTAACTTATGTGTCATTCAATGAGAAATTTAATTACACGTGTCATTTTTATGTGTTATTTTTATAAAATGTGAAATTCATATTTATTATTTTATATTTTATTTAACTATATAATATTATTCATTTATATTTTTTTTAGTAATTTTTGTTTGACTTAATTTAAGATAAATAAAATATTCATTCTAAATGTATTTTATCTTAGTGTGAATTATATTCAATTATTAATTTCTTAATAAATAATTTATTTTATAATTGCTCTTATGTATATCTAGGGGCGGGTTTGGGGCGGGTATGGCCAAACCCGTAACCCGCCCCGCCAGAAAATCCCATAACCCGAAACCCGCCCCGCCGGGTTTTTTTAACCCGCTCAACCCGCCCCGCCCTTGAACCCGGCGGGTTGATGTAAACTTTCTTTTTGAACCAATCTGATTCTCACCTCCCAAGTTATCATCATTTTCACCATCATCCTCTTGATCTTCATCTTATCCTTCTCCAGAAGTCATATTCGTTGCTACATCACTTTCTTGAGGATTATTTAATGGAGCAGTCACTGAATTAGCTCCAACTCCTTCTCTAGACTCCATCTATTTTAAAAAAATATAGATAGATTAGTATTTAAACAAATAAGCATGAAAATAAATAAATAAGCATGAAAATAAATAAGCAGCATAAAAGGAAAAAGGAAAAATGGAAAGCAGTTACTCATTATTGCATTATAGTATAGATATCTTAGTGTAGTATACAATCTTATTAACAAACTTCTAAATCTTCTGCTCCATTATACTTTAACAAGACTTGAATTTCATATCAAATATTTACACTATCAAACACTTGAATTATAAGCTATATAGATTCAGATTACAAAATCACTTTCAATAGATACACTCGTATATAGAGTCAACCACAAACACATATTTCTTTTTGGTAAAAGTTGTAAATTGATAGAGTAGCTAGCTAGTATTCCTTATTTTAACATGCTATAATTCATAATTTTTTCATTATTGCAATTCATATTTTAATTTACAACTGATTTGGTTTACCCTTTTCGAATTACCATTTTTTTTGGTTTAGATCTTGCAACTAAGTACCTGTACCAACACATTATTTCTGTTTCTACTTAAAAAATAAAATAAAAATTGTACCTGGTTTGCCGGCGAGTCAGTGGTCGGCGTCGCTCGCGAGTGGGAAGTCGTGTGCGGCTGCCGGCGAGTCATGGCTGCTTTCGTGAGAAGGAAGCGTGGCGGGCCGGTGGATGCAGGGCGCGGGTTGGTGATTGTGGCGGTGGGGTGCGGGCTGGGCGCTAGGGAAGTGGTGAGTGGTGGACTACAGGCCTACGGCGGCAGTGTGCGGGCCGGACCGGCCGGTGATTGCGGCGGTGGGGTGGTGTGAGGAGAGGAGATGGAGGACGCCGCTCTCGTGAGAGGAAGTAGCAGAAATGGGAAAGTGGTGCAATGAAATTGGAAATAATTACAAACCCTATAAGATTAATTAATACATTATTACATTTAATAATAATATGTTATATATATATATATATATATATATATATATACGGGGCGGGTTACGGGGCGGGTTTGCCTAAAACCACGACCCGCCCCGGCAAAAAACCTGTTTGACCGGGTTTAACCCGCCCCGAAATCCGTTTGACCGGGTTTTAACCCGCCCCATCCGGGACGGATTCGTGCCGGGTCCGGGTTTTAACCCGCCCCATTGCCATCCCTATGTATATCTTAACATATTTTATGTGGAAAAATCCCCTATCCCTCTATATATTAATAGGGAGTTTTTTTTCATGATGTGTCAACTCCATATTAATTTAACTTATGTGTCATTCAATGAGAAATTTGAGTACACATGCCATTTTTCTATTTGGTTCCTATGTGTTATGTAACTTAAAGTTTTTGTATATAATTAATTTATAATTATTTAGGTATTTAAAACATGTATGAATATTTAACTATATAATATTATTAATTTCTCTTTCTTTCGATAATTTTTGTTTGACTTATTTTAAGATAAATAAAATATTTCATTGTAAATGTATTTAATCTTAGTGTGAATTATATTCAATTGCTAATTTTTTAATAAATAATTTTATTTTATAATTGCTCTTATGTATATCTTAACATATTCATGTGGCAAAAGTATTGTGTATTATAATTCTTTCACTTTTAATTTTTTTTCATTATTACATATTAATTAATTTATTAGTCTTTTAATAGTCGATTTATTTTGTTTTGATCGGTAGGTTTCAACTTCATATTAAAATGGATAAATAATATTTGACACAATAATCTTATTTCAAGGTTTAAGAAAATTTACTAATATACGCCTTAAATAATTATTAATTCATATTTAGTGCATTTATGCACATATTTATATTTTTTATTATTAAATATATTATTTATTAAAAATATTGGAATTTTTAATTTTAAAACCGCGTAACACGCGAGCACTAAACTAGTACTATTATATACAACATGATATATATTTAAAATTGTTCGACCTTTTAATGAAGATGCGTTTTTCCTTTTGGGTTGGGAAACTCCACTTAGTTTCAATAGATTGTTTTGATTGAATATCTTAAAAAGGGCTAAAATTAGTGAGATGGGGACTTGAATTAAGCAGCTAGGGATGTGAATAGAAATTGTGTCTGAGGAAGAGGAGCTTGATAATGAGGGAGGAGTCTATTCTTAATGATCTTTTACAATGTCTTAACAGGTACAAAATTGTGATCGATAATCAAGATTATTGGAGATGGAACCTAGCCAGCAATGTCATTTCTTCAACAAAGATGGCGTACAAGAATATGTTCGAATCAAATGTGGAGGAAGACGACCCTTCGAAGAAGATGGTGTTCAACAACTTGTGGGGAAGCTTAGCGCCTAGAAGAGTGCAATCGATCGTATGGAAAATTCTAAGACAATGAATGCCTAAAAGAGACAACCTACAAAGGCAGGTATCATTCAATCAAATGGAGAGGTATCATTCAATCAAATGGAGACGTGTCTGTGTTTTGTGTAGAGAAAAGAAAGAGAATGCATGCCCCATTTGTTTTTTGAATGCAACTTTTCATCTAAATCTAAAGCAGCATTTACAAATGGGCGAACGTGAACATGGTGCCTCATTTGGACCCATGCATTAACTTCCTACAACATAGTACTATGTTCGGTACTCTTGCGTCTTCTATTTGGATTGGAGCTATTTGAAACTACAAAACTTTTGAGGCTATTGTGCCGGACCCGAACAAGCTCATGGAAGAGATAAAAGCAAGGACTTGGTCCTGGATTGTGGAGAAAAATTGGACTTTAAGAAATCTATCTTATTCGACATGGCAAAAAGGACCCTAGGAGCAACTAGATTTTTTTATATTAATGTAATTGTTTGAATCTGGGTCGGAGTCATATTGCCTCTTTCTATTTGTAAGGGCAGGAGTGCCTCTTGTACTCAAATTCTTACAAAATATTTTTTTTTTTTCTGATTAAAAAAAATAAATTAATGGTTACGTAACATTGAGACCAATTATGCAAGTAAAACTTTGTATTAGACCAAGTTTAAAAGTACTAGGACCGTTTTCAAAGTACTTGATATCATATGGGATCAAAATCACATTAAACTCATAGATCTGGAAACATTAGTAGTAGTGTGTCGCACGGCACCACATTAATACTTCGAGAAAAATGAACAAAACTTATATGCCGAAAAGAATTTAGAATATGTTTACAAACATGCACATAATTATCAAAGATGGACTCTTCATAAAGATTGAAACAATTTGATTCATCTACAATAATTGCACCGTATAATTTACTACAGAGCCCTTGGATATGAGACACACACGCACATATACAATTTAAAATTTTACAATAAACTGCACTATATAGTTACTGTAGAGCCCTTGGATATGTATCCAAACGAAACACATCCACCACCATCTCCATCTCCATCGTGATCTTGTCCAACCGTGCACTCTCATATCTCCCCTTCACCAAGACACAGTGTATAAAAAATAAATAAATCAAGGATCTGCAAAGCAACAAAATTCCCAATTATCATGTATATTATATCTACACCCATCTCGAAAGTATCCTCTAATACAATTGCATCAACATTGATATTCTTATAATTAAAATATTTGAGCTTAATGACATGGAGTGTATGTTTTTATTATCTTTATTATTAAATCGAACATCGTACTGTTTGTACAAGTTTTTGTTGGTTTTGTACTAATTGTACTCATATCTCAATACAAGATTCTACTTAAATATCCTCACTTTTTATTTGGAATTGTTAAGTTAGAATCTGAATATTCAATTTTAAGGTGTATTTTAAACCACAACTAAAAAATTAAAAAGTGTTTTTTATTTTTTTAAAATTGGGTCGAACCAGCTTAAAAAAAAATTTTTATACTGTACACTTGGTGCCAATTTTCAAGTATTTGTTATGATTGACTTTTTTTTTTCCCCGAAAGCCTGTACTTCTTTCTTTCCATTTTGGCCTAATTATTCATACTACCTCTTATGTGGTATTCATAATACCAAACACTATTCCTTCATATCAACTGACTTAAATCATGATTTAAATACATTATAATAAACACTTGAAAAAGTATAATATATTACATAAATAATAAAATACTATATATTTGAATGTCCCTCAAAATCTCATAGCAGAGATAATATCATTTTTAATCCTATAAGTTTAGATGATTTCATTTTTAGTCCGGAATGTGTCAATTTCAGTCCATTTTGGTCGGAAATATTAAAATCTCGCCGAAATCTCATCGGAATAAGCATATGCACCTCACGTGACACCTCAAAATTGATTTTTCTGTTACATGATAGTCCATCTGTGTAGGTCGCCAAAAAATTAAAAAAAAAATTCAATTTTGAAGTGTCATGTGAAGTGCACATGCTTATTCCGGCGAAATTGTAAAATTTCCGACAAAAAAGGACTAAAATTGATACATTCATGACTAAAATTGAAAAAGTAAAAGGTTACATGACTAAAAATGGAATCGTTCAAACTTACAATGACTAAAAATGATATTATCTCTCTCATAGCACTAAACAAAGTGAACAACCCCTTGGGTTGAATTAAAATACTATGGCAAGGTCTCATATTCATTTTGTTCTTGTGGCTTTTAGATCAAATTGTTCACTTTGATTTCTTTTTTTTTTATTAATGAATCATTTTTTTCACTAATAGCAAGATTTTATTTTTTTAATAGGTCACTTTTATACCCGAGTACACGGTGCGCACTTGGTGCACATGAGACCCACTCAAATATTATATTCAATTTTTTTCACCCCACTGAAGCATTCGTGGGTTTTACAGATTAAGTAAATTTTAACAAAAAAATTCACTCTTTCAAAAAAAAAAAAAAAAAATTTCACTAATCGAGACTCTACACAAAATCAACAAAATTGAGTTTTAAGAGATTCTCCCCTAAAACCCCTATTCTTCACTTCATCATCTGCATTTTGCCACTCTTCAAATCTTCAATGGCTAAATTACACACTCTGTGAACTCCAAAAACCCTCAAATTCAATCATGTCGATGACACTCTCGCTCCACTCCAAAATCCCCCTTAAACCCTTCTCTCCGAAAATCCCACCTCGATTTCATCAAAGCAACCCTTCTTGTTCATTAACCATAAAGACAAAATCTTTGAACAGAATCGAGATTTCCCACAGTTTTTACGGGCCATTCAAGAAAATTTTCAATGGGTTCCCAGTAAAATTTAGTGGGTTTAAGGTAAAAGCAGAAAATGAAAGTGGTTTCGTTGAGAAAGAAGAAATGGAGGCCCGTGGAGAGAGCACTATGCCTGAAAGATTCAGATATTTGACTAAAGAAGCGCCTGATAAGCCTGTTAGGTGGCCTTTGCTCATTGGTATGCTCAAATTTGTTCCTTTTTTGGTTCATATGCATTGTTTATAGTTGTTATTTCATTTTATTTTGTTGAGTTTGAAGCAAACAGTGTTTAGCATTTTGGGGTGTCTCTCTAATTCAATTTCTGATTTGCGTGTATTCTTTGTCTAATGTATTGTCATAAATCTGATTGTTCTGAAGTTCTTGGCTAAGCTCTAAAGAAATGGAGTATTGGTTTCTTGGGGCTCTTATGTTATGCAAAATAAGTTGGTTTTTCTTGTAGATGAAATCACATTATACATTGCTTTTGCTTTTAAAGATGACATTTACATTGTGGAATTAATTGAAGAGACTATGGGGGTGTTTGCAAAAACTTATGCTTTTGAAGAATTGATTAAAAAATTAGTGATTATGGAAAAATTGATTGACAGTAGAAGTTGATAATATTTGTAAAAAAATTCAAAGAAAAGTTGATAGTATTTGCAAAAAAGTTAATGTATTTAAAAAGGACTCGTAAGCTACTAAAAGCTCCCCCCTTTCAACTTTTAGCTTATAGCTTTTGATAGCTTATTTATCTAATAAAAGAGAAATAAAACACTCTAAATTGCTTCTGCACACAATTCTAAGTGAGTGTAATCACTTATAAGTTTTCTAGAACACCCCCTATGTCAAAAAAATAATATTGTTGACAGTTCAGTATCTTACATTTCGAGAATTTCTATAGTATGAATTAGCTGAGCCGAAAAGGGAGTTTATGGATGCTTCAGTGCTATTGAAGGTTTATTTTTTAAAACTGGATTGCGCAAGTGGGAGATATCATGATTCATAAAATGATAAATAAAGGATCTCCGCGCATATATGAAAAATTCATAGATAGTTATAGCTTCATTGGGTGGTCGAGTTTGGCCATTGCGAAGTTCTTCTTTATGTGCTTTAATTAGGATATCATGTAACGGTTTCTGAAATGTTCTGGCGAGGGAGTGAGAATCTGTAGTTCAGCCCTTTTGTGCATTCACTCAAATAAAATTGAAACATGATTTCTCCTGGCTTGTATCATTGCTTGAATATATCGAGGATACTGCGTTGCAGGAATATGATTTCTTGGATTAGGAGATTGACTTACTGCTCTGAGAATAGGCACAAATAAAATTGGGGTTAGAGATAGGCTTGTTATAGTGAGCTATCAGCCTTTTGTTATCTGGGCTCCTGCATATTAGAACGGTTTCAGATATTTTGGAGTTCACTAAATTTGATAATACGATAGTTTATTTGGGTTTTGAATATTTTCTGTATTGGATTCTTAACTGTGTTTCTGCGTCCGTATGGAAAGAGATTTGAGCATTCAATCTAAAAGCATGTCAAGGGAACAATTGGTGTATCAGATTCAGTACCATCATCCTTAAGACAAGTACCATAAATTTGATGTAAAAAGCATAATCAGAATCGTTTAGTATGTGTTTGAATTGAGGGATTTGAAAGCAAGACTTTGAATTGAGTGGATTTGGATCCACCAAAATCACTCGAAGAAAAAGTCAAAACACTGTGACCCCTTTTATGGAAATCTTTAAACGCGTGTGCCGTGATGTTCCTTTTATTAATTCACCTTGATGTTCCAAACAAGTTTCTATGTTTTGCATGATGTATATGCTGCTGTTCTATTTTATAATGCTGAAACTAAAACTAAAAGACAGAGTCGTATATAAACTAGTTTTACGTGCTGCTGGTTAGCAGTTTGCGTATATTTTTAAACGGTATTAGTTGTTTCATTAAAATTTATTACTTTATCAGTATTAGTTGTTTCATTCAAAAGTATTAGTTATTATACTTTAAAGTGATAGTCTCGAACCAGCTATACGCTAGAATCGTTTTACATAAGACCAACTCAAACTAAAATTAGCATACAAAGAGGATATAATTGGACTTAATTATAACCAAACCACATCATCCAATAGTTCAAAGACTAAATAGTTACATATATGTTCTTAGATTTACATATTGTTTCTCATCGACTACTTTGCTACGTTTTTTTCTTCAGTTCTGGCTTTCATGCTCTACGCCTGGAGAACCGTCCTGTGGGAACTCTCTAACTGGAGACGGGCCGTTGGGGCAATCGGTCAATTTTCAATATACGTCTCCAAACTTATCTTAGCCTTCATATTCCATTTCATCGGAAATCCCGTGACATCATCAATACGCCTAGTCGAGACAACATTGTACGCCATACGGGCTTTCTACTCCGGTATAGTTGCATACGCCCCGATTCCAGAGCTCACACTCATCATCGTGCTTACATCCCTTGTACTCTCTGTTGCTGAGGCATTCGTTCCAGATTCCGTCAACACCCAACCGTACCTGCTCACCGTGGCTGGTCTAATTGGCTTCGCTGCTGTAAGAAACTACATCACCGAGCTCTTTTTCTGGACTTTATTAGTGGGTATGTTCGTTTATTCTAGATTTGTGAAGAAGAGAGACTACGTATCTTCTGCATTGCCCGTTGCTGCTGTTTTAGCTGCTGTAGGAGAGCCTTGGGTTAGGATAATCGCGATGGGCTCGTTTTTGGCCTTGGCTATCCTTAATCGTTCTGTAAATCCTGTCGGTATGGAAGAAGGTGGGGAAGGTGGAACGATAAGAAAGGTCCCGTTTCCTCTGTTGTGCGCTGGGTTGGCGATTGGCATACGGGCTGCTGCTAAATGGGCAGGCTACCGGCATTTGACTTGGATGATTGTTTAGCTCATTGTAGTATGTATACTATTTATTACAGTAGCTGCTGCTTCCCCTCTTTCATTTTCTGGGTTTGTGTACTTTATACGATGTTAAACCACATACTTTGGAAATTTGTCAAATTAGATTTATTAAAAGGATGGATATTTATCTAGTGGGATAATTGTTAGTATATTGTTGCACTCGCGGTAAGTGAAATATGATACTTTTAAATAAAAAATACTTGATGAACTTATTTGAAATGAAAAATTCGGTTTTGTTTCTTAGTTTGTAATTCAGCGACTTGGATCCGCTGCAGTACTTTACGGTGCATTTCTCACTGTGCACTGTTAGATTACACACATTCGTGTGGGTGTGCGTGCGTGTGTGATCTAATGATGCACAGTGATAAATGCACCGTTAAGTACTGCAGAGGATCTAAATTCGTTTTACAGTGCATTTCTCACTGTGCACTGTTAGATTACACACATTCGTGTGGGTGTGCATTCGTGTGTGATCTAATGATGCACAGTGATAAATGCACCGTTAAGTACTGTAAATTTAGATATAAAATTCAACATTTTTTAGAGTATTGCAACTCAAATTATTTCAATTATGTTCTTTCAAACTTAACGTTATATATTACTATGTTTAATTTAAGTTTACATAATATGCGCTAGAAGTTTGCGCCTCAAGCCCTAGTTATTGTGATTTTGAATAAAGTTATTAAAAATAAAAATTGTAATCATAATGAGAATGTTAGTTCATATGAATAAAATTATTAATTTGTAGACTAAATAATATTAATATTTCTTTCAATATTCAACTAATATTTCTTATCATATAAGCAAATACTTAATATTAAATGAACTAATATACTTTGAGCGCTTTTTCTATCATTCGCAAAATATATAAAATAAAGTAGTTATGTTAAAAAAGTAAGTTAAAATTTAACTAAAATTACAGTAATTATATATTTACGGTGCAACTGGTACATTAAAATTTAACTAAAATCGCACCCAATTCAATTTAAAAAGTTTAAATTCGTACAAGATCTATTTATTTAATTAAATAATGAGTCAATTACCAAATACAACAAATTTCATCAACTTTGATTTAATAACATTTAAAATTTGAGTAAGTATTCATTGAAATTTATTCATAATATAAAATTATATCAACCAGGTGGCTTAGCCACTTGGCCACTGAGCTCCTCAATTGAGTGGGAGGCCCAGATTCGATTCCCTTTGGGAACGAATTGGAGTATGAAAATTATAAGGTGACAGTATCCTTGACCCGCTTAACCGGGTCATCTTAGACCCGCGAATTAATTAATTTTCTAAATTGATTGATTTGTATCTATACAAATTTGTACAGTAGACTTACTAAAAAAATATAAAATTATATCATTACAGTTATCAAATAATATCATTACATTTATAAATTAAAACCATAATATTATATACTGTTGATATTAATTTATAAAATCAGTTATATCAATTTAGTGGTATAATTTTTTTTAATATGGACAATTAGGGCTAGTTTAATCCAGTGGGCCGGATCAGCCGTTTACGCCTTAACAGGTTCAATAGTCAATCCACCGCCGCTCCACGAAAGCCTATTCAAAATTAGGGCTTTTTGCGCAAATGTAATTCTATAAAACCCACCCCAGAATCCCCCATCTTCCTACTCACTGAATAGCGCCCCCCTCTATCATCATCCCTAAATCTGATCTAGTCTGCTAATTTCGTGTGAATCAATCAAATTCTCAAATGTTTTCTACAATTTTGTGTTTTGATTTGCGTTTGTTTGTGTGAAATTGCACGTAGCTACCCCGGGCTCCTCTGACGATTCATGGCTGAAGAAAGTAGCCCCAAAGCTAGTGCTATAACGTCGCCGTTTAGTGTTGCAGATTTGTCGCTTGTACCTTCAATTCCACGGCTTATCTGTGTCAAAACAACGGCAACATTTTCCCCTCAATTCTATATCTCTTCGATTTCACTTTTTTCATTTTTCAATTTCCGTAAATCTGAATTTGAGTATTTATGTTCCTAGTATTATTTTCAGATATCGTTATCAATTTTTAATTTTTTTTGGCTATGATTTAACTTTATCCGCGCTTCTGAGTTCTTCAACGGTCAATGAAGCAGAAATTAAACAATGGTTGAATTTCTTAATATGAGCCACTTTTAATTTAATTTTTTGTATTTTGTTTAATAAAGTTTTAAATTAATTTGCAAAACAAAGTAGCAGTGATGATTAGTTTACAGCTTATGCTAGTTCTGCTTCAGAAAATTCTTGATTGAAAAAGCTGTTTAATTTGTCTGAGCTTTTGCAAAATCTTTCAAAACACGTAAAAATTCTTTGCTTTTATTCCTCTAAAAATCAATAATTTTTCTTTTTTCTTTACAGTTCTTCATTTTCCTAAATTGTTGTCAATGAAGAACATATTCCACATAATTGAGGTGTAGTTGATCCCAAGACCCTGATTTTCAGGGAGAACCTCCTTGGGGTTGCTGCATCTTTTCATGAAATTACTGGAATCTCTGAGGCAATGTGTTTTGATTTCCTTAATGTGTTTGCAAATTTAATTTGTTTGTACTAATTTATGTAAATAATGTTTAAATCTTGCCAATGATGTTTTGTTGGATAGTAAATGAGTATTGTGAAGCCAAGGTTCTGCTTTGGCAGATGAACCTCCTTGGTGAACCAATTACAAGTGATAACAAATAACTCCCTGAGGCTAATTTTAAATTTCTTTTTTATTTTTGATCTGGAATTGTTTTTAATCTATTACTCGTTTTTTCAAGATTTACCAAGTGTTTTAGCAATTTTAAAAGTTTTGTTATGGTTATTATTGAGTTTTAACTATACTCCTTACCCTTAATTTAAATGATGGGTTTAGGGTCTGATAAAAACTCGTAAAATTTGTGTTGTCTATCAGCTTCTTCTCTCGAAATTTCACGAGTTTGGAGTTAAATAACCGCACTACATTTCAATTACAAAAAGAATTTCCGTGCACTCCTTGGGTTTTTGAAATTTTTAACCTCTTAATCTTACAAAAAAGTATTTCTATTGACGTACTAATAAATAAGCTTCGGTTCCGGTTATTACTTATTAGCACTCCCAACAATAAAATATTCACCACATAATTATTGAATTATCAATTGTACCTTTAATCAAACAATAACATATTCCTATCAAGGAAGGATTTTTGACTTCATTGTTCAAATATTTTATCATAGTATTTTGAAATGATATAATACATTAAAAGACCCCTGAACTATCATATTTTGTTTCGAAAGACCTTTGAATTATTTTTTGTTTTAAAAAGCTCTTGAATTAACAATTTTTGTTTTGAAAGACCCTTGAACTATGTTTTTCTTAGCTAGCTTAATATTTTTCGAGAAAATATGATACATTAACTTAATTTCAATGCTATTATTTTAAGATAATTCTCAAAATTAAAAAAAGTATCTCTAACAAACTCTAAGAAAATGGCCTTATAAAAAAAAATTTGATAGTTTAAGAATTTTTTAAAACAAAAAAAATTATTTAGGGGTCTTTCGAAATAAAAAACTGATAGGTTAAGGAGTTTTTAAAATAAAAAATAATTTAGGAACCTTTTGAAATAAAATGTGATAGTTTTGGGCCTTTTGATGCATTATCCCTTTTGAAATCCTATTTACTTACCCTAATACCTTATACTACACTCTTTGCGTCATCACTTTTCAATTCTGTTTTAATCTCAAAATTTCAGGTATGACTTTTTTTTTTTTTTTTGTGAGAAAGAGACGAGAAACCCCCACTCGTGCTGTTGGCCCCTCAGTTGGACGGATTTTAAATCGAAAGATGTATTCAAGTGACAGACACTTGTGGGAGAGAGTCAACATGATTCAATTCTCGTACTTTTATATTTTACACCAGCCACCGGCGGTTAATATGGATATATTTTCCTTTTATTTAATGTGAAAGTCATTGTGGAATATTTATAAAAGAAAAATGTGATAATTATAGCGGGACGGAGAGAGTACTTGATTCATTTACTAATGTTGTGGGCCTACGAATAAACGGACTGATAAGCATTTGCTAAAAAGTCAACAAATAAAGCCTACGAATAGAGCCTAAAACAAAGAAAAATCCCAAACTTAAATAGTAAATAAAAGTCACAAATATTGCCCGGAACTATTCATTTACTAATGTTGTGGGCCTACGAATAATCGGATTGATAAGCATTTGCTAAAAAGTCCACAAATAAAGTCTTCGAATAGAGCCTAAAACAAAGGAAAAGCCCAAACGTAAATAGTAAATAAAAGTCACAAATATAGCCGAAACTAATGAAATGCCCAACAAATCAATGGCAACTCACGTTCTTGTACGGTTTCCCATCACGTTTATTGTGTGAAAGTGATTTGAATATATTGTATGAAATTTTCAATATTTCTTTTTAAAAAGTATGAGTTAACAATTTAATGTGGTTTTAAACTTTTAATATTTTTTCTTAAAGACTTCAAAATAGAAATAATAAGTTATACCTTTGTCTATTTTTTTAAAAACCTAGAGTTTGCTTTAATTTTATGGAGCACAAGAATTTTGTGCAATTTTTTCAAATTGAGCAACATTTTTTTTCGGATTTTTACGGTCTTAATTAAAAATTTGAATTTAAAAACTTTAAATTAATTTTTTTTTAAGCACTAAGAACCCTTTTAAACTTATTTTTATTATTATTAAATCATGCTATATCATGAAAAGAGTTTTTTTTTTTATTTATTTTTATTTTTTTTTATAAACCTCTTTATATAATATTTTTGAGGGTTTTTTTTAATCCACCCATTTAAAATATTACATTTTTTATATACTAAATTCAAATAAATTCATTCAATATTTTATTTCAATTTACATTAATTTCATTTAATCTCTTTTATCGTCTTTAATCATATTGTGTGGATTAATCCACAACGCCTATCATTCAATCCCGTGGTTTCATCTAGAAATTACTATGCATTCACCCATTGTTACATAGAATTGTATAATTTTTTTTTTTAAAATTTGTTCATTGTATTTATTTTAATATAAGATTTATAAGTTATAAATTAGTATAATTTTAATATTTTATGAATAAATATTTTTTTTTTTAATGTAACATACAAAATAAAAAAAAAATATCAATTTAATAATAGTCATGAGCAACACAATTTCAAATTTCAAACAATTTTAATCATATCCTCTCATCATCTTTTTCATGGCAATCTTTCAATCATTCTCAATGCCATAATGCCTCCTCTTCACATTCCTCCATCTCTTCCAAAGGATTGATTTTCAACCTTATCCATATCTATAAGAGATACAAATGGATTTAAAAAGAAAAAAATAAATCAATCATTTAAATTAATACAAGTATTGAAAATATTTTTTCTTAAAATTATTTCAAATCATTTCCATAAAGAAAATTCAAACATCTATAATAGGTTGATTTTAATATTTTTTTTAAAAACTTTCAAAATTGAAATAATAAATTTTTTACCTTTGTCTATAAGTTGTAAGAATTTTTTAAAAAATACCTCTCTTGCAAACGTAAATTATAATGGATAAACAAAGATCATTTTTTTATTTCTTTATTTTTATGAAATTTTGTAAGTTTGGAACTACATTTTGTTTTCTATTTTTCAAAGCTTTTAGAAAATTTTTTAGTATAAAATTGAAGTTTTAAATTAATTTTAGTTTTTGATTTCCAAAAGCAAGTTTAAAAACTTCCAATCCTATCTTGAAAAAATTTCATCAATGCACTTCCTTTGAATAATTTTGTCCCTAATCAATTTAACATGTTTTCCCTATCATATGCAAAAAGCGGGTTCGGAGATAAAATTCATAGCCAAATGTCGTTAAATTAATCCACCTTTTTTATTTAATTTTTTTACAGCCTAAATATCCCTTTATTTAAACTTAATTTTTTAGCCCATTATTAAGAGTTTTGGATCAAGAACTCATCGCCAACACCGATATAGTGGATTCTATTTAATCTTACTCCATTATTGGAAGGATTCTCATCTAATGAAGTTGTTTTTTAAGAATGATTTTTAAACTTTGTCACTAGAGATGCCCTTCGTATGCTATATCATGAAATAGCTTTCTTTTAAAAGTTTCAACAAGAAATTTAAACAATATATTTTTTTATTAAAACGATACTTGAACATTAATTTAATTTTTAATTAATTTAATGAATAATATTTTTTGCAATAAACTAGATTACAAAGAGTGCTTGCATCTTTCACGATAAAATCAACAATTTTTTTTTTTACAATAAACCATGAAAAAATTACTAAAAGGTCCATTTTGAGGGTATGGAACTTCCTTTTTTTGCATTCCCCAACAAGTTTACTCATAGGTCCACCCATTTAAAATATTACTAGGAGGTCCAGATTTTATATACTAAATTCTTGAATGCCCCCATTTTCTAAGTTGGTCTTTAATTAATATTTTATTTCAATTTCCCAATTTTAAAATGAAATAAAAACCTCCTTCAATGATTCTTCCATTTGTTCTTACATCATGAGTTACTTTTTTTTTTTTCCCAAATACACACCCAAGATTGAAAAACAAGTCCAACTTTTCTTTCCACGTATTCAAATTAAAAATGAGCCCAGTCTTTTTGCTCGAACTCAAAATTGATGAGGAAGTTAGATTGTTGACCACTGACGATAATCCATTACTATGCATTCACTCATTGTTAACAAGCAACCACACAAGAAAAGATTTGGAAATAATATTTTCCGTGGTTTCATCTAGAAATTACTATGCATTCACCCATTGTTACATAGAATTGTATAATTTTTTTTTTAAAATTTGTTCATTGTATTAAATTTATACTATTATATTTATAAGGTAATACCACTATTTTTATAAATCAATATTTATAACATTTAGGGTCCGCTTGGTTGGAAGTGGGTAATGAAAAATTCTAAAAGTTTTTATTAAAAAAAAAAAAAAACCGGTTTTTCCCAAATGGTTTTATATGGGTTTTTTCATCCCATTAACTTTTCACGTCAACCTAGAATAGATTTTTAAATCACTGGGTAATACCACTATTTTTATAAATCAATATTTATAACATTTTTTTTGCATTCCAAATGGTCAATGCTTATTTAGTTCCTAAGTTTTTTTGTCGCCGATTTAGTCTCAATAAATTTGACAATGCTCTAGTTTAGTCTAAATTGATTGAAACTACGTCGTTTTGCCATTTATTTGGGGCTTTTCGGCGGATGTTGTGATTTCACTGCCACATGTACTATCACATGTATTTTTAAGTGTGTTTGACTAATTTTTGTTGTCAATTCTGTTTTAACTTTAAGTTCAAAATTTTAATTATATATGCCTGAAATATCAAATGTAAAAAAAAAAATGTGACAGTTCAGTCACAGCATCCATCGGAAAGCCCCAAATAAAAACGGTAAAATGACGTTGTTACGGTCGAGTTGGGACTAAAATTGGACATTGTCAAAGTTATAGGGACTAAATCAACGACAAAAAAACTTATGAGACTAAATTTATTTGAGACCAAAGTTATGAGACCATTTGTGATTCAAACTCTGTAAATCACTTCTATTGATGTTGCTTGATAATTTTGATACACAATTAATGAGAATAGAAGTAAGCAATTGATCACCCCCATTCATTTAACACACCTCATATGATACCCATTGTTGATGTTCTAATCAAACAATAATAATGCAATCAATAACCCTTAGTGATTGATCCCTCAATGATACTCATTACTATTGCTATAGTCATACCAAATGGACTCTTAATATTATGATCCTAATTTATAAATGTAATTGCATTAGTTTATAAGTATAATGCTATTAATTTGTAAGTATAATAGTATAAATTTTATATTACGAAGAAGTTCGTTGGTAACCTACTCAAAGGAGTGATGAGAGTTTTTTGTACTTCTTTTTAAGAGTATATTTTGGAAATTGTAAAAAGTTTACACTTTGTAAATTCTAGAACTTTATTTTTTTCTATTATTAAATGAAGTAAATCTCCAATGTTCGTATAAGTATAATAATAGTATAATTTTTTTTTTGGGTTGAATTTCAATCATTATAATCAATTAATTTGAATAGAATTATAGGATTTCACCAACACTTCTTTTGTTTTAGAAGTGATATACGAGTTTTGGATGTCATATATGACTGATGACTCTATTTTGAGGCTATAAGTAATATTAAAGGAATTATCTTGATTTGTTTTTAATGTTCCAATAAAAATAATATAAATTGAAATACTTGATTATCAGCAAATTCTTGACCTACATATTTGAATGAAATGATACACATAACTAAAATGATAAACTAATTAACCTAAGCCGAAGACCGTGAGATTAGATGATGCACCCAAAAATCAATGATGAAAAGGATATATGGGTTCATAGAATCACATGAAATAATCAATGATGAAAAGAATATATGCTTGAAAAGGATACAAACAGTGACTGATCCAGAAATTTTTGATGACGGGACACAAAAAATATATAAATATTAAATACATGAAAGATTCTATAAATCAAATTTATAGGGATCTATTTCAAAAATAATTTTGGACGGAAATATGTCATCGTTATTGAGGATTAGAATTTGAATAGCCGGGTGAGAGCGTGCAGCGGGAGGCCAGACACTAGGTATAGGTGCGCTGAGTTTTAAATTATAATTTTATAAAATTCATGTGAAATTTATTCGTAGTATGAAAAATATTATTACACTCATAAATTGATATCATTACTGTTATATACTAATACCAATAATATTCAATATTTTCATATTAGTTTATAAATATATTTTTATCAGTTGATAAATATCGCGGTATTAGTTTATACGTGTAATTTTATAAATTTAACAAGAGAGTTGCTCTTATAATTTATATTAATTAATAATAAATATATTAATTTAAAAATATGTATTAAGGGGTGAAGTGGGTCGATTTGGGTCCAGGATACTTCACTAGGCTGGTCCTCAATTTTGAATCACGCATCCAAGTTTTAAATTATACTAGTATTCGCAATAAGTTGCATATAAGTAAACAATAGTACTAAATAAAATAATTTTCATGGGGGCACGTGCCCCCACGGGTGACGTACATTCGTCTCGGGATACATGAGTTCATAGAATCACATGATAAGGGTATATGTTTGAAAATGATACATGAGTTCATAGAATCTCACATTATACATGAGTTCATAGAATCACATGATAAGGGTATATGTTTGAAAATGATACATGTGTTTATAGAATCTCACATCCCTATAATAAGGGTATATGTTTGAAAAAGATACATGTGTTTATAGAATTTCACATCCCTTGAGGTAAAGACCTCAAAGTTATGGGCGTCAAAATCCTATAACTTACAACCCTTGTGATTAGGAGCATAGTCAAAACAAAAGCAACCAAAGATTTTGAGCCTTGTAATCTGAATCTTTAGCCTTGAATAATCTGAATCTGTATGATGTAACCAAAAACCAATTATAAAAAGGGTACGTGTTCATAGAAACTCACATCCCAATTGGGGTAAAGATGTTACATGTGTCAAGCTCATATAAAAGTAACCCTTATAATAAGGAGCATAGCCAAAACAAAGGCATCCAAATGTTTTGGGCCTTGAGTAATCTGGATGTGTACTATGTAAAAGTTTTTGAGGTGTTTTTCAAGATAGAATATGTGCGGGTCAACCAGACGAGGAATCAAAGAAGGTCGGAATGGATTCTGTCGCTAATGTTAGCTTGGTCACAATGAAAAAAGCCAACGATATATTGTTTGAATTTCTTGAACCAGCAGTCTTAAAGAACCCAAATGCTGAAATCTACGTCATTATAGGAGAGGCCAAACTCAAGGATATGCAGGTTCGACTGCGGCTCAGCTAGACGAGGAAAAGGAGGAGTTCGATTCTCGTGAAATTGAATAAGGCCTCTCAAGAACCATAATGGAGTAATAATTCTGTGCACCGGGTTTATATATGAATTTTATTATTGTTATTCATAAAAACAATCACTATTATGCACAAAAATTGTTATTGTTCAAAAAATAGTGTAATAGTGGCAGATTTTATGCATAATAGTGATTTTTTTTTGTGTAATAGTGATATATTAAAAAAATCGAGTTCACGAACTCGGGTTCACATGAATTTTTGTCTAAAGTTTTGAGCCTTGAATAATCTGGATCTGTATGATGTAAAAGTTTATGAGGTATTTTCCAAGATAGAATATAACTTGGTATTTTGTTGATGAGAAAAATATTTGTAAGTATGAAATATGTCCAAAGAGAATATGGGGGTTTAGAGTCAAACATCAAGGCTCTAGCAATGTTGAAGCGATGTCTATGTTTTCTTTTTACCATCCCAATTTGTTGAAGCGTGTAGACACAACTTTGACCATCACTGCAAAGAAATGTAGAGCCATTATTTGATCTAAAGGCTCCAGTACAGTAGGTGAGAGATGGTGCATGTAATCTCTTGTAACAGACATCTCAATGTCCAACAACTAATACTCTCTCACTCAATGTTCCAATAACAAGTGAGATATGGACAAAAGATTATGTTTAAAAAAGTTTGCATTTGAGATTAGTATGATGTAACAAAGTGAGATATGGATAAAAAATTATGTTTAAACAAGTTTCTAACTACCATCAGGTAGGGAAACTGTTATAGGATATGAAAATGGTTTCATAACATGATAGAATAGAGTATGATCAAAAGTCATATATGTTTACTAGCACCTGTGTCTAGACAATGAGAACATACCAATTTCTTCTTATATTCCTTCCTCCTGAAAGTAGAAATCCTTTGGCAGAAGTAGAAGGCTTCTGCTAATCTGAGGCATTATTAGACTTAGAATAATATCCCTTGTTGTTACTAGCCTTATAAGTTATAAGAGTAAAATACAGTTGCATCAGATATCTCAGATTGCACCTCTCGTTGTTGTTCAACCCTCTGAAGAATCGAGTAGGCCTTAGAGTATGAAGTGAATCCATAATCAGGACCATCATATTCATCATTCAATACCATGAGAAATTGCTTTAGTCTACTACTCATTTCCCTCACATTCAGACCAACGACAAGTAAGACAAATTGCTTTACTCTAGAGCACATTTTTTTACCAAACTTAATAGATGGATCATGTGTGCCTCAGATTACAAACTTAATAGATGCATCATGTGTGCCTCAGATTACGGTAGTATGATGGTTGACTGCACGAGATAGTATATTCTATGTCCCCTCAAGTTGGAAGATGGGTTAAGGAAACCATCTTCAACTTGGTGCAGAAAGCATGAAGTAAAGGTCGAAAGAGCTTTCGTAAACAAATCCGCCGGCTAGTTAGAAAAAGAACATGATGCAAGTCCAAAAAACCATCCTTATACAAATTTCGAACAATGTGGCAGTCAAGATTAATATGTTTAGTACGTTCATGGAAGACCGGATTTCAGTAATGTGAATAGCCGCCTGATTGTCACATGATAAACTCAGAAGACGTTGTATCGGAATTTTCAAATCAGTAGCTATGTAAGATATCCACTTCAATTCCATGGAAGTAGGGTTGTTCACGGTACGGACCAAAACGGACATTTAAAATTATTCGTGTTCGTACCAAAGTTTGGTTATTTTAAAATTGTAGTGTCCGTGTCCGTACCAAAACTTCGGTTCAGAACGTTACATATTTTAAAATTTTTGTACGGTTCGGAATGGATTTTCGATTATAACGGAATCATATAGGAACGAATCGGATTGGACCAAAGAAATGGTTTTTTTTAAACCTTTTTCTCCTTTTTTCTATCACCCCTCATTTTTCTTTTTAATCATAATTTTCTTAAGAATATTGGTGCAATCTACACAAAATGCACATGAATTCAATACCTCTTCAACCACATTCATTCATCTACCCTTTAGACTCAAACATATTAAATAAAAGGATAATAGTTAATTAAAATGTAAAAATAATAAAATAATCCAAAACACCATCAACAGTGTGTTTAAAACATAGCTAATAAAATACACATTAAAAAATTTATTGTGAATTTTCCTCGGTCCAAATTGACGAGATGTACAGACTACAAAGCGATGAGTTGGTGCGAGAGAGTAAGGATGTGTAATTGCAAAGTGAGAATTTTATAAAATTCTTGATAATTATAAATCACAAATAAGGAAGTAAATATTCTAATATCTCGTCAAAATATTCATACAATATATCTATATATATATATAAAAAGCAGAAATCGCCCCAAATTTAAAAACCATTGAATTTTTCCGCCAAAAATCATTGCTAAATTGAGAGACGAATCTTTGAAAAAAAATATTAACAAATCTTTGTGATAATTTTAAATATTGGATTTGAGAAAAAATATTTAGAATATCTTCGGAATTTTGAAATATCTTTATTTTCTAATACATCTAAAGAAATCTTTGAAATATCTTTAGAACTTTAGAATATCTTTCTTCTTGATATTCACGTAGTCTAATTAACTACAATATGAATTTGACCCTCACAAAATTTGAGTTACATAGCTAAAATAACATATTCTCTTTTATTTCATAATATATAACCTTTTTTATTTACATTATAATTTATACATGTGTGCCTCAAATTAAGTACCGCATGTAACAATTAAAGGATTTAGCTAGACTGAACAAAAAAAAAAATTTTTTTGTTGATAATGATATTAATTTTATAAAATAATGTTAATTTATTTGCATAACATATACTATCAGAATAAATAATTGAAAGATATATTTTCTTAAAAGTGTAATTCTATTAAAAGATCATATTTTAGAAGTAATTGTCATAATTTGACCAAATTTATCAGGAAAAGAATATTAAAGATAAAGATGATCATTGATCACCCATTGTTGGAATATAACTATATAAGGACTTTGCCCACGATCGGTATCATACAACTGTAACAAAACAATTGACGTGAAATTTTTGGTAAAAAAATCTATATTTATATATATAATAGCATAAATCCGTCCAAATTTAGAAATCATCGAATTTTCCAGTGAAAAAAATTATCACCTTATTAAGAAATGAATTTTCGAAAAAATTATTAATAAATAATAATAAAACCGTCAAAAGTTATTGCTAAATTGAAAAAAAATATTTTGAATAAATATTAACAAATAATAATGAAAGGAAAAAATATTACCAAATAATAATGAATTGAGAAAAAATCTTTGAGAAATAATAAAAAAAAAATTGGAATAAATATTAGTAACAAATAATATGGGAAAAATATCTTGATTTTTGAAACCGCCCAAGTGATTCATAGTTAGGGTTCATGGTTTAGAGTTTTTTTACCCGCCCGAACCCAATCCGCCCGCCCCGAATGGTTCATGGTTTAGGGTTCATGGTTCATCCAAATTAAAATTGAATCTAATACACAAGTATCACTCTTCAAATAAAACCATGATCAAATCCAGTGATTTCAAAAATCGATTGAACCGGTCCGTTAAACCGGGAACTGGCCATGGAGCTGGTTCCGATTTTATTTTTTGTTACCGGTGCAACACATTAATACTTTCTCTATAAAAAAATATCGTCCCTGAAATAATCGTGCATCGCACGGGTTCAGTTACTAGTTCAATATTAAATTACATGAATATCAATAATCTATAATACAATTTAATGAATACAAAATAAATTAATAATTAAATTTATTACATATTTAAATCGGTTATTCAGTTCAGTTCAGTTCGGTGCGGTTTCATTGATTTTTCGGTACGGTTAATTCAGTAATATCCATGTCCATATAAAAAAAAAATTGATTCGGTTCGATTCGAAAAAAGTTAAATAGTCAACAGTTATTTTCGATTCGATTCTTTTTCGAGTTCGGATTTCGATTTGAGTTCAATAATCTCCAAATTCCGTGAACAACCATGTATGGAAGTATAAACACTCTGGATATTAACATTCTTTTCCACCAACATCATCTTTGCAAAATACAACCTACCTGAAGATTAATATATTTAGAAAATGAATATTTTTCAGCAACTATCATCTTTGAAAAACACATCTTCCTAAAGATTAATATATATTTAGAAGATTGATATATATATATATATATATATATAAGGCCATTTTTTTTTTAATATATAAGTATAAATATGCTCTATATGACACTCAATATGACGGCCATGGAAGATCATATCCTGCAAATGGAAGTAAAAGGGTTGAAGATGGTACGGAAATAATCATGACGAATTACCTCACTAAATACACAATTATTGAAGATGAAGACCCAAGCCTAACACAAAAAGAAACACGGAAACAAGCAACACGACAAGTATGTTAAATTACTTTTTGTATTAAAATAATGGCTTCACTTATTGAAATTTAATTTTTAACTAGCTCTCTTGAGATTAAATTAACATAAACTTTTACTTATTTTTTTAATGATTTCATTAAATAATTAATCATTTATGATAATTATAATCATATTAATTTATTATGATGTTTTTGATCCAATTGATTCGTGGGATTGACCCAAATTAGATTATTTGTCTGACTAATTTTGTCGTTTGGTCTGAGTGATTAAAATCCATGTAAGATTAATGCATATGTCTCGTTTTTCATTTTGTTTTTGTTTTGTTTTTTATTTTTTTAAAGATAATCAATTAAAATAGTTTTCTAACATAATCAATTACAATAATTCCTTCTACCATTGAGCACATAGCAACATCATTTCATCTCGTTGTAGACCGGAATCGCAATCACTACAAGAAGGGTACCACTCGAAACTGCAACTCGGAACCGCAACCGCACCACAACCGAAACCTCAACCCAACAACAAGGGGACCACCTAATAAGGATAGTTGACCGTAGTAATTATCAATTAATATTCTGTTGTATTATTTCCATATATCTTTCCGTGTATCTTGGAAAGTTGTTGTATCTTTGTAATCATATTCATTATATAACAGATTTCTCTCAATCACCAATTCAACAGTGATCTCAATCCTGTTCTCACATGGTATCAGAGCCCATGTTGTGGGTTCGATTCCCGTGGAAGCACTCCACCCATTTAAATTGTCCACTCTGTTGGGCCTCCTCTCCAGAGAGCAGAGACAATGATTCGGCAATAGATTATTCCCGACCCTCTCTACAAGCTCGAGCTTTTAGAGAGGGTCGGGAATAATCTATTTATTTAATTTCCTTCAACACCACCACCCCACAAGAGGGGGACCACCACAAGAGAGAATAAATATTCCCTCTCCGTGTCTCGAACCCGGGACTTCAAAATTTCAGGTGATGGAGCTTTAACCACTTAATCTATCCACACTTGACCTCGTTTTTCATTTTGTTCATTGATGGATAAATGTCGAATCAATTTTGATATGATTAACTGCCTTCCAAAATGATGTTAAGATTCAAATATGAGTATTTGTTTTGTTTACTTTAATCTGATTATGTGACGATCAAAGAAAACTCCCTCAATCCTTTTATCTAAATAAGTCAAAAAGACCCTTCAAAAAAGGAAAAAAACAAGTCAAAAGGATAACTCATCGTTAAATGCATTTTTTCTACTGCGAAGTATTTCAAGTGTTGTTGATTTTGTCTTTCCTTTTTGTTGTAATTTATATATATATATATTTAAGATATATATATATATTTAAGAGTTGATAACCCATAAATTAGGCCTATGTTATAAATTTAAATTATTTAACTCATTTTATTAATTTCAATACATTTTTATAACTAATTAAACTTGATCCGTATTATAAATGAATAGGTTTAAATGCTTATAAATTTAAAATAAGATTCATAGTATGAATGAGGTGTATATAAGTGAAGAATAAAAATCTGCCGATGTATGTTTATTAGCTCCTCGCATGCCACGGGGTTATCTAGTTCTAATCTTTTGTTCACCTGTTGCCCGTTCTGAAAACAAGTGTATACATAAATTTTATCATTGTCAAGCATAAAAATTACTCTCTTCGTCCCAATCTTGACTACTTAGTTACTGTGTGCTCGGAGTATAAGAAAAAATTATTAATTAGTATTTTATGTGATAAAGTGTTGGGGGTAGAAAAAATTATTTATTAGTATTTTATTTGATAAAGTGTTGGGGGTAAAAAAAGTTGTTTATTAGTATTTTATGTGATAAAATGATAAAATTGATATTTCCATTTTAAGGAAATGTATAGTTAAGATTGAGACGCCCAAAATGAAAATAATGTAGTTAAGATTGGGACAGAGAGAACATCATTTTAATGTAAAAAAATATTGATATTTAAATAATATATTTTATTTTTAAATAATAATTTTTGTACATGACTGTAATAAATTTTATACATAATAATAATAATAATTTTAGGCTAGATCTTGTATGCATCCAGATATACCGTGTACTTATAATGTATTTTAAAATCGTGCGACTTGTTATATTGAAAAATGCTATTTATTTACACTGAATTGTTCAAAAAATAATTGCACAGTTCAATATAAATAAATTACACTTTTTAATATAACAAATCGCATAATTTTAAAATACACTATTAGTGCGCGGTACACCTATATATACATGAGATCTACTCATTATTTTTATATTTAAAGATAGCTTTAACGGATAGTAACATTACAACAGTCCAACACAGATCCTCCATGTGGCGTTTGCATTATTGAATTATTAATTAAAATAAGAAACTCATTGTTTTTACCACGGGACCCCCACAACGTACATCTTCTTTGATGGTGGGCAATTAATCTGACACATGGATTTGGATCAAGATTTCAATAATTCCCAACTACCAAAAAGAAAAGAGAAATATCATGGTGAGCCTTTCATGGAATTTGACGGTACAGATTGAAGTGTAAAGTGTTGTGGGATTTTGGGAGGGAAAAAGAGAGAAAAAAGATGAGATTTTTCTCACATTTCAACAGGATCCTGCATACCCATTTTGCTTCACCCAAGATTTTGGTTCTTTGTTCTCTCAGGTTTGAGCTTTTCTTGGCTTAATTTCATGATTTATTTAGAAGCTCAGTTTTTCTTGAAGAACCTGCTCTAATTTGACTGCTTAGCTATTGTGTGTTATGTGGTGTTTTTCTTTTTGTTTGTAAAAGGACTGCGGTTGATTTATCTCCAATTTGTTGATAGTAAAAACTAGAATTGGTTCTTTTCACCTTAATTGCTGTTTATTTAGTTTATTTGGTTGATGATATGCAGTTTATTTAGCCAAAAACCACTAAAAAAGATGATGAATGTACTCTGTGTAACATTTTTGACTGAATCTTAAATCTTATGACGCTTTATTGAAGATCCTGCCATACCTATGATGCTTTTAGAATATATTGTTTCAAAGAACTTCGTTAAAAAAGTTTTATCCTACTGATCTAACCACATATAGTTTGAAATTACAATCGGTAGTATGAAGACATGAGAAGCCCATTTGCTTTGATATTTCTTTTATTTTTTTGCCTCATTGTGGAATGTAACAGTTTTTTTTGTTTCCGAGGGGGCTGTTTATAGTAGTGGAGGCCTAATTGCATATGCAGATAGTGCTTCAGATAAGGAACAATTGGGCCTCGAACCGAACAATAACAAGGAACCACGAAAGAAACGAGTTTTGGTACTTGGAACAGGATGGGCTGGTACTAGCTTCCTTAAAGATCTCGATATCTCATCTTATGATGTTCAAGTGGTTTCTCCTAGAAATTACTTTGCATTCACCCCTTTGTTACCTAGCGTCACGTGTGGAACAGTCGAGGCACGAAGCATTGTGGAGCCCATTCGCAACATTATTAAAAAGGTACTTCCATGGCTTTTCTGTTTAAGTAACACTTGGGCGCACCAACTGGTGCATCTTTGACCCAATTTTGACAAAAAAATTCGATCAGGGTATTTTTTCGCGAATTATAGAAAAAAGAGGTCGAAAAGTATTAGTTCATGTGATGAAAAGTATCAGCTCTTTTGATGAAAAGTATTGGTTGTATATTGAAAAAAATGTTAATACTGTTTAGCCTTCAAACTAATACTTTCTTCCTATGAACTAGAAGTCATTATACATTTCAGTTTATTTTTGTGAATGAGTCAAATTTTGGTACAAGTTTTTGCCCTTCTGTTTTATTGTTATACTTTCTTCGTTCAAATTCTTACACTTAAAATGTATCTTTGACGAATGTCCCGACAGAGGAATGGAGAGATTAGGTTCTGGGAAGCAGAATGCCTCAAAATCGACCCTGTAAACAAGAAGGTTTTATGCCGTTCCAACATCGATGAAAATTTAGCTGGGAACAACGAATTCTCTTTGGAATATGATTATTTAGTTATAGCCATTGGAGCTCAAGTAAACACGTTTAACACTCCTGGTGTCTTTGAGCATTGCTATTTTCTAAAGGTAATATCTTTACTTACAAACTAATAATGAACAGATGCTTTTGTGAATAAATTTTATTAATAGCATCTGTGCAGGAAGTAGAAGATGCTCAAAGGATTCGTAGGGCTGTAATAGATCGTTTTGAAAAAGCTATTCTTCCGGAGCTGACTGAGGAAGAACGGAAGACTAATCTTCACTTCGTAATAGTTGGAGGGGGTCCAACTGGTGTCGAATTTGCAGCAGAACTTCATGATTTTGTTCATGAAGATTTGATCAAATTATACCCCTCGGTTAAAGATTTAGTGAGCATATCAGTGATACAGTCCGGTGATCATATCTTGAACACGTAAGCTATTAGTACTTCACCATCAAAAATAAAATAAATGGCCAAAAAATTGCAAGCATTGTAATATCTTGTGGTTCTGTAGGTATGACGAAAGGATCAGCACGTTTGCTGAAGAGAAATTCCGAAGAGATGGCATTGATGTCTTAACAGGACACCGTGTCTTGAGTGTGTTAGACAGAACCGTTAACATGAAAATAAAATTAACGGGGCAGAATATCTCTATACCTCATGGAATGGTAGTATGGTCCACAGGAGTTGGCACGAGGCCAGTCGTGAAGGACTTCATGGAACAAATTGGCCAGGTTCGTTTTCTTCAATGCATTGTGTAATCTTTATTAGGCTGGACATTGAGACGTGGCACCGTTTCAGGGGAGCAGGAGGATTCTGGCTATCGATGAATGGTTGAAAGTAAAGGAATGTGACGACGTGTACGCTCTTGGTGATTGTGCCACTGTGGATCAAAGAAAGATTATGGTAAATAAAATAGTTTTCTTTTCCGTCTTGTTTAGAACAAAATTATCTTTCGGGTTTTAAACCATTTTGTTTATTTTCAGGACGATATTTCAGCGATATTTAAAGTTGCGGATAAAGACAATTCCGGTACTCTAACTATTGAAGAGTTCAAAGATGTGATTGACGATATCATCATTCGATACCCTCAAATGGAACTATATTTGCAGAAGCAGCATCTATCCGACGTGTCTGAGCTGCTAAAGTGCGCAGATGGAAATAATAAAGGAGTGGACATTGAAGGGTTCAAATTAGCACTATCAAATATAGATAAACAGATGAAGAGCCTTCCTGCTACTGCTCAAGTAAGCCTACTCGGATTTCAATGTTCCGCCGTTATTGATCCTCAAGTGACGATTTTAATATTTTTTCGAATATATCGTGCGTGCACGTTAGGTTGCAGCTCAACAAGGTGCATACCTTGCTAGGTGCTTCAACATGCGCGAGAAGTGTACATTCGAGCCTGAGGGTCCTCAGAAATTCAGAAGTGGCGGTCGTCATGAATTTCTCCCTTTTCGGTATAAATCTTTTTTCTCAGAATGAAATAAATGGAAAAAAACATACTGATGGGGCGCTTAGTTCAAATTCTTTAATGGGAATAGTGAATTATAATTGGCGTGGCTTAAACACGTGCAGGTACCGACATCTTGGGCAGTTTGCACCTCTTGGAGGCGAGCAAGCAGCAGCCGAGCTGCCCGGTGATTGGGTTTCAATGGGACAGAGCACACAATGGCTCTGGTATTCCATATATGCAAGGTTAGTAGACATTCCACACAAACATAGAGAGACTGTACACAGTTAATACTTTTTAGTAAAACAACTAATACTGTTTAAAAATACACTTGAGTTACATGGTGCAACTAGCGTATACAAATTTTTGTCTTGAAAATAATGGAAATTTTAACTGCATTTACATCGGATTCATGTTTAATTATGTACAGTAAGCAAGTTAGCTGGCGTACGAGATTTCTAGTAGTCGGAGACTGGACTAGGAGATTCGTGTTTGGGAGAGATTCGAGTCGTATCTAGCAAGTGAAAAGAGAAGGGACAGTTGTGAATGCTATGACTTCTTTACTTGAATTACAATTTACCTTGTGCCTATGTTTATCAAATCTCTCGATACTGAATCTTGTCTTTCCGAGTCCAGGCATCCTAAAACATATATTTCCTTGTTCTCAAAACCAACCATATCATCATCTATCTCAGTATTTATGTTAATGTGAAATGAATGATAAAAAGTCGTGTGAGGACGGTCTCATACATGAAAAAAAGGTACAAATTAACACAAAACAACACTCATCCCTTCCAAAATGTTAAAACTATATGTTTAAATTATGTTCCGTCTGACCGTCAAATCATTTCATGCAAATGTGCTTCGAGATGATAAGATATTGTGCTTCATATGCCACATCTCCAACTGGCATCAGAGTTTCTCTTAATTCTTTTTGGGAGCTTTTACTTTTTGGATTTTAATTTCTTACATATATTCTAAAATTTGAATGAACTTTAATCCCTTCGGTAACAAAACAAGAGCAAAAGTTAAGTAAATGTTAAAAGGCCAGCCTCTCCATAAAAAATAATCTAAATTGTTACAAAAATAAATATATATTATTTACTCAACATGAAGTGACGTCTTACGCAATATGTTTCGTGGAGTAGATCTCCGTCTCTTGTGCATCAGGTGAAGCGTGCAATTCAAGTATATTTTTTGAAACATGAAAGTTGTTTTCACTTCAACATGCAAATGTTTCAAAGAAGCAACTGAGTTGAATGCCTATGTCATGAGATCAAATTACATTCTCTGGGCGAACCGTGTAGTATACCTATTCGACGACACCTGCACTGTCTTTGTACTGCACAGGGAAGTGGTTCTCCGACGATTAGAATGAAGGGAATTCAACGGCGTCAAATCATAAATTAGAGAATCGTTGTTGCATTAAAAAGCAAACACACGAAGCGCGATTTTTTTAAATAGGATTCGACATTGCATAAGTAGCATTCAATGCCTCCGAGCCATCTTCGAGCTCTTCAATCTGAATAATATCACTGAGCAAAACAAAGCAAAGTTACACTATATAACCTTCACGTAGTAAATCATGATTTTCATACTAATTCAACTATCCTCAAGGACCATTTAATGATTTATGGCTCCTGAAAAAAGATTACATAAAAGATGTAACGACTCTTATCACTTACCGGTGTGCATCAGTTACGACGACCCTGAGCTCTTCATTTCCGTAGTCCTCACACTGTTGTTGATGAATTCTTAAAGCCGACTCCACCAATGACTCCGGGCACCGCCCCTGTACCTCAATCATCTCCAAACTTCCGATTTCCCCGATTTCAGAAGGGATCTCTTCCAGATGGTAGCAATTCCGCAAAATCAATCGTTTAAGTTTGGGGAAATGCGCGCTCGAGTCGACTTTCCAGAAAGTGAGATCAATTATTCCATCCAATTTCAAAAAGCTTAGCTTTTGGAAATCACCTTCTGTTGTATCCCAGATAAATCCCATGGAGGAAAACCATTTTAGTTTGAGAACCTCAAGGTTTACCAATCTCCCAATTATTGACATTTTCTCCCAATCAAACTTGGATTCATAACCACAAAGAGTGAGCTTTTTGATGTTTGAGGAGAAGCTAATCCCCTCCATTCCGAAGTCATAGAATCTTATGTTGAGCGACTCGAGCTGAGTGAGGAAGCTCAGATCAACACGACGACATGTCGATAAGTTGAGTTTGCGAAGATTGGGCGAACATTTCAACATATGTTCATCGTTTGGCTCCCCAATCCAAATCCAGGAAAGATACTCGAGCTTGTTTGTTTGGGAGGTTTCACAATCTCTACCGTATGTTGCTCCAGAGCACACATGGATCGATTTCAACTTCTTCATTTTCATTAGTGGTAACGGTAGATGTACTTCCTCATCTTTCTCCACACGAAGATATTCTAAGTTCACAAAGCTGCCTATTGATGGCGGCAGATCTCCAATGACCAAGTATTTCAAACTAACCAGAAATTCAATTCCTGTGTAATGGCTGTTGATGTAACCACAATGCAAGATTCTTAATAACCTCGTGTCACGAACATACGAAGGTGTGGTCCACCTACGGCTAAGGAGAGAGCGAATATGATCGAAAAGGAGGCTGCCCCCACCAGCCACCCTTGGTTCGTCCCTGTTTAACATTTGAACGTTTTTTCCTTCACATATCTGCAAGCACAAGGGACGTAGTAAATCATGAATAACACAAGTTTTGACTCCACCATCTGATCTTCTTTCGCCAACCATTACTAAGTTTCTATCGATTAGCTCCATTAGATATTCTTCAGCTACAATCTCTGCATTTTTCTCTTGATTCTTGCCTAGGAATCCTTCTGCAATCCAGAATCTTAACAACTCTCTGACATTGATGTGCTCATTTTCGGGGAATACTCCAAAATAAAGCAAGCACGGCCACAGGTATTCCGGAAGATGCTGGAAACTACGTTCCATCACTGAATTGTTTCCATCATCAAAAATGTGGGAGGACAAATCTCGCCCCACGTCTTCCCAGGTAGTTTTTTCATTGTCCATAGATGCAAGAATTCCAGCAGTAACAACTACCGCATGTGGTAGTCCCCTGCAATTTGCTGCAATTTTCTTCCCAATGCGAATCAATTCAGGAGGGCAAGGTTTTCGATCGAAGACCTTCATCTTTAATAGCTCCCAACACTGGTCATTTGACAAAGAGGGCAGCACATGAATTACACTGTCATCTGGAATTGCATCCTTGTTCCTGCTCGTGAACAATATCCTGCTTCCGTTCCCATCATCTGGGAAGTATCTTCCCAGATCATCCCACACCTTTGAATCCCATATATCATCCATTGCTATTAGGTATCTTCTTCCCTTCAGGGCTTTGTAAATCTGTTCCGCTATACTTTCTTCATCCATTTTCAAGATCGTCTCTTTCGCAAACCCACGATCAATATTCATCAAAGTTTTAGACAATATACTTCACCTCATATGCGTTTGTGAAACGACGCACCATGAGACTTGGTAAAACCAACTGCAAACCAAGGGATGGCTGTACATTTTTTTTGCAAAATTCGTTTTTTTTGAAAAAGGTGACTTTTATCCAAGTCTTCAGATTCTGGCATCCCACATAGTTACTGAAATAACTTTCCCGGAAAAAACAACATGACTAGATCCTTTTTACCAACCTAACCATTGCTTCTAAAACAGATTTTCACCTTGGTGAACCAACTCATCTTCATCTCCATTAGACCAACCATCCACTCACTATATCCTCAAAGAGATAGGATCAATATTAACATCACTGCCTTCAAATGATATTTGATAAAAAGTGAATCTGAAAAATATTTAAGATAATAAATTTATTTTATTTCTCCCTCTGTCCCAAAAATCCCAACCACCGGACCTATGGCAAAGAGGTTTGAACATTCACTATTTGACGTTAAGATAATAAATTACTCCCTCTGTCCCACAAATGTTTAACATTCACTATTTGTTTATTAATATTTAAAATGATAAATAGATTTTTAAGGTGGGGTATGATAGTGCTACCCCTCATCTATCCTACAATACCTTAAAATTCACTTTATCATTTCATATACTATAAACAACTCATTCAATAAAACACGAGCCAAAAAGTGAAATGTTCAATTGACTGCGGGACAGAGGGAGTACATGATAATATATTTTGAAACTGAAGTACTTGTAAGAATTTTGTAGACACTATGCATCTTAAAAGCTGTGAGCTCTATTTACCTATTAGTGATGATCCGAAGCTGTTCTTTTCGGGTGCCCACTCGTTCTTGTTGAACCTTTTAGCAGACTCCAGCAACGACTTTCTGCAAGTCCCTTGTACCTCAATCAACTGCAGCGTTGTAATTTTGCCAAATTCTGAAGGAATTTCTTGCAGGTTGCCACAATTACTCAAGACCAGTTGTTCGAGCATGGGGAAATGCTCACTCGAATGAACGCTCCACTTAGTTAGATTTTCTATTTCCATTTCCAAAAATTTGAGTTTCTGGAATTCAGCATCTCTTGTGTTCCATGTTTCATCTTCATAGGAAATGAATCTCAATTTGAGATTCTCAAGATTTTCCAATCTCCCAATTATGGACATCTCCTCACTAGCCAGACTCGTGACGAATAGTGTCAGTTTTTTTATGTTAAGAGGGAAAGATAATGCCCTCCATTCCAAGGCCGTAGAATCTGATGTTGAGTGACTCAAGCTGAGGGAGGAAGCTAAGATAAACATGTCGATACGTTAATAATTTGAGTGTGTGAAGATGGGGGGAACATTTCAACATCTCTTCATCCTTAGGCTCCTTAATAACAACCCGGGAGAGGAATTCAAGATTGTTTGTTTGGGAGCTATTGCAATCTTCTCCATAAATAGCTTCAGAGCCCACACAAATATATCTCAACTTTTTCATTGTCATGATTGATGAAGATAGACATACAGTCTCATTTGTGTCTACGCGGAGATATTCCAAGTTCACAAGACTCCCTACTGATGGCGACAAATCTGTGATGATCAAATATCTTAAGCAAACAAGAAATTCAATTCCTGTTAAATAAGTGGATCTACAATCAAACTGCAAGACTCTTAGTAATCTCATGTCACGTATGTGGAGTGGTAACATCATACTACGACCATATAAAGAGCGCATATTCTGGCAATAGCTCCAAGTTACAGAATACTGAAGTGTTTGGAGGTGGTCGCCTTCATTGTATATCGAGCAATAACTGACAGAAGAAAAATATAACATTAGAAAGAAGCAGTAATCAATGTAGTAAAGATTTTAAGTAAAACCAGCAGTATTAACAAGTAAAATTGAGAAATAAATAAAGTATAGCAAGTAAACTTACGAGCTCTCCACAAATTTCAGAAAGTTTTCTTCTTCACACTTTTCCACGCACAAATCACGTAGCAAATCATGAGTAGTGCAAGTTTTCACCCCACCATCTGACCTTCTTTTGACCACCATTACTAAGCTTCTGTCAATTAGCTCTCTTAAGTAATCCATGGCTTTCATTTCTTTGTTTCCCATGCGTATGAATCCTTCAGCGTCCCACAACCTCATCAGCTTCACGACAGGAATTTCTTTGTCTTTCTGAAATGCTCCAAAATACAGAAAGCATGGCTTCAAATGTTGCGGTAGATGCTTGTAACTGAGTCTCAGGATTTGCATCACTGAATTGTCTCCATCATCAAACTTATGCGAGGCCAAATTTCCTCGTACTTCTTCCCATGTACTTTCTTCCTTTCTCGTTTTTGAAAGAATTCCGGCAATAACAACTACCGCAAGTGGCAGCCCTCTGCAGTGCTCCGCAATTTGCTTACCTATCGCTCTCAATTCAATAGGGCAAGGTTGATCGCCGAACACCTTCTTCTGTAGTAGCTCCCAACACTGGTCATTCGTCAAATGGGGCATTTCATACAATATGCTACTAGGTGGAGCCACATCTTTATTCCTAGTGGTGATCAGTATCCTGCTTCCATTTCCATCATTCGGGAAATATCTAAGCAATTTATCCAATATTGTTGATTCCCATATATCATCCAACACAATCAAGTATTTTCTTTTCTTCAAAGTTTTTTGAATGCGTTTTACTAAGCTTTCTTCTACCATATCTTTCCCAAACTTACTTTCTATATGAACCAAAATTGTTTTCAGTATACCACGCATCTGATAAATTTTGGAAACCACACACCACGAGACTTTATCAAACTTATGACTAACTAACAGATTATTATACAATTTCTTAGCAAAAGTTGTCTTACCAAGTCCAGGCTTCCCAAAGATTGAAATAACTTGCAGACCCGTCGCTCCTCCTTCCAGCTTATCTAAAATAAATGTTTCCTTGACCAACAATCCAACTGTACTACTCTTGAGTTCTGTAACTATGTTAGTCTGTGACTGTTGCTGTGAGGTAAATACCTCTCCAAATCTATGTTTCTTTTCCATTCGCCGGAGATCAAACCCACAAATCCCAATCCCATGATTGATGCTGATGAGCCTGTTGCGGAGATACCAATGTGGAACATCTCCTGCAACAAAAGAGATGACAAGATATTGAGCTTTATGTGCCATATCTCCGATTCGCAGCAGAGTCTCCCTAAATTCTCCAGTTTCTGAAGATTGTGGTTCGCCTATTTCGTTGATCGAAACCTGCAGTGAATTTAGACAATCATGGAGATTTTGATTGGTTCCTCCACACCAGCAATTACATTATCTTCTCTACTCACTAGATCAGTGAGATCATGAATTAGAGAATTGACAACGTGGAGCGACTCCATCACAGAGGTTTCGGAACCTGTATGAGCTCTGTTCATAAGTGGTAAAAAATCGATGATCTCCGATTTCAAGAGGCCTATATGGTTTAAGACAACAGAAAAGCCCTCATCCAATTTACCAGATCCTGAGAATAATAAGAAATGGAGTAAACATCCGGCTTCATTTGCTACTGCTTCAAAATGTGACGAGTTTCTGGAATTCAACCTCATGATCATCACCACCAGATGTGTCCCCGAGAACGGTGCAAAGAAACTGCAGCTCCTTCTCGAGAATTCCCAATCGATCCATACATGAATCAGAAAATCGAATCTTCTTTGTGGTACAGCAATTGGAGAAGGAAATCGATGAATGCTTCCACCAGTTGATGCTTCTGAATGCAGTTTTGGTTTTGAGAAAACTTCTTCTGCTTCTTCTTCAGTGTCGGCACCATGAAGACAGGCAGAAGCTCCTGCGCTAAAGAAACGCGCACTTTGGCAAATATTGCTGAGCTTCCTCTCTCGATCCAGACCGTGTCTTTGAGTAATTCCATCAAGCGGATTTCTCCTACGTCGCATGTGGTGGAAAGGTAGAGGAAAAAATGGTCGAAAATTGAAATATGTAATCTGCTCCAATTGATTTCCAGTTCATCGTTTGGATTCCTGTGTTTGAACATGTTTTCTGAAAACTGGAAATGAGGAAAATGGGCGCTCTAATATGATTTGGCTTGAATCTTTGTGTGGGGTTTTAATTACCTGATTTTGGATTTTGAAGTTTTTAAGATATGGTCATAAAAATCCAATACTATAACTCTAAAATAATCTATAAAAATTAATATAAATTAATACGTAAAGTTAAATTATATCCTACTAAAAAAAACTCAAAACAAACATGTTTACATGCAAATTAGTTGGCAACATACTTAAGGAGAACGGGCATAGGAACATGAGCCATCAGAAGACTTTGCATTAATGAAAATAAAATACTTATTTTTTAAAATTGTGATATGTACGTTTTACACGTTTTCCCCACGTTCAATTTTTGACTTTGTAGTTCCATTATTAATTCAGACTTTTTAGATTTATTTAACTTCTTTTTATTCTAGCGTGTCTTTCTTATATTTTTGTTTGACTAAAGTTCTACAGCAATGCAATACATATGGGTGAAGTGTAAGACCATCTCTAATGCAAACTCTAAAATGAAATATGGATCTCCTCCAATACACATTTTAAAAGAGTGGATTTCATATGCATTTATAGTGCATTTTAAAACCATGCAACTTGTTTACACTTAATCGTGCAACTATTTTTCCATTCTAATAGTTGCACAGTGTAAACAAGTTGCACCTTTCAGTATAACAAATTATATGGTTCTAAAATACACTATGAGTTCACGGTGCACGTGGATGCATACAAGACTTTTGAACAATATACCCTTGAATACTTCATATTAAAACTCTATACTTTATATCTATTATTTTATTAATATATATATAAAGATATAAATACAATTATATAATTACTTGAGTAAAATATAGATACAGAGTAGGAGAAAATTTTGAAAATAGGATATAGAAATTTGCATTTCAAAATTTTGGATTATAGATGGTCTGATAGAGATATTGAAGATACTAGAACATCTTAGCATTTAGATTGATTTATTTCATTTTGTATACAATGGTGTACATCTTGTAGCATTGTTTTCTCCTTCACATATCTGCAAGCACAAGTTTTGACTCCATCATCAGATCTTCTTTTTGACAACCATTAATTCCGATCTTTTTACAAATTCTACAAATACTCACCACTTTTATTAGTAAGTTACTATTATTATTACAATCACAAAATGAAAATCTTACACCCCTTTTACTTGGTATCACCATCACTGTCCTGTCTCTCTAAAAACAGAGTAACAGGCAAGGTTTTTAGCAACTGATGAATGACTACGGGTGGAAGGATGCAATACATCTATGCCCTAGGGGATTCGCCAGTATCGATCAATGTAAAGACATGTTATGTTGTTTTTCAAAGACTCAAGAATCACTCAAGCAGCGTGTATAAGTAATAAAATGTTTCATATATTACCAGGAAGATATGTCAGCTATTTTCAGCAAGGCTGACAAGAACATCACCGGTCGACTTAAGGCTAGTGACTTCAATGACATATCCAAATGGTACCCGCACGTGAAAGTTCATCAGAAGACGCAGCAGCTTAGTAACTTATTTCAACTTCTCCAGTTCAGAGTTCTCAATGGGACGAAGAATTGGATGTCAAGAAATTCAAGTTAGCACTCTCTGAAATGGATTTGTAGATGAAATTCATTCCTCCAACTGCACAGGTTAAAAAAAGGACGACATCAATCATATCAAAGCTAAGCTAATTTTTGATTGAAAACAAAACTCTTATGCTTTTATTTTTCTTATTTCAGGTAGCTGCTCAAGTAGGCGCTTACATGGCCATATGTTTCAATCGGATGGATATCTGTTAGGAGAATCCTGAAGGTCCATTAAGGTTCCAAGGAGAAGGAGGGCACCGTTTCAAGCTATTCAGGTAAAAGTGGGGAAGAAAAGATACATCATTTGACAGTTCATGTCTTTATGTTTTATATCCTACTCTAGAACAGCAAGATATCAATTCAAAAAAAAAATTGTTTATCAAACAATAAATTGCATAAAATTGTGAATTACGTAGGCTGTATGTTTTGAAGGTACCAGCACATGGGGAAATTTGTTCCCTTGAGTGGAGTACAGACTGCAACTCAGCTTCTTTAGACGTAATTCCAATAGTTTACAGCTCTCAGTGGCTCTGGTACTCTTTTCAATGCCCAGTCAGTATCTGCACACGTACAGAGGAAATATCACATATCATGTTCTAATATGTTCTTCAACTGTGCAGTAAGCTAGTAAGCTGGCGACAAGATTTTTGGTGATCAGGGACTGGGGAAGGCTAGAAACTTTTGCTCAAGCCTTCTATCAAATGTTTGAGATTTTATAGTCAGATGATATAAATAAGTATTCTTGTATGTTGCTTTTAGGTATAAAGATTTCTTCCAGTTGATTCTTCAATGTTTATGGTTATGCTTAACCTCCACATACTAAATGGTTGATGCTTATGAATTTAATCTATTATGTTGTTCCGACGAATGCCCACAAATATATTACCAATTAGTGGAAAAAGACATAAAAGAGTTCACATTGGCTAGCAAGATGGTAGTTATTTTCTCACAAAAAAAAAAAAAAAAAAATAAATAATGGATAAATTACCATCAATTAGCATCATTCTATACAGTCCATCAGACAGCAATGGGTGTGCCCAACGAACCATGAGACCAGAATGCATTTTTCTAACACCAACATAAGCAATTACAAAAAGAAAACCATTCAATAACTTTAGAAAATGGAAATTCCAATATAACATTTCCAAAGAGGAGACATGATGTAAGATACTTGGTCCTCAGATTGCATCAATTCGAGTCTCAATCATATATGCATACAAGATTCTTAATACCAGATCCTGCCCAACCAAGAACAAAGGTAGTTAATTCGTTCTCAATCCCTTTTGTTATGGACTCTACATGAATTGAAAAATAGTAATGGTGAGCAAAACAAAACCTTGCATTCGAACTTAGACAATTCATCATTATTTCAAATGACATATGAAAGTCAAAATCTTTTCAAGTTAATGTAAATTCTACAACAATCAACAAGATAATCTTTCTTGATTTCAAGAACAAAATTGACCTGAGGCATCACGAGCTCTCCGGATTCTGGATGAAGAGGCTTCAGTAACAGGACCATGTTAACAAAAAAGGATCCTCAACTTAGAAATAGCATAATTATTTCTTCTAATTTCGTGTACAACTTCGAAAATCAGAGCCTGGAAGGAGAGCATTCATCTCCCTGGAGAACTTTAAAGCCAACTCCATCTTTCCCATCTTCTTTAAACTGAAAATTAGGGCACGGTAGATGTGAACCGAAGGTTGGATTCCCATACGTTTCATCTCATCAAATACGTTCAAGGCTTCCTCTATATTCCCTGATCTACCTAAGCTCTCAATCAAAGCTTTGAAAGACAACACATCAGGTTGAATTCCTCTCTCAGTCATCTCCTTGAAATGTACCAAGCACAAATCAAGTCTACCCATCTTCCTCAAGCCGTTCAATACAGAATTATACGTGACAATATCTGGAACAAGATGAACTGTTTCCATTGCAGCAAATACACGCAGCATGTTATCTACTTCCCCAAGACGGCCCAAAATCGTCAAAACTGTATTATATGTGACCAAGTCCGGTTCACATCCCAAACTCTTCATGTTTTCAAACACCAAGATGGCATCATCAGAATGCCCACATTTAGCCAAAGCATGAATAAACCTATTCAAAACTACATCCATTCTAGGTAGTTCCATTTCACAAATTTCCCTGATAAAATCTAACAACAAAGCAGGAGTATTATGCTTTCCAAAAGCTCTAGCAACAATAAGATATGAATTCAATCCTATAGACCAACAAGAAACCAGAAGATCCTTGAAAACTTGAGAAATTACCCCAATATCATTCCTTCTCTCTGCAGCTTCAAGAATGTAATTAAACGCAAGAGGGCCAAGGAAAATGTGCTTACCGCGTAATGTTTGCTGTAACTTAGCTGCAGCTCGAAAATTTCCAGCAGCACAGAGGTTTCGAATATAATCAACACAATGTTCTTTAGTAAGAGGAGGATCCTCCCCTGCGGCAAGTATTTGATTCAGGATTTCATCGGTGGTTTCTTCAACAGAAATGTTTGTGCATAGCGACAGTCGATTCCGAATTGGGGAATTCAGAACGGTTGATGAACAAACCCTGGATACCCTAATTGGGATATACCTAACAAAACTCCGTGCTAGAAATACAGCCATCAATTCGACCCACGGCGCTCAAAACCAAGCCTCCTTGAGAAATTTGCAAGGGTAAAAACTCGATAATGGCGGGATTTCTATTTTGGAAGGCATCATAATGCCTTCTTTTTGAAGTTGCAATTAATAGCACAGTTGGATGCGGATTGCAGATGGATTGAGCAATGTAATTGAGGAACGATGTCGTTTAATGCTTCTCAGGGTGAGGTTTCTTCTTTAATCGTTGTTTAGGCGTACTTGCACCGGCGCCGACTCGATGGCGGCAGATGGTGGCGGCGAAAGTAGAACGATGAACAAATTGGGGCGACTAAGGAGTAATTAATATCTAATTAATTAAAATGAGATATTCGAAAAGAAATGGAAAAAAAATTAATGTATTAATTGAAGAGTTGTTACGTTCGAAATTTATTCACAGTGAAATTGATTTTTTTTTATAGACATACTTTTTAGTAATATAAATCACATTCTTCAATTATCACTGCAACACTCATTATTATAATATAAGTCACACCATTCATTTTTATAAATAATACTCTTTCTAATAAAAAATCACATCATTTACAGTAAAAAGTCACATTCTTTAATAATATAAGTCACACTCATTGTTTACATTATATTTTAACTTAATTGAAATCTTCTTTTTAAGTGTATAGAAAATTAAAGGAGAAATTTTTGTATGCATCAGTTTAATCATACAATTTAAATATATTAAAACTACAATTTAAACATATTTTTTAATGCGTATTTTTAAAACAAAAAATATTTTTACACTAAAACATTCAATTTAATTTACCATGCATGATCTACCTGTACACATGAGATCTCCTCAAACAAAAAAATCACATTTTCCATTATAAACTCTTGTTTACGGTGCAAATTTATTTGTAGCCGAATTTTAGTTTGTGACACAATTTAATTTTCACGATTAAATATTCATTTTATTATGATTATCGATTACACTTATTTTTTTAAATATAAACCATATATGCGATTAGAAATCTAACAACTAGTTTAGTTCAGCTCAAAATTTTAGAAGGGTGTTAAATTTTTTGTAGTGCAATAATTTTATATCATTTTTAAATTGATCTCAATTGTTTGATTTTTTTATTTTAGTCATGTAAGTTTTTTGTTTTTTTTTTAAATTGTTTTTTCCTCTTAAAATTGATTCTTTTCAACTTGAGCAGAACCCTTGGGTTAAAAACACTATATATAACCGATTTCGCATTCGAAAATCGACCCAACTCAACCGAAAAATAACCGTTTTTTTTTCTTTTTTTTTTAAATTAAATTTTATTTTATTAAATATTTAAAATTTTAAATTTATATTCCTCTCAAATTTTTTATCCAAATTTTTAATCCTAACAAAATTTATAAAATATGATATTTATAAAATATATATTTAAATTTTTGTAGTTTAAAAACAATTTTGTTTTTTTTACTAAACTAAAATACAAAGTGAGCCAAATTGGTTTACCGGGTGTAAACTAGTTGGAAAATAAAAAAATATACCAAAATATATAGAATTCACCCTTCCTCCCTAAAGATATAAGCATAAAAATTTTGATCCAAAATTATTAAAATTAAAAAAAATTAGATAGCACATTTCAAAATTAAATAAAATAATTACATATGTGACGACTGATGACTACCTGTTTGGCGACCTGCTAAAGCATGTTAAAAAATTAATTTCAAAATTTTTAATAATTTACAAAACTAAAGTTAAAAAACCAAAATAATATCATGATCAATTTTAAAACGAAGCAAAGTTATTTACTATTAAAAAAAAATTATAAAAATTATTAGGAAATCACTTATATCCATGTCAAACTTTATACTCTTATCATTCAAAAAGTTTGTTAATTACACTAACGATGCTTTAAAGTTAATAATCCGGTTAAAAAAAATACTTTTTAAAGTTAATAATCCGGTTAAAAAAATACTTTTTAAAGTTAATTTTTTAATTATTACCCTTTTTTTTTTATCGGTAATTTTTATTTATTATTATTTATTATTTGGCAGTTGATTAGGTCCATTAAATGGATAACGGTCCAGTTATTATAACGACACTTATAATATGCCGAACACCTTGTACCATTTAACAAAATCTCAAATTTACTGACCTCAGAAAAAGAAAAAAAAAAAAAAACAAATTAGTTTCATCTATCATTCAACGCAGGGTCCCTCAAAAAAAAAAAAAAAAAAAACATTCAACGCAGGTTTCTAGAGCGACCGCCTCATTGGATATAAAAATTTTGTACTATATAATACTTTACAATCGTAAATTTTTATCATTTCGGTCCTCTTAGAATGTTAAAATTTAATCGTCTTTAATCAATAAAAAATTTCACCCATTTTATACGAAATTCTGGATCCGTCCTGATTCAATGTATGATGAGTGATAACACACGCACACTGAAGAAACATGGTAATATTAGAATGCACAAATTAAACACCATAATGATTCACATACATATATATTATCTTCAAGTACAAATTGTCCCACGAGAATCTGAGACGATCGATCATACTAATATAAGTATATAGTATCCTCAAAGCATACTTTATTCTGCATCGATCGATCATATTATAATTTATTTGGAACAGGAAAACATTAGTAATAAAAAGGAAGATGTATTAATTTAAGATGATATGTAGCCATTGAGGCATAGCCATTGGCCTGGAAAGATAGCATCGCAATTCAGATTCGGATTTACGAACGTGAACTGATCTGATGAAACTTGATACGTCTCTTCGATTCCTTCGCACGTGTCGTCGTCCAAAGCCGGCCCGTAAATAGTGCTACAAACCAAAAACGAATCGTCTGCTGGATTCGTTGCACAAAATTTTATGAAAAGTTAGATACCGACGAGTTAAAAATATTTTTGGTCTCGTAGCTTTTATCTTTTCCGCAAATTGTTTTAAAATAGTTAAAAATTTTCATTTTAATTATGTAATTTTGTACGATGCTCATTTTATGACAAACAAGAATTTTAGTAGGTACTTTTTGAGTTTGAATCACAAATAATCCCGTAACTTTGGTCTCAAATAGAATTAGTCCCATAAGTTTTTTTATCGTCAATTTAATCTCAATAACTTTGACAATGTCCAATTTTAATCCCAAATCGATTGAAACGATGCAGTTTTTTTATTTTTATTTGGGGCTTTTCGGCTGATGTTGTGACTGGACTGCCCCGTATTTTTTTTTTAACAGCTGGAATTTCATGCATATATAATTAACATTTTAAACTTAAAATAAAAATAGAATTGATAGCAAAACTTAGTCTAACACACTTAAAAATACGCATGACAATACATGTGGCAGTCAAGTCACAACATCCACCAGAAAGCCCCAAATAAAAACGGCAAAACAACATTGTTACGGCTGATATGAGACTAAAATTGGACATTGTCAAAGTTATTGAGACTAAATCGACGACAAAAAAATTTATGGGACTAAGGGTGTATTTTGAAACACTTAAAACAGTTTTCAGAAGCACTTATTTTCAAAAGCTGTGAAAGGCAACTTTGAAAATAAATGCTTCTGGAAGTTATTTTAAGTGTTTCAAAACACACCTTAAATCTATTTAAAGCCAAAGTTATGGGATCATTTATGATTCAAACTCGTACTTTTTAGAATAATTATAAAAAAAATACAACGATCAACAAAAACTAATTCAAAATGCAATTAAGATTTGATCATGAGATGTAGCCCAAACGTACAGACAAGAAGCCTTCTACTTTGTGCTATGGAGACTGTAAGAAGAAACAACATAACAAGAGAAGTAGTAGCAAACTTTGCCATTTTCAGCCCTAATGTATATAATTAGACTTGTAATTTAATTCTGTGTGTGTAACTTTTGGTGGATTGATTCATACTTATATATGAAGCCGAAGGTGTAGAATTAGACAATAGGAAGCATATATATTGTAATAATTAATATTTCCGTCAAAAAAAATTTGTAATAATTAATATTGGAAGAACAAGGTTGGTCACCTAAGCATTGGATGATTTCTCAATTGTATATATGGGAGTATCCCAGGAGTTCGAATTATGCCGAATGTGAAGAAAATTAGGAAACATGCACGTAGTTTATCTGACCAAAGAAATAAAATAAATGATGAAATGCTTCTTTTACTTTAATTAATTGTGTCACACTTTCATAGTTTATGACATTTTAAAAGTGTGCAACACTCGTGTGCATCAGTTGCACTGTAGAACTACTTCTGATATTTATCACTTTCTCGGTATAAATTATTCCCTTCGTTCCATATATAGTTGATTTCCCATTTACTGTTTGTTCGAGTTTCAAGGTAAAATGATAAAGTATTGAGATAGAAAGAGTTGTTTATTAGTATTTTATGTGATAAAGTGATAAAGTAGATATTTCCATTTAAGAAAAGTGAAAATCAAATTTGTGATGGAGGGAGTAATACTTATAAATGAAGTGACTAATACTAATTCATTTATAATTTTCTAGTAGAATAGTACTGCTATTTTTATTTTTTTTAAAAATACACATGCAAATTTTTATCTACAAGTTGCTTTATCCCAATGACTCAAATTTTAAGGACACAAGTATATATAACAGGTGCGCCAAAGCAGGAGACTCAAAAGGTTTTGTGAAATCAAGATATCACCAAATCTTCTATTCTTTATAGTTTTCTGCCTTTAAATAGTATTGTTAGAGACTATATATGCCGGTAGTTGTTGATCAATGAATTCATTAATATGAACTATATACATGAATTAATTCCTCACTTCTTTATAAATTCGAGCTTTTAGATGAGACGAAATTCTTACATGGTATCAGAGCCTCTAGACTCACGCCTTCATTTTGGATTCAAATCTCGCTGATAGCAAAAACTCTTTAACTTTTCTACAAGCTCGAGCTTTTAGGTGAGACGAAATTATTACATTCATAAATCGTGATTGTTTCTCCTTTTAAGACAAAAAAAAGAGAGGAGACGGAATTTTGAAAAAAAAAGAGGTGTTCTGAAATCAACATTGATTTATATTCATTAATTTTCATGATTTGTGTGATTAAATTAAAGCATTTTCATACTCATTTGCCCATTGTTTAATTATTTTGTGTTTTCATGTAATTCTGCTTACTTCTCCACTTCCATTCCGCTGCTGAGGTTGATTAATTTATCGGCTATATTTTACTAATTTCCTGTCAAAATTAAAGAATAACAACCACACAAACAAAAATAGAAAAACACATTTAACATGGCTCTTGCATGCATTCATTGATTCGTATAAACCACATATAATTTCCTTCCATACAAATCATTTGCTTCACCTTTCTTTTTATTTGAACGGTACAAGAATTTAAACAACATTACAATACATACATAAAAATGAAAAACTTTATGAAAGTAAACAAGAAACTTAGGCCACATTTACTAGGACTATAGTGCCCTTGATTTATTGATAATAAATAAGAGACGATGTTTCTTAGTTTCATGCATAATTGCATGTTTATCAATCACACAAGTTTAATTAATTAGAACCTTCAACACAAAGCCATTGACCAACAAAAATTGCATCACAGTTGATATTAGGATTAATGTCAAGAAAGTCCTCGAGTGAGAGATCGAAATCTTGGGCAATACTTGTACAAGTTTCACCACTCTCTTGTCCATGGACCGAGTTGCAAGAAAGGCCAGAGTCGTCATTTCCTAAATTACCTGCATTTTACAAGTAAAAAAAAAAGAAGAGGAGGTATTTCGACACGTAAGAAAATTTCAGGGTCAATTAATTAAATTCCACCATAATTTGAAAAAAAAAAAAAGAGTTAGTACCAAGATTTCTGCTTTCGGTAAGAGATATCATAAGAACAAGAGTGAGCCCGATAGCCATTTTGAAGAACATTTTGTTACTAGCTTGAGCCATAATGATCAATTTAATTAAATTTGTTTGTATTTCTGATATATTTAAATTGATGAATGCTTTATTTATATGAGTATGTATTTATAGAAACAAATGCATAGTAAAGACCATCTTGTTGCAATAGATTTTCAATGAATTTCCGGATTGCCGGATTAATGTATTTTTGTGTCATAATTTGTAGACAATGCTAGTTTGATAGTAGAACAAATTAATTAATAATTTTGGGTGGACAAAGTTTTGGAATGTTGCCGGCAAGGCTCGTGTGAGTTGTGTCTGTTTAATTAATTAATTGTAATAGTAATACAATTAATGTATTGAAAGAAGGTTAGATCATTAACCCTAGTGTTTTTTATGTAACTTATAATTAAGTACAATTCAGATAAATCACCTCCTAACATAAATGTTGTTTATCAGGCAGTAAATGAGGAGATATCATGTCATTCTAAATGAAGAGTCCTTATTTCCTATTGGATGGATCCATGAATGTTATTCAGATCAACCCTTTTTTGTTTTGTTTTATCTTTTTATTACGCATATCAATATATCATCAGTATATAATAGTAAAATAATATAGACACTATCATACCTCTTGAATAGCAGCAATGGTCAGCTTTACACCTATTGAACTCAATATCGTGCATGAACCCATCAAGCTTCTTGTACCATTGCAATGAAGCTTGTTTCAAACTATACAAGCTCTTTCTCAATTTGCAAACATGCTCATTTTTTCCCTTTGACAAGTACCCTTCTGGTTGCTTCATGTAAATGTCCTACTCTAAGTTACCATAAAGAAATGTTGTTTTTACATTCATCTGTTCTAACACCAAGTTCTCTGCAGCCACCAAACTCAAAACTAACCGAATGGTAGTTAGTTTCACAACAGGAGTAAAAACATCAGTATAATCAATACCATATTTTTGTTGAAACTCTTTTACAAACAGTCTTGCCTTGTAACGCTTTCTTCCATCTGTCTTCTCTCTAATTATGTACACCCACTTATTATGCAGTGCCTTCTTGCCCTTAGGGAGCTCAACTAGTTCACAAGTTATGTTGGTCATCAACGAATTCATCTCATCATCCATCGCAAGTTTTCAGTTGCTCACCTGCTCATTACGTGTAGCCTCTGCATAACATTCAGGTTCACCGTCATCAATCAACAATGAGTAATGAATAGAAGGTGTATACCTATTAGGATATCAATGTTCTCTTGTGGATCTCCGCAGCGGAATTGTTGCTTGTGGTGTACGTGGTTCTTTCTCAACAACCACCTGATCATCATGAACCTCCTGTTGGGGTTATACTGAAAAATATGCTTTTACTTTGTATAACCAAACTGGAGTTTCTTATTTATTTACTGAAATAAATTATTTAATCACTGTTGCATTAAATATGAATGAATGTTATATATGTTTACTGCAAACCCGTTCAATAAGACAGTACGTATTACGTTGTAGTTAATTTGGTGATACCCGATCACTGAAGATCAAATTAACAGCCCTCGTAATTAAGTACAAATTCACAACCCAGATGGAAATGAACGAACCATCATGAACGGTTGAAGTGTGAGACCCAGATTGGCCTGTCTTGACCAAGGGATCACACTAGCGCATTTAGGTGTGCTGAATGAGGACCCACAGGAGGACAAATTCTTCGGTACTGAATATACAAGAATTAGACCTCAGTGGTGCGTTGTTTCTTAATCTCCGTCCCTTAAATAGGATCGTGTGAAATTGATAACTATTGCTTTGACTTATGATAGGAAGAGAGTCAATGTGATTCGATACCTTATATCTTGTGCAATATTATTAATTACATGACGATTGCTGACATTTAATACGGAGAATTGCGTGCAAGTACGTCTTGCTTGATTTGTCCCCTTGGTGGGCTCATATCCTTTATCATGTCAAATCTTGCAAGTGGAAATTTATTTTCGGCATGGATAATAATGTTGAGCTGTCTTTACTCCAAGGACAAAGATATTAATTAATATAAAGCTTGTTCAGTGGCTTAATTAATTAATGGACTAAGATAATCTTAAACGCGGGAAATAATGACCGGGAGCCATGTTATATGTGAAATCGTAATATGGGTTAAGATGAATAGTTCAATATTAATTTTATAGTGGAGTAAATTAATATTAATGGACTTGAATAATATTTGGTCCAAAATATTATAGCTTCATAGTTCATTGGAGGTCCAATCTTAATTCTCCTAAAGGCTCCCCAAATAGCCCAAAATAAAGTCCAATTAATGAGAGAGAGAAAAAAATATTCTTGCCTAATTTCCAATTGATATTTTCGAAAATTTTGTCTATTAAAGGAAGAAAAGATTGTCTTGATTTTCTTGTACATATTTTATGGAAAGAGATAATTATTGTAGGAATACATAATTATCCCATAAATTCAAGAAGTCAAATCTTGACTCCTATAATAGTGTAAATTTCGAAAATCATAGGTAGAAGAAGGGGAAAGAGATTTTTATGGAAAATTTAATTAAGGAGAAAAAAATATAGGAGATATATTCAAGATTTCTTGGAGATCAAGAAAAGATTTTCTTCCTTATTTTCCAACCCTAATTTTCGGCCCCCTCCTCCCTATTTATAGGGGATGAACTCTTCATTCCCAAGTGCAATTCCATGTGTTGGAAATATTAGAAATCCACAAAGGTGGTAGCAAAATATTTAATTTCTCTCCCATTAAAATCGTTCGTTGAAATCTTCCCACCGGATAGCGTTCGTGGGACTTTGGGGATATATTTGGGAAGACTCTTGGGTTGATTCATCCGTTTGATTCTTCAAGAGGTTAGTAATTCCGTAACTCCTAGTTCCGCATGTTTAGGATTTACGTGAATTATGTGTACGCATGTTGTTTATTATTATGTTGAATTGATTTAGGATTAATTCATGTTAGTAATTAACTGTTTAATTTAAATATGTATTTAAATAATCAACTCGAATAGATCCGGGCACCCCGATTTTCCCAAAAACTGGTATCAGAGCTCTGGTTTCGAGCTCTGATTTTTTAAATTGTTATTTAAATTGTTGGACATTAAATTGAAATTGGATAGTAGAATTGCTAGATCTGTTTTGCAGGTATCCAATTGTCATGGTATTTAATGTGTTTATTTTCATGCGTATGAATGAATGGTTTTTAATTCGACTCGTTCGGATTTGTTTTTCTCGTGAGAAACACGAGTAGACTAGGTTTTTTTAATTTGTTCAATGTAATAGACTAGTCTAGATTTAAGGTATTTATTTTGTTAAATAAATTGTAACCTAATCAAAGACGAAGACGAATTAAATACGGATCCGGAACCGTACGTGGGCAACGTGCGCCGCGCAAAACGTGCCAAGGGAGGCATGCGCATAGCGCGGACGACGCCACACTCACGGGCCTAGGCGCTAGGCACCAAGGCAGGATCGGCCAAGGCGACAACGCTCATAGGCATATCTGCACGCGGGCGCCACGGACAGCGCTTCATCTGTCTAAAAGCGGGCCAAGGCATGCCGAGGCATGCCAAAGGCGTGCGATGCCGCCGAGAAACCAAAACCATGCGACGTCTTGGCGTGTCTTTGTGCCCTAGAAGCGCATGGCGGCACGGCCGGCGGATCTGGATCGGCGGCATCCCGGCCGAGCCGCTTGGCGTGGCGTTCAAAGACGGAGTTCTTTTTTCGACGAACGAGTGGGAGAAATTCAAGATTCAAGTTTCTTTCAAAAATCAAGCCAAAGAAAATCAAACCATGACAGTTGGATAATTTGTGCCCAATGTGTTTATTTTCTGCTTTGCTTGATTTATTACTGTTGTTTTTTCTTGTACTTTATTTAATTTGTTTAAATGTGTTTGCATGAGAATTGCTCAATGAAAAATCTCAAATTCAAAAAATTACTAAGTATATTTTAATAATTAATTTGTTTTGACACAAATTAATTTTGACCTCCATGATTTATTTATTTGTGAAATCTTTTGGAGAAATTCCCCTACGGGACGGTCAAAAGATAGCTTTCACATTAATAAATTCCCAAAAGGATGATTGTGAATTATTATTAGTGGCGACGATGACCCTCCCATGAGTCTCGATCAAAGCGAAGTACATGGTTATTACTTAGGTATAAAATTGATATTTATATACTTCTCTGAAGTCCCTATCCATTTTATATTGGTCAAGTGGGAGCCGACTATTAATTTTTTAATTAAAGGTTTGTAACTGTTCTTGTTTGTAACCTGCTTGAATGTGATTTAAATGATGACCCTCCCACGAGGCTCATTTAAATCTGTTTTGAGATGTTGGCTGATGCATGTTCATTTTTTTTTTGAGATTTTAATATGAACCATGTGATCGAATTATGTGATTTAATTTTGTGTTGATCTGGATATTGATACAAAATATATGTTTATTTCAGTTCTTCATGTCGCAACCTTTTAATCCACTGTTCAATATACTGAAAGATAACCTCCTCATTGGAGAAAACTTTGTTGATTGGTATCGAAAAATCACTATTGTCCTCACTGCACAAAGCCATAACTGGGTTCTTACTACACCCAAACCAGAAAAGTCATCTGAGGAGTCAACCAAAGCGGTTAAGAAAGAATATGATAACTGGGAGCGTTCTAACGAAATGGCAAAGTGTACCATCTTGGCTTCAATGTCAGATGTGTTGCAACACCAACACCAAAACGTTGAGACCGCTTCGGAAATCATGGTCAATCTTAAAGCGATGTTTCAACATCAGAACCGTGTGGCTCGGCAGATCACCATGAGGGACATGTCTATGAAAATGGTGTAGGGAACACCCGTAAGGGAACATGTTCTCCAGATGATGGCTCACCTCAACAAACTCGAGGTGCTTGGAGCTGAATATGACATCGAGACCCAGATCGATTTCATACTCCATTCCCTGCCCAAGAGCTTTGAACAGTTCAGGCTAAATTATCAAATGAATAATCAAAAGTTCACTTTGCCTGATCTGTTGCAAGCTCTTGTTTCGGCTGAAGGAATTTTAGGAGAGAGCAGTCAAGCCTTAGCGGCAGTTGGGCCGTCCTCTTCTTCTAGGCCAAAGGGAGGCAAGAGGAAGAGGAAGCCCAAAAGCGAAAGCCAAGCTAACTCGAGTGTTGCCAAAGACAAAGGAAATGTGAAGAGGGATGGTGGAGCTAAGAATCCGGATAAGGGGAAGTGCTTCAACTGCAGTGAAAAGGGACATTGGAGGTCGGTCTGTTCCAAACCCAAAAGGAATGGAAAGAAAAGTAATTCACACTCGCTAGTTGTTGAAACTTCTTTGGCGGAGTATGCTAACCATTCGTGGGTATTGGATACGGGATCCACTGATCATGTATGTTTCACATTGTAGGGTTTCAAGCAGACCCGACGACTAAGACAGAGTGAGATCCTCATCACGTTAGGCGATGCTACGAGAGTGGCAGCTAAAGCAGTGGGAGAAGTGCACATGTCCTTTGGCGACAAGAAGTTAGTTTTAAGAGATATTCTTTATGTTCCTGTTTTTCGGAAAAACCTTGTTTCTATTTCTAAACTGTTTAGCGATGGATATTCTATTCGTTTTAATAAAGATGTTACTGTTTTTCGTAACAATGTGATTATCTCTCGTGGAACTTTGAGGAACAGTCTCTATATAATTAACTATGCACATCACTCACAAAATGCATCCTATAACACATCTACTATTTCTTGTAAACGAAAGCGCTCGGCTGACGTGAATGAGACACTTCTTTGGCACCTAGGATTAGGTCATATTAACCCGAAAAGGATTCAAAGGTTGGTGAAAGATGGTTCTTTGGGGTCTCTCCAAATTGAGCCATTTCCGACTTGCGAATCGTGCTTGGAAGGTAAAATGACCAAGAGGGCATTTGGAGCCAAGGGGCTTAGAGCAAACGAAGTGTTAGAAATCGTTCACACCGATGTGTGTGGTCCAATGCAAATCAAAGCTAGAGGTGGCTACGAGTATTTCGTTACTTTTATCGATGATTACTCATGCTACGGATACATTTTCCTAATGAAGCATAAATCTGAGACCTTTGATAAATTCAAAGAATTTAAGGCTCAAGCAAAGAATCATAAGGGAAAAAGTATCAAGTTTCTACTATCTGATCGTGGAGGCGAATACCTCAGCGATGAATTTCTAAACTACCTATCGGAAGTGGGGATTGCATCCCAGTTGACTGCACCCGGTACCCCTCAACAAAATGGGGTTGCAGAACGAAGGAATAGAACTCTTTTAGAAATGGTAAGGTCAATGATGAGTTATGCGGATTTACCAAAATCGTTTTGGGGTTACGTTATAAACAACGACTTATATTCTGGACCTAGTGCCATCCAAATCGGTACCTAAAACCCGAGAGAATTGTGGACGGGGAGCAAGCCCAGTTTCGGACACATTAGGATCTGGGGGTATCCGGCATACGTGCTAGACAAGGAAGCCGGTAAATTTGATGCACGTTCAGAATTAAGGATGTTCATAGGTTACCCCAAAAGAACTGAAGGATGCATGTTCTATGGTCCAGAAGATCAAAAGGTGGTTATCAGTACTCACTTTAGATTTTTGGAAGAAGACTATATGAATAGTCGAAAGCCTAGAAGTGAAATTACCTTAGAAGAACTTAGGGGGCCAACTCCATTGCCAACTGTACAAAATGATATACCAAACGTCACGCCTACACAACCGGAACCTCGTCGTAGTGGGAGGGTTATCAGACAACCCTAGAGATTCTTGGGGATCGGAGAGTCTTCGGACTTGATCTCCGCAGAAGAATCAGATCCATGGTCCTACAACGAGGCGATCCAAGACAAAGATGCTCAATCTTGGCAAACAAAAATGGAAGCCGAGATGGGTTCAATGGATCACAACAAGGTGTGGGATCTAGTCGAACCACTTGATGGGGTAAAACCCATCAGATGCAAGTGGGTATACAAGAGAAAAAGGGGACCGGACGGAAGGGTTGAAACCTTCAAAGCAAGACTTGTGGCAAAAGGGTACACTCAGAAAGAAGGGATCGATTATGAGGAAACCTTTTCACCCATAGCCATGCTCAAGTCCATCAGCATTCTCTTGTCGATTGCTGTGCGTCTAGATTTTGAGATCTGGCAAATGGACGTCAAGACAACTTTCCTAAATGGAAATCTTGACGAAGAAATCTATATGCAACAACCCGAAGGCTTCATTGAAAAAGGTAAAGAGCATCTGGTTTGCAAGCTCAGGAAGTCCATTTATGGACTGTAGCAAGCATCCCGAGCTTGGAATCAGTGTTTTGATCAAGTTATAAAGTCCTACGGATTCGATCAAAATGAATTTGAAAGTTATGTCTATAAAAAGCGTGACGGAACTGCATTGATATTTTTGGTACTATACGTGGACGACATTCTGCTCATCAGAAACGATGTAAAGGTGTTATAAGACGTAAGGGCATGGCTGTCAAAATAGTTCGATATAATGAACTTAGGGGAAGCCGGTCATATCCTAGGGATCAAGATCACTCGAGATTGCAGGAAAAGGATGATCGGGCTTTCGCAAGCCTCATACATAGATACTATTTTGAAGCGCTTCAGCATGCAGGATTCCAAGAAAGGCTTTGTGCCCCATGCATACGAAAATCCATCTATCCAAAGAGATGTGTCCCAAGACACGAAAAGAGATAGATGACATGAAGGCCATCCCTTATGCTTCTACCGTGGGAAGCCTCATGTATGCAATGTTTGTGTCTGCGAGACCGGGATATCCGCTTTGTCGTGGGCATGGTGGCAAGATATCAAAGTAACCTCAGGAAAGAGCATTGGATCGCGAAAAAGAACATTCTCGGCACCGAAAAGGACACGGACATAATGTTGGTTTACAAGTCAGACAGTCTTATCCCCATTGGTTACACGGACTCGGATTTCCAATCAGACATTGACTTCAGAAAGTTTACCTCGGGTAGTGTGTCCTGCATGGGGGGAGGAGCCATGACATGGGAAGCGTAAAGCAGAAATGCATCGTTGATTCTACCATGGAAGCCGAGTACATCGCTGCTTGTGAAGCAGCGAAGGAAGCGGTTTGGCTCAAGAACTTCCTGGTGGACTTGGACGTGGTCCCGAATTTTCCCGGCAAAATCACGGTCTACTGTGATAACGCCGGAGCAATTGTAAATTCAAGGCAACCGAGAGCCCACAAAGCCAGCAAACACATTGAAAGAAAATACCATCTCATAGGAAAAATCGTTAAGAGAGGAGACATTGAGGTGGCTAAGATTGCATCGGAAGACAACCTAGAAGATTCATTCACAAAGGGTCTGCCTCAGGGTACATTCGAGAGACATGTGGAAGGAATGAGTGTCAAGGACGTTGCCAATCTGCTTTGAGTATAAGTGGGAGAAATATTATTAGGTTCGTGTAGGGTGACATTAGATGTCACATAGAACACGAGACATGCTGTAGTATACTTAAAAGCAGACTTTGAGTATAAGTGGGAGATTGTTGGGGTTATACTGAAAAGTATGCTTTTACTTTGTATAACCAAACTGAAGTTTCTTATTTATTTACTGAAATAAATTATTTAATCATTGTTGCATTAAATATGAATGAATGTTATGTACAAGAATTGCGTGCAAGTACGTCTTGCTTGATTTGTCCCCTTGGTGGGCTCATATCCTTTATCATGCTAAATCTTGCAAGTGAAAATTTATTTCCGGCATGGATAATAATGTTGAGCTGTCTTTACTCCAAGGATAAATATATTAATTAATATAAAGCTTGTTCAGTGGCTTAATTAATTAATGGACTAAGATAATCTTAAACGCGGAAAATAATGTCAAGGAGCCATGTTATATGTGAAATCGTAATATGGGTTGAGATGGATAGTTCAATATTAATTTTATAGTGGAGTAAATTAATATTAATGGACTTGAATAATATTTGGTCCAAAATATTATAGCTTCATAGTCCATTGGAGGTCCAATCTTAATTCTCCTAAAGGCCCTCCAAATAGCCCAAAATAAAGTCCAATTAATGAGAGAGAGAAGAAAATATTCTTGCCTAATTTTCAGTTGATATTTTAGAAAATTTTGTCTATTAAAGGAAGAAAAGACTGTCTTGATTTTCTTGTAAATATTTTATGGAAAGAGATAATTATTGTAGGAATACATAATTATCCCATAAATTCAAGAAGTCAAATCTTGACTCCTATAATAGTGTAAATTTCGAAAATCATAGGTAGAAGAGGGGAAAGAGATTTTTATGGAAAATTTAATTAAGGAGAAAAGAATATAAGAGATATATTCAATATTTCTTGGAGATCAAGAAAAGATTTTCTTCCTTATTTTCCAACCCTAATTTTCGCCCCCCTCCTCCCTATTTATAGGGGATGAGTTCTTCATTCCCAAGTGCAATTCCATGTGTTGGAAATATTAGAAATCCACAAAGGTGGTAGCAAAATATTTAATTTCTCTCCTGTTGTGACCTAGATTTTAACGTGATACTACGAATGGGATCAAACAAATAACAAATAACTACGAAATAAACTTCAGATTTGGTTACCCAGTTCGTCTTTTGAATAAGACTACGTCTGGGGGCGCCCAAGCCAGGAGTGTTTTATTATATTTTCTGCCTAGAATGCTAGAACTTTCGTGTCCTTACAAGGAGTGTTACATGTTGTATTTATAGACCAGAAACTAGGGTTTACTTCTTCGTGGGCTTCCTCTAGCGGGCTTGCCAGGCTTCCTACCGCCCGATCTAGGGTTTCCCCGATCGATCTCGTGATTTCTGCATCTGGATACACTTACCTTGCTTACCCCGCGATATCCGCGCTTTCAGTTATCCATATCTTCTGCCAATTATAGCAGCTTGAGGTCGCTTCCGACTTGTGGCATTTCTCAAGGTCGGATGTGACCTTCTCACTTCTTCCAAATCGCCGTGCGGCCTTCTTTAGTCCTGGGGAAGTCGTTCAACGACCTCCCAAGCAAACTTGAAGTTGATGGATCGCGCCGGTGAAGGCGGTCCGTCACCCAGGATCGTTATTGCATACCAAACGTACATGTATTAAAATTTAAACCTAAACATGCGTCTAGAGTAAGGTTTAAATTCGTTACCCTTGAAGATCGAGATGTTGATTCCACTACAGATCTTCCAGTCTGTCTCCCAGCCTCGTCCAAATGCCGAGTGGACAGCAATCTATCGAACGTGGAGAAGGCGTCTACTGTTTCGTCTCCTCAAACCCTAACTTGTTCGGCTACTGAAATTTCAATTTTGTGTGCTTAGGGTTTTAGACGAAACCAGACTCCTTTATTTATACTCCTCAGGTTTTGTGGGCCAGACTAGGGATCCATTAGATAGTATATGGTTTGGGCTTCTCACGGATCCAAATACTCTTATGTTCAGCCCAGAACATTATTTGGCCTGAGAACATTAATTCATCCCACTAGAGAATTAATGTTGAACTCCCGTCCTATCCCGAATCGAATCAGGGCTTCTATTAGACTTTATAATTCCTCGTGTTAAAGATATCGCATGTCCATTAATTATTAAAGTTCCTGACTGCTTTAATTAATTAATATCTATTATTCCTTGAGTAGTACCACTAAACCTTGTTGTCGTACGGATTAAATCCACCTGCAGGGTTTAATACGACAATCCTTTATGAGTTTCCTCAAGGGGACGTCATCATCCTGGATGTCCAGGACACGGTGCCCTAATGACAATAAATAGATATCATGCGAGCGATGTCACTACCCAAAATACGAAGTATGAGAGATCTACCAAGATTCTCACCTATAGTAAATCAAAGCAGCGAACAAGCACCCCACATATCTAAATACCACACTTAGGGTTAAGAATAATAAAAGTCACCAAGACCTCTAGTTCTTCATAACAATCAGAATAGAAGAACATGTCTTATCTGTGACCCATTCAATGCGACATAGCGCACTAGTATAAACTAATGGCCAAGACAAGCCACCAACAAGTTTATACTACAACTTAAACCAATAGTTATGTCCAGAACTATCTCAGTTGTGAATACTGTTTATATCTTATAAGGAACTTGACGATGTGATCTTTTGTGTGACTACAAACCCACCACATTATCTACAATATAAGATAAGCAGACACATAAGCAATTTATAAGAATGCAATAATGTGAAAAACCATTTATTTCAGATAATAAGGAAATTGAATATACATCCACAAAAGCTCACTAAAAGTTTGCTTTACAGTATACACCAACAGAAGTCATTCCACCAGATCTCCTTACCGAGTAGGATTATTCCATGGTACAACAATTACCCCTCAAGTCGAGGTCGCGTGCTCCCATCGGGACCTAGACTTGATCCATAACTAGGACGACTTGGGGAGAATCGACTTCGGGAAGCATCACCGAGACGTCCTGGTGGGTCGTGGGAAAGTGGACCGTTGTGCCGATTTGTGCGGTATTCGACGAATTTTGCCATGATGATGCTGCAGGCGGATGAGGTCATGCGCCATAGGTTTCTCCAATCGGTGGCGTGGTCGCGGTCATCGTGTCCCGCGAACCGTTTCTCGAAGGGAGTCCGACTAATGTCTTTATTGCAATTCGACCCTGGCTTTCTTCTATAAAAGGGGCTAGGGTTCCACACCCGTTGCTATTTCTCCTTCGCTTGCTCGGTCTTCCCTCGTACTCAACCTTTCTCTCAGGTGAGACTCAAGCGAGATCACACCGGTGTAATTCTCCCATCTTCCACTCTTTTCCTATGGCTTCCGGCTCTTCCGCGCCCGCCGCGCCGCGTCCTCCGGTCTCTTCGTCTTCTGATGAGGACAACGTCGCCATTGCCCAGCTCCAACAACTCCGCGCCTCTCGCTCCACCGCCCGGCCCATGGGCTGGTCGTTTTCATGACCCGTCCGTCGTCTTCCGTGACAAAGGGATGGATGGACCAGCTTTCTTCAAGAGTTGGAGGATATTACTCACCTTCCTCCTTTGGATATCGGTACGCTCTGCCCGGCCGCGTCAGAAAGAGTAGCCCACCGGTACCTCGGCTCCGGCCCGATTATGGGGCCTATGTATGGGCCTTCGACTACGAATCCTACTCGGTCGAGGCTCGCCTAGCGACTGGCCTTTCAGTGAGGTGTCGGTTAAGCTCCGGTACATGGCCTCCGACTTGCCTCGGTATAGGTCGACTTTAACTGATTGGCATGTGCGCTCTCTCCGCCGATTATACAAAGTGCCCCATGACGTACACTTTTATGGGGCGACCTCCGAGGAGTGTCGACCAACTGCCTCCAAGGATGATAGCCGTCAATGAGCACTCAATGGAGGCCAGGATTTGCTTTCCCCTTAATCCGACGATCTCCCACCTGCTAGCGGCCTGGAACCAGAGCCTCACTCAGATTACTCCGAACGGCTGGAGTTATATCTTGTCGACAATGACCATTCTTGGTCTGGCCGGGCTACATCGGATCATTCCTGTCGGATCATTCCTGTCGGCTTCACTGTTGCGTCCCCAAAGCCTTTCACGACATGGTCACATGGAGTGATGTATGTGTCGTAATCTCCGAACTGATCCAGGGTCTTCTTGAAGAGTATGTTGCAGAAAGCCCCTCCATCCACTAGCAGGCGGCATATGGTGGTGCCCATGATATTGGCTCTGATCACCAGTGGGTCGACGTTGGGATAGACTACCCCGACTTTATCCTTCTCGCCGAACTCAATCGTGCTAGTCTCTTATCCTATTGTGAAGACGGGTAGCACCATCTTCATGGCGTTTTCTATCTCCCTTATCTCTGCCTTCAGCCGCCTTTTGGATGAGCCGGTTGATGAAAATCCCCCTACCGTCCCCAGTGGGGATAAGGTATGTATCACGCGACCTCTCACCCCTTCTGGCATGGGTGGTACTGGCCGTTCCCCCTGGCCGGCTCTTCCCGTGGGTTTTCTTGTTGGCGACCTTTCTGAGCTCGATCCTGATTTTTCTGAGGTCGCTTGACAAACTCGTCCAGTAATTAGTCCTCGTATAGCCTCCAAAGCTGGGGGAGTATATCCTTGCACTCGCTGGTATAGTGCCCAGTTTGATCGTGGAAGTGGCAGTACTTGTTGGGGTTCGCCTTCCCTTTGTTCTTGATCGACCGAGGTGGGAGAAGCAGCTCTCGGTCCCTGATCTGATTATATACGTGTCCGGGCATCATGCCAAGCACTTCCATCAACTTGACCGGGATATTTTCTTCAAAGGGTTTGAAGTTGCCGGGTGCCTTGTAATGACTGCCGGTTTTCTTGGAGCTTTTCTTGGAGTCGGCGACCTCCTTGCCTTCGGAAAGTCTTGACTCCAGGAGCTCTGAGGCGTAGATGAGGTCGCTAGCTCGCCTCCAAAAGTCGTTATAACTGATCGGGTATTCAGTGGTCATCTGTTGCCATAGCTTGGTTCCCTTCTTTAGACCAGAGACGGCACCGAGCACTTTGGCCTCATCCCTGATTGGATCCCCTTCGAGTATGAGCTTGTCGATCCTTTCGATGTAGGATCGATCAGACTCGTTGTTGGCCTGTTAGGTGTTCATAAGCCGCTGTTTGGTCGCAGGCCGCGGGGTCAAGGCCGTGAAATGGGTCAGAAACAGCCTGGCGAGCTGTTCGAACGTTTTCACTGAGAAAGGTGGCAACGAGGTGAACCATTGGTGGGCCTGGTCGCTCAAAGTTAGGGAAAATAAACGGCACTTCGTGGCATCCGTCGTGCCCATGGAGGCCATGTAGGAGTTATACGTGGCCACGTGGACCCTTGGGTCCGTGCTTCCACTGTAGCGATCTAGGGCCGCCGTGTTGATTTTTCGCTGGGTAGGTGCCAAGGTGATTGTGGTCCCGAGGGGGGAATCTAGAATGATAAGGTTATGGTCTGCCCCCGTCGGGCTGCCTTGATTTTTAGCTCGCTCGAGAAGTCGCTGGACCGTCTTGGCCAGCACGCGATTTTGATGTCGCGATGGTCTTTTGGGGGGTAGGTCGTTCGCTGGTTGTCCTGGCGAATTGCCGACCCCCTCGGCGGTTCATCATGATGTAAGTTCAGAGCTATGGCCAGATCTCGCTCCATCTGGTCGACGTGGCGGGGCTGAGATTGCGCCTCGTCTTCGATGGCCATTGGGGCCTTCTGGGCATCTTGCCTCCCAAGTCGGTCAAACACGTTGCCTGACCCTGCTGGCCTTTCTAGGAGCCTGCGATTCCGAATGATTGTGTGTTTTGCGGATCGTACACCAGTTGGCTTGTGGAGCGCCCTTTCTCGACTAGGGCATTCTTGCCCTTAGAAGCTCCTGGATTGGGTGCCACTTTCTTAGCAAGCGGTTGTTCATCCTCGTCATCAAAAGCGAGGCGTTTCTTATGGAGGATGACCAACACGGCCTTCGCGTCTTCCGGTGTCTGCACGAGATTCCACCAGTCGGAGGTGGCCTCTGGAATGATGGGGTGAGATCGTTGTGAACTCTCGAGGCCTCGACACCGTCGCGGTGGTCTATCTCGTTTCTGGTGGTGTTACCTTGATTGATCGCCATTGATAGTTTGGGTTTTCTGCAGATTTTTCAATAAATCAACAGAGTGTTTCCCACAGACGGCGCCAATGTTGTGACCTAGATTTTATATCTAAGACAACGTGATAATACGAATGGGATCAAACAAATAACAAATAACTACGAAATACGCTTCAGATTTGGTTACCCAGTTCGTCTTTTGAATAAGACTACGTCGGGGCCCAAGCCAGGAGTGTTTTATTATATTTTCTGCCTAGAATGCTAGAACTTTCATGTCCTTACAAGGAGCATTACATGTTGTATTTATAGACCAGAAACTAGGGTTTACTTCTTCGTGGGCTTCCTCTAGCGGGCTTGCCAGGCTTCCTATCGCCCGATCTAGGGTTTCCCCGGTCGATCCCGTGATTTCCGCATCTGGATACACTTGCCTTACTTATCCCGACGATATCCACGCTTTCAGTTATCCATATCTTCTGCCAATTATAGTCGCTTGAGGTCGCTTCCGACTTGTGGCTTTTCTCAAGGTCGGATGCGACCTTCTCACTTCTTCCAAATCCACGTGTGACCTTCTTTAGTCCTGGGGAAGTCGTTCAACGACCTCCCAAGTAAAGTTGAAGTCGCTCCACCAGATCTCCTTACCGAGTAGGATTATTCCATGGTACAACATCTCCCATTAAAATCGTTCGTTGAAATCTTCCCACCGGATAGCGTTCGTGGACTTTGGGGATATATTTGGGAAGACTCTTGGGTTGATTCATCTGTTTGATTCTTCAAGAGGTTAGTAATTCCGTAACTCCTAGTTCCACATGTTTAGGATTTACGTGAATTATGTGTATGCATGTTGTTTATTATTATGTTGAATTGATTTAGGATTAATTCATGTTAGTAATTAACTTTTTAATTTAAATATGTATTTAAATAATTACCTCGAATAGATCCGGGCACCCCGATTTTCCCAAAACCTCCTTGCTCCCACCCGAGTTTGAAATGTTTAACTCAACAACCTGAGTCTTAGAACCAACTGTTTCAGATGTACCCAACTTGTCTTTGTACATTATCTGCTCATTAAATACGACATCTCGATTACGAATTGTTGAGTTCGATTTGTATTTTCCGACCAACAAACAATAATAAATGATAGAACAAAGGAATACACAATCAAAATAGTAAAGAACACCCAAATTTGTTATCCAGTTCGTCTTGTAAAGAAGACTACGTCTGGGGCGTCCAAGCCAGGAGTATTTCACTATATTTTCTGCCTAGAATACTAAGATTGCTAACCTTTTTTCAGTATGACCATGTCGGCCTATTTATACAATGATTCCCACCTCATGGGCGGGAATTTTCTAAGGAATACACGTTAAAAGGAGCTTCAATCACGTTGGTCGATAATTCCTCCTTGCCGGGTCAGAGGTCGCCGCATTTAGTACGCGCCAATCGCGGGGCGGACTTTGGGGGCGGATCTTGTGGCTTGTCGAGCGCTTCCCTTGATTGTCAGGATATGTGACTATCACGACCTCCGGCTTACAGAGATCTTGGACCCAAGTCGCTCCCTTTGTTCGCTGATCGCGACCTACCATCCTTGTGACTCTTGGGTAGATTGTATTTGTGTATGGTTAAGTGGTGATTATGTGATCTCTCATCGTCAGGTCGCTCTAAACGGTTGTCGACGGGCGACTTGCCGTCCTCACGACTTATCCGATGGTCGGATTTATCCATGTTACAACACGAATTATCTTCCGATTCTGCCCATCCCAAAATCGATAACCAAACTCATCACCGCCATATTCAATAAATGTAAATTTAACATATTTATCATTCAATTTACTTCTATTAGAAACATCAATATGAGCATATCAAACACACCTAAATACTCCGAGAAATGGCAAATTTACTTCTTTACCAGTCTAGGCCTCCTCTGGTAAGCTTTTTTCCAAGGGAGTTGAGGGTCCCCTGTTTATCAAGTAAGCTGCAGTATTCACTGCTTCTGCCCAAAACTTCTTCAGCAGCCCACACTTTAATCTCATGATTTTAGCACGTTCACGTAAGGTTCTGTTCATATGTTCTGCAACACCGTTCTTCTGGGGGTTCCTTTCACAGTTTTCTCCATGCGAATTTTATTCACTTCATAGAATTCTTTGAAATCACGGAGCTCGTCACTCTCCACTATTATCATATCTCTGTTGGGATTATACTGGAAAGTATGCTTTTTACTTTGTATAATCAAAACTAAATTTCGGACTTATTTACTGAAATAAATTGTTTATCACTGATGCTTTAAATATCAATGAATGTTACATATATTTACTGCATAACTGTTCAATAAATCGTACGTGTTACATTGTAGTTAATTTAGTGATACCAGATCACAGAAGATTAAATTAACAGTCCCTTGTAACTAAAAGTACGTCATTCACGACCTAGATGGAAATGAACAACCCATCGTGAAAGGTTGAAGTGTAAGACTCGAATTGACTTGTCTTGACCAAGAGATTACACTAGTGCATGACTGATGCACTGAATAGGACCTACAGGAGGACAAATTCTTCAGAACTGAACAAGGAAGAATTAGACCTCAGTGGTTCGTTATTTCTTAATCTTCGTTCCTTAAATAGGATCACGTGTGGTTGGTAACTATTGCTTTGACTTATCATGGGTAGAGAATCAACGAGATTCAATAATTTTTATCTTGGGCAATATTATTGGTCACATGTGATTGCTAAGATTTAATACGGAGAATCGTGTGCAAGTACGCTTGTTCGATTTGCCCCCTTGGGAGGTTCATAAAATTTATCTTACCAAATCTTGCAAGTGGAACTACTTTCCGGTATGGATAATAATGTTGAACCGTTCCTTGACCAAGGACAAAAGATATTAATTAACGGAAAGCTATTTCAGTGGCTTGAATTAATTAATGGGCTAGATAATCTTAAACACGGGAAATAATAACCGGGAGCCATATTGACTATAATATGGGTTAAGATGGATAGTGCAATATTAATTATGTAGTGGGATTAATTAATATTTATGGGCTTGAATAATATTGTGGCTCAATATTGATAATTCAAGATCCATTGGAAAGTCCAATCTTAATTCTCCTAAAGGCCCCCTAAGTAGCCCAACATATAGTCCAATAACTGAAAAATGTGTTTAAAATAAAATAAATATTGTTACTTATTTTTCCTCATAAATTTCGAAATTTATGGATAAAAGGGGAGAAAGTTTTTCTTTGAATTTTGTTATGGAATGAAGATATGTATTCTTGGAATACAAGATTATCTCATTAAATTCAAGAAATCTCCCACTTGGTTATCCATAGGGAAATTTTGAAAATTTGATAATTAAGGGAAAGAAAGATTTTCTTGATTTTCTTGAAAATATATTATGGAAGTTATGTATTTCTTGAAATACAAGAATATCTCATAAATTCAAGAAGATCCAAATCTTGGAATCTTGCCCTATAATTTTCGAAATATACACCATAACAAAGAGTAGGTGGGATTTTGTGGAATATTATAATTATGGGAAAAAGAATATAGGAGATATATTCAAGATTTCTTGGAGATCAAGAAAAGATTTTCCCACATTATTTTTGCCCAAAATTTTCGATCACCTATGCTCTATAAATAGGGGATGACTCTTTCATTCCCAAGTACAATTCCATGTGCTGGAAAAATTAGTAAATCCACAAAGGTGGTGCAACATAATTTATTTTCCTTTTGTTAATTGTTCGCAAGTGTCCTACCACCGGATAGTCGAGCAAGGATTAAGAGAATACTTGGGAAGTTCTTTTGGTGAGTCTAATCAGCCAGACCATTGCCGTCCCAAGAGGTACGTTCACGTAAACTCGTAGAATTCCGCATGCGTAGGATTTACATGAATTAACTATATGCATGATTTGTTGTTGGATTATTATTTGAATTAATATAGGATTAATTCATGCTAGTAATAATTATAAGAATTAAATTTGTATTTAAATATTCATCCCGAATAGAATTAACTTATTCCCCAACAATCTCAAACACTTCACTTTGATACCCATTTCAGTTTCTACAAGGGCTTTCCACTTCCTGAAAGCATTAAAGACATCAGACTTATTTTTCAGAAAATAAACTCATACCTTTCTTGTAGAGTCGTCAATGAAAGTCATGTAATATGATGCTCCACAAAGAGATGTCACTGGTACTGGACCCCACAAGTCGTTGTGGACTAACTCCAACTTCCGCTTGTTTAAGGTTTTGCCTACTTTCGAAAAACTCACCATTTTTTGTTTTCCAAATACACAATCCTCACATAATCTAATGTCAACAGTCTTGAGGTCTGACGGTTTACCCTTCGAACACATCACTTTCATCCCTTTCTCACTCATGTGGCCAAGACGACAATGCTACAAATCTGTATTACCTTTTGCATTTGCAAGAGCAATGCTATCTCGGGTGTTGCCTGTAATGTACAACATTCCCACCTTATTTACTCGAGCCACTACCATTGCGCCTTTAGTTATCTTCCATGTATCACAACAAAAAATCACAGTGTAACCCTCATCATCAAGTTGTCCTACTTAAAGTAAATCCCTTTCCAACCCAGGAATATGTCTCACATCTCGCAACTGCAAAACTGTTTCATTATGTGCCTTGATCCGAACATTCTCTTTTCCTATGATTTCTAGGGGCTCATCATCAACAAGATAAACCTTCCCAAAATCTCCAGAAGTGTAGCGCTTCATTATGTCAGTCCTGCTACACAAATGAAACGATGCTCCAGAATCTAACACTCAAGATTTCAGTGGACTCCTTAAGCTCAAAATTAATGCATCTGACACCTCATTAATGGCTGCATTTGTTGAATTGTCATCCTTCGTTGGTGCATTTGTTGGTACCTTGCACTGATGTTTGTAATTGTTGGAATTTAGAGGCACGTAAACACGTAATACATGGCGAAAATAAACAGTTCACCAACAACGAACAATTAATTGCATAATTAAATACGTGTAAACATAAAGAGAAACCTTACAATAAATCGTACGCATATTTCTCTACTATGGTATCCACGTAATCCCCGTGGAAAGAATTGCACAGATGCCAGTATTGAATCTGTAACAGAATTTGCTAGGAAAATTCCTATCCTAGATTTTTATGGAGAAACTAGGTTTTCTTGTTGTAGTAAATAATGAATCCCGGGACGTCATATATATAGGGAGAGATTAACTTATATCTTAAGCAAATCTTTATTAGGAAGATAATTCCTAATCTTGAAAACCATATCTCAAAGATATGTTTTTCCCTACAAATATTTTCCTACAATAATATTCCATAATATTATTTGGGATTCTTATTTAATTAAATCTAATTTAATTAAATAATAATAATAATTAATTCCAAATTAATATATTATTAATTCTCCATAAATTAAATATTAAATCTAATTTAATACTTAATCAACCAACTATAATCCGTACACGGGAGTTACTTGTTGTGTGACCCATAGGCCCTCATATATCGAGCGATTAGTTAAACTAACGGTCTTAATTGAACCCTACAAAATAAATCAGACAATCTCAATATATGAGGTGCGTTAAAGAAACGCTACACTACCAGAATCGTAACATGGGCTATTACGATTTCCTCCTTTCATTCGCGAATACTCGATTAGTCTTGAACATGATGAAGTGTCTATTCAAATAACATAATCAATTTATCTCTAATCACTAATTGATCATGTATGTCACACTTAGCCACAAAGTCTAAGTTGACGTGCATCGGCCGATGACTTTGATCCAATTATGATGAGAAGATGAGTATTCTCTCTAAATCCACATTGAGATATGAATCATATTCTTGGTTCAACTACCACGCACATGCACTTCGTGATGAACCCAATCCAAGCCGTATCTACCCATGGAAGGGTGCAAGCATTGGTCATGGTCAAAGTTCATCACTCCACACATGTCGTGCGTATTGACCTCAAGTAAAAGGAGTATCACATCGCTCCCACTAACTGAGACACCCGTAGACACATATAGTGGAAATACATCAAACGGTTTCTTGGATGGGTATACCAATACCCTCTAAGGTATTTGTGAATCCATCATGAGATACCTAGTATCTCGTAGTATGTGAGATCTTACTACACTCTCTAAGAGTATGATGCAAATCGCACACCAATCTTCATTGCATCATCAATATCCCATTCTTGATGATCCTTGATCGGGGCTATTTGAGAATCATGCTTAAGTCATCTGAGTTCTCACAACCTCAATGACAACAATGACTCATGGGAACATTTGTATGAATAAATACAAACAATCAAACATAATATTCATACAAGTGTATTGCCATACATTAATATTAAATGATCTATAATATTAAATCAAACTGAATATCATCGAGTATTATGTCCTTACAATAGATTGTCTCTAGGACACTAACACTAACAATCTCCCACTTGGACTAGAGTCAATCACCTACATGTCTTAACTCCTAGACCATCAAATGTCTAGTGTGTACATGAACACTCAATGTTTTGGAGAAATGATCTTCCAAATTAAATATTGTGGGAATACATTTTAGTTCTATCTCTCCTATCGTTATGATCTCTAAGATCAAATGATAAGCCTAGGTACATGCTCGTTTTGCTTGTTGATCTCGGTTCCTTTGCTTGCGCAATCGCACCAGTGTTGTTTCAATAAAAACTTTATTAGACAATTGACACTCGAACTGTTGTCTCAATAAAAACTTTATTAGACAATCGACAATGCTTTAACCGGTTGTTGAATCTACCCCCAGTTTCCTTTAAGAACTATAAATTATCACAATCGGATTGAAAACTTGTGGTCAACCTCCTCGAGGCATTCTTTTGTTCGCCAAGATACTTTAGAATGGTCTTGACAAAGTAATCCGAACTTCACCCGGTTGTTGAATCTACCGTGGTCCTTTTGTTTGGAACTATTCCAACCATGACGTTTATCATTGAGATGAACATCTTTCATGTCGATGTGTACATGAACACTGATTTGTAATTATTAAATATCGGATTGAAACTTTCTATCTCTCCTATCGTTAATCTCTAAGATCAAATGATACTACTAGTTTTCGACCGTCCACCATTATTAGACAATTGCAAGTAAAACATTCTTTTGTTCGCTTTAAGATACTTTAGAATGGTCTTTTGAGAGAACTAACCTAGACTATAAAATTGCCGATACAAGAATCTTTCATCCAAATGAGACTCACCCGGATTCTTTCATTTGTAATTATCATGAACATATCTACCGATCCTAAACATTCTTTGTTGATATCATAGGCCACGACTCACCCGGATTCTGTTGGTATCTACCAGTGATGGTGATATCATAGGCCACGCTTGGCCTAGTGCACGTCATGACATACATGATTGACCCAATTGCATATAGGACATCTTTCATGTGTTTGATATCAGCTTTCAACAGAAAGGACAATCCTTCTTTGATAGCTTTATCCCATGATTTGCCGATAGAGACCCCCTCTCAGAGTTCTCCATAGCAAAACGCTTCAACACCTTGTTTACATAGGTGGATCGTGATGACCTCAACATCTTCTTGATCTATCCATGTGGATCTTGATCCCTAAGATGTAGAGACTTCACCAGATCCTTCATCATGAAGGTCTTTGACAACAAATCTTTAATCGGATCAAGATAATCTTGATATTGTTTCCCAAAATCAATATGTCATTGACATACACGATTATGGAAACAATATTCTTCCCGTTGCATTTACAATAAACGCAAAGATCTTCCGGATTTCTGATGAAGTCAAAAGACTTGATAGCTTCATCAAATCAGATATTCCAACTCCTAGAAGCTTGCTTCAATCCATATATGGATCTCTTCAGCTTGCATACTAGATTAGAATTTGGCTTAGATTTAAAACCTTCTGGTTGAGTCATAAACACTTCCTTATCAATGTTTCCATTGAGGAAAGCTGTTTTGACATCCATTTGTCAAATCTCATAATCATAGTGTGCTGCTATCGCAAGTAAAATTCGAATGGACTTGATCTTTGCAACTGGTGAGAAGGTCTCATCATAGTCGGTGCCTTTGCGTTGACTATTACCCTTCGCCACCAACCTAGCTCTGTAGGTTTGTACTTTGCCATTTGCAAATGGGTCCCTTCAGGAAACTCAACCAAGTCCCGGACTTGATTGGTGTACATCGAGTCCATCTCGAATTTCATGGCTTCATGCCACTTCCCTGAATCAAAATCTAATATTGCTTCAGAGTAAGTATTAGGATCGTCCTTATCTGGTATGTCCACATTAATGAGTTCCTCCAAGAGGTAACTTATCTAATGGGCGGATTACGATTCCTAATTGACTTACGGAGATGTGGTTGTGCAGGCTGTACATTCTGATCGTGAAAATTTTGTGGTGCATCGATTTTATCAATGTCCGAAGAGTCCTCAAGAGCTACACTTTCAGATGCCTCTTGGGCGGGAGTTTGAACTATGTTGTTCTCATTCAACCCATTTGGAGGTTCTTGCTCTGGCAAGCATACTCCAATTACGTTCCCACTGACTGAAAGACGATCACCTAATGAAAGACTCCCACCGTGAAAGTTGCTGAATGCTCCCACTGATTCCTTGTCATGTTTCTTTGATAAGATATCAGTCTCTTTGTTAATTTGTGGTTCTTGAATTTCTTCAAGTTCTATCAGCTTACGACCTCATTCCTTAAAGATATAGTCTTCTTCGAGGAACTTGGTCTGCCTAGAAACAATCACTGATTATTTCTCAGGTAGATAAAAATAATATCCTTTAGTTTCTTTAGGATATCCCACAAAGTAACCCTTTTCACCTTTGGATTCCAACTTGTCGGTAAGCATCCTTTTCATAATCACGGGGCAACCCCATGTTAGATATGTGTAAAAGTTGGCTTCTTGCCACACCATGGTTCATATGGTGCATGCTCAACCGATTTAGATTAAATCTTATTCAGAATGTAAATTGAGGTTTGTAACGTGTATCCCATAAGAATGTTGGAAGACAGGAAAAGCTCATCATGGACCTCACCATGTCTAACAGGGTTTAGTTTCTCCTCTCGAACACACCGTTCATCTGAGGTGTTCAGGGAGGAGTCCATTGTAAATGGATTCCATGTAACTTCAAGTAATCAGTGAGTTCATGGCTAAGGTATTCACCTCCTCGATCCGATCGAAGAGTCTTGATACTCTTACTAAGTTGCTTCTCTACTTCAGCTTTGTACTCTTTGAATTTCTCAAAAGATTCGGATATGTGTTTCATAAGATACATGTATCCGTATCTAGAGAAATCATCAGTAAAAGTGATGAAGAATCGGCTTACCCCTAGCTAGAGTGGGCAATGATCCACAAACATCGTTGTAGATCAACTCTAGAACTTCTTTGGCATGCATCTCTTTCCTAGAAGAGAGTCTGTTGATCATCTTGCCCATGAGATAAGATTTACAGTCTCCATAAGACTCACAGTCGAATGGGATTAAGTAGTCTAACTTTCTTTTTCTCGTTTACATGATCAAGTTCTACAATGCCATGAGTAAGTCGGGTTTTCATGATTACTAAGTTTAAGTCTTTTACTTTGTATATTAAGAACATCATATCCATAATGCAACAATTACATGTTGCGAGTAATAGAAAAAACTGGATGACAATCATTAAGTTCTAATCTAAAACCAAAGGGTAAGTCTAACACATAAGTCCCCACATGTTCAGGAGCAACTTTTGTTCTGTTCCCACGTGTAAGATGACTTCACCCGCCCTAACTGCCCTATGACACATGTGCCCTTTCACATTAATGCAAATGTGAGAGCTAAATTCACTATCCAATACCAAGCAGTTAGCGCTATTAGTGGACATGTTTATCTTAATAACAAACATACATGTTCTAGTGCTAGAAGTACCTAGTGCATTCCTTTTAGCAACTAGAACCTCATAGTCCTTCTTCCAAAGGCCCTCTTCTACTTACAAAGAGAAGACGATCCTCCTTATTTCCTCACTTCCTTCTTTTGAACACCATCTTAGTGATAGTGAACCCAAAAGTCTTGAGCACGTTGTGAAGTTCAGGCACGGTCGCATCCGTCTTATTCATATTGTAGTTCAAAATGAAGCTAAAATATGAATCCGAGAGAAACTGGAGGATAGCATAGATGAAAACGTTGGTCTTTTAGCTCAATGCCTAAAATACCAAGTTTCTCAATTATGCCTATCATCATTAGCATATGAGATGAAATTTTCCCTTCTTCAGCTAACCGGCATCTGAACAGATCTCTCATCACTTCATAAATCTCAGAGTTGTCTATGTATATCGGGTGTCTATGTATATCGGGAGTCATGCCGAACAACATCACACACTGAGTCTGGGAAGCATCCTTTTGATGCTTCTTCTGAGCTTCTACGTCAAACGTGGTACCTCTCCAGTACCAAATTTTAAGGGTAAATCGGGATATACATGTCCAACACGTCTTAATCTTTTTTTTGCTTTAAAGACCAAACACATATTTCGGTGCCATCCGTAAAAATTTGGCTTAGCCAATTTTGTTTGTTTCCAAAACACATCTCAATAACAGTTATACATTTCAACTAACCAAGAGGAATAAAATAAAATGAGAATTAAACACATAATTCATGTGATCAATATTCAGCAATCAAAATAAACATGGCCTTTCTTTTGTGTTTATTTTGTCTCCATTATTTTCTCATACTTTCAACGACCTCATCTAAGAAAGACGAATTTATATCAAATATAAATTGTAATGACTTTAGATCCACATTCCTACTATCATGATCTCCCTCGCTTTGGTCAATATCACAACAACAAACCCAGAGGTCTCCAAACCAATTGCAAAATTTACAATTCCTAGTTGATTAAACCCAGGTAATCGGATGTCCCTTTAACTTTCGTTTCCCTGCTTTGGTGAATAAACAAAGTTAAGTTGGTTTACAAACCATCGTCGGCGACACTATGTGTCCCTATAAAAGTCCCGTTGAATGTAGATCCGAACAAAATACTTTGGTCTTAAATACCCATTGGAACGAAATCCCCGATTTACTTTTAACTTTGATGGGAGACATCTTATCAAATTAATGAGAAAACTATATTTTAGTGATGAACGTTTTAAAGGCGGGGTATTAATTGTTTAATCGAGATCCAACATGTTAATCTAAGTCACATTTGAGTAATTATTGGACGCCGCCTACCCAAACATGATTTCATATGGACTAACACTTATATAGGTGCCGCCTATCCAAATAATTAATACGGTCCGACATTTATCGGGCGCCACCTACCCAAACATTTATAATGCGACTATAAAGTGCGTTAACAAATTAATTAAATAAGTTAACCAAGTGAATTTAATAATTTATTAAAATTATCGAATTAAATTTTAAATCCAATTTTAAAATAAATTCAATAATCATTAACTTATTATTGAAACATGAAAGAATTAATCCAATTAATTTTAATTTTTTTTTTGGTCCAACCAACAAGTTCAATTAATATAATATTTTATTAGTCCAACTAATAAATTTATTTTAAATCAAACTTTTATTTACCCAAAATCAACAAATACATCTGTTTTAAATTCATTAATTTTAGGGGGCTCAGGTGCAAATCTTCAAAATTGCACGGGAGGGCTGTCCCAAATCGAATTTGCAAAACAGCCCTCCCACATCATCACCCATCAGGATACAGATCCAATCTGAAAATTTTCGAACCCTCGTCCAGTTTCCAAACCCCAAATTTGTTCATCAACATCATTCGAAATTAGTCAACAAGAACGAACAGGGATCGGTCCAGAAACATAAGCATAAGCAAACGGTTTGTCACAATTAATCGGAAAAAGCAAAACAAGGCGAAGCAAAACCATAAGCCGTCGCATATAGGCGACGCGAAGGGGTTCGCAACCTGCTTCAGAAATCAATTGACTTAAACCGCGTGAATACTACCCAAGTGAACCAGCACAGCGGTGCGTGGCGAACCGCCATCGCTGAACACCAGCACGGGCGACTTCGTCGCATCGCTCCAAGCAGGCGAACGAATTGCCTCCGTCAAAACGGTTCGTGTGGTACGAATCGGAGGTCGAAGACAACGCCACCACTGTTATCAAGGGGTGCAGATCGTTTTTGCCGAAGATGACGATGAGACGCCACCGCTAGCAAAATTCACTCACACCATTGAAACAGCCAACGAGCGTCGTTCAAAAGGGGGGGGGGGGCGTCGCCGCCACACGACGCGGGCGGTGCGAGGCGAATCGTCGCGAGTCGCGGCTGAGTAGCTGCCGTCTCGAGCGACGAAGTGCAACCGTCAGCCGTCGGGAGGATGCGGCGTATAGGCGATGAATTAGGGTTTGGAAAAACACAAATTGGAGAATTCGATCCGGGCTGTCGCAGATCAGATCTGTTGAGTATCGCACCGATGCGGCGTCACGCAGGCGTCGCGAGTCACGGCGCTACGCCGTCGACTCGAGCGATGCCGTGGATGCACGTTGTGGACACGAAAACGCGACTGGACGAAGACGATTGCAGCGAAGGAATTTTCCCAGAGAAACCCTAAAGTGAGCGAGAGAGACGAATAGATTTAGGGTTCTCTAGAAAAAGGGGGTGCGAAGAAGACGACCCAAAACAACTTGAGCGGTAAAAAACGGATCCCAAGCCCAAAACATACAAAATGGATGTCAAAACCTTTATTAATTTCAACTTAATCTGCGTTTTGAATTCCATTGTTTTGTTTACTAGCAACCAGTTTCAAATTATTTAAAGCAATGATTTAAAAAATAGGTGCAGACACGCACGAATTTATTAGCAATTAAACCAAGAGGCGAAAACCCATATAAAACCGTTTTTAGGGTTGAACCGGATTAGAACCAACAAAAAATTCTGGCTCAATCCTAAATATAAAACCTGTTCAACCTAAATCAGTACCCTATTTAAAACCACATTTTTTTTTTTTTTTTTTTTTAATAAATTAAAATTTCACAGGTTTAAGTTTTAACTTTTAGAAATTAGATTCAGATCGTATATATCATCTCGCTTTCGCCAAATTTTTTTTTCCAATTTCCTAATCTTGAAAACCATATCTCAAAGATATGTTTTTCCCTCATATATTTTCCTACAATAATATTCCATAATATTATTTGGATTTCATTTAATTAAATCAATTTAATTAAATAAAAAACATTGCAACCCTATTTCTAGTAGAAGATATTGTTCACTTTCATTAATTTTAAATCAAAATGGTTGGTGAATTTGGTATTAACTTGGTGTTTGATTTATTATGGTGATTTGGTCATTTGGTGTTTGATACTTTGATTTATTTTGATAATATGGTTGGTGAATTTTGGGAATATATAACAAGATATTGTTGTTTCAATTTGTTGTTTGAATTTGGGGAATATATAACAATTGGTTGGGGAATATTTGTTGTTCACATTCACTGTTAGTTAAGGTTCAATTTGGGGAATATATAACAAGATATTGTTGTTTCAATTTGTTGTTTGAATTTGGGGAATATATAACAATTGGTTGGGGAATATTTGTTGTTCACATTCACAATTAGTTAAGGTTCAATTTGGGGAATATATAACAAGATATTGTTGTTTGATACTTTAATTTACAGATTTAGTAAAATCATCAAGCGATTAATGAATTTCTTATCATATTTGTGTTGAAAGATTGCTAACCTCAATGAAACAACGATGATTTATGAAAGATATGATTAAAATTGTTTGAGAATTTGAAATTGTGTTGCTCATGACTATTATTCTATTATGTTGTGTATGACTATGACTCTATTTTGTTATCTATCATTATGATTTATGACTATGATCCTCTTGTGTTTTTTTAATATGAATATTAGAAGATTTTATTTAAGTGTTAGAATTTTTTTTTATATGTTACATAGGATATATTTAAAAAATATAAAGCAAAGATTATATCAACAAAATTGAACAACTTGGCCCGACCGGCCCGAACTCAATCTGAACCACCAACAATTGGGTTATGATCATATTTAACTTCGCTAGTCCTGACTTCGATCACCTTTGCCATCCTATATGAAAAACACATCGATTTAAAGGATAATTTAAACATATCGAAACAAAATAAAAAGTTTTTTGCATTTACCGCATTTTGACGAATTTATTAGCAATTAAATCAAGAGCCCATTCAGCTTTGATACCATTGTTGAAATTTAGAGCAAGAATCGTAAACACATAATACAAATTTCTCAACGCGAAATTAATAAATTGCTTCACCAACAACGAACAATTAATTGCATAATTAAATACATGTAAACATAAAACAAAAATAATTTTGATTTGGTTAAATCGTACGATATTTCTAAAATTATGGTATCCACGTAATCCCCAAAACCCTAAAGGGACGAATAATCAGATCTTTAAGTATTGAATCAAACGAATTTCAAACTAGGAAAATTCATATCCTAGATTTTTTATGGAGAAACTAGGTTTTAAAGTTACTTGTAAGAAATAATGAATCCCTACGTCATATATATAGGGAGAGATTAGCTTATATCTTAAGAAATCTTTATTAGATGAAAAGATAATTCCTAATCTTGAAAGCCATATCTCAAAAGATATGTTTTTCCTACAAAATGATATTTTTCCTACAATAATATTCCATAATATTATTTTGTTTAAATAGTTTCTTATTTAATTAAATCTAATTTAATTAAATAATAATAATAATTAATTCCAAATTAATATATTATTAATTCTCCATAAATTAAATATTAAATCTAATTTAATACTTAATCAACCAACTATAATCCGCATATACAATTAATTACTTGTTGTAATGTGACCCATAAAGCCCTCATATATCGGGTCGATTAGTAAAGTAAACTTTTCTAAATTAAATTGGGAGGCTTAATTGAACCCTAGACAATAAATCGGACAATCTCAATAAATGAGGTAAAACGTTAATTTTTTAGATGAAAAACGATTTAGAACTACCCGCTTGTAACATGGGTTATTACGATTTCCTCAAAAATTTCATTCGCGAATACTCGATTAGTCTTGAACATGATGAACCATCGCTATAAATATTCAAATAACATAATCAATTTATCTCTAATCACTAATTGATCATGTATGTCACAGCGCTTGGGCTTAGCCAGCCATTTTTTTTTTTCAAGTCTAAGTTGGCGGCATCAACCCATGACTTTGATCCAATTATGATGAGAAGATGAAAGTTTTCTCTCTAAATCCACATTGAGGAATTTTATCATATTCTTGGCTCAACTACCACGCGATAAAACCCCATCACGCTAAGATGACCCCAATCCAAGCCGTATCTACCCATGGAAGGGTGCAAGCGTTGGTCATGGTCAATAGTTCATCACTCCAAAACATGTTAAACGTCTTTTTGTAGTGACCTCAATTAAAAAGTAGCATTCGGTGGATCGAGATAGTTAGCACTAACCGAGTTACTAGAATATAGTGGAAATACATCAAATCGGTTTCTCGGATGGGTATACCAATACCCTCTAAGGTATTTGTGCATCCATCAATACCTTAAGATCTCGTAGTAAGTGAGATCTTACTACACTCTCTAAGAGTATGACGCATTGCCCATTTCTGGATACACACTTTATCTCCATTGTATCATCAATATCCCATTCTTGATGATCCTTATGAATTACGAGGATATTTTGAGAATCATGCTTAAAAGACATCCGAGTTCTCACAACCTCAATTACAACAATCACTAATAAATACATTTGTATGAATAAATGCAAACAATCAAACATAATATTCATACAAGTGTATTGCCATACATTAATATTAAATGATCTATAATATTAAATCAAATGAATATCATCGACGAGATTATGTCCTTATAATAGATTGTCTCTAGAGACACTAACACCAAGAAAAAACCTGAAAAAGACCAAATTTCATGACAATTTTAGCACTTCAATATGACATATTTTCTTTCTTGGTCTTATTTTTTTTAACTCGACTTTGATCTACCTCGATTCAATTTCCCTTTAGATTCTTTATATGCCTCATTAATTGAAAAATGATAAAACTCAAAAAACAATACCAAATCAAGCCACACCCAATTCTTTCTTAAATTATAATAATTATAAAATTAGATCACTAACGATATTAATTAATCCATCAACTCAATTTACTTTCCGCACTTAAGTTACCCAATCGCACTTCATTTTTAAATTTTATTAATAAATTAAATGAATAATTATAAAATGATAAAATTATCCTTTTTATTTAAAATAATTAAAGAGATAAATTATAAAATTATATATATATATCCCTGTTAACATTTTATTATTTAAATAAAATATTTAAAAAATTAAAATTATAAAAATTGTAATTTTTTTAAAAATATTATAAGAACATTTTAGTAAATTTATATATATATTTATTAAAAAAAATTTGTCCATGTCAAAGCTATATCGCTCGGGACGAAGTTAAAAGACGTGTCAATATTTTATTGGTTTCCTGACGTCAGGAAGGGCAAACATCATTTCCGACGGTAGAAAAGTCTTAGTATGCTATGAATAAGTAACCTAAAGTTAAGAACACCTTGTTGCGAAAGACATCATTATTTTCTAATTTTTTCGTGAAATTATCTCGTCAAAATACCAGGACTAAAGTGCCAATCTTTTCTAAATTATAAGACCATAATTAAAATTCATAAATTAATAGGATCAAAATCAAATAAGTATAAATTTCAAATTTATAGTGAAAGATATTGAAAGATAAAAGGACTGAACCGTAAATCCTATAAATTAGTGTGCATCACTTGTTCCCCTGAAAATGGAAGGGCCATTGAATTGAGTTTGGCGCGAAATTATTTTGTTGATATTGTTCGAAGAGTCTCACATGAACAAATTTCATACTATGAACTTGAATTATTTGATCTATTTTAACACATTTTTCTAATTTACTAAACTTGTATAAACCTGGTTCACAATGTCAATAAGTTCATTAAGAACAGGAATTTCCCTATTGAAAAGAGGACGACGAGCCAACTCCAAACCCATTCCCACCCTCTCTCGCCCCCATCTCCCTAATCCTCACATTTTTGTTAACACACAGATTTAATAGTCTGGGGAAGGGGTTTTTTAAAGGCTCATTTCCCACCCACCAATCCTCATAGAAAAACGATTTTCCCCATCCACCACTTCCTTCCTCAAGTTTGAAAAAAAAAACCCACCCTTCATTTCTATCCCTGGCAACCTTAAGTATTTCCCCCCACCACCTCACAGGAGAAACCCCACCAATCTCCCTTCACTCAAAACTGGCCCTTGAGACATCCCCCATCTTGACCTAATCACCCTTATCCACAAGGACTCCCCCTCCGTGTATAATCTGCACACCCACTTCCCCAATAAAGCCTTATTGAAGCACTCAAGATTTTTAACCCCTAAGCCCTCAAGAGATTTTGATTTGCAAATTACTTACCATTTAATCCACGCTATTTTTTCTCACTCTCACCACCACCACTCTCCCGCCCAAAAAAAAAAAAAAAAAATTACATAATTTCTCTCAAGGTACCTTTAGGAGCCCGATAAGTTGATAAGTAGTAGACATGAAGAAGAGACGAGAGAACCTCGTTGATAAGGGTGAGTATCTCCCCGATGGAGGGATTCAACCATTCCCATTTGCTCAACCTATTCCACACCTTAAGAACAACATACTCCCAATCTGACACCTATGAGTGCACCCAACCTTAAAGCCCAGATAGCAAAATGGAAACGAACCAACACGACAACCAAATTGCGTAGCAAAACTATCCAGCACTTCTTCCTCCACATTTACCCCAAGAGGCTACACTTCTCTCTATTTGTTTTAAGACCCGACACCAACTTTAGATTGAACACAAATTTCTTGATGAAATTGATATTCTCACCAGAAACTTGCCCCAGAAAAAATGGTATCGTCCGCGAACTGGAGATGTGAAATCCTCACTCTTTCGCGTCTGACTTCAATAAGCAAAAATAAATTATTCTCGACAACCTTTTTAAACATTATGCTAAGGGCTCTCGGCTCCCTTGAATTTGCAACTGCTACGGCGTTATCACAGTAGACCGTGATTTTGTCGGGCAAATTCGGGACCACATCCAAGTCCACCAGGAAGTTCTTGAGCCAAACCGCTTCCTTCGGCCGCCTCACAAGCGCCGACGTGCCGACTTCCATGGTAGAATCGATGATTTACATTTCTGACTTCTCCATGTCATGGCTCCTCCCCAAATGCAGAACACACTACCCGAGGTAGACTTTTGGAGTCAATGTTTGATTGAAAATCCGAGTCCGTGTAACCGATGGGGATCAGACTGTCTGACTTGTAAACCAACATTCTGTCCCGTGTCCTTTTCAGGTACTTCATAATGTTCTTTACTGCAGTCCAATGCTCTTTCCCAGGGTTGCTTTGATATCTTGCCACCATGCCTACGGTTTAAAGCGGATATCCGGTCTAAGTACACAAAGATTGCATATATGAGGCTTCCCACAAATGGAAGCATAAGGGATGCCTTTCATGTCATCTATCTCTTGACCAAATCTGGTCAAGTGAACTTATATGGAAAGATGGAGATCCGAATCTAATACATATATTCACCAAATCTTCCTGATCTCCATCTTTCCATATAAGTTCTCTTGACCAATTTTTTTTTTTCAAATAAACAATCTGCACGTTGGATTCTTCTCTGCGAAATTTTCCGGAACATGGGCCTCAAGATCGGTCACCCAGTGTGGGCATTGAAAATTTTAATTTCAAATTTCACACCAATTTGCAAAAATCACCTAGAAATACTTAAAACCACAAGAAACGATCAAGTGCGGAATAATCAAGACAAAATATACTTAAGTAATAATTCATGCCATTTTCATGCAACCAAGCTCAATAAATCGAACTTAAATATACTAAAAACTCGCATGAATCACTACCTATCACTCTTCCATGATAAATCTCGCATAAATCTGCCCACCATCCCGAAACATCTCCTAGTTAAAGAAAGGTTCCCTGCTTCCCACTTCCAACATCCAAGGACGGATCCAGAATATAGTATTGGGGTAGGCTGAAAAGTAAATACAACGAATTAAAATTCATACATACCAAAATATTTTGATGTTCACATAAGTTGTGCCCTACGAGACTTCAAAGCATAAAATTCATCAATGATTGAATCTATATATATATCTTTAACAAAGTCCCTCTCGATAAAAAGCATTAGCGAATCTCGAAGTAAATCATCTCCCATCTTATTACGGCGTCATTCTTCACATGCTTCATTGCAGAAAATGCTCGCTCAGTTGTAGCAGTAGAAACATGCAATGTCAAAATTAGATGAATTAGTCTAGTTAACATAACGTAGGGCTCCGACCTTCCACTCTCGTTAAGTAGTTGACTCAACTCAACAAGTGTAGAAACTCGAAACTTTTGCAGCACCAACACATCATCCTTATAATGTCTCAACTCATACTTTAATGCAACAATATCTTGATCATTGAAATCTTCAAGATAAAATTTCCTTGCAAGCTTGCAGATATCATCACTATTGAATGATTCAAAACAATTCTTAGGATCTAAGGCAACACTGAGAGAAAGCAATTCAATAGACACATCATTAAATCTTGTATTCAACTCCATCAAGATGTAATCTATTGCACCATTGAAAACATCAAAATGATAATGATGTTCAACTGTAGCTTGTGTTGGGAGATGAATATAATAAAGATAAGATTTTGATTAGATCCCAAAACCCCTGAGTATGACATGTTCAGAATAATCTTGATAGTTGAGTCAGGATTCAGTTTTAGAGTATTCAGATGTTATCTCGCAAAATGTATAGTCGTGAGATATAGATCGTGTTAGATCTCAAGATTCAAGAACTCAAGAAGTTTCGGAAGAAACCGGTTTCAAGATGAAACCGGTTTCGTTTCAAAGATGAAACGAAGAAATCAAGTCTCAAATGAGAAATCGAGATATCAAGACTCGAAAGATGAAATCGAGATATCAAGACTCAAGATGAAATCGGTGAATCAAGACTCGGCATGAAGACTCAAAGATATCGGTCAAGACATCTCAGAAGACTCGAGAAGACCCTCAAGACTCGGAAGACTCGTAAGACTCAAGACAGAGAAGATAGAAGATCAAGAATCAAGATCAAGAATATCAAGGCACAAGAATTATCAAGAGTCGGCAATGTATCGAAGCTCAAAAGATAAACCTCGAATGTTCCGAGGCATCAACATATCTATCTCAAAGGATGACTAATCGGTAGAAGATAGCGATTCCTTAGAAAAATAGATATTTACCAAGACATTCAAATGCGCATAAAAGGAACTAAGACAAAGTGTTGTTAAGGTTATATCACTCAGAGATTGTAACCAAAAGAGCCGTTGAGTTGTCTACCTTTAACTGGAGACAAAAGTCAAAAAGAGGAAGACAACACTGTACCATACTGACACTGACAACGATAGGTCACTGAAAAGATGTCAGAAGTACTAAGTTCCAGACTGCAAAAAGTGAAGACCGGCTACATGAAAGACTATTGCCTAAAACGTGTTAGGGAGTGTCAAACCCTAAATATACCAAGCCACACACCATAAGAGGAAACTCCTGAGCTATCTCTCCAACGGATAGTTTTTCAAGAGTGACCTTGGTGTATGCCTATAAATACTTGTGACCTTCTACATTGAAAGGTTACGGGAAATTTGTAAGCAACTCAAGAGCTCAAACTTGTTATTGCAAGTTGAAGCACTCAAAAACCAAAGAATTTCCCAAGTGCTTTATATTGAAGAGAGCTCATTAAACTAAGCCTAGCTTGATAAGATATATCCAAAGCTTAGTCGAGATATCCTAGCCTTTGCATTGTTCTTTATTGTAAAGGATATCTCATTCTAGTTGAAACCAACCAAGAAACCCCAAACCATTTAGAAGGTAGTTTGAGTGTGATTGTTGGTGAGATTGGAGTTGTAAAGAGTGAGTAAAAACTACAGAGGTAATGTAAAGCTCTAGAGAAAGAAGTTAGTAAGCTACTTGTGGTAGTCCGAAAGCTTGTGTGAGTTGAGTAATTAAACTACGTGGGTAGTCGAAAAGCTCAAGGTCGGGTTGAGTAAGTATACTATAGAGGTAGTCGTAAAACTCGTACGAAGTTGAGTAAGTAAACTACGTGAGGTAGTCGAAAGCTCAAAGAAAGTGATTAGTGAATTTCTCCAAGAGATCGTAGAGAGTGGACGTAGGAGCTTGAGTCTCTCGAACCACTATAAATTGTCGTGTTCTTTTCGCTTTCTGCTTTTGCTTTGCTTAATCAAGTGTGCATATATTCGAAAGCATATTTTCACCGACATTTCGGTTGAATCAATCCAATCGAAAAGTTGCATATAAATTGAATCACGCCTAATCACTATTCCATTAAAGGAAGGTTTTCAAAGAAAAGCTTAAAACGAGTATAAACTAAGGGCCAACCATTCCGACATCCGAAAGAAGCTAGAACAGATAGTTACCAAACTCGAACTTACTCTTCGAGGGTTCAAGAAGTTAGTTATCCGATCCAAGCAACTCAGATCTCTAAAACTCAGACTCAGTTTGGATTATCTCGAGGTTTTTGAAAGCAGCTTCAGATCACTGTCTCAAGAGACTTTGGCTCGTAGAGCGATCTGTGCTTCAGACCAAATCATCGACAACCTCGACCCAAGTGACCTCGGTAAAAGAAAAGTTTTAAAAACACTGAACACGTGTATTCCCCCCTATACACGTGTAAGACTAAGCCAGACGGACCAACAAGTGGTATCGGAGCAAAGGGTTCAACTTGACCACTGCTTTGTTGACCAAAGTTTTATTTTCTAAAAATACTTGTGGTCTATCTGAATCGATCTTATTTGGTCAATTCTTAAAAAGACTCGGATAAAATGTCTTCTAAGAAACTTCCCATGTTCTCGAAGGAGAACTATGATTTATGGAGATCGAGAATGCAGCTCACCAGATTCTAAACATGAACGAATGTGGAGAGTGGTCTCTGGGCGGCCATTCCAATTTCTTGTGGTGAATCCTGCAGGAATGTAAAATGAGAGAAACGATCCTATAGCAGAATTTCCTAAGTCCGATGACCAACCGACTCGGAGGAGAGGAAGTTAGTCAATCTAGACTATATTGCTAAAGACACACTATACAAAGACAATTGATGATGGTGTGATGGGAATGATCTCTCAATCGTAATATCTGCAAAAAGAAATTTGGGATACACTAAAGAATGTGCCAAGGCACATATCATATAAAGGAAAACAAACTTTCGGTTGCAATTGGAAAGTTTGATAGTTTTTTGAAATGGATGAAGGTGAATCTATAGACAAATTGGAAGTCGATTCACTAGCATTATGAATGATCTAAATGCACTTGGTAAGAAATATCCACAGAGAGAAGTTGCATTGAAAATTCTTAGAGGTCTTTCTAAGAAATGGGATATACATGCAAAGGGTGATTGAAAACACCAAAACATTAATTCAATGCCATATCAACAAGTATTCTCTCGAAATTTGAAGGCCTATGAATTTGTAATTGATAAGAAATCTAAAAAGGTCGACAAAGAAAGATGATTCATCATCTAGTAAAAATGTGGCTTTTTAAAGCCAAGGATAAACCTCAGAAAACTAGAGAGTTCGAGAACTCCTTGCTAAAAATCGGATGAGCTTGAGGATAAGCTAAAGACTTGATGGCAAGGAGGTTTGAAAGACTTAATAATCGATATGGAAAATACAAAACTATTACATGAATCACAAAATACCGAAGAAACCCGAGGACGATCAACCGAGAAGAAGAAGGACACGAAAGTTCGAGGGATCTTCATCCAAAAGGAAGGACTCCAAGTCCAAAGAAGAAAGTGATCGATGATGATGCCAACATATGCTATAATTGTCAAAAGAAAGGTCACTTCCAAAGATGATTGTCCGTGATCCGAAAAGGCTAAGGAGAGAAGAGAAAGGCAAGCTAAAAGAGACAAGAAGTTCTCTAGCAAAAAAGGCCATGGTTGCGTAAGAAGAACACCCCGAGGATCTAGCTCTTCGATGAAATATTCTCGTGACAAAGGAAAGTGATGACATCATCTCGATGGCCATTGAGGAGGTAAACTCTTCTTTTCTCTGTTGTTTCTCCTACACTAGCACAAGAGTTGTCAAGTTCAACTGTAAAACGTATTTTGACGTGATGGATTCTTTTTTGAGAGTTTAATGAAGGACTATGTCGTTTTACAAGAATCAAGTAAATGAAACTCAAGAGCGTAATAAAAAAACCGAAAAGTCAAAAATCTAAAATGGAAAGACTTAGCAATACGTAAATCACTTCAATTAATGGGAGCTACTTGATGAATCGATGTTCCGGCAGTACAACTCTCGAGAAAGAGAAGTTGATAGCACCCTAACCGAAAAGCTAGAGAAATCCAATCAAGAGATTCAAATTTGATCGTAACTAAGTTCAATGACATCTCTCGAGAAGCATGAAACTCTACAGAAATCATGAGGATAGTCGCAAGAAGCTAACTCTATTGAATAATCGCATCTAAAGTAATAGATGAAATTCGTTTACCGAGAGATCCGCCACTATAAAACTGGATTGGGATACATTCCAGGGGAACCTCACAAGGTCATCCTAATGTCGCATCAAGTAGCAAGAAGACAATCTTTGTAAAACCAAAGGCACCTACACTTCAAAATGAAGAAATGCCCAAGGTTGTAGACAAGGGAAAATGACCCATGGTTTCAAAAGAAACCGAATGATCGTAGGGAAAGCCCAAACCTCGGTGAAGGCTAGAAAACCCGAGCACTCGGGCTGGAAAATTTCAGTGCAAGTACTTCAAGCCTCGGCTAAGAATGCAAATCTAAAAGAATCTACACTGAACCATCGAGGAATCTTCAGAAGAGAAACACTCAACAGAGACATTCTCAACTGAAGAGACCAAGTCCTTAGTAAACTGAAAGACCCAAATTTCAGTACAGGCAACCTGAACCCCACTTGCCTAAGGGTAAAGGTTACCTGAACCCGAGTCAACAAAGATTCGCACACCAAGACATGTAAGCCAAATCAAATGAACAAAAGACCAACCAAAGAAAAATTCAAAAGCTCATGTTCATGCTAAAGGCTAAGACTCATACATGCGAAACCGCTAAGGCACCCAGAGTAGTAAATGTGTATGTAGATGTTTATGGAAGACAGATCACCCACTCTAAAGTGATTAGAGTTGTCGGTGATTTGGATTCCGAAAGGTACAGCTAACCTTGTAGGACCCTACACAAATTGGGTACCTAAAAATTGATCTGTTTTTCAGGAGGAAAATAAGGGCACTGAGCTGATTGAAGATCACATAACATTGATGAGTAGAGATGAAAAAGCCCCTGATGTATGGTATCTTGACAAAGGGATGCTCAAGACATATGACAGATTCAAGAAGATACTCAAAGACTATGTTGAACAAAGAGGCCCTCGGATCACTTTTTGGAGATAACTCCAAGGGGATGATCAAGGATATGGAACTTTGGAAATCGACTCGATATATCCATGGTGTTTCATATGTATCCGATTGAAGCATAACTTGCTTTCAATAAGCCAATTCGTGATAAAGGTTTTAATGTTGAGTTCTCTAAGAACTTATGTTATGTGAAAGATGATATCTCACGTAAAGTATTATTGATCGGGTACTAGAAAAGGAAATGTGTATCTTGTCGACCGGAGTTCAACTCCTAAAGATACATGTTTGGTTGCTAAAAGTTCCACAGATACCAAATTGGTTATGGCATAAAAGAATGAATCAATTCAATTTCAAAACCCCGAATAAGCTTGCAAGATTAGCTCTTGTGAGAGGGTTGCCTAATGAAGTGTTCAAGAAGGAACATATTTTTGATGCGTGCAAAAAAGGAAAACAAATTAGAGCATCATTTAAAAGCAAAGTAGATGTTTCTACTGAAAGAATACTTCAGCTTGTTGCATATGGATCTTTTTGGTCCTATAACACCAAAGAGCACTAATGGCGTAAAAAATACAAATTGGTAGTAGTTGATGACTACTCAAGATATATTTCGGTCATATTCTTACTTCAAGAAGAAAGAGACTCGATAAAGTCGCCAATTTCATCGAAAAGGCTCAAGATTGAGAAAAATCTGAGTGTGGTAAAAATCGATCCGACAAGGGAACCGAATTTATAAATCATATCATATCCCATTATTGTGCAAAGAAATGGAATTACTCATGAAACATCACCGCAAGGACCCTCAACAAAATGGTGTTGCTTTGAAAAGAAGAGCGGGACTCAAAAGAAGTTCGCAAGGACAATGATAAATGAGGTCGATATTCCAAAAGATTTTGGGGCAAGTTGCCAACACCGCATGCTATTCTCGTAACATATCCATGCCGACCAAGAGTCAAGGCAAAACACCCAATGAGCTTTGGAATGAAAGGAAGCCTTTGTTTTTTTCTTTTCGTGTGTTTGGTTGCAAGTGTTTCATACACAATAATGGTAAAGATCAGTTGAAAACATTTGATAGTAAAGTTCGATGAAGGAATATTCTTAGGATATTCTCAAGTCGATAAAAGCTTTCAGAGTTTACAACCGTAGGAATCTTATTGTGGAGGAAAACACCTCATGTTGTTTTTTGATGAATCTACTTGTGTTCGTAAGAAACAGAACATGATGCGTAAGAACCCACCAAGAGGATCACCAGATTAAGCCCTAAAAGGAATGACAAATCATCCACCAACTCGAAAAGAAGAAGTCACACATTCTATGATTGGAGTGACTCGGACTCGAATAAAGAAGTTCGGATGAAAACTCGAGGATGGTTAGACTCAGAAAGCCAACACACCAAAGGTGACCAATCCGAACAGACACCGCCTCGGACTTCGGTATGTGATGCCAATGAAGATGTGGTCACAAATGAGGCAAATTTCTGAATCTATCAACCAAAGGGGAACAAATGTCTCCGACAATGTTCGAATAGAATTTCCATAGGAAGATGATTCACTTTCTCCTTTTGTGTTGTTCCCTCGAAGTTTATCGAATTAATCGAACCTAACATTTCAAATGTTGAGGATATTGTTGAAGGGGGAACATCTAGAAGAAGATGGTTAGATAGTCATCCTACAAGTCGATTGTGGGTGATCTAACCAAGGTGTCAAAACAAGAAGGTTCCATGGTGAGAGTGCACTATTATCTTCTTCATCGAGAAAGAGCCTATCGAGATTGGTGAAGCTCTACAAGATTCTCATTGGATTATTGCTATGCAAGATGAAATAATCAATTCTCAAGAAATGAAGTATGGGAGCTAGTGGATAGACTGAAAAGGCACAATGTCATTGGAACGAAGTGGGTATTTAAGAATAAAAGAGATGAAAACAACAACATTGTAAGAAACAAGGCAAGGCTAGTTGCACAAGGTTATTCCCAAGAAGAAGGTTTGATTATGATGAAACCTTTTGCACCGTTGCAAAGACTAGAAGCCATCGATTGTTTCTTGCATATGCCGCCACATGAAGTTCACGATCTATCAAATAGATGTGAAAAGTGCATTTCTGAACGGTGTGCTTAAAGAAGAGGTTTATGTAGAACAACCTCCCCGGTTTCAAGCAGAATGACCAAGTTTACGTGCTCGGAAAAGCCTTGTATGGTCTTAAGCAAGCACCCGAGCATGGTATGATACTTTTTCTCGGTTTTCTTGACCATGGTTTTGTCAAAGGAATCAAGTTGATAGAACTCGCTCAGGATAGAAGATGGGGAAGATATCTTACCGTTCAGATATATGTTGATGACATCATTTTGGATCTCCAAACCATCAGCTGTGTGAAAAGTTTTCAACACTGATGAAAGGCAAGTTTGAGATGTCAATGATGGGAGAGATGAATTTCTTTCTAGGTCTTCAAGTGAGACAATCAAAGGAAGGAATCTTCATCAACCAGGCAAAGTACACCAGAGATCTGATTGCCAAATATGGAGTACAGAATTGCAATGCAGTTAGAATTCCTATGAATACTAACTACAAGATGGATCCTCGATTAAAGGCAAATCAAGAAGTCATAATCGATTATAGAGGAATCATCGATCATTGCTTTATCTCACGCAAGTAGGCCGGATATAACATTTGCTGTTGGGATATGTGCAAGATACCAAGCTAATCCTAAGGCTAGTCACATGGAGGCTGACAAAAAGATACTGAAGTATCTTAAGGAGAATAGAGGATTATGGTATCCAGCTGATGATAACCTTGAATTAACTGGTTACTCAGATGCTGATTATTGAGGTTGCAGAATTGACAGGAAGTCCACTACAGAACTTGTCAATTTCTTGGAAGTAAGCTGATATCTTGGTTTTTCGAAGAAATGCACCTCGAGCAACCAAGATTAATTGAAGCGGAATACATGGGTCGTGCAGAAGTCATTGTACTCGATTCTTTGGCTCGCACAACAATTAAGGGATTATAAAGTTGTAGCCACGAAGTACCAATATTTTGTGACAATAATAGTGCCATTACTATTTCACAAAAATCCGGTATTGCACACCGTATGCAAGCATGTGGATATCGAACATCACTTCATCGTGAGATCATGTCGAGAAAAAAAGGACATCGATGGAGAAAATTCATATCGATAAGAGAGTCGATATCTTGACTAAACCTTTGGTCAATCAAGATTTCGTGAACTATCAGTTGAATTAGGGATGTTGATCCAGCGATAGAGTAAAAATCAAAAATTGAAGGTTTTTCAGATGCATGAAGTTTTCTCGAATTCTACCGAGAAACTCAGATAAAATAGAAATACCGAATCGAGTCTCGTGAAACTCCAGATTCTGAAGGTCAAGATTTTCAAGAGATATATCGAACCCATTCAAGATTTCGATTATATCTTCGACATTTTATCAAGGTCAATACTCAGTAAGACTGAGAGGGAAATTAGTCTGAAGAAGTAATGACTCATGCGACTCATTTATTGCTTAAGTGAAACTCAAAGAATCATTCACAATAAATACAAAACACCCGAGGAATGTTTTTGGGATCTTTGAAATTCCTAAAGAAGGTCAACAAATATTAAATGCTCATACATTTAATCACCAATGAAGTTAAAATGATGGCTTATTTTTCGGGGATCGACCTTTCGCATACCCGATTAATCATGGATTAATCTTAACCGTTGCTTTTCACCTAACCAACGCGAATTCCCACGATCTCGAGCTATTTAATCCTTTGAATCCATTCAAGCCAAACTTTATCAAACCCTTCGTTCCCAAAATCCTCTGCAAATAAATCCCTTTGCCCAGAAAAGGTAAACCCTAAATCTTCAAATCTTCAAAATCTAAAATGGCTCCTACCATTTTTGAAAAATTAGCCGAGATAAATAAGCCATGGTATGAATACGTGGTGTCTCTGGAGAGCACGTCAAATGCCAAGCACGAAGAAGAAGCGCTCCACTTAATCAGATTGGCGAAACTGACGAACCTCGTCGCAAATCGACCAGAGACGGAGTATACCCGTGAGGTAATAGAGTTTGTTGAAAATATGGAAATCGATGAGGAAGATTGTATAGAATCTAAGATTTCTGTTTTGCATCTCGAACAATCGATGAAATATGTGGATTTTGTTCGAGGGCTCTATATAGTCCCTAAGCATTTGAACGACGTATTTGAGTTGTGCGATAGGGGAGATGATCCCTCATTGTATATGTTGGGGACGATCGTGAGTATCTTGACAAGGTTGCCGAGAAACCTGTTAAGTTTGAGGCAACTCTGCACAAACGACATTTACAGCCGAAATACAGAGTATTGATGGATATTGTGGGAAAGTGCATAATGAGTCGATCTGGAAGCTTCGAGTAGATCATCACTCCCAAAATCCGACTGATGGCGGCGATTGAGGACTCACCTACCAAGGATTTCAACCGGTCAAATATCCGATCAAGGTGGTGACCGAAAGCAAGCCAAGGTCATAAAAAAAGGAGGATGATGGGGCAATATCTATCAAAGATGAATCCTCCACGCCACCAAAATTGCATTCATTCTGGAGATGTGCCGAGAGGAGGAGGATATTTTTGCCAACTCTACCCCATTCCCTAAGTCCAAAATTATGTTCAAACCGATTGTTGCGAAGAGGACTTTCAAGGGAAAGAAAGAGAAGAAAGTGGAATCACCCCGTTCGCGGTTGCTTTGAAAAGGAAACCCAACAAACCGGTGGGGAGGTGTTGTTGGAAGCCAAGAAGGAAAGGCGGGTGAGAAATTGAAGAAAACAAAAAACCATTGCTCCAAAACGCAAAAGCGATGGTGGTTCTCACCGATGAAGATGAGGAAAGTGAGATCGGCGGAGATTCACCTGAGCCAAACCGCCGAAATTGCCTTTACATGTATTGGCTCAAAGCTATCTCAAAGGCACATGATCAAACCGGAGGAGCAAGTCTTCTCGAGGTTCTTGAGACTTCACCGAGCCTCGCATAAATTTTCGTGAAATATTCCAGGACCTCATACCTCGAGAAAGTTCAGATTCCCTCCGAGGATATGCCGGAGCCATCGCAGAAGATGCTCAAATTCTGGCGAGGATATGCCCGCCGGCTCTCGAGAAAGCAGATATTCCCAGAGGAGGCGCCACTGCACCTCGGGAACCAAGTCATATCCAGACCGAGAGCCGCTCGTCCAAACCTCGTGGCTGCGCTGAGCCTCGTGGAGCCGATGAACTTTGAAGAGCTCCCCGAGTGAGCCGTTGATTGACCCTTCCACTTGAACCCCGAGAGCCCGATGCTCAAGAAAGGAGAAGCCAAGAGACCCGAATGGAGAAAACAAGGGAACGGTTCATTCTTGACCGCTACCCCGAGGCGAGCTCATTCCCCGACCTCCAAGACATCTTCTTTAGATTGAGGTCAATCGGTCTACATTCTCAACCGCACTCTTCCGTAGATGCTTAATATTGCTTCATTCGAGGGAAGACTGGTGGAACGAGGAGACAACTTTTCTCATTTGAATTCTCGGGGTTCAAATACCAAGCTCCTACGATGAAAATCTCAGATTTTGATGAGCTTGGAAGAGGAAGGTGGGAGAGAGAATCTACCGAAGTTGGTGCCCCGAGCTCCATTGACAAATCTCGGGATGGGGACCAACAAGGGGATGATGAGAGTCAATCTCGAAGGAGAAAGACTCAACCGATCTTGATCAGTGGCATTGAACATCCTCGATCGGGGTTAGCCTTCATGTAACTTTTGGCACAATTAATAATTATGCGGGTTTCATCAAGTTCCTACCTTTAAATCTGTAATGTCCGACATGCAGACCGAGGCTCAGTGGACACCCAAGCTCGAGGTGAAACCTCGGTTCAAACCGAAGCTCGTGTTGATCGAGACTCAGGATGAAATGTACAACTCGAGGAGGCACATCGGATCAAGAATGCTCCCCAGATTGATCTCACCCCGTGATGGAGAAATTGGAGAAGGTTGAGCCAATATTGAACAAAATTGCTCGGATGGAGGAAGTTTTGGCCAACCAATCTCAAGTTTGAAGGATTGAGTACTTTTTCTTGAATCGGTGCCGCTCTTTCTTGAGCTCTATGACGTAAAAGTTCGATCTCCATGGAAGCAAAGCTAGAAAACAAGATGGAGGGGGCAAGGCCGAAGCTTAATGAAGAGTCGGGCTAAAAGCATCGAGAGCGCATACAAAATTCTAGAAGCAAGGTTGGTTGAGAAGAATGAGATGCTGGTGAACGCTGTTGAGGAAATGAGCTCAATGCTCATGGCCAAGATGACAGATATGTTCAAGGAAGGTCTCTCAAGCCAATTTGCTCATCTGTCTGAAGAATTCTCTGTGGAGAAGAACCACCTCAGAAGGCTCGAGGAAGAGCAAGATCGGATGGCGGGGAGGTGGGAGGTCGGCAAAGAGCAATATCATATGGACACGAAGACTCTCCGTGCTTCGCCAGAGTATGGTTCCAAGAAGGGGGAAAGACTGAGCCGATCTCGGGGAATTATTGAAACATACTCAAAGGGCAAGGTTGTTAAAAATGCCGAAAAGAAGATACTTGCCGGGCCATGAAAGAGATTGAAGCCACCGAGAAGCTTAAGTTCAAAGAGGTGGAGAAGAATCTACACCTCGGTTTCGAGGAAACAATGCGCGAAGTTGCTATTGAGAAACCGGTAGAGGAAGGATTGTGACAAGCCAGTCGTCTTTGAATTGCCCATCAAGAGGAAGGCCGTGGTGATGGAAGAGCACGAGGGCAAAAGAGCAAAGGCTTCTAAGCCGCCTCGAGAGGAAATTGATATTGGGTATCAAGATTCTCAAGTCGAGCCAAAGAAAGTCTTCAACACTAGAAGCGCCTGAAAACACTCCATTGAACAAGAAAAGAAAGCTTCATTTTCGGTGTACCAAAGGATCGTAAAGAAGGTTGAAGAAGAGCGAAAAAGAAAGTGGGGTTCAAAAGGTTCGCAAGCAAGAGGAGAGGAACACAAAAGCACATAAATGGCCGCACGCTGACAAGTGGATGCTGTCCATCTCAACGATGTGTGAAGAAATCAAGAGAACCTTCCGGTTCTACTATGATGTGCTCAGAGAATGGAGAGGGAGAGCTCAAATCCGAATGAGGCTTTCATCGACTATCTCCTCGACCTTCTATCCAAAAATATCTTCAAGGATGGATAAATCTTATGGATGAAGGAAAGGTGCGATAACCGCCTCGGTCCATATGTATACCCTCCTCCCAGCCGAGAATGGTCGTAAATGAGAAAGCCATTTCTCGTGAAATCACTCAAGACGCCACTCGCTTAGGGTCTCGACAGGAACAATCCGGATATCATTAAAGAAAGAGATGCAATCAAGAAGAGATATTACTAATGTTCGACCTAGAAGTCCCTCAGGCGATGAGGTGGAAGAGCAGAGTCAAGAACCGAATCAAGAGTCGAAAAATAAGAAACGTAATGAAGACTCGTAAGATTCATGTAATCTTTTATTTTTTTTGTCTTTTTATTTTGTTCGGATAAGATTCATTGAAACTTGTAATCTACTACCTATCATCAATGAAAACTTATCATTTATGCTCAAAAGATAATATCTCATTATCTTATTTACATGTCTTTTAATTTTGATATGCCCGAATGATTGTCTCTCGAGATTAATTGATTGAGAAATTAAGTATTTGGTGATGAATCCTTTGAGAGATTCATTATTGAAGAAATTGTTGTGAGATTCTCTCAGATGGAAATTGTTGGGAGATTAATTGTTAAGAGACTCATTATTTATGGGGAAATTGTTGAAAATAAAACCAATCTTGTAATAGGATAAACTCAAACCTCGAGTATAGGTTAAGTATGTGTGTAACAAGATAGGTTTTTGCATCATCAAAAAAAAAAATTGTTGGGAGATGAATTTAATAAAGATATGATTTTGATTAGATCCCAAAACCCCCGAGTATGACATGTTCGTAATAATCTTGATAGTTGAGTCGATTCGGTTTTTTAGAGTATTCGTGATGTTATCTCTGCGAAATGTATAGTCGCCAGATATAGATCGTTAGATCTCAAGATTCTCAAGAACTCAAGAAGTTTCTGAAGAAACCGGTTTCAATATGAAATCAAGTTTCAAGTTTCAAAGATGAAACGAAGAAATCAAGTCTCAAAGGAGAAATCGATATCATCAAGACTCAAAGATGAAATCGAGATATCAAGACTCAAGATGAAACCGAGGAATCAAGACTCAAAGATGAAGGCTCAAGATATCGGGCGAAGACATCCAGAAAGACTCGAAGACCCTCAAGACTCGACTCTAAGACTCGTAAGACTCAAGATACGTAAGATCAAGAACTCAAGATCAAGAATATCAAGTCACAAGAATTATCAAGAGTCAGTTTAATGCATCGAAGCTCAAGATAAACCTCAAATGTTCCGAGGCATTGAACATATCTATCTGAAAGATGCACTACTGAGAAGATCGCGATTCCTTAGAAAAATAGATATTTGCCAAGACATTCAAATGCAGACAAAAGGAACTAAGACAAAGTGTTGTTAAGGTTATATCACTCAGAGATTGTAACCAAAAGAGTCGTTGAGTTGTCTACCTTTAATTGGAGACAAAAGTAAAAAGAGAAGACAACATCGCACCATACCGACAATCGACAAAACGATAAAGTCACCGAAAAAGATGTCAGAAGTACTAAGTTCCAGACTGCAAAAAGTGAAGACTGGCTACATGAAAGGCTATTGCCTAAAACGTGTTAGGGAGTGTCAAACCCCATAAGAGGAAACTCTCGGAGCTATCTCTCCAACGGATAGTTTTTCAAGAGTGACCTTGGTGTATGCCTATAAATACTTGTGACCTTCTATATTGAAAGGTTACGGGAAATTTGTAAGCAACTCAAGAGCTCAAACTTATTATTGCAAGTTGAAGCACTCGAAAACCCAAGAATTTCCCAAGTGCTTTATATTGAAGAGACTCATTAAACCAAGCCTAGCTTGATAAGATATATCCAAAGCTTAGTCGAGATATCCTAGCCTTTGCATTGTTCTTTATTGTAAAGGATATCTCATTCTAGTTGGAAACCAACCAAGAAACCCCAAACCCTTTAGAAGGTAGTTTGAGTGTGATTGTTGGTGAGATTGAGTTGTAAAGAGTGAGTAAACTACAGAGGTAGTCGAAAAGCTCTAGAGAAGAAGTTAGTAAGCTACTTGTGGTAGTCCGAAAAGCTTGTGTGAGTTGAGTAAGTAAACCACGAGGTAGTCGAAAGCTCAAGGTCGGGTTGAGTAAGTAAACTACGAGGTAGTCGAAAACTCGTACGAAAGTTGAGTAAGTAAACTACGAGGTAGTCGAAAAGCTCAAAGAAGTGATTAGTGAATTTTTCTCAAGAGATCGCAGAGAGTGGACGTAGGAGCTTGAGTCTCCGAACCACTATAAATTGATGTGTTCTTTGCTTTCGCTTTTACTTTGCTTAATCAAGGCATATATTCCTAAAGCATATTTTCACCGACATTTCAAATGGAATCAATCCAATCGAAAGTTGCATATAAATTGAATCACAACCTAATCACTATTCCATTAAAGGAAGGTTTTCAAAGAAAAGCTTAAAACAAGTATAAACTAAGGGCCAACCATTCGCACATTATCCGAGTAGCTAGAACAGATAGTTACCAAACTCAACTTACTCTTCCGAGGGTTCAAGAAGTTAGTTATCCGATCCAAGCAACTCAGATCTCTCAAACTCGTGACTCGGTTAGGGATTATCCGAGGTTTCGAAAAGAAATTCGAGAACACTTGTCTCGATGAGACTTTGACTCGGAGCGATATCTGTCTTCTCGAGGACCAAATCATCAGACAACCCCGACCCAAGTGACCTCGAAGAAAAGAAAAGTTTTAAAAACACTGAACACGTGTATTCCCCCCCATACACGTGTAAGACTCGTTTGCACCGGGACCAACAGCTTGCCCATGAGAATGACCAACCTTATAAGGAGAATCCAAATCGGGGACATCAATACCATTCTTCAAGCAAAAACCTTTGACCTCTTCGAGAAATTCTTCCCAACCACATTCTCTCAATTTCTTAAGAAGATTTTTAGTAGTAGAGACAAACGCAATAGCAGCCAAAATATCTTGAACTTTTCTTTGAAGAATTTGACAAAGAGAATCAGTAGTTCTCATAATGGTATGCATCAGGTGTAAAGTGAATATAAATTCAAAGCTTGCCATACTTTTGTAAACCCCTTGAACTTCAGCTTTAGATCTTCCATTTGGAGAATGTTCAATGAGAAATTCAAACACTTTGCAAGTTACAGCATACATACCTATCAAACTCTTCACGGAGTTATAGTGTGAACAACGAGTAGCTCCAGCTCGCTGCAAATTACCAATTTGATTGGCACCACGTCCAGAATCAAGCTCCTCTGCAATCAATAAACTCTGAATTTCATGTCTTTGAGCAACATGCAGTAGAGAGACATGTTTTGGTGAAGAAGTTATGATATTAACAACATTATCCAAGTGAGAAATGAATTCCCAAACAACACTGTTATCCTTAGCTGCAGAAACTAATGCCAATTGTAGACGATGCGCAAAACAATGAACATAATAGACATATGGACAATCTCTAAGAAATAATGCCTGAAGTCCGTTCCATGAACCACACATATTACTAGCACCATCATATCCCTGGCCTCTCATTTTCTCAACCCGAAGATCATGATGAGAAAGAACACCACATATCTCTGTTTTCAAATTTAATGAAGTAGTGTCACTAACACTTTTAATTGCAAAAAATCGTTCAGTCAAAATTCCATGATCGTTCACAAACCTCAAGATAATAGCCATCTGCTCTTGCTTGGAGCTATCTTGTGCTTCATCAACAAGGATACACAAATATTTATCGCCAACTTCTTCACGAATCATTCGACGTACTCTATTGGCCATAATATTCAAAACCTCTTTTTGAATTTCGTGAGCAATATATTGGGCATTTTTTGGAGCATTATCAAGAACAACTTCATTAACTTCTTTATTCATACTTGCAAAAGCCTTCACCAGTTCAACAAAATTCCCTCAATTAGATGAAGATGTAGACTCATCATTACCTCTAAAAGCACAACCTTGAAGTGCAAGCCATCAGAGGCTTATGACTGAGGTCTTTAAGCATAGACGATTTCTCTCCTTTTCAATATTTGTCTGAGCATGCATAACTTTGTCTATATGCCCAACTGGTTTCATCAAATCCTCTGCACGTCTTAAGGACATAGTATGTGGTGATGTAGCTGTAGAACCAACATGTGTAAGAAATGCACACTGATTTCCACTTATTCTTTTCCAATTGTTAAACCCTTCTTTGACTAATGCAGAAGAACTAGGGATGTTTACATCAGACAAGAAAAGAAAAGCAATAAAAACAATATGCTTTTGTCTGCAGGAAAGTTTAATACTCCAACCAATGAAACTTGTCAAACCATTTCTTCCGAAAACTACGATTTTGATTGCCAATCTTTGTAACAGGATACACATCCATTTTCAAAAGGCCCAACTTTTCGATATGCACGCCTTATATCATCTCGTGCATTAATGTAATATTCCCATAATTGCTTTTTTTTCGATCACGCCTTCAAAACATACATCTAATTGAGAATCAAATTTGGGGATTTTTGCTCTATAGATGTTGAAGGAGATTGATTTGTTTGACTCCATGGTGGCCGTGAGTGGTTTTGAGCTACCTTCGTGTCCTTCACTATCTTGACGATCACGCTTTCTTAAAGAAAGATGATATAAGCCTTATTTTTTTTTTTTTGCAAATTGTTGATCCTCCATTTAAAATTCTGAAATATTGCACATGATAATAAAATAAATTAATTTTCTATTAATTAACAAATAAATTAAAATTACAAAAGACCCAAACCAGCAAAACATTTGAATTATTCAATTAATACCCTACAAAATAATATGGTAAACTGGTAATCTATTACCCACTAATCCTAAGTCCCAAATAAACAAATACATCTAACTCTTACTTGCCAAATGCCAATGACCTAGGCAGGCTGCAATATAGGTAATAAAATAAACTAATTAATTAATAATTATCACTTAAAACATTATTTGATTTTAAAATTTAATTAATAAGATTAAATGAAAACGTAAGTTGAACATGGTATGGCATTAAACAACAGTGTCATTCTTTTGGCGGATTAAACAGTGTAATTAAATATAGGTTAAATTCCATCTTTAACAATAGATAACAATTAACAACAATAAAAATCATAAATAAGCCAACACACTAAATTAATTAAAAATTTAAAAAGTCATAATCTAAACTGAGTGGAAGAAAAAGAATCTGGGACCACTGACCAGTAACCAGGCAACGCGGCGTCTCCGAGGCAACAGGAGGAAGAAAATGAAAATTTGTATCCGTATGAGTTATGACTGACTGTCCCTCTCCGAGGCTTTGGGCTTGTTCAGTGTTTATAATAAATTGAGTTGAGTTGGGCTTCTTCAGTTTCTATAATTTATTTTATGATGGGCTCCAAAATATATGGGCATATATATAGGGAAAAGTTTTGGGCTTGCACTGGGCTAGAGCCCAGTGCAGCCCTTGAGAAGATCCGTCCCTGCCAACATCAAAACCCCCATATTTCGATTTTATTGGCCGTAACCCACAAATTCTTTGGTTCATTCAAAAATCTTCCAGTCCATTTACTCAACAAAGGTAAGTTGAAGGCTCTCAAGTTTCTGATTTCCAATCCCCTATCATGCTTATTTCGGCAGATATCTGCCCAGGAGACCCACGAGATATTGCTTCCACGCTCATTGCCCCCCCACCCTCCCCCCCCAAAAAAAAAAAAAAAGAAAAAAAAAACTCATGTTGAATTTTAGTGATTTCGACCAGAGTTTTCTTTGGAGCCGGATGATCCCGAGCTGGATGAATACCGTATCACCAAATCTGACCACTTGATGGTCACATGGCTCGATATTTGAGGAGAGATCTCCTATATATGCTCGGCCATCTGATTAAGCGTTCGCTTGAAGATGATGTTTGCACACGACCTGATGACCACGAAAGCATTGATTTAAATTGCCGAATTTATGGTTCTGAAAATTTCTCCTAGTCTACGTCTTTCTTCATCCATCATTTTTTAGTTGCATAAATACATTATATTAAATTCATACTACTTAACTTACAATTTAGAATAAGAAATTAATCGAAATATGCACATATAATATTAGAAATTAATTCACGTATATATATATAATTAATATAACTAATTGAATGTTTCAATTATTTATTTTAAAATTAACTAGTAATTGAACTCGTGTATGCACGATTTGTTGGGATTATACTGGAAAGTATGTTTTTTACTTTGTATAATCGAAACTGAATTTCCAGACTTATTTACTGAAATAAATTGTTTATCACTGATGCTTTAAATATGATTGAATGTTACATATATTTCTTGCATAATAACTGCTCAATAATTCGTGACGTGTTACATTGTAGTTAATTTAGTGATACCAGATCACAGAAGATTAAATTAACAGTCCCTTGTAACTAAAAGTACACCATTCACGACCTAGATGGAAATGAACAACCCATCGTGAAAGGTTGAGGTGTAAGGCTCAGATTGGTTTGTCTTGACCAAGAGATTACACTAGTGCATGACCGATCTTTATTTGAATAGGACCTCTGAGGAGGATAAATTCTTGAGAATCAAATTAGACCTCGATGGTTCGTTGTTTCTTAACCTTCGTCCCTTAAATAGGATCACGTGGGATTGGTAACTATTGCTTTGACTTATCATGGGTAAATGAATCGGAGAGATTCAATACTTTTTATCTTGGGCAATATTATTGATCACATGTGATTGCTAAGATTTAATACTAAGAATCGTGTGCAAGTACGCTTGCTTGATTTGCCCCCTTGGGAGGTTCATAAGTTTTATCATACCAAATCTTGCAAGTGGAATTAGTTTCCGGTATGGATAATAATGTTGAACCGTTCCTCGACCAAGGACAATATATATTAATTAACGGAAAGCTATTTCAGTGGCTTGAATTAATTAATGGGCTAGATAATCTTAAACACGGAAAATAATGACCGGGAGCCATATTGACTGTAATATGGGTTAAAATGGATAGTGCAATATTAATTATGTAGTGGGATTAATTAATATTTATGGGCTTGAATTATATTGTGGCTCAATATTAGATATTCAAGATCCATTAGAAGGTCCAATCTTAATTCTCCTAAAGGCCCCCTGAGTAGCCCAACAAATAGTCCAATAACTGAAAAAGGTGATTAAAATAAAATAAATATTGTTGCTTAATTTTCCAACCAAAATTTCGAAATTTATAGATATGTTGGGAGAAAGATTTTCTTTGAATTTTGTTATGGAATGAAGTTATGAATTCTTGGAATACAAGATTATCTCATTAAATTCAAGAAATCTCCCACTAGCTTATCTATATAGTAATTTTCGAAAAATTAGAAAATATGATGAGCAAGAAAGATTTTCTTGATTTTCTTGAAAATATATTATGGAAGATATGTATTTCTTAAAATACAAGAATATCTCATAAATTCAAGAAGATCCAAATCTTGGAATCTTGCACATATTATTTTCGAAAAATCCATATTATAGAGGAGGTGGGATTTTTGTGGAATATTTTAATTATGGGAAAAAGAATATAGGAGATATATTCAAGATTTCTTGGTGACCAAGAAAAGTCTTTTCCCACATTGTTTTTCTACAAGAAATTCGACCACTCCCTCTCCTATAAATAGGGGATGATTAGTTCATTCCCAAGTACAATTCCATGTGCTGAAAATATTAGCAAATCCACAAAGGTGGTGCAACAAAGTTTATTTTTTCCTTTTGTTAATTGTTCGACGAGTGTCCTTCCACCGGATAGTTGAGCAAGGGCTAAGGGAATACTTGGGAAGTCCTTTTGGTTAGTCCGTCCGACCGAAGTCACTGCCATCCCGAGAGGTACGTTCACGTAAACCCGTAGATTCCGCATGCATAGGTTTTACGTGGCTTTTTATATGCATGATTTGTTGTTGCAATTATTATTTGAATTAATATAGGATTAATTCATGCTAGTAATAATTAATGAATTAAATTTGTATTTAAATATTCACCTCGAATAGATCTGTGCAACTCATTCCCCAACACGATTATAATTGCACAATTAATTTAAAAGTTATAGTAAATACAGATTTCAAAAAACTTTATAAGGATAACGTGTAAGAAACATTCGTAACAACTCTGAATTCATACATAAACTCAACGTAAAGAAAATTTGTGTCTTTAATATATATTATTAATATAAAATATTAGATATAACTTGCTCTCATGAAAGACACATTCAAAATTCATTATCTTGTTATTATGATCGAAGACAGGTGTCTTGTATGCCCGAACACATCGCAATTCATTTGAAACAACTCTTCAAATAACAAATAACTTGTAGTTTACATGATCATATTCAATTCTTTCTTATAAAGATAAAATAAAAAAATATGTAGGAAATAAAACAAAACTATTTGGGAAACACATTAGTTTATAAATTATATATTATTTTTAAGTTATTTTTAATATTGATGGCTAGAGTTTTAATGTGGTTATACAAATTATAAGTATAACATTATGTATTAAATACTTTTAAAATTACACTTAACATGTAAAATCAAACCGCACAATTATTCCCTTGCATACATGTAAATCAATACTATTGAATGATAAATAATCTTTTATTTTCTTTCTGTAAATCAATCAACCAGAGGTAAAAAGGTCATCTTTAAATTATCAATTCACATTGAGAAAAACACAACTTTCGAACATGACATGCACCAAAAGTGAATTATTTATTAGAACCATGTTTGGCTCAACTTATAAGCTCCTTAAAATAGATTATAAGTTATAAGCTTTGTTCAATTATTTGGCAAAAAAAAATTTTAAACGGCATATAAGATCTTAAAATAAATTATTTACATCTTACGAGTTTTTTTTTTTTTTTTTTAAATGGATATCCCAACCCCATCCATCCCTCCCTCCCTCCCTCCACCCTGCCGCCCATCCTCCAACCCCACCTCATAATAAAAAATAAAAAAATAATTATTTTATATTAGAATTTTAAACTAAAAAATATTTACTTTAATTTACTTTAAAAAATAAGTTTAATTAACCGAATATTTTAACAACTTATAAACTATATAAAAATTGCATTTTATAAAAGGTCTTTTTTTAAAGAACATATTATAAACTTTTAAAATGACTTATAAATTGTTAGAACTTAAATAATATTTAAAATAAGCTTGGCAAAAGATATTCTTTAGCAATTATAGAAGTTCAACACTAACCTCACAAAATTATGACAAATTTCAAGAAATATAATTTTGTCGATAGCAAAAAATTAATTTAATATTATTTTAAAGGTAAAAGTTGATACTTCGATTTTGTTCTAACCATCATGCTATTAATTAAGGGAATACTGCTTTGAAAATAAAATGTGTTAGTTTAGTTAGTGATTATAATTTAGTTAGTGATTATAATTTAATGGAAAACAAAAGAAAAAAAGTGCAAGAATACACGAACTTGTAACAAATGAACAAATCGGATTCTCGTAATTCAAAAAACAATGTCTTAATGGAAGACCAAAATAGTAAATTTATAGGAAAAATAATATATTACTTGAAAAAGTAGTGTGATTCAAACTATTGTGAACATGCAAAAAATTGAAAATAAGATCTGAATAATATATTTAGAATATAATACAGATACATGAATTAATATAAATATATAGATAATTACTTTTTCTTTGAGTGAAAATTAGAAATAAGATCTAAATAATATATTTAGAATATAATATAGATATATAAAAATAGAGATATAGATAATAATTTTTCTTTTGGTATCTAACCTAAAATAATCATAATGAGATCAAATTTCTATGTTAATTTTAATTTTTTTTAACCAAAATCACGAATTTAAATATCAATTTTATCTATATTATTTTTTTGAGTCCGTCACACATGAATGATATTGTATGGTATACTTTTGTCATTCAAAAAAAAGTTAATTAGAATCCTAAAAATGAAACAATATATTGCACAACAACATTTTTTGAATTAATATTATTGGACTTTGTGAGAATATATTACATATTCCAAAAAAAAAAACAAATTAATTATTATTTGTTAATATTTATTCCATTTTTTTTCCTAATTTGGTGTTGGAGTTTGTGAAAAGGCTAAGTCTTGTATGCATCTAGGTGCACCGACTCATAGTGCATTTTAAAGTTATGCAACTTGTTATACTGAAAGATACAACTTATTACACTTAATCGTACAACTATTAATATGAAAAAATAGTTACACTGTTCAATGTAAACAAGTTGTTTCTTTCTATATAACACATTGCATTGTTCTAAAATGCTCTATAAGTACACTGTGCACCTGGATACACATGAGACTCACTCTTGTGGAAATATATTACACATTTCAAAGATTTTTGTCCAATCTAATTGACATTAGAGTTTGTGGAAATATCTTAATCTTAATTTTACTATATATTGATAAACGTAATTCACCCTATGTGGTGAAACCACATCAATCTGTGAAAAGTCCAATTCAACAATATTATTTCATTTAAAATCATGCACTCTTATTAAAAGTTATTTAAGTTAAATTTTAATTTATCTAATAATTAATTTTTTATTTTTATCATATTTATTTATAAATATATGCTTATATCCACACCAAGTATATTCTTATATATACTTTTATTTTTATCATATTTATTTATAAATATATGCTTATAACCACACCCAGTATATCCTTATATATATTCACGCCCCATAATCAATATTCACATTTTTTATATTTAATCACACACCCAATATTTACGTTTTGTATGTTTGGGATTCTTCTAATTTAATGAATTTGTTAATCTGATTTTGTGTTTATATTTTAATCTTATTTAATTTTTTTATATTGACGGGAATATTGAGGTAATCTGATGCAATCTTTTAATTTGATGAATTTGTTATTCTGAATTTGTGTTGTATAATTAATCTAATTTTATTTTTTATATTGCAGGAAATATTTGAATGTGTTAATATGATTATGTGTTGTATATATAATTTTATTTTATTTTTATATTGCAAGTGGTAATAAGGTAAGTAATTTGAAATTTTGAATTAATTATAAATATTTATGGTAATTGTGTAGTTATTTTGTATATTGTGGAGAGTTTTTTTTTATATGGTAGGAAATATTAAGGTATGTAATATGAATTTTGAATTGATTATAAATATTTATTATAAGTGGGTAATTATATTTTATATTGCAACCAAGATGAAACCAATGGTAATACCATCATTATCACTATACGGAATCACTACATTTTTATCACTGGTTTTGCGGTCGTAAAATATAAAGCATGCTATTATATAATTAATACGATGAAAGAAGTAAAAAAGACCAGTATCAGTCTAACTGATCAAGGCCATCAAGGTAGAGTCCACCCACCTTTACATCTACATTCACATTAGTTAATTAATTTGAAATTCAATGTCTGGTTTTGCCACATAATTTGAAATAAATTTACCAATATATACTATTAAGATTAATATTAAAATACACAGATAATATAAATACTATTTTCAATATAGATACGTGCTATATTAACTATAATCTACAATTATTGGATGAATCAGATTAAAAATTAAACATTGGATGATTGAGATGTAAATTAAACTCATAAATTATTTGAATGACCAAGATTATTTTAAAAAAATGAATGATTAAGATTTAAATATTAAATATCATAAATAACTCTTCATAGCATTTTTAGAATTTGATTAGAGACTTTATAGAATTAGACGGTGAGTCACATTTAGTAGACCAGGTATATGTTTTGGGATTAAAATAATTTTAATTATGCATTAATGTAAACCTACTATAATTTCTATAATTTTGCAATAAATATTTTTGAATGGTGACCTCTTAGTTACAATTTTCCTCTATATAAATAACTAAAATACTATTCAATAATCCAACCATTCATTAAAAAAATCACTTTTATAAAATGAAATTCTCTATGAAAGTTGCGTTCTTCCTTCTTTTCATAACTGCAAACATTTTCCAACAATTTTCTCTAGCATGCTTTCTCCAAAAGAAGCATCATGTTCATGTAATCAACAATCTCCCATCCAATAGTCCACTATTGAAGGTGCATTGTGCTTCTGGAAACAATGATCTTGGATATCATTTTCTTGGTGTAAATGATGATTATAATTGGGGCTTCTGTGATAGTCTTTTGGGTAATACATTGTTCTTCTGTCATTTGTGGTGGGAGCAAAAAAGATAGAGCTTTTCCTGTTTACAAAGAAAATGCAGCAGAATCTCCTCGCTTTAACAATTTTTGGATAGTAAGAGATGATGGTATTTATTTTTCCAACAGAAGTCCGACAGAGGATTTGGAAAAATATTATGAATGGTAGTTAGATGATTATATATTTGGTTAAACAATATCTATACTGCAATAAAACATTGATTATTGAACAATGTTGGTTATACTATTGTTGTTTTTTTCTCTTTCAATTTCTATTGTTGTTGTTACTACTATTGAGGTCGATTTATAAGTTTTGTAATGACATTGTTTTTTCCCTTAAAAAAATATACAATAATAAAATATGTTATTATATTAAAGTAATAAAATGTTTAGTTCAATAGAACAAATAGAAAAATAAATTACCTTATCAATAAAAAAATTTCTATTTTTTGACAATTTTTAATTACGATTTTTTTTTTTTCGTGGATGTCTAGATGAATATTTTTGCTTATTGTTGTGAGAGGTCTTTCAAACTTCTATTGTTAACTATTAGAAATAACATACTTTGTTTTTTCCCATCTCAAACTCAATTTAATATTTTTAAAATAAATATAATAAAATATTTTTTATTTTTCTTTTTTATATAATATCTTTTTGACAAAGTCTTTCAAACACATTAACTATTAGAAATAACATACTCCCCCCATATCAAACTCAATTTTTTTTTATAAATATAAAAAATAATTTTTTCTCATTTAATTTACAAAAATGTCACTACTCACCATTTAACACCTATCAAAAAGAAACTTTATCACTTTCAATAATAATAAACAACTCTTATCTTAAAATCCGTGTGTACAGTAATTATTCAATCAACTATGGGATGAAGAGAGTACAAAAGAATAGTCATTTAAAAAAATTTGTAAAAAAAGCAAATAGTATACTGGGATCTTCTACTGTCAGGAATGACTTCGCCCTTCCTGACGTCAGGAAATCTTTTGATTATCGTTGGATCAACGATCTAATGTGTATTGTGTAACTTTATTTTTAAATAATTACACTTTGCACTAATGTGTTTGCATGGTGCATACTGCAATCGCACTTCATCGCCCAATTAATAAATTAAATGAATAATTATAAAATGATAAAATTATCCTTTTTATTTAAAATAATTAAAGAGATAAATTATAAAATTATATATATATCCCTGTTAACATTTTATTATTTAAATAAAATATTTAAAAAATTAAAATTATAAAAATTGTAATTTTTTAAAAATATTATAAGAACATTTTAGTAAATTTATATATATATTTATTAAAAAAAATTTGTCCATGTCAAAGCTATATCGCTCGGGACGAAGTTAAAAGACATGTCAATATTTTATTGGTTTCCTGACGTCAGGAAGAGCAAACATCATTTCCGACGGTAGAAAAGTCTTAGTATGCTATGAATAAGTAATCTAAAGTTAAGAACACCTTGTTGCGAAAGACATCATTATTTTCTAATTTTTTTCGTGAAATTATCTCGTCAAAATACCAGGACTAAAGTGCCAATCTTTTGTAAATTATATGACCATAATTAAAATTCATAAATTAATAGGATCAAAATCAAATAAGTATAAATTTCAAATTTATAGTGAAAGATATTGAAAGATAAAAGGACTGAACCGTAAATCCTATAAATTAGTGTGCATCACTTGTTCCCCTGAAAATGGAAGGGCCATTGAATTGAGTTTGGTGCGAAATTATTTTGTTGATATTGTTCGAAGGGTTAGTCTCACATGAACAAATTTCATACTATGAACTTGAATTATTTGATCTATTTTAACACATTTTTCTAATTTACTAAACTTGTATAGACCTGGTTCACAATTTCAATAAGTTCATTAAGAACAGGAATTTCCCTATTGAAAGGAGGACGACGAGCCAACTCCAAACCCATTCCCACCCTCTCTCGCCCCCCATCTCCCTAATCCTCACATTTTTGTTAACACACAGATTTAATAGTCTGGGGAAGGGGTTTTTTAAAGGCTCATTTCCCACACACCAATCCTCATAGAAAAACGATTTTCCCCCTCCCCCACTTCCTTCCTCAAGTTTGAAAAAAAAAACCCACCCTTCATTTCTATCCCCGGCAACCTTAAGTATTTCCCCCCACCACCTCACAGGAGAAACCCCACCAATCTCCCTTCACTCAAAACTGGCCCTTGAGACATCCCCCATCTTGACCTAATCACCCTTATCCACAAGGACTCCCCCTCCGTGTAAAATCTGCACACCCACTTCCCCAATAAAGCCTTATTGAAGCACTCAAGATTTTTAACCCCTAAGCCCTCAAGGGATTTTGATTTGCAAATTACTTACCATTTAATCCATGCTATTTTTTCTCACTCTCACCACCACCACTCTCCCCCCCGCCCCCACCCCCCCCCAAAAAAAAAATTACATAATTTCTCTCAAGGTACCTTTAGGAGCCCGATAAGTTGGTAAGTAGTAGACATGAAGAAGAGACGAGAGAACCTCGTTGATAAGGATAAGTCTCTCCCTGATGGAGGGATTCAACAATTCCCATTTGCTCAACCTATTCCACACCTTACGAACAACATACTCCCAATCTGACACCTATGAGTGCACCCAACCTTAAAGCCCAGATAGCAAAATGGAAACGAACCAACACGACAACCAAATTGCGTAGCAAAACTATCCAGCACTTCTTCCTCCACATTTACCCCAAGAGGCTACACTTCTCTCTATTTGTTTTAAGACCTGACACCAACTTTAGATTGAACACAAATTTCTTGATGAAATTGATATTCTCACCAGAAACTTGCCCCAGAAAAAATGTTATCGTCCGCGAACTGGAGATGTGAAATCCTCACTCTTTCGCGTGTTACTTCAATAAGCAAAAATAAATTATTCTCGACAACCTTTTTAAACATTATGCTCAGGGCTCTCGGCTCCTTTGAATTTGCAACTGCTACAGGCGTTATCACAGTAGACCGTGATTTTGTCGGGCAAATTCGGGACCACGTCCAAGTCCACCAGGAAGTTCTTGAGCCAAACCGCTTCCTTCATTGCCTCACAAGCAGCGACGTACTCGGCTTCCATGGTAGAATCAGCGATGCATTTCTGCTTTACGCTTCTCCATGTCATGGCTCCTCCCCCCATGCAGAACACACTACCCGAGGTAGACTTTCTGGAGTCAATGTCTGATTGGAAATCCGAGTCCGTGTAACCGATGGGGATTAGACTGTCTGACTTGTAAACCAACATTCTGTCCCGTGTCCTTTTCAGGTACTTCATAATGTTCTTTACTGCAGTCCAATGCTCTTTCCCAGGGTTGCTTTGATATCTTGCCACCATGCCTACGACAAAGCAGATATCCGGTCTCGTACACAGCATTGCATATATGAGGCTTCCCACAGACGAAGCATAAGGGATGTCTTTCATGTCATCTATCTCTTTATGTGTCTTGGGACACATCTCTTTGGATAGATGGATTCCGTGTCTGTAGGGCACAAAGCCTTTCTTAGAATCCTGCATGCTGAAGCGCTTCAAATAGTATCTATATATGAGGCTTGAGAAAGCCCGATCATTCTTTTCCTGCGATCTCGAGTGATCTTGATCCCTAGGATGTGACCTACTTCACCTAAGTCCTTCATATCAAACTGTTTTGATAGCCATGCCCTTACGTCTGATAACACCTTTACGTCATTTCCGATGAGCAGAATGTCATCCATGTATAGTACCAAAAATACCAATGCAGTTCCGTCACACTTTTTATAGACACAACTTTCAAATTCGTTTTTATCGAATCCGTAGGATTTTATAACTTGATCAAAACACTGATTCCAAGCTCGGGATGCTTGCTTTCATCCATAAATGGACTTCCCCGAGCTTGCAAACCCCGATGTTCTTGGCCTTTTTTAATGAAGCCTTCGGTTTGTTGCATATAGATTACTTCGTCAAGATTTCCATTAAGAAAAAGTTGTCTTGGCGTCCATTTGCGGATCTCAAAATCTAGATCTTGCAAAGAATCGACAAGAGAATGCAGATGGACTTGAGCATGGCTACGGGCGAAAAGGTTTTCTCATAATCGATCCATTCTTTCTGAGTGTACCCTTTCACCACAAGTCTTGCTTTGAAGGTTTCAACCCTTCCATCCGGTCCCCTTTTTCTCTTGTATACCCACTTGCATCCGATGGGTTTTACCCCATCAAGTGGTTCGACTATCTCCCACACCTTGTTGTGATCCATTGAACCCATCTTGACTTCCATTGCTGTTTGCCAAGATTGAACATCTTTGTCTTGGATCGCCTCATTGTAGGACCATGGATCTGATTCTTCTGCAGAGATCAAGTCCGAAGACTCTCCGATCCCCAAGAATCTCTCGAGTTGTCTGATAACCCTCCCACTATGACGAGGTTCCGATTGTGTAGGCGTGACTTTTGGTATGTCATTTGGACATTTGGCATCTTTGTCATATAGTCTTCTTCCAAAAATCTAAAGTGAGTACTGATTACCACCTTTTGATCTTCGGGACCATAGAACATGCATTCTTTAGTTCCTTCGGGGTACCCTATGAACATCCTTAATTCCGAGAATGCGTCCAATTTACAGGCTTCCTTGTCTAGCACGTATGTCGGACACCCCCAGATCCTGATGTGTCCGAAACTGGGCTTGCGCCCCGTCCACAATTCTCTCGGGGTTTTAGGTACCGATTTGGATGGCACTAGGTTCAGAATATAAGTCGATGTTTCTAATGCGTAACCCCAGAACGATTTTGGTAAATCCGCATAACTCATCATTGACCTTACCATTTCTAAAAGCGTTCTATTCCTTCGTTCTGCAACCCCGTTTTGTTGAGGGGTATCGGGTGCAGTCAACTGGGATGCAATCCCCATTTCCGATAGGTAGTTCAAAAATTCATCGCTGAGGTATTCGCCTCCACGATCAGATCGTAGAAACTTGATATTTTTTCCCTTATGATTCTCTGCTTGAGCCTTAAATTCTTTGAATTTATCAAAGGTCTCAGATTTATGCTTCATTAGAAAAATGTATCCGTAGCGTGAGTAATCATCGATAAAAGTAACGAAATACTCGTAGCCACCTCTAGCTTTGATTTGAATTGGACCACACACATCCGTGTGAACGATTTCTAACACTTCTTTAGCTCTAAGCCCCTTGGCTCCAAATGCCCTCTTGGTCATTTTACCTTCCAAGCACGATTCACAAGTCGGAAATGGCTCAATTTGGAGAGACCCCAAAGAGCCATCTTTCACCAACCTTTGAATCATTTTCAGGTTAATATGACCTAATCTTAGGTGCTAAAGAAGTGTTTCGTTCACGCCAGTCGAGCGCTTTCGTTTACAAGAAATAGTAGATGTGTTATAGGATGCATTTTGTGAGTGATGTGCACAGTTAATAATATAGAGATTGTTCCTCAAAGTTCCACGACAGATAATCACATCGTTACGAAAAACAGTAACATCTTTATTAAAACGAACATAATATCCATCGATAAACAGTTTAGAAATAGAAATAAGGTTTTTCCGAAAAACAGGAACAAAAAGAACATCTCTTAAAATTAACGTCTTGTCACCAAAGGACAAGTGCACTTCTCCTACTGCTTCAGCTGCCACTCTCGTAGCATCGCATAGCTTGATGAGGATCTCACTCTCACTTAGTCGCTGGGTCTGCTTGAAACCCTGCAATGTGAAACATACATGATAAGTGGATCCCGTATCCAATACCCACGAATGGGTAGCATACTTCGCCAAACAAGTTTCAACAACTAGCGAGTGTGAATTACCTTTCTTTCCATTCCTTTTGGGTTTGGAACAGGCCGACCTCCAATGTCCATTTACACGCAGTTGAAGCACTTCCCCTTAGCCGGATTCTTTGCTCCACCATCCCTCTTCACCTTTCCTTTGTCTTTGGCAACACTCGAGTTAGCTTGGCTTTCGCTCTTGGGCTTCCTCTTCCTCTTGCCTCCCTTTGGCCTAGAAGAAGAGGACGACCCAACTGCTGTTAAGGCTTGACTGCTCTATCCTAAAATTCCTTCAGCCGAGACAAGAGCTTGCAACAGATCAGGCAAAGTGAACTTCTGATTATTCATTTGATAATTCAGCCTGAACTGCTCAAAGCTCTTGGGCAGGGAATGGAGTATGAAATCGATCTGGGTCTCGATTTCATATTCAGCTCCAAGCACCTCGAGTTTGTTGAGGTGAGCCATCATCTGGAGAACATGTTCCCTTACGGGTGTTCCCTCCACCATTTTCATAGAGAGCATGTCCCTCATGGTGATCTGCCAAGCCACACGGTTCTGATGTTGAAACATCGCTTTAAGATTGACCATGATTTCCGCAGCGGTCTCAACGTTTTGGTGTTGGTGTTGCAACACATCTGACATTGAAGCCAAGATGGTACACTTCGCCATTTCGTTAGAACGCTCCCAGTTATTATATTCTTTCTTAACCGCTTTGGTTGACTCGTCAGATGGCTTTTCTGGTTTGGGTGTAGTAAGAACCCAGTTATGGCTTTGTGCAGTGAGGACAATAGTGAGTTTTCGATACCAATCAATAAAGTTTTCTCCAGTGAGGAGGTTATGTTTCAGTATATTGAACAGTGGATTAAAAAGTTGCGACATGATGAACTGAAATAAACATATATTTTGTATCAATATCCAGATCAACACAAAATTAAATCACACAATTCGATCACATGATTCATATTAAAATCTCAAAAAAAAAAAATATGAACATGCATCAGCCAACATCTCAAAACAGATTTAAATGAGCCTCGTGGGAGGGTCATCATTTAAATCACATACAAGCAGGTTACAAACAAGAACAGTTACAAACCTTTAATTTAAAATTAATAGTCGGCTCCCACTTGACCAATATAAAATTGACAGGGACTTCGGAGAAGTATATAAATATCAATTTTATACCTAAGTAATAACCATGATTAAATACAAAATTATTACTTGCTTTGACCGAGCCTCGTTTGGAGGGTCATCGTCGCCACTAATAATAATTCACAATCATCCTTTTGGGAATTTATTCATGTGAAAGCTATCTTTTGACCGTCCCGTAGGGGAATTTCTCCAAAAGATTTCACAAATAAATAAATCATGGAGGTCAAAATTAATTTGTGTCAAAACAAATTAATTATCATAACATACTTAGTAATTTTTGAACTTGAGATTTTTCGTTGAGCAATTCTCATGCAAACACATTTAAACAAATTAAATAAAGCACAAGAAAATACAACAGTAATAAATCAAGCAAAGTAGAAAATAAACACATTGGACACAAATTATCCAACTGTCATGGTTTGATTTTCTTTGGCTTGATCTTGAAGAAACACCGTCTTGAATTTCTCCCACTCATTCGTCTCGAACAGAACTCCGTCTTGAAATGCCACGCCAAGCAGCTCGCAGCCGGGATGCACGCCCATCATCCCGGCCCGGCCGCTGCCGGCGCGATCAGACCCGTAAAGATAGCGCAAAGACGTCGCCGCCTAGAGGAACTCGGCGGCCTCGGCAGGCGAAGCCTAGCGCCCATGCCTGCCTCGCCATTAAATCCCACCTCTAGCGTGCATGGTGCCACACGCGCCCTGTGCTACGCGCCGTCTGGCTTGCTTGCCGCCGCGTCTCTGCGAAAAGCGGCGATCCCGCCTAGCGTCGTGCGCTAGGCCCATCCGAGTGTCGTTTGCGCCATGCGCGTGCCTCCCTTGGCATGTTTCGCGCTGTGCACATTGCCTACGTACGGTTCTGGATCCGTTTTAATTCCCTTCATCTTCGTCTTTGTCTCCGACTAGGTTGCAATTTATTTAACGAAAAATAAATACCTTAAATCTAGACTAGTTTATTACATTGAACAAATCAAATAGCCTAATCTACTCGTGGATTTTCTCACGAGAAAAATAAATCCAAACGAGTCGAATTAAAAACTATTCATTCATACGCATGAAAATAAAACACATTAAATACCATGACAATTGGATACCTGCAAAACAGATCTAGCAATTCTACTATCCAATTTCAATTTAATGTCCAACAATTTAAATAACAATTTAAAAAATCAGAGCTCGAAACCAGAGCTCTGATACCAGTTGTTGGGATAAATGGGGTGCCCGAATCTATTCGAGGTGATTATTTAAATACATATTTAAATTAAACAGTTAATTAATAGCATGAATTAATCCTAAATTAATTCAACATAATAATAATCAACATGTGTACACATAATTCATGTAAATTCTAAACATGCGGACTAGGAGTTACAGAATTACTAACCTTTTGATGTATCAAACAGATGAATCAACCCAAGAGCCTTCCCAAATATATCCCCAAAGTCCACGTGCGTTATCCGGTGGGAAGATTTCAACGAACGATTTTATTGGAGAGAAAATAAAATATTTTGCTACCACCTTTGTGGATTTCTAATATTTCCAACACATGGAATTACACTTGGGAATGAAGAGCTCATCCCCTATAAATAGGGAGGAGGGGGGGACGAATATTAGGGTTTGAAAATAGGGAGAAAATCTCTCCAAAAAATCTTGAATATATCACCTATATTCTTTTATCCTTAACTAAATTTTCCATAAAAATCTCCTTCCCCTCTTCAACCTATATTTTCGAAAATTACACTAATAAAGGAGTCAAGATTTGACTTCTTGAATTTATGAGATAATTATGTATTCCTACAATTATCTCTTTCTATAAATTATCTACAAGAAAATCAAGACAATCTTTTCTTCCTTTAATAGACAAAAAATTCGAAAATTACTATTTGAAATTTAGCAAGAATATTTTTTTCTCTCTCTCATTAATTGGACTTTATTTTGGGCTTTTTTGGGGGGGGCCTTTAGGAGAATTAAGATTGGACCTTCAATGGACTATGAAGCTATAATATTTTGGGCCAAATATTATTCAAGTCCATTAATATTAATTTACTCCACTATAAAATTAATATTGAACTATCCATCTTAACCCATATTATGATTTCACATATAACATGGCTCCCGGTCATTATTTCACGCGTTTAAGATTATCTTAGTCCATTAATTAATTAAGCCACTGAACAAGCTTTATATTAATTAATATCTTTGTCCTTGAAGTAAAGACAGCTCAACGTTATTATCCATGCCGGAAATAAATTTCCACTTGCAAGATTTGGCATGATAAAGGATATGAGCCCACCAAGGGGACAAATCAAGCAAGACGTACTTGTACGCGATTCTTCATATTAAATGTCAGCAATCGTCATGTAATTAATAATATTGCCCAAGATATAAGGTATCGAATCGTATTGACTCTCTTCCCATCATAAGTCAAAGCAATAGTTATTAACTTCACATGATCCTATTTAAGGGACGGGGATTAAGAAACAACGCACCACTGAGGTCTAATTCTTGTATATTCAGTACCGAAGAATTTGTCCTCCTGTAGGTCCTCATTCAGCGCACCCAAATGCGCTAGTGTGATCCCTTGGTCAAGACAGGCCAATTTGGGTCTCACACTTCAACCTTTCATGATGGTTCATTCATTTCCATATGGGTTGTGAATTCGTACTTAATTACGAGGGCTGTTAATTTGATCTTCAGTGATCGGGTATTACCAAATTAACTACAACGTAATACGTACTGTCTTATTGAACGGGTTTACAATAAACATATATAACATTCATTCATATTTAATGCAACAATGATTAAATATTTATTTCAGCAAATAAATAAGAAACATCAGTTTGGTTATACAAAGTAAAAGCATACTTTTCAGTATAACCCCAACATTCCGCTCTTGTCCATTTGGTAAAATATTCGACGACGATCATAGTGTACTTAACCCCCGCCGTATCCGTGGAGAAAGGGCCAATATGGTTGATCCCCCATTTAGTGAATGGCCAAGAACTGTAAACGGATACAAGTTCTTCGGCTGGGGTTGAGCGGGGCATACACTTGTCATTTATGACATGTTCAAACATAAGTGTTTGAATCCTTTTTCAGTGTGGGCCAGTAGTATCCTTGTCTGTCCATCTGTCTGGGTGCCAGATGCTCCTCCTTTATGGTTTCCGCAAACTCCTGAGTGAATCTGTACTGAGATTTGGTGGTCTTCTTCAGGGGTGATACATCTCATTAATGGAAGCGATAAACTTCGCTTGTACTTTGTTTTCGGGAAGGGTACCATTCTGTAAGTATCTTAGAGTTGGAGTCATCCATGTTTCTTATTCGATTTTCATTTGGATGATCACGGCCCTCGGAATTGATGGCGAGCAGGTTGTGACGACCACAATGTCAGTTGTGTTGGTTACCCCCTCCGCTGTTGTCAATCTTGCTAAAGCGTCGGAAAATGAGTTGCCTGCTCGGGAAAGTTGTTCGATGTAAACTTGCTCGAATTGCTCATTTAGTTGCTTGGCGAGCAATTGGTACTGTACCATCTGATCGCCCCGTGCCTCATATTCGCCTAATACTTGGTACACAATTAATTTTGAGAGTCATTTGTATACCATCGACCTTCACGGTTCCCTAATGACATAGCCATGTGTAGGCCGCCGATCAGAGTCTTGTATTTGGCCTCATCATTTGGTCGCCCTCGACCCTACGGGTAAGCCCACCTTTGTTTTCTTTTGTGTTTATGCTTGTTTCCATTATTCTACTAGTCTAATTCTGAAACTCTCCTCCAAGTTTGCGATAACCAGGCCATCTCTGACGCCGGATTTGATGAACTACTTATGCTCCCTCATAGTCAGTGGCCTTCCAGAACTGCCCAACCATATTCAGCGATCTTGTGAGACTCTAATTTAGTCGTAAACAACCGACCTCGAGGAAGCGCTCGATGGTCTGTCGTCACTAGAGCGGATACGATTGGGTTTAGTTCATTAAGGCCAATCAGATGCCCTCTGTACAGCAAGGCGTACACTCTCGGCCGATCAGTTGGGACTTGTGTGATTTCTCCCATCTCCCTGAAAGAGTGAAAATTGGGGACCCCCTCTCTGACGAAGAGGATGCCGATCTGAAATATGAACCAAAGAGGGATCCAACCTGATCAGATCCGCAAAGGAAAACAGGAGGATTGCGGCGAAACGGGCAAACAGAGCGCTCCAGATGATGATGGCAAGCACAACGCTCCAGATGGTGATGACGAGCAGAGCGCTCCAGTTGGTGGTGACAAGCGAGCGCTCGGATAGTGATGGTGGTGACGCTCCGGATGATGATGGCGGCGAGCGCTCGGATGGTGGTGATGAAGCGGATGATGATGGCGAGCAGTGAAGACATAAAAGGCTCGCTCAGTACTTCTCTCCCGTTGAGCCCGGATACCGGATCTTTTACTTGATGATTTCTGTAAACTTTTTGGGTTTTGGCTCAGGGTAGCTTCTTGTGTTTGGCTGTTCGTAGCCTCCTTTTGTGACTCTGACCGGAATGGCCGTTGTTATGCTTCGAACTTCTAGATGTTGTTTATTTACCTCTGTTTTCTTGGTCGTTAGTGCCCCTTACTTTTTCTGAATAAATCAAACATGATATGTGCTTGTGTTCAATCTGACTTCGGTTTTTGATTGTCTTGCATTCAGATTGGTTGTCTTGGTGCAACCAAATTTTATCGGTCATGATCGACTTATTTTGCCGCGATCACTTCTTACTCGGGTCAACTTATTTAGCCGCGGCCCCGTACCCAATGCTTGCTTTTCTGCAGGCAAAATAAGTATGAATTCTGTCTCCAGGTGAACACAAGGCTCGGCACGTTCGTCTTTGGTGCTCTGGTCATCCTACTTGGGGGCGACCATTCGGGGCACGGCCAGGTAAATAAACATTAAGTAGGAGTTCTATGCTATTATATTTTTTACAACTATTCTATTACATAGACATTTAGGTTTCACTGAGGAGCTATGATCAACCCCCGGTGCTCGTCTTCAATCTCCATCGGGTCAAAACCTGTGCGAGGTTTTAAGTTTGGAACTTCACGATCAGGTTGCTGGACTACATGCCCATCGGGTGAATGTACATTCATAGGGTCGGGGGCTCGCCAGGTTGGTACGGATTTTTTGTTCGGCCCTACCCCTTTATTTGATAAAATTGGCATCTTGTAGCATCCTCTCGCCGGCCCATTATCCGGCGGATTATATTGATTTCTTGCCCCTCCGGGGCTTTGTCCATATTCAGTGGCTCCTTTCGTTGGCAATCCCAACTATCGGCGGAATTCCTCTAGATCGTTGTCTGATTCCTCCTCTTGATCGATGTTTGATACTTCCTCTGCCTTACACTTTTTCTTCTGGTCGCCCCACCTTTCATTTCGGGCATCTCTGCTCGCCAGTTTGTTGATATATCGGGTAAGGCGGTTCTCCTCGTGTAGCTTCCAAAGTTGTCGAAGAAGGTCGCGACATTCATCGGTATTGTGCCCGATGTATTCGTGGTATGACCAGAACTTGGAAGCGTTTAAGCGGTTTCTATTCTTCATGATTCTCCGGGGTTTTTCCAACATGCCCCTGTCCTTGATCCGATCGTACACCGTTTTGACAGACACCCCGAGCAGATCTGGAGGGAGTGCATTTCGGTTCCTTCGTTCGAAGGCTCGAAAGTAACTGAGGGCTTGTACCTCCCTTCTCATGTTGGTCCTCTTCCGGCGACCACCTTTCTGGTCGCCCCTTCCTGGTCCGCCCAAGACTGGGCTCTCAAGTCCTGTATGATTATGATTTTGTCCACCAGTTCATGGAAATCGGCATACGTATTTGGTCGATGTTCCTTCCCGAGATTTGGGTGCCGATTACCACCAAGACGGTCTTTAATGGATAGCCTCAAACGTCCAAACACCAATTGTCGTGACTCTTGAGGCTGTTCTTCATCCGACAAGTCGTCGGCCTTCTTGTCGGTTTGCTTCCGGGTGGCCCGCTCTTTCTGGGCCCTCAGTAGGAAGGTGATGGCTTTCATCGTGGCCGCAGGATCGTTGGCGATATCTTTAAGATTGGTGGTTTCGAGTCTGGTTTTCCCGAGGCTGAGGTTGAGCATCTTCTTGTTGAGGCATTCTATTTTTTTTTTGGTAAGTGTTTGGATTGGGTGTTTGTGTTCGTCGTGGCACCCTCCTTCTAACGTCAATTGTTGATAGTCGTCTTATGTGGAAATTATGATGTGGTTGTGTTGAGTGACAACTAATCAAACAAAATAGGTTGTGTCGAACACCGAATGTGCGTGGCGAGCACAAAAGCGTGTGTGGAGAGCAAAAGTGTAAAGTAAAGTGACAACAAGGATTTGATGACCCAGTTCGTCAGGATTGACTACGTCTGGGGGCGTACCAAGCCAGGATTATATTATTAGTGATTTGGGGGTGTGTCGAGCACAATGTACTTGTGACGAGCACAATGGATATATGGGATGGATTGCTGGTACAAGAGTTGTATAAGGCAATTTCCCAACCCACTTTCTAATCTTTGAGGGTCTATTTATAGAGTTATGGTAAGCATGAGCTGCCTTGTCAAGTATGAGCTGTTGATTTCTTGTCATGCAAGTGAATACGTGGGGTTGCCACGTTTCCCATTACGCATCCCTGGTTGACATCTGTCTTTGTCTGCTCAAGAAGCTTCCGACTTGTCGTCCAGGTGGTATTGACTTAGCAGGTGACCTGGGCTTCTTGTTCGATGTTCCATGCTAGTTCTTGAGGATCTCATCTTGTTCGTCTAGTCGACGCGGCTGATCTTCCCTTCTCTGTTCGTCCGGAAGGTGGGTCCGCAGATCTTCCCTTCTTTGTTCGACCGGAAAGCATGTCTGCAGGTCTTCTCTTCTCTGTTTGTCGGGCGTTCTGTTCACCAACTTCATGTGCTCGCCCTACTCGCCCGGTGCTCTGCTCGTCCGGGGCTCTGTTCCCAATCGATCATTTTGCTCGCTTGGGAGATGCGGCCTTAGGCCCAGTGAATTCGTACTTTCTGCTCGCGATCGCGGGCTAAATGAGTTTAGTACTTTCTGCTTGCCCTGGTTCTTGCTCTCTTTACTCCTCTGCTCGTCGGATGAGCAGGATTTCTTTATGTATTAAGAGGACGAGCTCCTTGACGAGCATAGGGTGATGGTCAGGATGCTCGTAGGGCGAGCAGGTTGTCCACCAGGTTAAGATGTATATGTCTGATGAGCTGACAAATGCTTCTGTCTATGGTCCATGTGTTCGTCCAAACTAGTGTGGCATGTGCTCGTCCACTTGTTTATTTGGTGGACACGTGGCAGGTGGTCTTTGACCGGTAGCTGATCGGTTACAACACATCACAATGTTAGGTAGAGCTAGCAAATGTCTAACTAGATCAATTATCATTTATTATTATGAAATTTATAATATATAGTTATATACGACTAATAATATATAAGAAAATGTTATTATATTGAAAGATATATAGAATTCTTTGCAAACAATACTCTCTTGATATATAGATGATATATCTTTAAACTTATATTACACTTTTCCCAAATAAAATGACTAGCACATTCTCATTTTTAATTTATTTTTTATAATAAAAATAAATATATGTAGAATAGCTCAAGCGGTTAGAGCACTACTATCTATGTCGTTGTTAGAATTTAATTTGCAATTACAACTAAATTGATAGAAACGAAATTAAATAACACGGATTTGGTTACCCAATTCATCATAAATGACTATTTTTACGGGCATTATATTGGGGTTAAACGTTCCCCAACAACTACCAAGCCAGGAGATTTACTAATATTTCGGTGATAACAAATACAATGAATCAAATAGGTATTTATAGGTGAAACTGGGTCAAAATCCTAAAGGCCTATCGTGGTCGAACACTGCGAAAAAGGCCCCAAAATTTGGATCACCGAGAAGTTGGGACGTGAAACAGTCGACCAAACTCCATAACCCAACAATCTCCCACCTGGAGACTGATTCCAAATGTAACTAATCTCCTCCATTCTTATTGATAACTCACTGTTAGTAGTGACAAGCCTTCATCTCAGTTTCCAAGGCCCGTTGAAGTCATGCATAACTTCAACTTCTCTAAGGTCACAACCTTAGTCAACATATCAACAGGATTCTCACTTCCTCAGATTTTTATTAGCTGCAATATCTTATACTTAATGAGGTAACGAATACCTCAACTCAATATGTTTCGTTCTCGAGTGAAAAGCTGGATTATTTACTAAGTGAATAACACTTTGACTATCACTGTAGAGAATAATATCATTTGGTTCCTTCCCCAATTCAAGCAAGAGATTCTGCAACCATACCATCTCCTTACTAGCCTCATTAACTGCTAAGTACTCTGCCTCTGCAATAGACTGTGCTACGATCTTCTGCAATTTAGAAGCTCAAGAAATTGATGTACAACCAAAAGTAAATACATACTCGATTGTACTCCTCCTTTTGTCAAGATCACTAGATGTTAAGTCTGCATCAACATACCCTATCAATTCAACACTTTTACCTTCAAAACATAATGCTCTTACCTGGATTATCCATAAATCGGCTACCTGCTCCCACCGCATGTGCAATATCTGGTCTTGTACACATCATAATGTACATCAAACTGTCAATTATTGAAGCGTATGGAGTTTTCTGCATGTAGGTTCGCTCCTCTTCGCTATTAGGTGAGTCCTTGTTGGAAAGCTTGAACTGACTTCCCAACGCGACACGAACTGGCTTCGCACCTTTCATACTAAATCTCTTCAAAACCTTCTTTATGTATTCAGCCTGTGAAAGATACAACTTTCCTGCCACCCTATCACGATCGATTCACATACTTAAGATTTGTTTGGCCTCTTCAAGGTCCTTCATGGCAAACCTATCAGACAACTGCTTATTTAGCTTGCTCACTTCTCGAGTACTAGAGTTTGCATAATTAGAAAAAAATTCTAAATTTTGTACACATTTAGAATGATTCAGTTAAAACAAGTTACATTTTTCAATATAACAAATTGCAAAATTTTAAAATACACTATAAATATTAAATATACTTGAATGCAAATGAGACCCACTCTATAGACCATCCTAATAGAATAAAATGTTGAAAATAGGTTGATGAAAATCCTTTTTTTAACCTTTGTTTTTATCACACAAAGACACAAAAAAAGAAAATAAAAAAGACAAAATAAAAGGAGTGGATCTCATGTGCATTCAAATACACTATGTATTCATAGTTCATTTTAAAATTGTGCAACTTGTTATATTGAAAAATACAACTTGTTTGCACTGAACTATGCTACTATTAATACGAAAAAAATAGTTACACATTTCAGTATAAACAAGTTGCATCATTCAGTATAACAAGTTGCACAATTTTAAAATGTATGCACAGTGCACCTAGATGCATATCAGACTTAGCCAAAAAAAATTAAGTTTGCAATTGATATGGTGAATTATTTGAAAAAATGCAGAAGATTCTCATATGTAAAGCTTATTTAAATTTTACAAATGTGTATTTATTAAAATTAAAATTTAGTTCTTTCATATAAAAATTATTCAATTTTTCCTATGAAATTTTCTCGTAGTATGAAACTAATATCATTACACTTATAAATTGATACCACTATTTTTATAAACTAATATTAATAACATTTTGATATTATAATATTAGCTTATAAATGTAATGGTCTCAGTTGATAAATGTAGTGATATTTATTTGTAAGCGTAATAATCTCAATTAATAAGTGTAGTGCGATTAATTTATAAGTTTAACTAGAGATTTACCCAAAAAGTTATTATCATAGATGCAAAAAGCATGTATAAATAATTTAGGCCAAATCATCAATTCTAGTCCATCTTTTTTTTTTTTTTTTTTGTCAAATTCAGCACATATTTAACTGCCACTTTTTCTCTATCATTTTTTTATAACAAAATTATATTTGTACATTATAATATTTATTAAAGCTATCACATAATTTTTCTCTTTATCAAATTATAAATATATTTTTTATAAATATAATCAAATTATAGTTATTAAGATAATTAAAAGTAAATCACAGATTACTTAATCAAATTTTAAAAGTAATGATTAAAAATATTTTGTCAAAAGTTAATAAGATAATCATCATAATTAAAAAAATATATTAGAAGGAAAAGAACTAAATATAATACTATTTTTTTATTCTTTTGTGATTTTAAGGGGTTTATTAATTTAGTCAATTCTCATATTAATATATCACTTTTCCCATCAATAATTTTTGTAAATTTTAAAACTCATTGTTAAATGACTGCATGATCATGAGTTGGGAACGAAAAGAGAAATAGAATTGGGGTTTTTGGTATCAGTGGAGAAGAGGGGTTTCGAGTCCATGTATCTGAATGAGGGCTCGCTCAGGTTAAAGGAGTCTCAGGATACGCCTGAGTGTAATTATTTAGAACGAGGGACCTGAGTCTCAGGATACACCTGAGTGTAATTATCTGAACGAGGGGCCTGAGTCTCAGGATACGCCTGAGTGTATTTATCTGAATGAGCAGAATCTGCCTGAGCCAAATCCACCTGAGTGGATTTATCTGACTGAGCCAAATCCACCTGAGTGGATTTATCTGACTGAGCCAAATCCACCTGAGCCAAATTCGCCTGATTGTAATTATCTGAACGAGGAAAAGTTGGGCTTCTCAATGTTGGGCCCAGACATTTAGAATGATCTAGAATCTCCATTATCTATTTTAATTCTGCATTAAATTTATCTAAGGAATATCCATCTGTGTGTGGACCCCACTGTTTGTTACAAATACGGCTGCGGCCGATGAATGAGATATCAGAAAAAATTACACTATTCTCTCTCCTCTAAACTATCTCTCTTCCTATCTAATTCTCTCTCTCCCAATTTCTTCAAATCTTCATCTCTCGATCTCTTATTCTCTTCCTCTATATGCAATTTACCTTCTTATTTCCAGAAAATTATACAAAAATATGGATTATAGTGTTGGTAGCGCTGGGATCGCTACAATTGGTATCAGAGCCAACTATTCTCGGGTTGTGGGTTATGAACCTAATCAACGGCTCAAGGAGGAAAAGATCTTCCATGAAGGCGATTTAATTGATGATTCAAGAACTGCAATTGGAATAGGGTTTCAAGGTGGAATTAAGAGTCAATTTGAATCTATTAGTGCGATGGACGTGAATCAACCTAAGTGAGCACCTGAATCATCGTCAAAGGACAACAACAATTTCAGGAATATATTGCAGTGGGAAAACCAAGGTATTCAAGCTATGAACCCCTTACCTAAAGTCGATTTCCCCCATTTTGATGGTACTCGTCTTAGGCTTTGGATCCTCAAATGCAATGGGTATTTTAAATGTATTCCTAACATAATGGATTCACAAAAAATCACGCTAGCGTGTGAGCACTTTGAGGGTGAGGCAACACATTGGTGTCAAAATTCCAGGCTAAAACAAGTAGATATTACATGAAAACAATTTTTAGAAGTGTTATCTGCTAGATTTGAGGGATGGAAAGAAGCTAAAATTAATTCAGAATTTGATAAATTAAGGCACAGTGGTTCTTACTCAGATTATGTAGAAAGATTTGTAGAATTTAAGGTTGGGTTGCTACTATTGAACAACAGGGATTTTTCTGAAGAGTATTTTGTTGCTAGTTTTATTAATGGGCTCACTGAAGAATCACAAGCTTTCATCAAAAAGTTTGAACCAATCACCTTGCAACAAACAATTGAGCTAGGAATGAGGTATTTGGAAACTATTGAAGCCATCGCAAAAAAGATAACTATTGAAGAAGAGGAATTATCTTATATTGAAATGACAGGGGATTCTGATACTGAACTTCCTCCTTATCAGTTGGAAGAAATCCAGATTCGCTTGTATTTGATAGCTTTGAAATCTGAGGTCTATCAGAGTACTCCTCAATTAGAAGGTTTGCTAATTAGTGAATCCCAAGATGTTTTGGAGGCATCCAAAGGGTTTCAACCTATTGAATGTGAGGCGAACCTTTTGAATTGTCATTTGAAGTTTCACAAAGAAAAATATGGCCAGATTCATTTGATTGCATCAGCTACTTCTGGTCTGAGTCGCTATCATGATGACTTTGATATTGTTGTTGTTGACGAGGATTTGGAAGAAATTAGAGTGGGATTAGAAAAAGACTATGAAAGAATCAAGCAACACATTCAAGATAAGGTGGACGACGAAGAGTTGCTGGAATTCGTGGAACTCAAGGATCATACAAGCTTGATTAAACTTGTTAATTCCGGAAGTGAGTTTTCGGAAGGTGAGGCAACTATCTCAACTTCTTTTCTTGAAGCTAGAAAATTAGTAGTTATTAAGGGATCCTCAATGATACATTCAACTGCAAATTTAGTTCTTATTGGACTTGTTGATAGTGGAGGGAATGAATACTGTGGAGGAACTTGTATCAGGAGTGATGTTGAACAAGGGAATGCTGAGTTGCTTGGTGAATTCGGTAGTAGCAGCAGATATGGAAATCTGGGTGGAGGTGTTATTGTGATAGGAAAGGATCAGAAGCCATTGCCTATTGTAGAATTGGTGTATCTAGCTGGTTGTGATGTTTATGAATTAGTTAGGTTGATTAGCCGAGTTGTTGATTTCATTAGTTTGATATCGCTTGAGTTTGGTGTTGGAAAGGTTGCAGATGAAGAGATAGTTAAGATGTTTAGAAGTTTTGGGGTTGCTAAATCAAGAAGTGATATTGTTCAGGGAAGCTCAGAAAAATATGCATATTATGTGGAAAATTATATTAGGGGTGATAAAATTGGTGGCTGGAAACCTCAACCTGTTCCAGGCCTCAAAGATGTTCGATTAGTTAAGATAGCTAGTGGTGGATATCATTCTCTTGTTTTGACAGATAAAGGAGAAGTTCTTTCTTGGGGTCATGGTGGGAATGGTCAACTAGGAAATTATACAGAAATATGCAATCTATATGCAACTTTTATAAGTTGTACTCGATTTAGATCCTTGGGGACAAGGATCTCAAAAACGGGGGAGTATTGTCATGATCATGAGTTGGGAACGAAACTTGAAATAGAATTGGGGTTTTTGGTATCAATGGAGAAGAGGGATTTCCAAGTCCATGTATCTGAATGAGGGATCGCTCAGGTTAAAGGAGTCTCAGGATACGCCTGAGTGTAATTATCTGAACGAGGGACCTGAGTCTCAGGATACGCCTGAGTGTAATTATCTGAACGAGGACTGAGTCTCAGGATACGCCTGAGTGTATTTATCTGAATGAGCAGAATCTGCCTGAGCCAAATCCACCTGAGTCAAATCCACTTGAGTGGATTTATCTGACTGAGTCAAATCCACCTGAGCCAAATCCACCTGAGTGGATTTATCTGACTGAGCCAAATCCGCCTGATTGTAATTATCTGAACGAGGAAAAGTTGGGCTTCTCAGTGTTGGGCCCAGACATTTAGAATGATCTAGAATCTCCATTATCTATTTTAATTCTGCATTAAATTTACCTAAGGAATATCCATCTGTGTGTGGACCCCACTGTTTGTTACAAATACGGCCTGCAGCCGATGAATGAGATATCAGAAAAAATTACACTATTCTCTCTCCTCTAAAATATCTCTCTTCCTATCTAATTCTCTCTCTCCCAATTTCTTTAAATCTTCATCTCTTGATCTCTTATTCTCTTCCTCTATATGCAATTTACCTTCTTATTTCTAGAAAATTATATAAAAAATATGAATTATAGTGTTGGTAGCGCTGGGATCGCTACAATGACGTAAACCACTAATTCTTTTTTCATCTTGTACGATTTTAATTTGATTGTCGGACCTCGAATTGAGAAAAAAAAAAATCAATAAAGTCTTGAATTAAGAAATAAACAAAAGTTGAATTTTGAGTGAAATATTAATAAAAATGAAAACCAAGTATAAACCTGAAACAAATTTTTTTATCCTTATATAAAATACTTCTTTTTTTTTGAAAGGCAATATATAAAATACTTCATTTACTTTCTCTTTTTCCTTTTATTTGGTTTGAACTTTTGAGGTCAAAAGGTCATTTAATCAAAATTTGATTATTGAAGCTAAATTCCCTTAATAATATTACAAACTTTACATAAAATTGATTACTGAAATTTACATTTATTTTATTATTATCTTTTTTTTGACGGATAGATGGATAATCTATTACAGTGAGTTCCTTCTTCTACATTACACATTTTTTCATCTTGCTATCAAACATGACCGCAATTACACCTTCTTTAATCCAATATTGAGGACAGTGGAGGTCAACGCTCGGTCGCTTATAGCATTTTCGAACATGGTAGATACTGTGCACTAAGTTTTCGAGCTCAACAATAACCCTATAGATTACAGAGAATACCCAAAGAGAGTGAAAAATCCCCATTTAAAAGGGAAAAACATGTCTCTAACCCAAATCTTTTTTGGTCTTAGGTAGTAGTGCTCTAATCACTTAAACTAAGTCACTTTAACATTTAATTATCATCCTAATGACTCAATTGTTAGAAAGTATTATTATAATAATAAAATTAACATATTGTCCTCAACTTCACTATAAATCGAGCAGTTAATCGCATACAATTATACAAGAAAAACAGAAAACACAACAATTCTCTTAAATACTTATCAAAAGACATCACATGGCAAGCATTACTACAACCTTGTTCATCCTCTTCTCCATCATTTCAATTTCAGGTATATAACTCTTACATATTTCTTAAAGTTTATTTAACTTATTTGTATTTTTTTTAACAATGCACATTTTTTATATTCTTAAATCCAATCACAACTACGAGATTGAAAATCCATTGGATTTTCGAGAGAGTCCAACTATAAGCACTAATTATTTGCAAATTAAAATACAATACTATCAACTACAAAAAATTTGTGTTGAAATTGAATTTCATAATTCTATCAACATTGAACTTTATTTTTAAAAAATATCATTTTTAGTCTTGTAACTTCGGAAAGTTCCATTGTTAATCCTATAATTTTTTACTTTTTTGGTTTTATAAGTCTTAAACGTGTCAATTTAAGAATTAAAAAGTTACAGAACTAAAAATAATATTTTCCGACTCTATTCCCTCTCTCTCTATATATATTTTTAGGTGTACACATGGCAGAAAATGTTGAAGCTGGTATGAAGGGGACTCCATGCCAAGGTGGGATTGGATTCACTTGCACGAATGATGATTTTTGTGACCTCAATTGCAAAGTCAAGTATCCTGGCCCACGTACTAAAGGAGTTTGTCAAAGATTCCCAAATATAACACCTGTCTGCTGGTGTATTTATGATTGTTAAAATTATTAGTTGACATGTTCAAATAATAATAATAAAAACAATAATAGTAGTAAAATTTTAAAAGTAGTAATGTTCAATTTCCCTGTTTATTTGCTTTTAATGATTTTAGATTGCTAAATTTTGTAAATTTGTATTATTTCGAGTACTTCTCATATCCAAGAGTAAATTTTGTTTACCAAAAAAAAAGGAAGAGAAAAACTAATTATAAGGAACGGCATAACTAAGTAGGATACTATATTTCTGGTCTAGTGAATTTTGACTCATATAACCGTCTCATATTTTTGCCATTATATAATTTAAGATCAACCTCCACATTGTAATTAATAAGTTATATTTTTTTTCGATCTCGTATTAAGAATTTATATCTCATTATAAATATAAACTTCTTATTAAACTCCACCCTCACAATTTACATATTTACAGAAAATGTCATTGTTTTTGAGATTCACCCATATATTTAATCAAACTATTTTATTTACTTTATACATAAAAATTTACAAAATAATTCTTCAACATTATACTCATTATATTCTTTTCTTAATTTACGTGCCCAAAAATTCTTGTGTGTTGTGGGATTGAGAGAATACGCAATATATTAATTTTGGTAGGAAAACTTTATACTACCTCCGTCCCGGAATACTTTTAGATTCTTTACTAAAATTTTATTTTAGCAGTTTTTTATTACTATTTGAAATGATAAAGTAATTTTTAAAAATGCGTTTGTTTTTCGTTCAACAGAATTTTTTAGAATGAATTTTTTATTACTATTTGAAATGATAAAGTAATTTTTAAAAATGCGTATGATAGAAAAGGGAAAAAACTATCATACTCCACCTTAAAAGTCATTTTATTATTTCAAATACTAATAAACAACTCGCACGCAAAAATACGAACAAAAAGTAAGTGTGTTAAGTCTTCTGGAACGGAAAGAGTATTATTTATGAGATCTAAATTCAACGAGATGGCAAGCGACGGAGATAGAATTTAAGATCAGGAAACAGTGGTGTTAATTTATAAGTATATATATATATATATATATATATATATATATATATATAATATTATTATGTTAATGTTAATGTTATAATATTACTAAATAAAAGTTTATACTGCGAACAAATTTCACAGTAGACTAACTCATATGCATAAAGTTGATAAACTGTTTTCAATAGTAAATAACCATAAAATTTCAATGTTGGCAACATTAATCCGTTACAAGCAGTAGGGACAAAAGACACAATCACACAACTGCATACATATTGAAACAAGCTAGAAATGAACTTAGGCTAGCTAGAACAAGCTGCTAAGGCTCTTTAATTGATAATAAAAGGACGCAGTTTTTCTTTGTTTGAAATCCATGATAAGTTTAGGCAGATATTAATTAAGCTCAGCAATACAAAGCCATTGTCCAACAAAAACAGCATCACAGTTGATATTGGGATTAATGGCCAGGAAATCTTTGAGAGAGAGACCGAATAATTGTGCGATCGACGAGCACGTGTCCCCGCTCTCTGCTCCGACCACCGTGTTGCAAGCTAGAGATGCCTTTTGTATCCCTCTTCCAACTGCATTCATAATACATATGACGTGTATTCAATAATAAAATAAAATACGTGATTGAAATAAAGAAAATTATAATCGTGATTTTGTCACGAAATTTATGCAACATTGGCCACTACTGGCCTAAATGAATAAAGTTGAGTCAATGCTCAAACTCGACTCAATTAGAAAACTTGATTTAACGTGATCCAATTCGAAATCGAATGGATGGTAAACTATAGAGGGGTAATTCAAACTCAACTTTATATGATAATAAAATTTAATTATTTACATTGGTATATATATGTTCATAAATAATTTATATAGCTAGTAAAATAATTTAAGCTCACGGGACTAGTACACTATATGTATAATGAGCTCGAACAATTAAATAAGGGCAAAAAAGAGTTTGTCCCTATAAATATTGAAAGAAACTTACAGCTAACAGGCATGCTCTCGGATATCATGAGAAGGAGAGTGAGAGCAAGAACCAATTTGAAGACACATGTGTTACTAATTTGAGCCATACCCACAGATTAATCCTATTTAATTATGTATCTTAATTATGATAATTAAGAAGTGAGTAGGATTAATGAATAATCAAGGGCGCTTAATGTGAGTATTTATAATTAGCTCCAACACATTGGAAATACCGATATGCATATATTAAAGGCAGATTTGTAGCTTGTGCCGTTTCTATAGACTACTATAGTACTGAAATTTGATAATATTTTGTTAATTAATTAGTATGATTATTAATATCATAAACAAACATGCAATTTCGAGCAAACAAAAGTTAATTTATAAATTAACTTTGCCGGCAAAGCAACTTTGTGTCAAAGTGTTGTTTTGTATATAATTTTTTATTTTGTCTCGCCAGTTTATATCACAATATGGTCCAATATTTGTAGCATGTGAAGTATAATATCGGCAAAAATATCAAAACACTGCTACCATAAATTAGTACAATTTATGGCATTTAGTTTTTTTAATTTCGTGACTTTGTTTCGTTTTGAAATTGATCCCGATTATTTTGACTTTTTTATTTTGGTTCTGTAAGTTATTAAAAAAATTAAAATTGGTCCTTTAACATGCTGTAACAGGTCACCAAACAGATAACCGCTATATATATAATTATTTTATTTTTCTTTTAATTTCAAAATGCCACCTAAACGTTTTTAATCCTAATAATTTTGTGTCGAGATTTTTCTGCATACTTTTTTAGGGAGGAAGAGTGATTTTCTACGTATTTTGGTTTATTTTTCAGTCAGTGTAGACCCAGTAAACTGATCTGATTCATTTTGTCTTTTAATATACAAATTGTTTTTAGACCTGGTTGAAAACCCGACCAAAATTATTAGGATTGAAGAAGTTCAAGTGGACGCTTCGAAATTAAAGGAAAAAATAAATAATTATATATGTGGCGGTTACCTGCTATAGCAGGTGAAAAAACCAATTTTAAATTTTTTAAAAATTTATAGGATCAAAATAAAAAAATCAAAATATTTGGGACCAATTTCAAAACGATACAAAGTTACTGAACTATAAAAAACTTAATCCCCGATTATATTATCCTTAAAGTTATAAAAAAGAAATTGTATTGTATAATATACTGATAAACTACAAACAATTAATATCAAGCACATGCAATCTTCTGATCTTCATCCAAACAAAACAAAAATTCCAATTTTTAAGACAAGGAAAATAGGAGAAAGCGAGGAGCACAAAGAATCATATGCCTTTTCAAACTTTAGATCTTTCAGGGCCAATATAAAGGGAAATATTTTGAATTATTGGAGTCGAGTGAACGGTTATTGCTTGTAGAGTGAGAAATTTCATTTTGAAAGACCCAATTGCTAAATAAATGAGATGATTTTTTATATTGACAAAGTATAGTGTGAACAAGTTTCACGGTGAAAATGGTTAAGAAATATGACGTATATTATTAAAGAGTGTGACTTTTTATTGTAAAAAGTGTGATGTTTTACTATAAAGAGTATTACTTATAAAAATGAAGGGTGTAACTTATATTATAGCAAAGAGTGACGTACACTACAAAAAAACTGTCATTTAGCGAGAGCGTTAACGAGGGTATGCCCTCGCTAAATTGATTTAACGAGGGAATTAGTAAGGGCTAATAACCCTTGATAATTTCCTCCTCGCTAAAGTGTAACGAGGGCAATCACAAACACTCGTTAAAGTGTAACGAGGGCAATCACAAACGCTCGATGTTAATGAGGGCACATACCCTTAGTGTTAACGAGGGCGAATGCGTCCTTGGTGTTAGCGAGGGGAAACAACCCTCACTAAACAAAAATTATAAAATTACAATAATAGAAGAGAAAATCGCGAGATTGGGAAATCGAACCCGCGACCTCTCAATTATTTATGTGCTTCCATTACCGTTTGGGCCAAGTAACCCACTTATGAAAATTTCACTTCTAATTATATATGTATCATAACTACCCTCATTAAATGAAAATTATAAAATAAATTGAATTCGCGGGACCTGGGTCTTGAACCCGCGGCCTCCTGTATCTTACATGTAAATAATTGAAAAATAAATATTAAATATTAGCATGCAAGGCCAAGATTTCGATCCCAGGACTTCTCGCCCAAAAGGGCGATGCAACTACAATTTGGCTACTAAGTAACTTATTTGTTAGTTTTTCACTTTCTAATTAATATATTTTATAAATTTTTAATAAGGGAACTATTCCTCGCTATTAGCGAGGAGACTTTGCCCTCGTTATTAGTGAATGCTATTATAGTGCTTGTTAAAGCCCTCGGTATTAATGAGAAAAAATTTATTTCTTGTTAGCGCCCTCGTTAGTAACAAGGGCTTTAAAATCCCTCATTACCTTCGAGGGTTATCGGAACCCTCGTTAAAGCCTTTGTTATTAACAAGGGCTTTTATAGCCCTCGTTATCGCCTTCGTTAAATGGCAATTTTTTTTGTAGTGGTAGTGATAACGGAAGTGTGTGACTTATATTACTAAAGAATATATCTATAAAAAAAAATCAATTTAACGGTGAACAAGTTTCACAATATATCAACTCTTTTATACGAGATGGAGCCCCACCTTAATATTTAGGTCATTCCTTTAAAATATGATGTGGGCGGAGGACCCACAAATCCATGTGCATATAGTATGTAAACGTAATTAATAGATTAATTTCTAACACATTTTTCTAAACCATTTTGAATCGTATTATATTTGGATAGAGTAAAATATCATAAGTTAAAAATAAAGTTCATAGCATGAACCAGATCTACACAATTTTTTGTAAATTCTTATAGATATTTTCGTTGATTTTCGCATTTTTTAAAGTTTAAAATAAATTGATAAATTTTATTTGATGTTAAAAGGCAAAGTATAGTGTAAACAAGTTTCACGGTGAAACTTGTTAAGAATGTGACTTTTTACTATATAGGGTGTGACTTTTTACTATAAATAGCATTACTCATAAAAGTGAAGGGTGTGACTTATATTATAGCAAAGAGTGTCATAGTGATAACTGAAAGGTGTGACTTATATTATTAAAGAGTATGTCTGTAAAAAAAAAATCAATTTCACGGTGAACAAATTTCACAGCATACCAACTCATATTTAAATGTGAAATATGAATGGTGGTGTGGCATGACAACGGTGAAGGCGGTAACGGCAACAAACTGTCTAAAAATTGCAGAGAATTGGAACCAAAAAAAAAGAAAAGAAAGGGTACATTTGGTTGTTTATTAATTAAAAATGAGAGTGTTTATTAATCATGTGGGTACCAATTAAATAATGAGAGTATTTATTAATTATGTGGGTGCTAATAACCGAACCCTTCCTCTTGTCCTTTATTTCAGCCCATTTGGGGCTTCATTTCGTTTGTAAATTCATTGGGCTTAGCCCATTTCTACTTGTGGCATAAACATTTTTGTTTGTTGCTTAGGTTATTCTTTGGCCTTTTTTATCTTGTATTTTCCTGAGGCAGGTGTGGCTAGACATTGTTTATTACTATAGCTTTTCTAATTTGTGTAATGTGTTTTGAGCTACTAATATCAATTATCACGAATACGAAATTAAACTTAATATAGCTGCCAAAGTTTCCTACACAACTTAATAGTAAAATTTATTGATAGATATATTTTAAAATTATAATTTATCAAGAGTAATATTTCTGTGAATCAGGTCTATATATGAATTCTATCACTATTACTTATAAAATTTATTACTATTTTGCATAAAAAATTTGATTGTTTAAATATATAAAACATTTTTTAAATCGTGGTAGTTTTTGTGCATAACAATGCTAATTGTTATGCATAATAGTGATAATTTTTATACATAACAATGATATTAAAAAAATCGAGTTCATGGTGAACTCGGGTTCACACAAGTTTTATTCATTTATTAATAGGTACAAAATAATTGCACATATATATATTTACAATCTCGTATGCAATCTTAACTGTGTAGGCAATTTATTTTGTACTTATTAATAAATTAATCCCAAATTTTATACCTATTACCAATTTTCCGTAACCACTTTATCTCAACTTACAACATGATCGATTTTAAGCAGGCAATACTATAAGGATCATTGAGCAACCTCGACGAGGATTTTAAAAGTGCTTCATCAACATAAAAGCATATTATTAGTACTAATTTTTTTTTATAGATAATCCCTTTCCTTTAAACTTGTATCAACATAAAAACATATTATTAGTACTAAATTTTTGATAGAAAAATCCCCTTTCCTTTAAACTTGTAACATTACCAATCTAATTATTTCAAATATATGATCATCCTTAGTATATAATAATTAATTACAGGATAACTAGCCAATTATATATCCAGGATAAAACATAAAACTTCTGTATTTATATCTTCATTAAACAGTCTAAAATCAGTTAAACTCAACCTCTGCCAATCCTCAGCTTTGAATTTTAATGGAATATTAAAGAATAAACAACAAATATAAATATTCTGCATTTTTATCAAAAACCCCCCATAAAAGAACACTACCATTACTATCTTCAACACCAGATTTCAATAAGAGAACTAGAATCACCTAACTCATCTTAAAAAATGCAATAAAAAGTACACTAATTTAGAATCTTTCCACATTCCATATATATTCAAAATATGACAAATCAATTGAATCACAGATCTCTCTACTTCCCTATGCCCCTTGTCTGTAATTGAAAAGAATAGTTAAGTTTCAAAAAGCTAAATGAAGCTCCAGAAAGACATTTTTAACCAAAGATAAATACTTCTATACACAAGTTGCACTCAATTACATTTTTAATGGTATTAGATGCTTTACTAAAAGGTATTAATTGTCTTCACTAAAAAGTATTAGTTCTAAAATCAGACTAGATAAAATCAAGTAAACCCTCCCTCTATGACGTCGTCCTCATTAGACGTCTCAGCTCCATGTTGACTCTCAAACGATGTGTTACAGCTTACGTAAGAGGCTGTATCACTATCCGCTACGTCCTACAATAGAAGAAATAAAAAATGTTATACAAAAATAAGAATAACATCAAAAGGAGGAACTTATGGATTGGACAAACCTCTGAAATCGACGTGCCACGACGATCAAGGTCCTCTGATAAGTCGTTAATGACACGAGCAATAGCAATATCACTCAGTTCAACTTCATTTGGGATGACTTGTATCTAAAAGTTATAGGAGTAAGTTTGTAAGTAATAAACATAAGATTACCAAAAAATAGAAAACTATAGAACTTGTAATTTAGTACCCGTCTTTGAGTAAGCAGTATGTAGAGCGGCAAGACGTTGTAGCTGCACAATATTTGTCCTGCTAATCTGCACAACAAATACAAAAGTATTAGTTGAACAAGCAAACAAAAAGAGTGCAGTTTTGATTTAGACAAGACAATTTCTTTTACCCCACAAACAGAGATAAAAGCAAACTTAAGTAATCAGGTTCGTTGCAAGATGGGACGCGGAATTGCCACTGAAACAAGACAAAGCTTATGAGAAGTAAGTTGAAACTCGTGAGAGCCAAAAAAAAATAAAAAAATCAAGAAATACCAGTATCCAGACGAAGGATGCAAACACAATCGATCGTGTTCTGCAATGATTAGAAAGATTTGTGTCAGTTCAATTGTAATAACTAGATCATCATCTTATACTTTAATGAAAAAGGAAAATCACATTTTAGCAAATCAAAATTAATTCACTATGCCAAAATTTTGCTAATAGATAGCGGTTTAAAACCGTTGTTAAAGGGGGGGTGTTAAAAACCACAGTTATACGTAGTGATGATAAAAGGTGCGCTGATAGACAACAATTTTTAACCAATGTCACCGGTATTTAAAATATCAGTTTTAACCGCTGTCGTAGGACAGAAAAAAACCGATGTTAAAAGTTGTTGATCGATCACAACACTTATGGCAACTACTTACACCACCTATGACAGCGGTTTAAAACTGCTGTCTATTAATTGGAAAAATTCAATCAATTCAAAATAATATTTATATAAAACATCAATCAATCATCACATATAGTTCAAAATGCACTACACATCCCTAAATATAACTATACATAATGATAATTAACAATACTAATTATATAGAAATGCCCAAACAATATTAAATTTTACCAACCTCTAAAAGGACAAAGCGAATCAATAAAAACAACAATTTTGGTCTATTGAACCAAAACTGTGCAGCACCCCCACCTACTACTGTTGCTAACACATGGTGCAATTTAGTCCCCAGAAGCAGAAGCAGCTGATTAGAGACAATAATGTGTCATTTAAAAGCAACGATGTGATAACCAAGAAATTTATCTAGTTTTTTAAATATATAACTTTTAATAAACTAAGTTAAATCAAATCAATTGCTCAGTTCCTAACAGTTCTAACTGGTAGAACAACAAGAGCTACAAGTCATTGCTATACATTCTATTTTTTCTTTATTTATTAAGCAGTATAAATAGGGTAATTTTTTTAATAATATTGTAAAATTTTATATTTTATTTAACATAAAGTTATTTTTAATCACATCTCTTAAATATATTAAATAGATGCAAATATTATATAAATTATGGGTGTACTTTTCTGTTAGATGCTCTTGCAATAAGACGATTCATAAAGTAAGTCATTAATTAATCCAAAATATTTTATTTACTATCTTCCGTATCCCCAAGTTCAAAATTCTAGATCCACCACCGTGCTCAAGTTATTTGCTTGTGTTTTGATTACTTGAAACTTATGATTTTTATATTAATTAAACTTTAAGAGAAGATTCTGCTTTTTATGCATCAACATGTGAATTACCAGATTCGAGTTCTAAGCTACACATTGAAAAATCATTCATTTCCATTTGGAACACTTACCAATAGAGATGTTAGGCGGACCAAGAAATAAAGTTTGAATCCTGAAAAATTACAAGGTTTAAATTAGTTAATCAAACGATAGGTGGTCGAGCTACATGACCATCATTTAAAGGAAATATTGAATATTTTTACTTGTTATCGGAAGCAGCGTCAAGATAAGACCAATCAACCATAGAACAAAACTGTTAATATAAAAAAAAAAAATGTTAGAAAAGCTTTCAGAAATACTGATAAACAAAATAAATGAACATTAACTATATGTTTACTTACTTGATGCTAACAGCAAGTGGCAACTCCTCATCCAGAGATTGAACAATGTTCCCGTGAAAAATGTATGTTTCTGGAAGATTGTGGGTCTGCCAGAAGTAAGAAATATAAGTTACACATGGAAGATTCAAAATTGATTGCCACAAAAAATTGACCATCCAAAAGATATAAAATTGCCCACCACTTGAAAATTTTTAGAACTTATACTTATATGTATCAAAAGTGACACTAATATCTTATACTGTAGTAAAGTGATACAGAAAATTGTCATGGACACAAGAAATTCCCCACTTTAATATTTTACAATTAATACTGTTATTAAATTAGTATCACTTCTGATGCATAACAATATTAGTAGTAAAATATTTCAAGTTGGGGAATTTCTTGTGTCTATCACAATTTTTTGTATAACTCTACTACACAATAAGGTATTAGTATCACTTCTGACACATAAAAGTATTAGTTATAAAATATTTCACGTGGGGTAATTTTATATCATTTGACCATGAAATTTGAAATTATATGTTTTAATATAAAGAAACTGAAACTTTGACATACTCTGATGAATATCCCATGGAGTGTAAGATAGTCAGCCCGAAAGATGGAGCGGCCAAATGTACGGAAGAAACACCTCTGAGTACTCAAAATATAACAAGTGTATCCAATTAGATATATATATATATATATATATATATATATATATATAAAAATTCAATCTCACTCCTAATCTAATAACTCTCTTTGTATAAATCTCAGCTCAACCCATAAATTCAATCTAAACTGGAAATTAAAAGATACTCCAAATTCATATCAAATAATCATCATTATCATAATATATGACAAGGAAAGCCAATTCCGAAGACTACTTTTGAGTTTGGTGGGTAAAGGGTCAAGCTTTCTAAGCAAATTATAAGTATTAGTAGTAATTATTAAGTTGGACTTTTTTCTAATGTCAGGAATATGACTTTGCCCTTTTTGAAATTAGATGTCTTATAAAAAATTGTCACATCATTTAACTTTGTCATGGGCGATACTGTTTCGCCATAATACAAAAATTAAATAATTAATTTTTTTGAATAAAAATGATAAAATTACTAAAATATCCTTATAACATTTTTTTAATAAAACAAATACAATATTTATAAATTAAAATAATTTAGTCCACGATTCCGAACTCGGCCCATGCGCGATCCTCCCCAACCCCTCCGCGACCTGGGTGGGTTCGGGTGGGGTTTAGGTCCGATTTGAATCCGAGTCTTGGGTCTAGTCAGAGTCCAAGTCAAGATTTGGGTTCAGGTCGAATTTGGATGTGGGTTCAAATCTGGTCTGGGTCCGAATCTGCATTTGGAACCGGATCTGGGCCCAGGTTCGGTCCGAATTCGGGGTCAGGATCAGATTTGGGTCTGGATCCGGGTCCAATCTATGTCCTGATCCAGGTCAGGATCCGGTTCATATAAATATATATTAATCCTGCTTTATTATTTCCATATAATATATATTAATCCTACACATACTTATTAAAGCCATAGCTATACATTCTATTTTTTCTTAGCTTTATTATTTCTATATAAATATATATTAATCCTACACATACTTATTAAAGCCATTGCTATACATTCTATTTTTCCTTTTATTTATTAAGCAGTATAAATAGGGTAATTTTTTCAATAATGTTGTAAACTTTTATATTTTATTTAATGTAAAGTTATTTTTAATCACATCTCTTAAATATATTAAATAGATGTAGATATTATATAAATTATAGGTGTATTTTTCTGTTAGATGCTCTTGCAATGAGACGATTCATAAAGTAATAAAATTAATATTCATCTTTTCCATTGTTTTAAACACAATTTCAAAATTATATTATGTCTCACCGTAAAATCAATTCACTCAAGATAAATTATAATAATTTATATTTTACTATTAAATCTAAAATTAATTGCAATTCTTTTTTTATAGTATATACGCCTTACCTGAATTTAGTTCCTGCGTCCGTCACTATGAAGGCGTCACTTTCTAGGTTGATAAAATTGTTGAAGAGTTGAAAGCTAGACTTTAGAGTTGGTTTTGCATTAAAAATCTCATTCGAAACTGTTTTTCTTTTGAGGATTGGTTGTCTAACCCTAGATTAGTGCAAGGTTGCTAATTTGTTGTTGTACTTTAACAGTATCCCTTATGTCGTACTTTCTGATTAATAATACTTCTCTTTTCAGATAAAAAAAAGCCTAAAAGAACTAAAAGGAAACAACCTTAGCTTACGTTTGGATAGGCAATACAAAAAAAACATTTAGCGAGGACATTAATGAAGGCATGCCCTCGCTAAATTGATTTAACGAGGGCTAATAACCCTTGACAATTTCTTCCTCGCTAACGTTTAACGAGGGCAGTTACAAGCCCTCAGTGTTAATGAGGGCAAATACGCCCTCAGTATGCTAATGTTTAACGAGGGGAATTACAAGCCCTCAGTGTTAATGAGGTCGCCCTAGTATTAGCGAGGGCAAATGTGCCCTCAATATTAGCGGTAGCGAGGGCAAATGTGCCCTCAGTATTAGCGAGGGCAAAATTGTTCTTGGTGTTAGCGAGTGAAACTGTCCTCACAAAACCAAAATAATGAAAAAACAAAAAGTCTCGCTAGACCTGTGTCTCAAACCCTAAAACTCTTGCTTTCATATGCCCCACATTTACCACTAGGTTAAGTGATTCATTCATTATATTTTCACTTCTAATATATATGTATTATATATTGTTGTATTATTAATTTTCGTATTTCGAAAATTATAAAATATAAATCAAATTCAAGAGACCAAGGATTTGAACCCGTTATATTTTGGTGCTCAATGCTCGCGGTCACCACTGGGCTAAGTCATTTATTCATCAAATTTTCAAATTTAATAAATATGTATCATATAATTTTTATAATTTTATTTTTTAATATTTAAAATCACTCATAAAACAATCACTCGAGAGTCCAGGAACTTGGACACGCAACCTCTAAGAGTCTAACTGATTCATGAAATTTTTACTTTTAATAAATACCAAAAATACCTGTATACCGCACTTACCGTACTGAAAAATATCGATTTTATCGAAATTTTCGGTATACCAAAATTTTCAGTACGGTATTGTACTGTATCGAAAATTTCGGTACGATAACGGTATGAAAATATAGAAAATTTGGTATCCCAAAATATTGAAATATTTCGGTATACCGGAAAAAATTTCAGTATACCGGAAAAATATACCGGTATATCGAAAAAAATTCGGTATACCGAAAATATTTCAGTATACCTGTATATATTGAAATTTTGGTACGGTATCAGTATGTAATATTGACATATCGAAAATTTTGGTATGCCAAAATTCGGATACCGAATTTTCGGTACGACAACGGTATGACATTTTTCGGTATCGAAAATTTCGGTACGTTAACGGTATGGCGAGGAAATTTTTGGTATGCCGTACCGTCCACCCTAGTAACAAGTGCTTTTAAATCCCTCATTAGTACCGAGGGTTATCAAATCTCTCATTAAAACTCTTATTATTAACGAGGGATTTTATAGCTCTCATTAACGTCCTCGTTAAATTATATATATTTTGTAGTCATACAGCCATTCAACATGCAATAAATAAAATTTAAATATATATATATATAAATCCAGGAAACAAAATTAGAAGATGAATGAATTAGTTAATATTTTCTGGCCATTCAATTAAAACTAGCCAATAGATATAAGAATCTCATAATTTAATCATCGATTTGGTATTGTGTGAATCAGTTTTATCATTTTTCAATTAATACCTTTTAATAAAACAACTAATAGTGTTAATGAAATAGCTAGTACTGTTAAAAAATTCACACAAAATGCAATTTGTTGTTTGATTTGTAGAAAAGATGTGAATTGAAGGATGTGATAAATTTCTTAAAACCACAGGTGATGCAACAACTTACACATGAATCCTTTTCTCAGGTTGTTTTCTTGGAGTTGTGATTCTCTGCAGGTTGTTTCTTTTCCCTCAAAATAACTCAAATCTCGTCTTGGAGCTGGTATTCAATAAAGGGTAATTAGGGCTATAGATGCAGATTAATTGGGAGATTTACTGCTTCCTTTCTGTTAGTATGGGTATCTCTTGTACCCAAGATTCCTTGAATGAAAAAGTCCTTTTTTTTATATATAAAAAAATATAGTATTTATTAGGATGAAGGAAGTAATTGGGCATAGTTATAGTTGTACGTAATACTGGATGTCTTTTAGCTGCTCTGTGATTTCTGTATATATCCTCGTAATTCATAATTGTAATTCATAATTTCTGCCATGGGTATTCCTCATACCCAAATTAATGGAATTACAGCTATTTATGATAAAATAATAATAATAATGTATCCAGAAATGGGCAATGTGAGCATTAGAGGAGAAGATTAATCGGTCAAGTTATTATTTTAATGTCATTTTCAATATTAATGGCAAACCTATGCTCACCTATTATGGGACTATTTTTCATAATACTGGTAATTAATACTACATTATACAGCTCGTTATTATGGCCAAAAGTAGTTAACATCGGGTATTCTAGTAACTAACTTGCACGGGCTAACTATCTCGAGTCCACCGAATGCTACTTCATTAATAGATTCACTACAAAAAAGACAGGTTTAACAACGGTTTTAACGATAGGAAAAAAACTATCGCTAACCTTAGAGAAACCGAGTGTCGCTAAAATTTAGCGAAGGTTATTTCCAGGTCGTCGCTAAGTAGAGACGGTTGGCCGCTCTCGCAACTTAGCGACGGTTTTATCGACGGTCCTTTGGGTTCGGACCTGGGTCAAAATAACCGTCACTAAACTGTCGCTAATATTCCGACAGTTGTAACGTCATAAATCGTCGCTAATAACCGTTGCTATTAGCGATCGTTAGAAACCGTTGCTATTAGCGACGGTGATGGTCATTTCTATACCCGTCGCTAAATAATAAATTTTCAGAAAAAAAATGGCTCACGGTGGTTCGAACCCCCGCCCAGGGGGCGCTCAAGTGGGCACTGAACCACCCGAGTCACGGACCATCTCGAGCCCAACCACCAAGCATCTTATACAGTTGGCCGCCATCACAACTTAGCGACGAATTTATTGACGGTCATTTGGGTCCGGACACGGGTCAAAATAATCGTCGCTAATATTCCGACGGTAGTGACGTTATAAATCGTCGCTATTAGAGATGGTTAGAAATCATTGCTATTAGCGAAGGTTATGGTTGTCGCTATACCCGTCGCTAAATCGTGAATTTTTGAAAAAAAAATAGCTCACAGTGGTTCGAACCCGAGCCCATGGGGCGCCTGGGTGGGCACCGAAACACCCGAGCCACGGACCATCTCGAACCCAACCACCAAACATCTCATATATAAGCCACAAAGCCTCTCAATTTAATGAGGAAAATTTTCGCTCCCAAGGGAGACCAAACACGGGACCTAGGGGCGCCTGATCGAGGATCAAACCGCTTGGACACTTGCTTTCTTGCATTTACTTAATGAAATTAATTGTATATGTCCTAAAAAAATTTTTTTTTCAATTTCTTTTAAAATTCTTTATTTCAATTATCTGATTTATTGATTAAATCACATTTTAATATAATAATTTCTTTAATAAATTTAAATTAAATTATATTATATTAAAATTATATTTTTAATTCGTTTAAATAAGTAATATTTTTCTATTTAAACAAGTTATACTTTTCTTTTAAACAAGAAATATTTTTCGTCTAAACAAGTTATACTTTTCTATTTAAACAAGTACTACTTTTCATCTAAATAAGTTATACTTTTCTATTTAAACAAGTACTACTTTTCATCTAAACAAGTTATATTTTTCTATTTAAACAAGTACTACATTTCATCTAAACAAGTACTACTTTTCTATTTAAACAAGTACTAATTTTCATCTAAACAAGTTATACTTTTTTTTTAAACAATTTATATTTTTCATTTAAACAAGTATACTTTTCTTTTTAAACAAATACTACTTTTCATTTAAATAAATAATACTTTTCTTTTTTTATTCCAATACATCCTAGGGATATTATGTTTGATATTTTTTAATTTTGATCGAATAAATAGTGACTCGAACTCATGACCTCACGACTGTTGGGTTATGGAGCCTGATCGACTGCTTCTCGTCCCAACTTAGGGGCCTTTTTTCGCAGAGTTCGACCAGAATGTGTCCTTAGGGTTTTGGCCCAATTTCGCCTATAAATACCTATCTGATTCATTGTATTTGTTATCACCAAAATATTAGTAAATTTTCTGGCTTGATAGTGCCCTAGACGTAGTCATTCTTGACGAACTGGGTAACCAAATCCGTGTTATTTAATTTTGTTTCTATCAATTCCGTTATAATTACAAATTAAATCCTAACAACTGGTATCTAGAGCATCGGGTTCGGAGAATCTAGTGTATGCAATTATAATGGCCGAAGGGAAATCGTCTGTTGAGAAATTTGATGGAATAGATATCGGATTCTGGAAGTTGCAGACCGAGGATTACTTGTACGGTAAAGATCTGTATCAACCTTTGGGTACGAAACCCGAAGATATGAAGGACGATGAGTGAAAATATTTGGACAAGAAGGCAGTGAGCGTGGTTCGTATGTCATTGTCCAGAAATATCGCCCTCCATGCGGTAAAGGCAAAAACCACAAGAAGATGTTGGAGATTCTGACTGAGATGTACAAAAAGTCGTCTGCAGCGAACAAGGTTCATCTGATTTGGAGGTTATTCAACCTAAGGATGGCAAAGGATACTGTGATAGCCAATCATCTCAACGAGTTAAATATGATCATAACCCAATTGAGCTCGGTTGAGATTGAGTTTGATGATGAGGTACAAGCCCTAATTTTGTTGTCTTCTTTACCAGAAAGTTGGAGTGGATGATGACGGTCGTTAGTGCTTTAGCAGGTAAGGTGAAACTCAAGTTTGATGATGTTAGAGATCTGATCATGAGCGAATAAATTCACAGGAAAGAATTGGGTGTGGCTACAGGAGCAGCCTTGAGTGCAGGTAACAGAGGCATATCAGAATCTAAAGGGAAATTGAATCGAGGTAGATCGAAGTCGAGGGAAAAAAATAAGACCAAGAAAGACAATAGTCATATTGAGTGCTACAATTGTCATGAAATTTGGTCATTACTGTTAGTGTTAATGTCCTAGAGACAATCTATTATAAGGACATAATACTCGATGATATTCAGTTTGATTTAATATTATAGATAATTTAATATTAATGTATGACAATACACTTGTATGAATATTATGTTTGATTGTTTGCATTTATTCATACAAATGTTCCCATGAGTCATTGCTGTCATTGAGGTTGTGAGAACTCAGATGACTTAAGCATGATTCTCAAATAGCCCCGATCAAGGATCATCAAGAATGAGATATTGATGATACAATGGAGATTGGTGTGCGATCTGCATCATACTCTTAGAGAGTGTAGTAAGATCTCACTTACTACGAGATACTAGGTATCTCATGATGGATGCACAAATGCCTTAGAGGGTATTGGTATACCCATCCGAGAAACCGTTTGATGTATTTCTACTATATGTATCTACGGGTGTCTCGATTAGTGGGAGCGATGCGATACTCCTTTTACTTGAGGTCAATACGCACGACATGTGTGGAGTGTGTTGGGATTATACTGGAAAATATGCTTTTACTTTGTATAATCAAAACTGAATTTCGGACTTATTTACTGAAATAAATTGTTTATCACTGATGCTTTAAATATCATTGAATGTTACATATATTTATTGCATAATTGTTCAATAAATCGTCGTGTTACATTGTAGTTAATTTAGTGATACCGATCACGAAAGATTAAATTAACAAATCTTTGTAACTAAAAAGTACTCCATTCACGACCTAGATGGAAATGAACAATCCATCGTGAAAGGTTGAAGTGTAAGGCTCGGATTGGCTTGTCTTGACCAAGAGATTACACTAGTGCATGGTGATCGATGCAATGAATAGGACCTCTGAGGAGGACAAATTCTTGATAACCGAACAAGGAAGAATTAGACCTCGGTGGTTCGTTATTTCTTAATCTTCGTTCCTTAAATAGGATCACGTGTGGTTGGTAACTATTGCTTTGACTTATCATGGGTAGAGAATCAACGAGATTCAATACTTTTTATCTTGGGCAATATTATTGGTCACATGTGATTGCTAAGATTTAATACGGAGAATCGTGTGCAAGCACGCTTTGTTCGACGGCCCCCTTGGGAGGTTCATAAGCTTTATCATACCAAATCTTGCAAGTGGAACTAGTTTCCTATGGATAATAATGTTGAATCGTTCCTTAACCAAGGACAAAAAAGATATTAATTAACGGAAAAACTATTTCAAAGGCTTGAATTAATTAATGGGCTAGATAATCTTAAACACGGGAAATAATAACCGGGGGTCATATTGACTGTAATATGAGTTAAGATGAATAGTGCAATATTAATTATGTAGTGGGATTAATTAATATTTATGGACTTGAATAATATTGTGGCTCAATATTGATAATTCAAGATCCATTGGAAGGTCCAATCTTAATTCTCCTAAAGGCCCCCTAAGTAGCCAACATATAGTCCAATAACTGAAAAAAGGTGTTTAAAATAAAATAAATATTGTTGCTTATTTTTCCTCATAATTTTCGAAATTTATGGATAAAAGGGGAGAAAGATTTTCTTTGAATTTTGTTATGGAATGAAGATATGTATTCTTGGAATACATGATTATCTCATTAAATTCAAGAAATCTCCCACTTGGTTATCCATAGAGAAATTTTCGAAATTTTTGTTAATTAAGGGAAAGAAAGATTTTCTTGATTTTCTTGAAAAGATATTATGGAAGATATGTATTTCTTGAAATACAAGAATATCTCATAAATTCAAGAAGATCCAAATCTTGGATTCTTGCCCTATAATTTTCGAAAAATACCCCATCACAAAGAGTAAGTGGGATTTTGTGGAATATTATAATTATGGGAAAAAGAATATAGGAGATATATTCAAGATTTCTTGGAGATCAAGAAAAGATTTTCCCACATTGTTTTTGCCCCAAAATTTAGACCACCACTACTCTATAAATAGGGATGATTCTTTCATTCCCAAGTACAATTCATGTCTTTGGAAAAATTAGTAAATCCACAAAAGGTGGTGCAACAAAGTTTATTTTTCTTTTGTTAATTGTTTGCAAGCGTCCTACCACCGGATAGTCGAGCAAGGATTAAGGGAATACTTGGGAAGTTCTTTTGGTGTATCTAATCAACAAGGCCATTGTCGTCCCAAGAATTTCACGTAAAATCAGAGAATTTTCGTAGGATTTTACGTGAATTGTTTATATGCATGATTTGTTGTTGATTATTATTTGAATTAATATATGATTAATTCATGCTAGTAATAATTATAAGAATTAAATTTGTATTTAAATATTCATCCCGAATAGATCTCGTGCAACTTATTCCCCAACATTCGCATCGAGCCAAGGTTTGAGACTCTCAATTTTAAATTGTAATTTAATTAGTTGTCATTAAATTTGAAATTGATAGTAGAATTTCTAGATCTTTTTTTTGCGGTATCCAATTGTCATGGAATTTAATGTGTTTATTTATGCATGCATATAAATTGTGGTTTTTAATTCGATTCGCTCGAATTCATTTTTGCGCGGAGAAAATCCACTTGAAGATTAGGATTTGTTTGATTTGATCAATGTAATAGACTAGTCTAGATTTAGGTTTATTTATTTTTGTAAAAAAATTGTAACCGACCTGGAAACTTTATACGAGAAGAAGAGAATTCAGCCGATAAAAATCCAACCCAAGAGAATTAAAATGTTCAAAAAGGCATCGCTACGCTGGCGGACGCGACGCAGTACGCAGACGGGCGTAAGCAGGTCAGGCCGAGCACGCCAAGATCGCCGCTACAGACGGGCGGCTCTACAGAGGCACGCAGCTTACGCGAAGCCGGATCGGCGGGATAAAGAATCGCGCGGACGAAGGCCGCTGAAGTTCTCGGGGAGAGGTTAGGGGTCATAGCGCGAGCGGATGGCGGGTACACGAGGCTTTGAAGTCAGCCGAGGTCGCCGAGGTCGACGATCTGGGCTTTAGCGCTGAAATAAGGGGCGATGCTGACAAGCATACATACAAGGGAGGCGTGGCGTTTCGAGACGGAGTTCTTTTCGAGACGGAGTTCTTTTCGAGACGATCGAGTGGGAGAAATTCAAGACGGCGTTTCTTCAAAATCAAGCCAAGAAAAATCAAACCATGACAATTGGATAATTTGTGCCCAATATGTATATTTTTCCGCTTTGCTTGATTTATTATTGTGTTTTCTTGTGCTTTATTTAATTTGTTTAAATGTGTTTGCATGAGAGTTGCCAAATGAAAAATCTCACCTTCAAAAATTACTAAGTATGTTTAAATAATTAATTGAAAATTTTATTCCTGATAATAAAATTGAATTAATTTTGACCTCCATGATTTATTTATTTGTGAATTCTTTTGGAGAAATTTCCCCCACGGGACGGTCAAAAGTTAGCTTTCACATGAATGAATTCCAAATGAATGATTGTGGATTATTAATAGTGGCGGCGATGACCCTCCCCACGAGGCTCGCTCAAAGTAAAATAATAATTACAGATTTAATCATGGTTATTACTTAGGTATAAAATTGATATGCATATACTTCCCCGAAGTCCCTGTCAATTTTATATTGGTCAAGTGAGAGCCAACTATTAATCTGGATATTAAAGGTTTAATAACTGTTCTTGTTTGTAACCTGCTTGAATGTATTTAAATAATGACCCACCCACGTGGCTTATTTAAACTCTTTTGAGATGTTGGCTGATGCATGTTCATATTTTTTTGAGATTTTAATATGATGCATGTTATCGAACCTTGTGATATATTTATGCTTTATGCATATTATTATTTATTTCAGTTCAACATGTCGTAACCTTTTAATCCACTGCTATTATACTTAAAGTCAATAGAATAAGTATGGAAACTATATTGATTGGAAACGGAAAATTATAATTGTCCTAACTGCACAAAAGCACAAGTGGATTCTTGACACACCAAAATCAGATGAGCCAACTGACGAGTCAAAAATGTGAGACTCGTCAGATCACCTTGCGAGAGATGTCGTTGCTGTAATTGGTGGAGGGCAAACCCGTGAGGGATTACGTCCTCAAAATTGATGCCTATCTGAACAAACTTGAAGTTCTGAGTACAAATTATAATATGGAGACTCAGATGAATTTGGTACTTCATTCTCTGCCCAAAAGTTTCTGAGCAATTTTGCCTCGCAAGCTGATTTGTTGCAAGCTTTGGTCTCGGCAGAGATGTTGATAGGACACCAAACTCAAGCTTTGACGGCAAGTGGTCCGTCTTCATCTTCTAGGCCAAGGGATGCCAAGAAGAAGAAGGTGACCAAAGGCCATAAGCAATCAGACTCAACTGTTGCCAACGGCAATGATAAGATGACGAATGCTGGTGGTGTCAAGAAAAATCCAAAGAGGAAGTGCTTAAGCTGCGGTGAAAGAGGACAATGGAGGTTTGCCTGTTCCAACCCCAAAAGGGCCGGAAAGAAAGGTAATTCTCACGCACTAATTGTTGAAACTTGTTTAGCGGCGATATACTCTCATTTGTGGGTAAATGACACGGATCCACTAATCATGTTTGTTTAACGGGTTCAAACCGATCCGACAACTTAGTTGGCGATGAGATCCTCATCACACCGGGCGATGCTTCGAGAGTGGCAAAAATTGAAGCGATGGGAGAAGTGCACCGTCTTTTTGAAGACGAGTTCTAATTTTAAGAGATGTTCTTTATGTTCCCGGTTTTTAGAAAAAATTCACTTTCGGTTTCTAAAATTACATTAATAGACACTTAGTTTCTTCTAATAAGAATGAAATCATTTCTTGAAATGATGAGTGTATTTGTTATGGGACATTGATGGAAAATCTCTATACAATTAATCGTGTGCACACCACTCACTTAAATGCATCCTATAACACATCAATGCTTTTTTAAAGAAAAACGTTAATCAGACGTGAACGAGACACTTCAATGGCATCTAAGATTGGGACATATAAATCCAAAGAGGATCCAAAGGTTGGTGAAAGACGGTTCACTGGAGTTTCTTCAAGTTGAATCAATTCCAACATGCGAATCATGTTTGGAGGGTAAAATGACCAAGAGGGCATTTGGAGCCAAGGGGAATAGAGCCAAAGAAGTGTTAGAGATCGTTCACACAGATGTATGTGGTCCAATGTCAACCAAAGCAAGAGGAGGTTATGAGTATTTTGTCACTTTTATTGATGATTACTCAAGGTACTGCGGTTATATTTTCCTTATGAAGCATAAATCGAGACCTTTGAGAAATTCAAAGAATTTAAGGCTCAAGCAGAGAATCATAGGGAAAAACGTATCAAGTCTCTACAATCCGATCGTGGAGGCGAATACCTCAGCGATGAGTTTTTGAACTACTTATCTGATGAAGGGATTGCATCCCAGCTAACTGCACCCGAAACCCCTCAACAAAACGGGGTTGCAGAGCGAAGAAACAGAACTCTTTTGGAAATGGTTAGATCTATGATAAGTTATGCGGATCTTCCCAAGTCGTTCTGGGGTCATGCCTTGGAAACAAAGAACCTACATTCTCGAACTTGGTACCATCCAAATCGGTTCCCAAAACTCCCAAAGAATTGTGGACCCAAGAAGCCTAGTTTGAGACACATGAGGATTTGGGGTGTCCGCCACGTGTTGGACAAGGAAGCCAGAAAATTGGATCCTCGATCGTAATTAAGGTTGTTTGTGGGATACCCCGAGAAATAAAAGGGTGTATGTTCTATGGTCCCGAAGATCAAAAGGTGGTAATAAGCACCCACTTTAGATTTTTGGAAGAAGACTATATGAACGAAAGAAGACCCAGAAATGAGATTACCTTAAATGAGCTAAGGGGGCTAACCTCAATGCCAATTGTACAAGATGACATACCAAACGACACACTTACACAAACCGAACCTCGTCAGAAATAGTGGGAGGGTTGTAAAATAAACCGATAGATTCATGGGAATAGGAGAGTCCTCTGACTTGATTCCCCTGACAAGACCGAATCGCAACCCATGGACATATGACGAGGCAATCCAAGACAAGGATCGCAGATTCTTGGCAAACAAAGAATGAAAGCCGAAATGGGTTCTATGAATCATAACAGAGTGGGAGCTAGTCGAACCACTTAATGGGGTCAAACCCATTGGTTGCAAGTGGGTGTATAAGAGAAAAAAAAACCGGACGGGAAGGTGAAAACCTTCAAAGGCAAGACTCGTGGCGAAAAGGTTATACTCGAGAAAGAAGGGATCAATTATGAAGAAATTTTTTCACCCAGTAGCCATGCTCAAGTCCATCCGAATTCTCTTATCAATTGTTCCTCGCATCTCGACTTTGAAATCGGCAAATGGATGTCAAGACGGCTTTCCTTAACGGAAGTCTTGATGAAGAGATCTATATGCAACAACCCCAAGGGTTCATTGAAAAAAATTTAAGAACACCTAGTTTGTAAGCTCATGAAGTCCATTCACGGACTCAAACAGACATCCAGAGCTTGGAACCAATGTTTTGATCATGTTATAAAGTCTTATGGGTTTGATCAAAATGAGTTTGAAAGTTGTGTGTACAAAAAAGCGTGTCGAACCGCATTGGTATTCTTAGTACTATCGTACGAGATGACATTACGATCATCGGGAATGATGTAAAGGTGTTATCGGGCGTAAGGGCATGGCTTTCAAAATAGTTTGATATGAAGGACTTAGGGGAAGTCAAGACACATCCTTGGGATCAAGATCACTCGAGATCGCAAGAAAAAGATGATAGGCTTATCGCAAGAAGCTTCATACATAGACACCGTCTTGAAACGATTCAAAGATACAGATTCCAAGAAAGGCTTCGTACCTTTCAGACATGGAATCCATCTATTCAAGAAAATGTGCCCTAAGACACAAAATGAGATAGATGACATGAGAGGCATTCCATATGTTTTACCTGTCGGAAGCCTTATGTATGCAATGCTATGTATGAGACCGATATATCTAACTTTGCCATTGGCATGGTGGCAAGATATCAAAGTAACCCGAGGAAAGAACATTGACGGACGATTAAAAATATTACGAAGTATCCGAAAAGAACTCGAGATAGAATGTTAATTTATCAGTCAGATAATCCAATCCCCATCGGCTACACGGACTCGGATTTCCAATCAGACATAGACTCCATAAAATCTACCTCCGGTAGTGTGTTTTTGCATGGGGGAGGAGCCGTGACATGGAGAAGCGTCAGCGAAATCGTCGTAGATTCTACCATGGAAGCGAATATGTAGTACTGCCAAAGGCAGAAAAGAAGCGGTTTAGCTCAAGAACTTCCTAGTGGACTTGAATGTAGTTCCGAATTTGCCCAAATGAGAATCATTTTTTATTGTGACAATGCCGGAAGCGATTTGCAAATTCAAAGGGAACCAAGAGCCCACAAAGCCAAAGAAACACATTGAAAGGAAATACCATCTTATACGATATATCATTAAGAGATGAGATATAGATGTGGCAAAGATAGCGTCGAAGAAGACAACCTAGCGAATCCATTCACAAAGTGGTCCTCTGAATACATTCGAGAGACATGTGGAAGGAATGGGTGTCAAGACCGGTTGCCAATCTTCTTTGAGTATAAGTGGGAGAAATTATTAGGTTAAGTGTAGGTGACATTAGATGTCACATATTAGAACTACACGAGACATGTTGTAGTATACTTAAAAGCGGACTTTGAGTATAAGTGGGAGATTGTTGGGATTATAATTGAAAATTATGCTTTTACTTTGTATAATCAAAACCTAATTTCGGACTTATTTTTCAAATAAATTGTTTATCATTGATGCTTTAAATATCATCGAATGTTACATATATTTCTTTGCATAACTGTTCAATAAATCGTACGTGTTACATTGTAGTTAATTTAGTGATACCAGATCACAGAAGATTAAATTAACAGTTCCTTGTAACTAAAAGTACACCATTCACGACCTAGATGGAAATGAACAATCCATCATGAAAGGTTGAAGTGTAAGGCTCGATTGGCTTGTCTTGACCAAGAGATTACACTAGTGCATGACTGATGCACTGAATAGGACCTACAGGAGGACAAATTCTTCAGAACTGAACAAGGAAGAATTAGACCTCAGTGGTTCGTTATTTCTTAATCTTCGTTCCTTAAATAGGATCACTTGTGGTTGGTAACTATTTCTTTGACTTATCATGGGTAGAGAATCAACAAGATTCAATACTTTTTATCTTGGGCAATATTATTGGTCACGTGTGATTGTTAAGATTTAATACGGAGAATCGTGTGCTTTGCCCCCTTTGAGGTTCATAAGCTTTATCATACCAAATATTGCAAGTGGAACTAGTTTCCGGTATGGATAATAATGTTGAACCATTCCTTAACCTCATAAATATTGTTGATTATTTTTCCTCATAATTTTCGAAATTTATGGATAAAATGGGAGAAATATTTTCTTTGAATTTTGTTATGGAATGAAGATATGTATTCTTGGAATACAAGATTATCTCATTAAATTCAAGAAATCTCCCACTTGGTTATCCATAGAGAAATTTTCGAAAGTTTTGTTAATTAAGGGAAAGAAAGATTTTCTTGATTTTCTTGAAAAGATATTATGGATGATATGTATTTCTTGAAATACAAGAATATTTCATAAATTCAAGAAGATCCAAATCTTGGATTCTTGCCTATATAATTTTGAAAAAAATACTCCATAACAAAAGAGTAGGTGAGATTTTGTGGAATATTATAATTATGGGAAAAAAAATATAGGAGATATATTCAAGATTTCTTGGAGATCAAAAAAAGATTTTCCCACATTGTTTTTTTGCCCCAAAATTTCGACCACCACTACTCTATAAATAGGGATGATTCTTTCATTCCCAAGTACAATTCCATGTGCTGGAAAAATTAGTAAATCCACAAAGATGGTGCAACAAAGTTTATTTTTCTTTTGTTAATTGTTCGCAAGCGTCCTACCACCGGATAGTCGAGCAAGGATTAAGGGAATACTTGGGAAGTTCTTTTGATGTGTCTAATCAACAAGGCCATTGTCGTCCCAAGAGGTATGTTCACTTAAACTCGTAGAATTTCCGCATGCGTAGGATTTACGTGAATTGTTTATATGCATGATTTGTTGTTGGATTATTATTTGAATTAATATAGGATTAATTCATGCTAGTAATAATTATAAGAATTAAATTATTATTTAAATATTCATCCCGAATAGATCTGTGCAACTTATTCCCCAACAGAGTGATGAATTTTGACCATGACCAATGCTTGCACCCTTCCATGGGTAGATAAGGCTTGGATTGGGTTCATCACGAAGTGCATGTGCGTGGTAGTTGAGCCAAGAATATGATTCATTCCTCAATGTGGATTTAGAGAGAATACTCATCTTCTCATCATAATTGGATCAAAGTCATCGACTGATGCACGTCAACTTAGACTTTGTGGCTAAGTGTGACATACATGATCAATTAGTGATTAGAGATAATTGATTATGTTATTTGAATAGACACTTCATCATGTTCAAGACTAATCGAGTATTCGCGAATGAAAGGAGGAAATCGTAATAGCCCATGTTACAAACAGGTAGTTGCACGTTTCTCGCAATGTACCTCATTTATTGAGATTGTCTGATTTATTGTCTAGGGTTCAATTAAGACCGTTAGTTCGACTAATCGCTCGATATATGAGGGTCTATGGGTCACACAACAAGTAACTCCCGTGTACGGATTATAGTTGGTTGATTAAGTATTAAATTAGATTTAATATTTAATTTATGGAGAATTAATAATATATTAATTTGAAATTAATTATTATTATTATTTAATTAAATTAGATTTAATTAAATAAGAAACCCAAATAATATTATGGAATATTATTGTAGGAAAATATCTGTAGGGAAAAACATATCTTTGAGATATGGTTTTCAAGATTATGAATTATCTTCCTAATAAAGATTTGCTTAAGATATAAGCTAATCTCTCCCTATATATATGACGTCCCGGGATTCATTATTTACTACAACAAAAAAACCTAGTTTCTCCATAAAAATCTAGGATAAGAATTTTCCTAGCAAATTCTGTTTCAGATTCAATACTGACATCTGTGCAATTCTGTCCACGGGGATTACGTGGATACCATAGTAGAGAAATATGCGTACGATTTACTGTAAGGTTTCTCTTTATGTTTACACGTATTTAATTATGCAATTAATTGTTCGTTGTTTGTGAACTGTTTATTTCCGCTACGCATATATTACGTGTTTACATGCCTCTAAATTTCAACAGTGGTATCAAAGCTCCAGACTCTTAACGTAATTGCTAATAAATTCGTGCGTGTCTGCACCTATTTTGTTTCGATCTGTTTAAATTAACCTTTAAATAATTTGAAACTGGTTGCTAGTAAACAAAACAATGGAATTCAAAACGCAGATTAAGTTGAAATTAATAAAGGTTTTGACATCCATTTTGTATGTTTTGGGCTTGGGATCCGTTTTTGACCGCTCAAGTTGTTTTGGGTCGTCTTCTTCGCACCCCCTTTTTCTAGAGAACCCTAAATCTATTCGTCTCTCTCGCTCACTTTAGGGTTTCTCTAGAAAAATTCCTTCGCTGCAATCGTCTTCGTCCAGTCGCGTTTTCGTGTCCACAACGTGCATCCACGGCATCGCTCGAGTCGACGGCGTAGCGCCGTGACTCGCGACGCCTGCGTGACGCCGCATCGGTGCGATACTCAACAGATCTGATCTGCGACAGCCCGGATCGAATTCTCAAATTTGGGTTTTTCCAAACCCTAATTCATCGCCTATGCGCCGCATCCTCCAGACGGCTGACGGTTGCATTTCGTCGCTCGAGACGGCGGCTACTCAGCCGCGACTCGCGATGAATCGCCTCGCACCGCCCACGTCGTGTGGCGGCGACGCCCCCCCTTTTGAACGACGCTCGTTGGCTGTTTCAATGGTGTGAGTGAATTTTGCGAGCGGCGGCGTCTCGTCGTCATCTTCGGCAAAAGCGATCTGCACCCATTGATAACAGCGGTGGCGTTGTCTTCGACCTCCGATTTGTACCACACGAACCGTTTTGACGGAGGCGATTCGTTCGCCTGCTTGGAGCGATGCGACGAAGTCGCCCGTGTTGGTGTTCGGCGATGGCGGTTCGCCACGCACCGCTGTACTGGTTCACTTGGGTCGTATTCACGCGGTTTAAGTCAATTGATTTCCGAAGCAGGTTGCGAACCCCTTCGCGTCGCCTATACGCAACGGCTTATGGTTTTTCTTCGCCTTGTTTTGCTTTTTCCGATTAATTGTGACAAACCGTTTGCTTATGCTTATGTTTCTGGACCGATCCCTGTTCGTTCTTGTTGACTAATTTCGAATGATGTTGATGAACAAATTTGGGGTTTGAAACTGGACGAGGGTTCGAAAATTTTCAGATTGGATCTGTATCTTGATGGGTGATGATGTGGGAGGGCTGTTTTGCAAATTCGATTTGGGACAGGCCTTCTCGTGCAATTTTGAAGATTTGCACCTGAGCGCCCTAAAATTAATGAATTTAAAACAGATGTATTTGTTGATTTTGGGTAAATAAAAGTTTGATTTAAAATAAATTTATTAGTTGGACTAATAATATATTATATTAATTGAACTTGTTGGTTGGACAAAAAAAAATTAAAATTAATTGGATTAATTCTTTCACGTTTCAATAATAAGTTAATGATTATTGAATTTATTTTAAAATTGGATTTTAAAATTTAATTTGATAATTTTAATAAATTATTAAATTCACTTGGTTAACTTATTTAATTAATTTATTAACGCACTTTATAGCCCGTATTATAAATGTTTGGGTAGGAGGTGCCGATAAATGTTGGACCATATTAATTATTTGGGTAGACGGCACCCATATAAGTGTTAGTCCGTATGAAATCATGTTTTGGTAGGCGGCGCCCAATAATTGCTCAAATGTGACGTAGATTAACATGTTGGATCTCGATTAAACAATTAATACCCCGTCTTTAAAACGTTCCTCACTAAAATATAGTTTTCTCATTAATTTGATAAGATGTCTCCCATCAAAGTTAAAAGTAAACCGAGATTTTTGTTCCAATGGGTATTTAAGACCAAAGTCTTTTTCTCGGATCTACATTCAACGAGACTTTTATAGGGACACGTGGTGTCGCCGCTGATGGTTGTAAACCAACTTAACTTTGTTTATTTATTCACCAAAGCGAGGAAAAAAAGTTAAGGGACATCCGATTAAACCGGGTTTAATCAACTAGAAATTGCAAATTTTGCATTTGGTTTGGAGACCTACTACAGGTTATGCTATTGTGATATTCAAATGGCGAGGATCATGATAGTAGGAATGTGGATCTAGTCCATTACAATTTATATTTGATATAAATTTGTACTTCTTCCGATGAGGTTGTTGAGTATCTTGAAAATAATGGAGACAAAATAAACACAAAAAAAAATGTCATGTTTATTTTGATTCTTTGAATATTGATCATAGGAATTATGTGTTTAATTCTCGTTTTATTTTATTTCTCTTGGTTAGTTGAAATGTATAAATTTGTTATTGAGATGTGTTTTGAAACAAACAAAATTGGCTAAGCCAAATTTTCCGGACCTTTGAAATATGTGTTTGGTCTTAAAAGCAAAAAAAGATTAATCGTGTTGACATGTATATCCCTATTACCCTTAAAATTTGGTACTCTCCGAGAAAACGACCCACGCGTTTGACGAAGACTTCGGAAAAGCATCAAGAGGATGCTTCCCAGACTCAGTGTGTGATGTTGTTAGGCATGACTCCCGATATACATAGGCAACGTGAGAAAATGGATCTCTTCTAGATGCTCCAACATTTGAAGGATCTCTTTGATTCTGAATCTCATTCTGAGATTTATGAAGTGATGAGAGATCCGCTCGTCTTGGGTTTAGTGAAGAAGGAAAATTTCATCTCATATGCTAATGATGATAGGCATAATTGAGAAACTTGGTATTTTAGTCATTGAGCTAAAAGACCAAAGTTTTCATCTATGATATCCTCCAGTTTCTCTCGAATTCATATTTTAGCTTCATTTTGAACTACAATATGAATAAGACGGATCTTGACCGCGCTGAACTTCACGTGCTCAAGACTTTTGGGTTCACTATCACTAAGATGGTGTTCAAAAAGAAGCGAAAAAACAGGATGTGTGCCTCTCTGTAAGTAGAAGAGGGCATTGAAAGAAGGACTATGAGGTTCTAGTTGCTAAAAGGAATGCACTAGGTACTTCTCTTTTGAAACATGTATGTTTTGTTATTAAGATAAACATGTCCACTAATAAATTTAATCGCTTGGTATTGAATCTTTGGATTTAGCTCTCACATTTGCATTAACGTGAAAGGGCTCATGTGTCATAGAACATTAGGGGCGGATGAAGTCATCTTACGTGGGAACGGAACAAAAGTTGCTCTGAGCGTGTGAGGACTTATGTGTTAGACTTACCCTTTGGTTTTAGATTAGAACTTAATGATTGTCATCCGCTTTTTTTTATTACTACATAACATGTAATTGTTGCATTATGGATATCTGATGTTCTTAATATACAAAGTAAAAGACTTAAACTTAGTAATCATGAAAACCCGACTTACTCATGGCATTGTAGAACTTGATCATTTAAACGAGAAAAGAATTGCAATGTTAAGAAAGTTAGACTACTTAACCCCATTCGACTGTGAGTCTTATGGAGACTGTAAATCTTATCTCATGGGCAAGATGATCAACAGACCCTCTTCTAGGAAAGAGATGCATGCCAAAGAAGTTCTAGAGTTGATCTACAACGATGTTTGTGGACCATTGCCCACTCTAGCTAGGGGGTCTTTCTTTCTTCATCACTTTTATTGATGATTTCTCTGAATCTGACATACATGTATCTTATGAAACACATATCCGAATCTTTTGAGAAATTCAAAGAGTACAAAGCTGAAGTAGAGAAACAACTTGGTAAGAGTATCAAGACTCTTCGATTGGATCGAGGAGGTGAATACCTTAGCCATGAACTCACTGATTACTTGAAGTTACATGGAATTCATTTACAATGGACTCCTCCCGGAACACCTCAGATGAACGGTGTGTTCGAGAGGAGAAACTAAACCCTGTTTGACATGGTGAGGTCCATGATGAGCTTTTCCTGTCTTTCCAACATTCTTATGGGATACGCGTTACAAACCTCAATTTATATTCTGCATAGGATTCCATCTAAATCGGTTGAGCATGCACCATATGAACCATGGTGTGGCAAGAAGCCAACTTTTACACATATCTAACATGGGATTGCCCCGTGATTATGAAAAGGATGCTTACCCACAAGTTGGAATCCAAAGGTGAAAAGGGTTACTTTGTGGGATATCATAAAGAAACTAAAGGATATTATTTCTATCTACCTGAGAAATAATCAGTGATTGTTTTTAGGCAGACCAAGTTCCTCGAAGAAGACTATGTCTTTAAGGAACGAGGTCGTAAGCTGATAGAACTTGAAGAAATTCAAGAACCACAAATTAATAAAGAGACTGATATCTTATCAAAGAAACATGACAAGAAATCAGTGGGAGCATTCAGCAACTTTCACGGTGGGAGTCTTTCATTAGGTGATCGTCTTTCAGCCAGTGGGAACGTAATTGGAGTATGCTTGCCAGTGCAAGAACCTCCAAATGGGTTGAATGAGAACAACATGGTTCAATCTTCCGCCCAAGAGGCATCTGAAAGTGTAGCTCTTGAGGACTCTTCGGACATTGATGAAATCGATGCACCACAAAATTTTCACGATCAGAATGTACAGCCTGCACAACCACATCTCCGTAAGTCAATTAGGAATCGTAATCCACCCATTAGATACGGTTACCTCTTGGAGGAACTCATTAATGTGGACATACCGGATAAGGACGATCCTAATACTTACTCTGAAGCAATATTAGATTTTGATTCAGGGAAGTGACATGAAGCCATGAAATCCGAGATGGACTCGATGTATACCAATCAAGTCTGGGACTTGGTTGAGTTGCCTGAAGGGGTTAGACCCATTTGCAAATGGCAAAGTACAAACCTACAGAGCTAGGTTGGTGGCGAAGGGTAATAGTCAACGCGAAGGCACCGACTATGATGAGACCTTCTCACCAAGATCAAGTCCATTCGAATTTTACTTGCGATAGCAGCACACTTTGATTATGAGATTTGTCAAATGGATGTCAAAACAGCTTTCCTCAATGGAAACATTGATAAGGAAGTGTTTATGACTCAACCGGAAGGTTTTACATCTAAGCCAAATTCTAATCTAGTATGCAAGCTGAAGAGATCCATCTATGGATTGAAGCAAGCTTCTAGGAGTTGGAATATCCAATTTGATAAAGCTATCAAGTCTTTTGACTTCATCAGAAATCCGGAAGATCCTTGCGTTTATTGTAAACGCAACGGGAAAAATATTGTTTCCATAATCGTGTATGTCAATGACATATTGATTTTGGGAAACAATATCCCGTTAATGCAGTCCGTTAAAGATTTATTGTCAAAGACCTTCATGATGAAGGATCCTGGTGAAGTCTCTACATCTTAGGGATCAAGATCCACATGGATAGATCCAAGAAGATGTTGAGGCTGTCACAGTCCCACCTATGTAAACAAGGTGTTGAAGCGTTTTGCGATGGAGAACTCTGAGAGGGGGTCTCTAACGGCAAATCATGGGATAAAGCTATCAAAGAAGGATTGTCCTCTCTGTTGAAAGCTGATATCAAACACATGAAAGATGTCCATATGCAATTGGGTCAATCATGTACGCCATGACGTGCACTAGGCCAAGTGTGGCCTACGATATCAATACCACTGGTAGATACCAACAGAATCCAGGTACCACCAATTGGCCTAGAAAAAAAAGATGACCCTTTTGTAACCATGTCCACTTTCTTGCACTCATTGTCCTCTTCGACCAATGTAAGGGCTTTCACAAGATCATCCACAGTAAACTCCATATCTTCCATTAGATACGTTACATAAGGATGGTCGTAGCTCTTTGGCAGAGAACTGAGAATGATCTCAATTTTGGTTTTGAAGTCATATTTTTCGCCAAGATATGCCAATTCTTCAAAGAGAACCATAACCCTAAGAATGTGTTCTTTTTGAACATCCCTTCTTCCATTTTCAGCTTGACCAAGTCATGCTTAATGCTTTGGATTACTATATGGGCCAGATGTGCAAACATCGCTTCGAGATTTCTCATAATGTCTGCAGCTGATGCACATCTTTGATGAAGGCGTTTTAATAAATCTGACATGTATGTCAAGATTATGTCCTTTACCAATTCATTTTCCAATTATATTCCATCTCTTCCCATATGCTTTAGCACCCTTAATGGGTTCTTTGGGTTTTGGTGCATTAAGTACCCATTTGGATTCATGTGAAGTGAGGGCATTCATAAGGTTATGTTTCCAAACAAAATAGTTATCTCCAATAAGCAAATTATCTTTCAGTATATGGAACAGTGGATTAAAAGGTTGCGAAATGATGATACTGAAAATAAACATACATCTTGTGTCAATATCCTAATCAACACAAAAAAAATCACATAATTCGATCACATGATTCATATTGAAATCTCAAAAAATATGAACATGCATCATTTAACATCTCAAAACAGCTTTTAAATGAGCCTCTTGGGAGGGTCATCATTTAAACCACATTCAAGCGTGTTACAAACAAAACGATTTACAAACCTTTAATTCTTAAAAAAAAAATAGTTGGCTCCCACTTGACCAATATAAAATTGACGGGGACTTGGCAAGTATATGCATATCAATTTTATACCTAAGTAATAACCATGATTAAATCTGAAATTACTACTTCGTTTTGATCGAGCCTCTTTGGGAGGGTCATCGCGCCAAATAATAATTCACAATCATCCTTTTGAGAATTTATTCATGTGAAAGCTATCTTTTGGCCGTCCCTTAGGGGAATTTCTCCAAAAGAATTCACAAATAAATAAATCATGGAGGTCAAAATTAATTCGATTCAAAACCGGATTAATTATTAAAACATACTTAGTAATTTTTTAATTTGAGATTTTTTCATTGGGCAATTCTCATAGGACATTTAAACGAATTAAATAAAGCATAAGAAAATACAACGATAAATCATTTAAAAAATAAACATATTGGGCACAAATTATCCAATTGTCATGGTTTGATTTTTCTTGGCTTGATTTTGAAGAAACACCGTCTTGAATTTCTCACACTCGAACGTGTTGAAAAATCACGTCTCGTACACCGACTATGGCGGGGTTCACGCCATGTCCCACTGCCGTGTCGACTAACTTTTCGGTCGCGACGCCGCCAGCACTTCGGCCCTCGGCGGCTGGGCTCCAACTGCGTCGCTCACCCGTCCTGCCCTGCGTTCACCTCAACGTTCACCTCAACGCCCTTAGCGCCCGCCTCCAGGCGGCCGCTTCGCGTCACTTTTCGGTCCCGATATCATGCCGGATCTCCTCGCAGTGCTCGAGCTTTTCCAATGCCGATGTCGCGTCGTACGCGTGCCTCCTTAACATTTCGACGACGTCTGTTCTAAAGTTAAAATCCGTTTTAATTTCTCACCTCAGTCTTCGTCTTCGATCAGGTTACAATTTATTTAACAAAAAATAAATACACCTTAAATCTAGACTAGTCTATTACATTGAACAAATCAAATAGCCTAATCTCCTCGTGGATTTTCTCACGAAAAAAACAAATTCGAACGAGTCGAATTAAAACCATTCATGCGCATGAAATAAATAAACACATTAAATACCATGACAATTTGATACCTGCAAAATAGATCTAACAATTCTACTATCCAATTTTCAATAAAATTTAATGGCCAACATAATTTAAATAACAATTTTAATTACAGAGCTCGAAACCGAGGCTCTGATACCAGTTGTTGGGAAATAAGGGGTGTCCGGATCTATTCGAGTTGAATTTAAATACATATTTAAATTAATCAATTAATTACTAACATGAATTAATCCTAATTCAATTCAACATAATAATTAATGAACAAATAATCATCATGCGTACACGTATTTCACGTAAAACCTAAGCATGCGGAATCTAGGAATTACGTAAATACTAACCTCTCGTAGAGACAACTGCTGAGACGATGGATCAACCCAAAGTGCCTTCTCAAATATGTTCCACGTCCACGAACGCAATCCGGTGGGAGAATTATCAACGAACGATTTTAATCTTTAAAGGAGAAAAGAAAATTTTTGGCTACCACCTTTGTGGATTTCTAATTTTTCCAACACATGGAATTGCACTTGGGGATGAAAAATTCATCCCCTATTTATAGTTCAAAATTTTTGCCCTAGGAATAAGATGGGAAAATCTTTTTCTTGATCTCCAAGAAATCTTGAATATATCCAATATATTCTTTTCTCCATATTTAAAATATTCCACAAAAATCCCACCTTCTAATATTAAGGGAATTTTCAAAAATTCCAATTAGTTAGGAAAGAAATAAGATCTTTGACATTTCTTGAATTTATGGGATAATCTTGTATTCCAAGAATACATATTCCATAAAATCTTTCCAAGAAAATCAAGAAAATCTTTTCTCTCTTCCTACCCGATATTTTCGAAAATAATAGAGGAAAAATAAGCCAAAATATTTTCTTCTCCTTTTCATTAATTGGACTTTAGTTTGGGCTATTTGAGGGGCCTTTAGGAGAATTAAGATTGGACCTCCAATGGGCTATGAAGCTTTAATATTTAGCCAAAATATTATTCAAGCCCATTAATATTAATTTACTCCACTATAAAATTAATATTGAACTATCCATCTTAACCCACATTACGACTTCACAATAATATGGCTCCCGTCATTATTTCCATGTTTAAGATTATCTTAGTCCATTAATTAATTAAGTCAACGAATGCATTTTATATTAATTAATATATTTGACCTTGGTAAAGACATACTTCAACATTATTATCCATACCTAAATAAATTTCCACTTGCAAGATTTGGTATTATAAAGATTCCGAGCCCACCAAGGGACAAATCAAGCAAGTCGAGGTTGCACGCGATTCTCCGTATTAAATCTTAGCAATCGTCATGTAACTAATAATATTGCCCAAGATACAAGGTATCGAATCGCATTGATTCTCTTCCCATCATAAGTCAAAGCAATAGTTATTAATTTCACACGATCCTATTTAAGGAACGTAGATTAAGATATAACGCACCACTGAGGTCTAATTCTTGTATATTCAGTACCGAAGAATTTATCCTCCTGTAGGTCTTTTTCAGCGCATCATAATGCGCTAGTGTAATCCCTTGGTCAAGACAAGCCAATCTGAGCTTTACACCTCAACCTTTCATGATGGGTTGTTCATTTCCATCAGGGTTGTGAATTTGTACTTAGTCACGAGGAATTGTTAATTTGATCTTCTGTGATCTGGTATCACCAAATTAACTACAACGTAACACGTACTGACTTCATCGAACGGGTATGGAATAAATATATATAACATTCATTCATATTTAATGCAGCATGTGATAAATAATTTATTTCAGTAAAATAAATAAGTTGGTTATACAAAGTAAAAACATACTTTTCAGTATAACCCCAACAATGTATTCCTTCGTCTCCCCCCAAGTGTGTTACTTCTTGGGTGATAGGACACAGTCCATGGAGGGGATGGTTTCACATATGCTGAATTATAATGGGAGAGACCATCTCATTTTTTGGCCAACAAATGTAGGGTGAGTACAATAAACATTTCATTAAAATTTGTATTCATATAAACATGCAGTTAGTTTTAATATTCTTAATATAATATAGGAACCATTGGGCACTGGTCGCCATAAACATGAGTACATTAATTGTGTATTTTATGGACCCAAATGCGGATGGATTGGTTGCAAATCGCCCTGATCTCATGTCATATATGGAAGCTTAAGTTAATTTTTAATATTCTAATGGATTCATTTCTCAATGTGGATTTAGAGAGAAAATACTCATCTTCTCATCATAATTGGATCAAAGTCATCGGCCGATGCACGTCAACTTAGACTTTGTGGCTAAGTGTGACATACATGATCAATTAGTGATTAGAGATAAATTGATTATGTTATTTGACTAAACACTTCATCATGTTCAAGACTAATCGAGTATTCACAAATGAAAGGAGGAAATCGTAATAGCCCATGTTACAGTTACAGGTAGTTGCACGTTTATCGCAACGTACCTCATATATTGAGATTGTCTGATTTATTTTGTAGGGTTCAATTAAGACCGTTAGTTTGACTAATCGCTCGATATATGAGGGCCTATGGGTCACACAACAAGTAACTCCCTTGTACGAATTATAGTTGGTTGATTAAGTATTAAATTAGATTTAATATTTAATTTATGGATAATTAATAATATATTAATTTGGAATTAATTATTATTATTTAATTAACTTAGATTTAATTAAATAAGAATCCCAAATAATATTATGGAATATTATTGTAGGAAAATATCTGTAGGGAAAAACATATTTTTGAGATATGGTTTTCAAGATTAGGAATTATCTTCCAAATAAAGATTTGCTTAAGATATAAGCTAATCTCTCCCTATATATATGACGTCCCGGGATTCATTATTTACCACAACAAGAAAACTTAGTTTCTCCATAAAAATCTAGGATAGGAATTTTCCTAGCAAATTCTGTTTCAGATTCAATACTGGCATCTGTGCAATTCTTTCCACGGGGATTACGTGGATACCATAGTAGAGAAATATGCGTACAATTTATTGTAAGGTTTCTCTTTATGTTTACACGTATTTAATTATGCAATTAATTGTTCGTTGTTGGTGAACTGTTTATTTCCGCTGCCCATGTATTACGTGTTTACGTGCCTCTAAATTCCAACAATTACAAACACAAGTGCAAGGTACCAACAAATGCACCAACGAAGGATGACAATTCAACAAATGCAGCCATTAATGAGGTGTTAGATGCATTAATTTTGAGCGTAAGGAGTCCATTGAAATCTTGAGTGTTAGATTCTGGAGCATCGTTTCATTTGTGTAGCAGGACTGACGTAATGAAGCGCTACACTTCTGGAGATTTTGGGAAGGTTTATCTTGTTGATGATGAGCCTCTAGAAATCATAGGAAAAGAGAATGTTCGGATCAAGACACATAATGAAACAGTTTTGCAGTTGCGAGATATGAGACATATTCCTGGTTTGAAAAGGGATTTACTTTAAGTAGGATAACTTGATGATTAGGGTTACACTGTGATTTTTTGTTGTGATACATGGAAGATATCTAAAGGCGCAATGGTAGTGGCTCGAGGAAATAATGAGGGAATGTTGTACATTACAGGCAACACCCGAGATAGCATTGCTCTTGAAAATGCAAAAGGTAATGCAGATTTTTAGCATTGTCGTCTTGGCCACATGAGTGAGAAAGGGATGAAAGTGATGTGTTAGAAGGGTAAACTGCCAGACCTCAAGACTGTTGACATTAGGTTATGTGAGGATTGTTTATTTGGAAAACAAAAAATGGTGAGTTTTTCGAAAGTAGGCAAAACCTTAAACAAGCGGAAGTTGGAGTTAGTCCACAACGACTTGTGGGGTCCAGTACCAGTGACATCTCTTTGTGGAGCATCATATTACATGACTTTCATTGACGACTCTACGAGAAAGGTATGAGTTTATTTTCTGAAAAATAAGTCTGGTGTCTTTAATGCTTTCAGGAAGTGGAAAGCCCTTGTAGAAACTGAAACGAGAAAGTGAAGTGTTTGAGATATGATAATAGTGGAGAGTGAAGAGCTCCGTGATTTCAAAAAATTCTATGAAGCGAATAAAATTCGCATGGAGAAAATTGTGAAAGGAACCCCCAGAAGAACGGTGTTGCTGAAGATATGAACAGAACCTTACGTGAACGTGCTAAAATCATGAGATTAAAGTGTGGTCAATTTCTTTGAAGAAGTTTTTTGGCGTAGGAAGCGGTGAATCTTCACTTACTTGATAAACAGGGGACCCTCAACTCCCTTGGAAAACAGCTTACCAGAGAAGGCCTAGACTGGTAAAGAAGTAAATTTGTCATTTCTTGGAGTATTTAGGTGTGTTTGATATGTTCACATTGATGTTGCTAATAGAAGTAAATTGAATGATAAATATGTTAAATTTACATTTATTGAATATAGCGGTGATGAGTTTGGTTATCGATTTTGGGATGGGCAGAATCGGAAGATAATTCGTGTTGTAACATGGATAAATCCAACCACCGGATAAGTCGTGAGGACGGCAAGTCGCCTGCCGACAACCGTTTAGAGCGACCTGACGATGGGAGATCACATAATCACCACTTAACCATACACAAATACAATCTACCCAAGAGTCACAAGGATGATAGGTCGCGATCAGCGAACAAAGGGAGTGACTTGGGTCCAAGATCTCTGTAAGCCGGAGGTCGTGATAGTCACGTATCCTAACAATCAAGGGAAGCGCTCGACAAGCCACAAGATCCGCCCCCAAAGTCCGTCCCGCGATTGAAGCTCCTTTTAACGTGTATTCCTTAGTAAATTCCCGCCCATGAGGTGGGAATCATTTTATAAATAGGCCGCCATGGCCATACTGAAAAAAGGTTAGCAATCTTAGTATTATAGGTAGAAAATATAGTGAAATACTCCTGGCTTGGACACCCCAGACGTAGTCTTCTTTACAAGACGAACTGGGTAACAAATTTGGGTGTTCTTTACTATTTCGATCGCTTATTCCTTTGTTCTATCATTTATTATTGTTTGTTGGTCGAAAAATACATTGAACGACTTTCCCCAGGACTAAAGAAGGTCGCACGACGATTTGGAAGAAGTGAGAAGGTCGCATCCGACCTTGAGAAAAACCACAAGTCGGAAGCGACCTCAAGCGGCTATAATTGGCAGAAGATATGGATAACTGAAAGCGCGGATATCGCGGGGTAAGCAAGGCAAGTGTATCCAGATGCGGAAATCACTGGATCGACCGGGGAAACCCTAGATCGGGCGGTAGGAAGCCTGGGAAGCCCGCTAGAGGAAGCCCACGAAGAAGTAAACCCTACTTTCTGGTCTATAAATACAACATGTAATGCTCCTTGTAAGGACACGAAAGTTCTAGCATTCTAGGCAGAAAATATAATAAAACACTCCTAGCTTGGGCGCCCCCAGACGTAGTCTTATTCAAAAGACGAACTGGGTAACCAAATCTGAAGTTTATTTCGTAGTTATTTGTTTGATCCCATTCGTAGTATCACGTTGAAATCTAGGTCACAACAGGAGAGAAATTAAATATTTTGCTACTAGCTTTGTGGATTTCTAATATTTCCAACACATGGAATTGCACTTGGGAATGAAGAGCTCATCCCCTATAAATAGGGAGGAGGGGGGCGAATATTAGGGTTGGAAAATAAGGAAGAAAATCTTTTCTTGATCTCCAAGAAATCTTGAATATATCTCCTATATTCTTTTCTCCTTAATTAAATTTTCCATAAAAATCTCTTTCCCCTCTTCTACCTATGATTTTCGAAATTTACACTATTAAAGGAGTCAAGATTTGACTTCTTGAATTTATGGGATAATTATGTATTCCTACAATAATTATCTCTTTCCATAAAATATTTACAAGAAAATCAAGACAGTCTTTTCTTCCTTTAATAGACAAAATTTTCGAAAATATCAATTGGAAATTAGGCGAGAATATTTTCTTCTCTCTCTCATTAATTGGATTTTATTTTGGGCTATTTGGAGGACCTTTAGGAGAATTAAGATTGGACCTCCAATGGACTATGAAGCTATAATATTTTGGACCAAATATTATTCAAGTCCATTAATATTAATTTACTCCATTATAAAATTAATATTGAACTATCCATCTTAACCCATATTAAAATTTCACATATAACATGGCTCCTTGACATTATTTCCCGCGTTTAAGATTATCTTAGTCCATTAATTAATTAAGCCACTGAACAAGCTTTATATTAATTAATATCTTTTTCCTTGGAGTAAAGATAGCTCAACATTATTATCCATGTCGGAAATAAATTTTTACTTGCAAGATTTGACATGATAAAGGATATGAGCCCACCAAGGGGACAAATCAAGTAAGACGTACTTGCACGCGATTCTCCGTATTAAATGTCAGCAATCGTCATATAATTAATAATATTGCTCAAGATATAAGGTATCGAATCGCATTGACTCTCTTCCCATCATAATTCAAAGCAATAGTTATCAATTTCACACGATCCTATTTAAGGGACGAAGATTAAGAAACAACGCACCACTGAGGTCTAATTCTTGTATATTCAGTACCGAAGAATTTGTCCTCTTGTAGGTCCTCATTCAACAAGACCTAAATGCGCTAGTGTGATCCTTGGTCAAGTCGAGCTAATCTGGGTCTCACACTTCAACCGCTTCATGATGGTTTGTTCATTTCCATCCGGGTTGTGAATTTGTACTTAATTACGAGGGTCAAATTTGATCTTAAGTGATCGGGTATCACCAAATTAACTACAACGTAATCGTCTTTCGCCTTATTGAACAGGTTAGCAATAAACATATATAACATTCATTCATATATAATGCAACAAAGATTAAATAATTTATTTCAGTAAATAAATAAGAAACTTCAGTTTGGTTATACAAAGTAAAAGCATACTTTTCAATATAACCCCAACAATCTCCCACTTATACTCAAAGTCTGCTTTTAAGTATACTACAACATGTCTCGTGTTCTATGTGACATCTAATGTCACCCTACACCTAACCTAATAATATTTCTCCCACTTATACTCAAAGCAGATTGACAACGTCCTTGACACCCATTCCTTCCACATGTCTCTCGAATGTACTCTGAGGCAGACCCTTTGTGAATGGATCTGCTAGGTTGTCTTCCGATGCAATCTTAGCCACCTCAATGTCTCTCTCTTAATGATTTCTCGTATGAGATGGTATTTTCTTTCAATGTGTTTGTCGGCTTTGTGGGCTCTCGGTTCCCTTGAATTTGCAATCGCTTCCTCGCGTTATCACAAAGAGACCGTGATTTTGCTTGAAAATTCGACCACATCCAAGTCCACCAGAAGTTCTTGAACCAAACCGCTTCCCTTCGTTGCTTCACAAAGCAAATGACGTGCTCGACTTCCATGGTAGAATCAGCTATGCATTTCTGCTTTACGCTTCTCCATGTCATGGCTCCTCCCCCCATGCAGGACACACTACCTGAGGTAAACTTTCTGGAGTCAATGTCTGATTGAAAATCTGAGTCCGTGTAACCAAGGGATCGGGATCGTCGACTTGTAAACCAACATTCTCATCCCGCGTGTCCTTTTCGTGTTATTCATAATGTTCTTTCTTCGCAAATCCAATGCTCTTTCCCAGGGTTACTTTGATATCTTGCCACCATGCCTACGGCAAAGCAGATATCCGGTCTCGTACACAGCATTGTTGGGATTATACTGGAAAGTATGCTTTTACTTTGTATAATCAGACTGAATTTTGGACATATTTACTGAAATAAATTGCTTATCACTGATGCTTTAAATATCATCGAATTTTACATATATTTACTGCATAACTGTTCAATAAATAGTATGTGTTACATTGTAGTTAATTTAGTGATACCAGATCACAGAAGATTAAATTAACAGTTCCTTGTAGCCAAAAGTACACCATTCACGACCTAGATGGAAATGAACAATCCATCGTGAAAGGTTGAAGTGTAAGGCTCATATTGGTTTGTCTTGACCAAGATGTTACACTAGTGCATGTCTAGTGCACTGAAGAGGACCTACAGGAAGATAAATTCTTCAGAACTGAACTAGGAAGAATTAGACCTCAGTGGTTCGTTATTTCTTAATCTTCGTCCCTTAAATAGGATTGTGTGTGGTTAGTAACTATTGCTTTGACTTATTACGGGTAGAGAATCAACGAGATTCAATACTTTATATCTTGGGCAATATTATTGGTCACATACGATTGCTAAGATTTAATACGGAGAATCGTGTGCAAGTACGCTTGTTCGATTTGTCCCCTTGGGAGGTTCATAAGTTTTATCATACCAAATCTTGCAAGTGGAAATAGTTTCCGGTATGGATAATAATGTTGAACCGTTCCTTTATCAAGGATAAAAGATATTAATTAATGGAAAGCTATTTCAGTGGCTTGAATTAATTAATGGGCTAGATAATCTTAGACACGGGAAATAATAATTGGGAGCCATATTAACTGTAATATGGGTTAAGATGGGTAGTGCAATATTAATTATGTAGTGAGATTAACTAATATTTATGGACTTGAATAATATTGTGGTTCAATATTGATAATTCAAGATCCATTGGAAGGTCCAATCTTAATTCTCCTAAAGGACCCTCAAGTACCCCAAGATAAAGTCCAATAACTGAAAAAGGTGTTTAAAAATAAAATAAATTTTGTTGCTTATTTTTCCTATTTATTCGAAAATAATAAATAAAAGAGGGAGAAAGATTTTTTTTGAATTTTGTTATGGAATGAAGATATGTATTCTTGGAATACAAGATCATCTCATTAAATTCAAGAAATCTCCCACTTGGTTATTTATGGTGAAATTTTCGAAATTTTTCAAAGAATAAGGGAAAGAAAGATTTTCTTGATTTTATTGAAAAGATATTATGGAAGATATGTATTCTTGCAATACAGGTATATCTCATAAATTCAAGAAGATCCAAATCTTGGAATCTTGATCCTTATTTTTCAAAAATTCCCATAACAAGAGGAGTTGGGATTTTTGTGGAATATTTTAATTATGGAGAAAAGAATATATGAGATGTATTCAAAATTTCTTGGAGATCAAGAAAAGATTTTTCCCACATTATTTTTCCCCAAAATTCGACCAACACCCTCTATAAATAGGGGATGAGTGTTTCATTCCCAAGGACAATTCCATGTGCTGGAAAAATTAGTAAATCCACAAAGGTGGTGCAACAAATTTTATTTTCTCTTTTGTTAATTGTTCGCGAGTTTCCTTCCACCGGATTGACGAGCAAGGACTAGGGAATACTTGAGAAGGCTTTTTGGTGTATTTTAATCGACGAGACCATTGCCACTCCAAGAGGTTAGTTCACATAAACCCGTAGTAATTCCGCATGCGTAGGTTTTATGTGAACTGTTTATATGCATGATTTGTTGTTGAATTATTATTTGAATTAATATAGGATTAATTCATGCTAGTATTAATTGTTAGAATTAAATTTGTATTTAAATATTCATCCCGGATAGATCCGGGCAATTAATTCCCCAACAAGCATTGCATACATGAGGCATCCCACAACCGAAGCATAAGGGATGACCTTCATGTCATCTATCTCTTTTTGTGTCTTGGGACACATCTCTTTGGATAGATGGATTCCGTGTCTGTAGGGCACAAAGCCTTTCTTGGAATCCTGCATGCTGAAGCGCTTCAAAATAGTATCTATGTATGAGGCTTGCGAAAGTCCGATCATCCTTTTCCTGCGATCCCGAGTGATCTTGATCCCTAGGATGTGACTGGCTTCCCCTAAGTTCTTCATATCGAACTGTTTTGACAGTCATGCCCTTACGTCTGATAACACCTTTACATCGTTTTCGATGAGCAGAATGTCGTCCACGTATAGTACCAAAAATATCAATGCAGTTCTGTCACGCTTTTTATAGACATAACTTTCAAATTCATTTTGATCGAATCCGTAGGATTTTATAACTTGATCAAAATACTGATTCCAAGCTCGGGATGCTTGATACAGTCCATAAATGGACTTCCTGAGCTTGCAAACCAGATGCTCTTGGCCTTTTTTAATGAAGCCTTCGGGTTGTTGCATATAGATTTCTTCGTCAAGATTTCCATTTAGGAAAGCTGTCTTGACGTCCATTTGCCAGATCTCAAAATCTAGACGCGCAGCAATCGACAAGAGAATGCGGATGGACTTGAGCATGGCTACAAGCGAAAAGGTTTCCTCATAATCGATCCCTTCTTTCTGAGTGTACCCTTTCGCCACAAATCTTGCTTTGAAGGTTTCAACCCTTCCGTCTGGTCCCCTTTTTCTCTTGTATACCCACTTGCATCCGATGGGTTTTACCCCATCAAGTGGTTCGACTAGCTCCCACACCTTGTTGTGATCCATTGAACCCATCTCGGCTTCCATTGCTGTTTGCCAAGATTGAGCATCTTTGTCTTGGATCGCCTCGTTGTAGGACCATGGATCTGATTCTTCTGCGGAGATTAAGTCCGAAGACTCTCCGATCCCCAAGAATCTCTAGTGTTGTCTGATAACCATCCCACTACGACGAGGTTCTGGTTGTGTAGGCGTGACGTTTGGTATATCATTTTGTAAAGTTGGCAATGGAGTTGGTCCCCTAAGTTCTTCTAAGGTAATTTCACTTCTAGGCTTTCGACTGTTCATAAAGTCTTCTTCCAAAAATCTAAAGTGAGTACTGATAACCACCTTTTGATCTTTGGGACCATAGAACATGCATCCTTTAGTTCCTTCGGGGTACCCTATGAACATCCTTAATTCTGAACGTGCATCCAATTTACCGGCTTCCTTCTCTAGCACGTATGCCGGACACCCCCAGATCCTAATGTGTCCGAAACTGGGCTTGCGCCTCGTCCACAATTCTCTCAGGGTTTTAGGTACCGATTTGGATGGCACTAGGTTCAGAATATAAGCCGTTGTTTCTAACGTAACCCCAGAATGATTTTGGTAAATCCCCATAACTCATCATTGACCTTACCATTTCTAAAAGCGTTCTATTCCTTTGTTCTGCAACCCCATTTTGTTGAGGGGTACCGGGTGCAGTCAACTGGGATGCAATCCCCACTTCCGATAGGTAGTTCAGAAATTCATCGCTGAGGTATTCGCCTCCACGATCAGATCGTAGAAACTTGATACTTTTTCCCTTATGATTCTCTGCTTGAGCCTTAAATTCTTTGAATTTATCAAAGGTCTCAGATTTATGCTTTATTAGGAAAATGTATCCCGTAGCGTGAGTAATCATCGATAACGAAATACTCGTAGCCACCTCTAGCTTTGATTTGCATTGGACCACATACATCGGTGTGAACGATTTCTAACACTTCTTTAGCTCTAAGCCTCTTGGCTCCAAATGCCCTCTTGGTCATTTTACCTTCCAAGCACGATTCGCAAGTCGGAAATGGCTCAATTTGGAGAGATACCAAAGAACCATCTTTCACCAACCTTTGAATCCTTTTCGGGTTAATATGACCTAACCTTAGGTGCCAAAGAAGTGTCTCATTCACGTCAGTCGAGCGCTTTCGTTTACAAGAAATAGTAGATGTGTTATAGGATGCATTTTGTGAGTGATGTGCACAGTTAATAATATAGAGACTGTTCCTCAAAGTTCCACGACATGTAATCACATCGTTACAAAAAACGGTAACATCTTTATTAAAAAGAATAGAATATCCATCGCTAAACAGTTTAAAAATAGAAACAAGGTTTTTTTGAAAAATAGGAACATAAATAATATCTCTTAAAATTAACGTCTTATCGCCAAAGGACAGGTGCACTTCTCCCATTGCTTTAGCTGCCACTCTCGTAGCATCGCCTAACGTGATGAGGATCTCACTCTGTCTTAGTCGTCGGGTCTGCTTGAAACCCTGCAATGTGAAACATACATGATAAGTGGATCCCGTATCCAATACCCACGAATGGGTAGCATACTCCTCCAAAGAAGTTTCAACAACTAGCGAGTGTGAATTACCTTTCTTTCCATTCATTTTGGGTTTGGAACAGGCCGACCTCCAATGTCCCTTTTCACCGCAGTTGAAGCACTTCCCCTTAGCCGGATTCTTAACTCCACCATCCCTCTTCACCTTTCATTTGTCTTTGGCAACACTCGAGTTAGCTTGGCTTTCGCTTTTGGGCTTCCTCTTCCTCTTGCCTCCCTTTGGTCTAGAAGAAGAGGATGGCCCAACTGCCGCTAAGGCTTGACTGCTCTCTCCTAAAACTCCTTCAGCCGAAACAAGAGCTTACAACAGATCAGGCAAAGTGAACTTTTGATTATTCATTTGATAATTTAGCTTTGAAGCTGCTTCAAAGCTCTTGGGCGAAAATGGAGTATGAAATCGATCTGGGTCTCGATGTCATATTCAGCTCCAAGCACCTCGAGTTTGTTGACGTAAGCCATCATCTGGAGAACATGTTCCCTTACGGGTGTTCCCTCCACCATTTTCATAGAGAGCATGTCCCTCATGGTGATCTGCCGAGCCACATGGTTCTGATGTTGAAACATCGCTTTAAGATTGACCATGATTTCCGCAGCGGTCTCAACGTTTTGGTGTTGGTGTTGCAACACATCTGACATTGAAGCCAAGATGGTACACTTTGCTATTTCGTTAGAACTCTCCCAGTTATCATATTCTTTCTTAACCGCTTTGGTTGACTCGTCAGATGGCTTTTCTGGTTTGGGTGTAGTAAGAACCCAGTTATGGCTTTGTGCAGCGAGGATAATAGTGAGTTTTTTATACCAATCAACAAAGTTTTCTCCATTGAGGAGGTTATCTTTTCAAGATATTGAACAAAGGATTAAAAGGTTGCGACATGAAGAACTGAAATAAACATATATTTTGTATCAATATCCAGATCAACACAAAATTAAATCACATAATTCGATCACATGGTTCATATTAAAATCTCAAAAAAAAAATATGAACATGCATCAGCCAACATCTCAAAACAGATTTAAATGAGCCTCGTGGGAGGGTCATCATTTAAATCACATTCAAGCAAAAAGTTACAAACAAGAACGATTACAAACCTTTAATTAAAAAAAATAATAGTAAAACAAAACGACCAATATAAAATTGATAGGGACTTGAGAGAAGTATATAAATATCAATTTTATACCTAAGTAATAACCATGATTAAATATAGAATTATTACTTCGCTTTGATCGAGCCTCGTGGGAGGGTCATCGTCGCTACTAATAATAATTCACAATCATCTTTTTTTTGGGAATTTATTCATGTGAAAAAGCTATCTTTTGACCGTCCCCGTAGGGAATTTCTCCAAAAGATTTCACAAATAAATAAATCATGGAGGTCAAAATTAATTTGTGTCAAAACAAATTAATTATTAAAACATACTTAGTAATTTTTTTGAATTTGAGATTTTTTTAGATTGAGCAATTCTCATGCAAACACATTTAAACAAATTAAATAAAGCACAAGAAAAAAAACAACAATAATAAATCAAGCAAAAAGCGAAAAATAAACACATTGGGCACAAATTAACCAACTATGCATGGTTTGATTTTATTTGGCTTGATTTTTTAAAACACCGCCTTGAATTTCTCCCACTTCGTTAAATCTCGAAAAAGAACCCCGTCTTCAAACGCCACGGCAAAAGCGGCTCGCGCAGCCGGATGCCCGCCGCATCAACCAACGCCGCTTGCGGCGCCCGTCTTATATCTTTTAGGGCGCGATGCACGTCGCCCGTGTGCCATGGCTCTCGGCGGCGTGATACCGCTTTGCATGCCTCGGCGACCTTGCGCGCTTTTATGCGCATGAGAGAGTTGTCCGTAGCGCCAGCGTGCATATGCCCGCACGCGTCGCCTTTGGCCGATCCGCGTTGGCGCCTAGTGCCCTAAACCCGTCGTCTTGGCGTCGTCCAAGAAGACGGCGTGCCTCCTTACGCGTTTAGCGCGCACTTTGCCTTACGTGAGTTCCGGATCCATCTTTAATTCGTCTCCGTCTTTGATTAGGTTACAATTTATTTAACAAAATAAATACCTTAAATCTAGACTAGTCTATTACATTGAACAAATCAAAAAACCTAGTCTACTCGTGGATTTTCTCACGAGAAAAATAAATCCTAACGAGTCGAATTAAAAACCATTCATTCACACGCATGAAAATAAACACATTAAATACCATGACAATTGGATACCTGCAAAACAGATCTAGCAATTCTACTATCCAATTTCAATTTAATGTCCAACAATTTAAATAACAATTTAAAAAATCAGAGCTCGAAACCAGAGCTTTGATACCAATTTTTGGGAAAATCGGGGTGTCCGGATCTATTCGAGGTGATTATTTTAATACATATTTAAATTAAACAGTTAATTACTAACATGAATTAATCCTAAATCAATTCAACATAATAATAAACAACATCCGTACACATAATTCACGTAAATCCTAAACATGCGGAACTAGGAGTTACGGAATTACTAACCTCTTGAAGAATCAAATGGATGAATCAACCCAAGAGCATTCCCAAATATATCCCCAAAGTCCACGAACGCTATCCGGTGGGAAGATTTCAACGAACGATTTTAATGGGAGAGAAATTAAATATTTTGCTACCACCTTTGTGGATTTCTAATATTTCCAACACATGGAATTGCACTTGGGAATGAAGAGCTCATCCCCTATAAATAGGGAGGAGGGGGCCGAAAATTAGGGTTGGAAAATAAGAAAGAAAATCTTTTCTTGATCTCCAAGAAATCTTGAATATATCTCTTATATTTTTTTCTCCTTAATTAAATTTTCCATAAAAATCTCTTTCCCCTCTTCTACCTATGATTTTTGAAATTTACACTATTATAGGAGTCAAGATTTGACTTCTTGAATTTATAGGATAATTATGTATTCCTACAATAATTATCTCTTTCCATAAAATATTTACAAGAAAATCAAGACAATCTTTTCTTCCTTTAATAGACAAAATTTTCGAAAATATCAATTGGAAATTAGGCAAGAATATTTTCTTCTTTCTCTCATTAATTGGACTTTATTTTGGGCTATTTGGGGAGTCTTTAGGAGAATTAAGATTGGACATCCAATGAACTATGAAGCTATAATATTTTGGACCAAATATTATTCAAGTCCATTAATATTAATTTACTCCACTATAAAATTAATATTGAACTATCCATCTTAACCCATATTACGATTTCACATATAACATGGCTCCCGGTCATTATTTCCCGCGTTTAAGATTATCTTAGTCCATTAATTAATTAAGCCACTGAACAAGTTTTATATTAATTAATATCTTTGTCCTTGGAGTAAAGACAGCTCAACATTATTATCCATGCCAGAAATAAATTTCCACTTGCAAGATTTGGCATGATAAAGGATATGAGCCCACCAAGGGGACAAATCAAGCAAGACGTACTTGTAAACAATTCTCCGTATTAAATGTCAGCAATCGTCATGTAATTAATAATATTGCCCAAGATATAAAGTATCGAATCACATTGACTCTCTTCCCATCATAAGTCAAAGCAATAGTTATCAATTTCACACGATCCTATTTAAGGGACGGAGATTAAGAAACAACGCACCACTGAGGTCTAATTCTTGTATATTCAGTACCGAAGAATTTGTCCTCCTGTACGTCCTCATTCAGCGCACCTAAATGTGCTAGTGTGATCCCTTGGTCAAGACAGGTCAATCTGGGTCTCACACTTCAACCGTTCATGATGGTTCGTTCATTTTCATCTGGGTTGTGAATTTGTACTTAATTACGAGGGCCGTTAATTTGATCTTCAGTGATCGGGTATCACCAAATTAACTACAACGTAATACGTACTGTCTTATTGAAAGGGTTTGCAATAAACATATATAACATTCATTCATATTTAATGCAACAGTGATTAAATAATTTATTTCAGTAAATAAATAAGAAACTTAAGTTTGGTTATACAAAGTAAAAACATACTTTTAAGTATAACCCCAACAGGAGGTTCATGATGATCAGGTGGTTGTTGAGAAAGAACCACGTACACCACAAGCAACAATTCCGCTGCGGAGATCCACAAGAGAACATCGATATCCTGATAGGTATACACCTTCTATTCATTACTCATTGTTGATTGATGACGGTGAACCTGAATGTTATGCAGAGTCTACACGTAATGAGCAGGTGAGCAACTGAAAACTTGCGATGGATGATGAGATGAATTCGTTGATGACCAACATAACTTGTGAACTAGTTGAGCTCCCTAAGGGCAAGAAGGCACTGTATAATAAGTGGGTGTACATAATTAGATAGAATACAAATGGAAGAAAGCGTTACAAGGCAAGACTGTTTGTAAAAGAGTTTCAACATAAATATGGTATTGATTATACTGATGTTTTTACTCCTGTTGTGAAACTAACTACCATTCGGTTAGTTTTGAGTTTGGTGGCTGCAGAGAACTTGGTGTTAGAACAGATGAATGTAAAAACAACATTTCTTCATGGTAACTTAGTGGAGGACATTTACATGAAGCAACCAGAAGGGTACTTGTCAAAGGAAAAAATGAGCATGTTTGCAAATTGAGAAAGAGCTTGTATAGTTTGAAACAAGCTTCATTGCAATGGCACAAGAAGCTTGATGGGTTCATGCACGATATTGAGTTCAATAGGTGTAAAGCTGACCATTGCTGCTATTCAAGAGGTATGATAGTGGCTATATTATTTTACTATTATATACTGATGATATGTTGATATGCGTAATAAAAAGATAAAACAAAACAAAACAAAAAAGGGTTGATCTGAATAACATTCATGGATCCATCCAATAGGAAATAAAGACTCTTCATTTAGAATGACATGATATCTCCTCATTTACTGCCTGATAAACAACATTTATGTTAGGAGGTGATTTATCTGAATTGTACTTAATTATAAGTTACATAAAAAACACTAGGGTTAATGATCTAACCTTCTTTCAATACATTAATTGTATTACTATTACAATTAATTAATTAAACAGACACAACTCACACGAGCCTTGTCGGCAACATTCCAAAACTTTGTCCACCCAAAATTATTAATTAATTTGTTCTACTATCAAACTAACATTGTCTACAATTTATGACACAAAAATACATTAATCCGGCAATCCGGCAATTCATTGAAAATCTATTGCAACAAGATGGTTTTTACAATGCATTTGTTTCTATAAATACATACTCATATAAATAAAGCATTCATCAATTTAAATATATCAGAAATACAAACAAATTTAATTAAATTGATCATTATGGCTCAAGCTAGTAACAAAATGTTCTTCAAAATGGCTATCGGGCTCACTCTTGTTCTTATGATATCTCTTACCGAAAGCAGAAATCTTGGTACTAACTCTTTTTTTTTTTTTTCAAATTATGGTGGAATTTAATTAATTGACCCTGAAATTTTCTTACGTGTCGAAATACCTCCTCTTCTTTTTTTTTTTTTACTTGTAAAATGCAGGTAATTTAGGAAATGACGACTCTGACCTTTCTTGCAACTCAGTCCATGGACAAGAGAGTGGTGAAACTTGTACAAGTATTGCCCAAGATTTCGATCTCTCACTCGAGGACTTTCTTGACATTAATCCTAATATCAACTGTGATGCAATTTTTGTTGGTCAATGGCTTTGTGTTGAAGGTTCTAATTAATTAAACTTGTGTGATTGATAAACATGCAATTATGCATGAAACTAAGAAACATCGTCTCTTATTTATTATCAATAAATCAAGGGCACTATAGTCCTAGTAAATGTGGCCTAAGTTTCTTGTTTACTTTCATAAAGTTTTTCATTTTTATGTATGTATTGTAATGTTGTTTAAATTCTTGTACCGTTCAAATAAAAAGAAAGATGAAGCAAATGATTTGTATGGAAGGAAATTATATGTGGTTTATACGAATCAATGAATGCATGCAAGAGCCATGTTAAATTTGTTTTTCTATTTTTGTTTGTGTGGTTGTTATTCTTTAATTTTGACAGGAAATTAGTAAAATATAGCCGATAAATTAATCAACCTCAGCAGCGGAATGGAAGTGGAGAAGTAAGCAGAATTACATGAAAACACAAAATAATTAGCTAAACAATGGGCAAATGAGTATGAAAATGCTTTAATTTAATCACACAAATCATGAAAATTAATGAATATAAATCAATGTTGATTTCAGAACACCTCTTTTTTTTTTTTAAAAGGAGAAACAATCACCATTTATGAATGTAAAAATTCCAGTCTCCTCTCTTTTTTTTGTCTTAAAAGGAGAAACAATCACGATTTATGAATGTAATAATATTGTCTCATCTAAAAGCTCGAGCTTGTAGAAAAGTTAGAGTTTTTGTTGTCAGCGAGATTTGAATCCAAAATGAAGGCGTGAGTCTAGAGGCTCTGATACCATGTAAGAATTTCGTCTCATCTAAAAACTCGAATTTATAAAGAAGTGAGGAATTAATTCATGTATATAGTTCCCTATTAATGAATTCATTGATCAACAACTACCGGCATATATAGTCTCTAACAATACTATTTAAAGGCAGAAAACTATAAAGAATAGAAGATTTGGTGATATCTTGATTTCACAAAACCTTTTGAGTCTCCTGCTTTGGCGCACCTGTTATATATACTTGTGTCCTTAAAATTTGAGTCATTGGGATAAAGCAACTTGTAGATAAAAATTTGCATGTGTATTTTAAATAAAAATAAAAATAGCAGTACTATTCTACTAGAAAATTATAAATGAATTAGTATTAGTCACTTCATTTATAAGTATTACTCCCTCCATCACAAATTTGATTTCCACTTTCCTTAAATGAAAATATCTATTTTATCACTTTATCACATAAAATACTAATAATCAACTCTTTCTATCCCAATACTTTATCATTTTTCCTTAAAACTCTAGCAAACAGTAAATGGGAAATCAACTATATACGGAACGAAGGGAGTAATTTATACCGAGAAAGTGATAAATATCAGAAGTAGTTCTACAGTGCAACTGATGCACACGAGTGTTGCACACTTTTAAAATGTCATAAACTATGAAAGTGTGACACAATTAATTAAAGTAAAAGAAGCATTTCATCATTTATTTTATTTCTTTGGTAGCAGATAAACTACGTGCATGTTTCCTAATTTTCTTCACATTCGGCATAATTCGAACTCCTGGGATACTCCCATATATACAATTGAGAAATCATCCAATGCTTAGGTGACCAACCTTGTTCTTCCAATATTAATTATTACATTTTTTTTTTGACGGAAATATTAATTATTACAATATATATGCTTCCTATTGTCTAATTCTACACCTTCGGCTTCATATATAAGTATGAATCAATCCACCAAAAGTTACACACACAGAATTAAATTACAAGTCTAATTATATACATTAGGGCTGAAAATGGCAAAGTTTGCTACTACTTCTCTTGTTATGTTTCTTCTTCTTACAGTCTCCATAGCACAAAGTAGAAGGCTTCTTGTCTGTACGTTTGGGCTACATCTCATGATCAAATCTTAATTGCATTTTGATAGTTTTTGTTGATTGTTGTATTTTTATTTTTTTTAATTATTCTAAAAGGTACGAGTTTGAATCATAAATGGTCCCATAACTTTGGCCTTAAATAGATTTAGGGTGTGCCTTGAAACACTTAAAATAACTTCCAGAAGCATTTATTTTCAAAGTTCCCTTTCACAGCTTTTGAAAATAAGTGCTTCTGAAAACTGTTTTAAGTGTTTCAAAATACACCCTTAGTCCCATAAATTTTTTTGTCGTCGATTTAGTCCCAATAACTTTGACAATGTCCAATTTTAGTCTCATATCAGCCGTAACAATGTTGTTTTGCCGTTTTCATTTGGGGCTTTCTGGTGGATGTTGTGACTTGACTGCCACATGTATTGTCACACGTATTTTTAAGTGTGTTAGACTAATTTTTGCTGTCAATTCTGTTTTTATTTTAAGTTTAAAATGTTAATTATATATGCATGAAATTCCAGCTGTTAAAAAAAAATACACAGGGCAGTCCAGTCACAACATCAGCTGAAAAGCCCCAAATAAAAATAAAAAAACTGCATCGTTTCAATCGATTTGGGATTAAAATTGAACATTGTCAATGTTATTGAGACTAAATTGACGACAAAAAAACTTATGAGACTAATTTTATTTGAGACCAAAGTTACGGGATTATTTGTGATTCAAACTCAAAAAGTACCTACTAAAATTCTTGTTTGTCATAAAATGAGCATCGTACAAAATTACATAATTAAAATGAAAATTTTTAACTATTTTAAAACAATTTGCGGAAAAGATAAAAGCTACGAGACCAAAAATATTTTTAACTCGTCGGTATCTAACTTTTCATAAAATTTTGTGCAGCGAATCCAGCAGACGACTCGTTTTTGGTTTGTAGCACGATTTACGGGCCGGCTTTGGACGACGACACGTGCGAAAGAATCGAAGAGACGTATCAAGTTTCATCAGATCAGTTCACGTTCGTAAATCCGAATCTGAATTGCGATGCTATCTTTCCAGGCCAATGGCTATGCCTCAATGGCTACATATCATCTTAAATTAATACATCTTCCTTTTTATTACTAATGTTTTCATGTTCCAAATAAATTATAATATGATCGATCGATGCAGAATAAAGTATGCTTTGAGGATACTATATACTTATATTAGTATGATCGATCGTCTCAGATTCTCGTGGGACAATTTGTACTTGAAGATAATATATGCGTATGTGAATCATTATAGTGTTTAATTCGTGCATTCTAATATTACCATGTTTCTTCGGTGTGCGTGTGTTATCACTCATCATACATTGAATCAGGACGGATCCAGAATTTCGTATAAAACGGGTGAAATTTTTTATTGAGTAAGGACGATAAAATTTTAACATTCTAAGAGGACCGAAATGATAAAAATTTACGATTGTAAAGTATTATATAGTACAAAATTTTTATATCCGATGAGGCGGTCGCTCTAGAAACCTGCGTTGAATGATCGATGAAACTAATTTGTTTTTTTTTTTTTTCTTTTTCTGAGGTGAGTAAATTTGAGATTTTGTTAAATGGTACAAGCCTGATAATGATGGTATTACCATTGGTTTCATCTTGGTTGCAATATAAAATATAATTACCCACTTATAATAAATATTTTTAATCAATACAAAATTCATATTACATACCTTAATATTTCCTACCATATAAAAAAAAACTCTCCACAATATACAAAATAACTACACAATTACCATAAATATTTATAACCAATTCAAAATTTCAAATTACTTAACTCATTACCACTTGCAATATAAAAATAAAATCAAATTATATATACAACACATAATCATATTAACACATTCAAATATTTCCTGCAATATAAAAAATAAAATTAGATTAATTATACAACACAAATTCAGAATAACAAATTCATCAAATTAAAAGATTGCATCAGATTACATCAATATTCCTGTCAATATAAAAAATTAAATAAGATTAAAATATAAACACAAAATCAGATTAACAAATTCATTAAATTAGAAGAATCCCAAACATACAAAACGTAAATATTGGGTGTGTGATTAAATATAATGTGAATATTGATTATGGGGCGTGAATATATATAAGGATATACTGGGTGTGGATATAAGCATATATTTATAAATAAATATGATAAAAATAAAGTATATATAAGAATATACTGGGTGTGGATATAAGCATATATTTATAAATAAATATGATAAAATAAAAAAAATTAATTATTAGATAAATTAAAATTTAACTTAAATAACTTTTAATAAGAGTGCATGATTTTAAATGAAATAATCTTGTTGAATTGGACTTTTCACAGATTGACGTGGTTTCGCCACATAGGGTGAATTACGTTTATCAATATATAGTAAAACTAAGATTAAGATATTTCCACAAACTCTAATGTCAATTAGATTGGACAAAAATCTTTGAAATGTGTAATATATTTCCACAAGAGTGGGTCTCATGTGTATCCAGGTGCACAGTGTACTTATAGAGCATTTTAGAACAATGCAATGTGTTATATAGAAAGAAACAATTTGTTTACATTGAACAGTGCAACTATTTTTCCATATTAATAGTTGTACGATTAAGTGTAATAAGTTGTATCTTTCAGTATAACAAGTTGCATAACTTTAAAATCTTACTATGAAAGCAAGATCTTGCTAGACCTCATCTCTGAAGACTTAGCCTTTCCACAAACTCCAACACCAAATTAGGAAAAAAAATGGAATAAATATTAACAAATAATAATTAATTTGTTTTTTTTTTTTGGAATATGTAATATATTCTCACAAAGTCCAATAATATTAATTCAAAAAATGTTGTTGTGCAATATATTGTTTCATTTTTAGGATTCTAATTAACTTTTTTTTTGAATGACAAAAGTATACCATACAATATCATTCATGTGTGACGGACTCAAAAAAATAATATAGATAAAATTGATATTTAAATTCGTGATTTTGGTTAAAAAAATAAAATTAACATAGAAATTTGATCTCATTATGATTATTTTAGGTTAGATACCAAAAGAAAAATTATTATATATATCTCTATTTTTATATATCTATATTTTATTCTAAATATATTATTTAGATCTTATTTCTAATTTTCACTCAAAGAAAAAGTAATTATCTATATATTTATATTCATGTATCTGTATTATATTCTAAATATATTATTCAGATCTTATTTTCAATTTTTTGCATGTTCACAATAGTTTGAATCACACTACTTTTTCAATTAATACATTATTTTTCCTATAATTTGGTCTTCCATTAAGACATTGTTTTTTTGAATTACGAGAATCCGATTTGTTCATTTGTTACAAGTTCGTGTATTCTTGCACTTTTTTTCTTTTGTTTTCCATTAAATTATAATCACTAACTAAATTATAATCACTAACTAAACTAACACATTTTTTTTTCAAAGCAGTATTCCCTTAATTAATAGCATGATGGTTCGAACAAAATCGAAGTATCAACTTTTACCTTTAAAATAATATTAAATTAATTTTTTGCTATCGACAAAATTATATTTCTTGAAATTTGTCATAATTTTGTGAGGTTATTGTTGAACTTCTATAATTGCTAAAGAATATCTTTTGCCAAGCTTATTTTAAATATTATTTAAGTTCTAACAATTTATAAGTCATTTTAAAAGTTTAAAATATGTTCTTTAAAAAAAGACCTTTTATAAAATGCAATTTTATATAGTTTATAAGTTGTTAAAGTATTTAGTTAATTAAACTTATTTTTTAAAGTAAATTAAAGTAAATATTTTTTAGTTTAAAATTCTAATATAAAATAATTATTTTTTTTTTTTTTATTATGAGGTGGGGTTGGAGGATGGGCGGCAGGGTGGAGGGAGGGATGGATGGGGTTGGGATATCCATTTTTTTTTTTTTTTTTAAACTTATAAGATGTAAATAATTTATTTTAAGATCTTATATGCCGTTTAACATCTTTTTTTTTGCCAAATAAATGAACAAAGCTTATAACTTATAATCTATTTTAAGGAGCTTATAAGTTGAACCAAACAATGTTCTAATAAATAATTCACTTTTGGTGCATGTCATGTTTGAAAGTTGTGTTTTTCTCAATGTGAATTGATAATTTAAAGATGACCTTTTTACCTCTGGTTGATTGATTTACAGAAAGAAAATAAAAGATTATTTATCATTCAATAGTATTGATTTACATGTATGCAAGGGAATAATTGTGCGGTTTGATTTTACATGTTAAGTGTAATTTTAAAAGTATTTAATACATAATGTTATACATATAATTTGTATAACCACATTAAAACTCTAGCCATCAATATTAAAAATAACTCAAAAATAATATATAATTTATAAACTAATGTGTTTCCCAAATAGTTTTGTTTTATTTCCTACATATTTTTTTTATTTTATCTTTATAAGAAAGAATTGAATATGATCTTGTAAACTACAAGTTATTTGTTATTTGAAGAGTTGTTTCAAGTGAATTGCGATGTGTTCGGGCATACAAGACACCTGTCTTCGATCATAATAACAAGATAATGAATTTTGAATGTGTCTTTCATGAGAGCGAGTTATATCTAATATTTTATATTAATAATATATATTAAAGACACAAATTTTCTTTACGTTGAGTTTATGTATGAATTCAGAGTTGTTACGAATGTTTCTTACACGTTCTCCTTATAAAGTTTTTTGAAATCTGTATTTACTATGACTTTTAAATTAATTGTGCAATTATAATCGTGCATACACGAGTTCAATTACTAGTTAATTTTAAAATAAATAATTGAAACATTCAATTAGTTATATTAATTTTATATATATATATATATATATATATATATATATATATATATATATATATACTAATATTATATGTGCATATTTCGATTAATTTCTTATTCTAAATTGTAAGTTATGTAGTATGAATTTAATATAATGTATTTATGCAACTAAAAAATGATGGATGAAGAAAGACATAGACTAGGAGAAATTTTCAGAACCATAACCATAAAATCAATGCTTTAATTTAAATCAATGCTTTCGTGAGATCTCTCCTCAAATATCGGTCGATTTTGTTGGTCGGTATTCATCAAACATCATCTTCCAAAGAAAACTTAACAAATTCAATGAGTTTTTTTTTTTTTTTTTTTTTGGGGATGGCCGTGGAAGCATATATAGGAGATCTCTCCTCAAATATCGATTGCCATGTGACCATCAAGTAAATGGTCAAGATTTTTGTGAACCAAAGAATTTGGTATTCATCGATGTTGGAAGGGATCATCCGAACCTTTCTCCAAAGAAAATGTTTTCTGGATGGTGGGCGAAATCACTAAAATTCAACATTTAAGTTTTTATTTTGGTTTTGACATGAATTTTTTTTATTTTGTCTTGATTATTCCAGACTTGATGCGAGGGTTTTAAGTGGGGGCAATGAGCGTGGAATTAAAATTTAATATCTCGTGGGTCTCCTGGGCAGATATCTGCCGAAATTTGAAAAAAAAAAATTGGTCATGAACTTATATGGAAAGATTGGAAATCAGAAACTTGAGAGCCTTCAACTTATCTTTGTTGAGTAAATGGACTGGAAGATTTTTTAAAAAATAAGTGATAATTGATGCAAGTTTAATATTTGGTGTGCCTGTTAATCAAAGATAAATAAGATACAAAATTAGTTGTTGTAGGTGGCTAAGTGTCTTTTGGAGGAGCCTAATATCAGTGCAGTATATTCTTCTAATTAAAAAAATGAGCATTTGTGACTGTTGAGATAATAGCAACAAGTAGTATAGTGTGTTTGAGGTATGATGAAATTCAACTTTTATTTACATTAGTAATTTGCGATTTGAGTTTGTGGAAAGTGTGTACCTTTTTCTTTTTCATATAAAGTATGGATGTATAATCTTGTCCATAGGAAATCAATGTAACGTAATATCTTTTTCATATAAACTGAAATGCAATTTTTTAAAGTTCTTTCCTATGCACCAGAACATACTTCTTATAAGTAATAGATATTAAAAAAAAAATGATACGCCCATCTTAGTTATTCTATCTATTTATTTTAGCTATCAGATTTGGTAACTGTGCAGAGAGAATTCTCCCAACTCTTATTAGATTTATTCGGTTATGTGTGCTACAATAATTGCTGAAGGATCTAGGGATATGAATTTTAGTTTTTGGTCTCATTCTTGCAAGATTTTCGTTAAACCAACGAAGCCTAGAAATATAAATATATAATGACTGATAAAAAAGATGTTAAGAGTCAATCGTGTTAAACTTGTCACAATCAGTTTAATGCATAGAATTTTCTTTTAGTGTCCTTTCTCGATTATTGTTTAAAATGAAAACAGATGAATCAATGTTTTAAGAACTTTGATTCACCGTCAATTTCACAATCAATCAAGGTATGTCTTCACTCCATCTATCATTTTCAAGATTCATTTGCTTGAAAATTGAATCAAAGTTCTTAAAAAATTAGGGCAAAGTTGACAAAAATTGGGAATTTTATGCAATGAGATGATTTCTTGAACTTGAATAAAACACATATCTTTTGTATATAAGTTGGAGTTGCTAAAATTTCTTTTATATTTCATTTTTGGTTTAGCGTTTTTCCATTGATTTACTTAGGTAATTTTCTTCTCAGAGTTCCAGATAAAACCTGCAATGAAAGGAACTCTTAACGTGCTGAGGGGATGTTTCGTACTCTTGTAGTAGGTTTTTAGACTTGCAGTACTTTGATTTATTTTTGACCATTGTACAAAAATCCAAACTCATAGACTTGTAGTTATACTCTTGGTGTAGGACTTGTATACTTTTTTTTGGTTTGTGATTCTTGTATGTTTGTCTCTTTGATTCAAATTCTTAAAAATTGAAACTAAGTTGTGTGCAAGTCTGGACTCACAAGAAACTCATTATTGAATTTTATATATGGAATGAGCATGAAAAAATTTTTGGAAGTAGTTCTTCTAACACTATTTGCATATAAAATAGTTGAAACATTGCCTAAATATGTAGGTATTTTTTTAATATCTTTTCAATATCTGCAGGCATCAAAGCATCCCATCTAAGAGCTACATTATACATTTCCAACGTTCTATAATTTGTTCAAGTTTAAGCAAGATATTGGCAATGTTTTTCATTAAATAGTAAGATTTTATTAAATGATACCTTGGTTTGAATTTATTATGGGACATTTATTTAATCCTTTATTGGACATACAAAATTTTTCTAATTATATAGGCCACTTATTTTAAAACTACAAATATAATTTTGCCTTTAAATTTTCTTAAAAAATTTGTGCTAGATAAGTTTGCCCTCTGAAAAAAATGATCCAACCTTATTTGTTGTTTTAAATGTTTTCCTCATTAAAGTAGATTGCTCGTAGGTTTAATTTTTTTTTGATTACCTAGAAAATTATTTTTGTAGGTATTTGTTGTGTTTTAATATATAGTAAATTTATGGCTTTTGATTAGCCGAATACAGGCTTAATCGAACACGATTATTGTCAAAAATATTATTGTCATAATTTTCTGCAGATACGCATTAGGGGCATTAAGAATTGACTTAGATAATCTTTGGGAGGAAGTGTAATTGATTATTTAAATAATCAAAGATAAATAAGATACAAAATTAGCCCAATGGACAAATATATTCACCACTCATTGAGATAATAGCAACAAGTAGTATAAGAAATGAAATTCAACTTTTATTTACATTAGAATTTGTGATTTGAGTTTGTGGAAAGTGTGTACCTTTTTCTTTTTTCATATAAAGTATGGATGTAAATCTTGTCCATAGGAAATCAATGTAACGTAATATCTTTTTCAAAAAAACCTAAATGCAAAAAGATCTTTCCTATGCAAGATCTCAAAAAAAAAAAAATATCCCGATCTTAGTTATTCTATCTATTTATTTTAGTTTTTAACTCAAGATATCCCGAGGGATCTAGGGGATATGAATTTTAGTTTTTGGTCTCATTCTTGCAAGACCTATAAATATATAATGACCGATAAAAAAGATATCCCGAGGGTCAAGATATATTTTAAAATGACCTCGGATATCCCGAGGGTCAAGTAATTCGAATATCTTGATATATCGAGGTCAAGAATGTTCAAGACCTCGCAATGATATCCCGAACGGGTCAGTATGTTCTTTGTAGACCTCGAAATATCCCGAAAATCCAAAGAGACTTTAGTTATGTTTTAAGACCTCGGATATCCCGATTGATGGTGATATGAAAATTTTCTTGGATACCTCAAGATATCCCGAAATTTTTTTTTCAAATATTTTTCAATACACCTACGAAATTTCCAAATAATATATAATTTGTCCTTAAATTTGAGGTATCCTTGTAGTAGGTTTTAGAATTATATAGACCATTTTAAAAATCTACAAATATGTTTATAAATTTGCACCCCGTGATAAATTATAAATGCCCTCGAGGTCAAGCATGTTTTAAGTAACAATCGAAAAACCTTCCTAGCGAATATCTTTTCAATGGACAAAAGGATCATAATTTGTCCGCAAGGTTTAATCGGTTTATCCCTAATTATATATAAACTCAAAAATACTACAAATATAATTCTCAAAATTATTTGTGTAGGTAAGTTTGCTCGAAAATTATATATCCCAAGACCCGAATTTCCTAGAAAATTATTTTTGTAGGTCATTTGATGTTAAATAAACTTCGAGGAGGACAATGATCCAAAGATAAACCCATATGGTTAAAGGCGAACAAAGCATCCAACCGAATAGTTCGGGGTAAAAGATTAATTTGGGCGACCAAAAGAGTACTTTTACGACAAGTAAGTTCCAAGATCAACCAAGAAGATGAAGTTGAAAACGAATCCCGGAGGTCAAGCGAGATTCCCGACGTGAGTTCTTACATGACCCAGATATCCCGAGGGATCGGTATTACGCAAGTCTCCGGCTCATGCTTGCCAAACCAATTTCATGCTTGCGGAGTGTTATAAAAGGAAGAAAAAAGAAGAAGAGAAAGGTTCAGAAAAAATCTCCCAAAAAAGTTATACCCACACTTGAGAGACGAGGAACAAAAAAAGAATTCGAGTGATCGTTTATCCCTACTAGAAATCCTAGCACCAAAGGTTCGTAAAAAATCTCCCAAAAAGTTATACCCACACTTGAGAGACGAGGAACAAAAAAAGAATTCGAGTGATCGTTTATCCCTACTAGAAATCCTAGCACCCTGGGGCGAGTTCTCCAAATTATCTTCATCTATAATGATTCATCTTCATAAGGTGTATCAAATATTGTACGTGTAAAGCTCGCAATACCACATCCTGGCTTGGTATGCCTCCAGAGTAGTCGTTTCCCTACGAACTTGGTCAACAAATTCTTCTTATTTACAGCTTATCGCACACGTGCATGTTTTGTTTGCGAGTTGTTATCAAATTAGCCACATAATACTCTCTCAGATAAAAATGACTTCGCGATAACCGGCGCTAGAAGGAGGGTGATTCACCCAAAAACCAACCCATATCATACGTAATCCTTAGAGAAATGAGAGGCAAAAAAATAAATAAAATGCCTCAATCTAGGAACACACAAATGGAGAGGTCGGGACAAAGCCGACCACATGACCGGAAAGAGGCTCAGCGCCTGCCTCATAAAGATCCGGGAGTTGAGATTACCAATCTCGAGGATATTGTGAATGATCCGTGGCCTGACCGGGGCCATCACTTTTCTTCTTGAAAGCGCAGAAAAGAGAGGGCCGAAAAGAATTGGCCAAATTAGAGACTCAAGATCGTGAAGAGCGACGCCACATACACCGATAGTGAGCAAGTTAAAAGAAAATTGTGAAGCGGGCAAGTAAAAAAAGCGATGACACGTCCGATGACGAAACGACCTCAAGGATCTAGACCATCGGCGTTTGGGCGTTTGAGGCTCTCCGCCAAAGACCGAATCGGCAATAATAGGCGACAGGATCCGGAAAGAGCGAATAATGATAAAAATACCCGCACCTTCAGATCTTCATGATCATCCGCATGCCGAACAAAAATCGGCGGGGACAAAATTGTCTATCCATCATCGATTGGGTAGTCAAGGACGAGCTTGGAGAGGGGGACTGCCCCATCACGACCATGACCCACTGGGTCCTCATGATGGGAAACAACCCCAATCTAAGTCTGTCAATCCCACAAAATTTGCGGAAATGCAAAAGGCCATCGAGGACTTACAGGCCAACCTGGTCACGAACAAAGGCCAACCTCGAGCAAGCACAATACCCTGCTCGCCATTGTCACCGGTGATCATGACGGCTGAAATACAGGAGAAAGTGGCGAAGTCCCGCCCGCCAATTCCCATATTTGATGTTGAGTCTGACCCTCATGTCCATCTCAGCAAGTATTCAGACTTTATGATCGCGATGGGGGCCACAGACGCGACGCAGTGCCGATCATTCCCCATGACTTTGGGTGATCGGGCACATAGATGGTTTTCTACTCTGCCCGCTGCGTCAATCACATCTTTCGCTCAATTGGAACAACAATTTTTATCCCACTTTTCGTCCATGTGTGCTCGCCCAGCGCCAAAACAAAGGTTGGAGCATTTCTCCCAACTGAAAGGTGAGTCTGATCGAGCATACATAGAAAGATTTGATAAATGTCTGTATGATGGGGCCCCAGTTGAAGATGATGCCAAAATCCTCGCGGTGGTTGGGGGCCTGACTCTAAATACTGATATGTGGAAGGCCATGCATCAAGAATGGCCGAACACATATTCAGAGTTTCGAGAGCGAGCAGCTAAAATTATAACCATGTAAGATTTGCTCGCCCAATCACGATTGGGTCAGGAACCAACTACTAGGAGAGTTTTCGGGAACAAAGTGATGAATGAAGGGGGGTACAAACCCCCAGGCTCTTTCAAACCATTCGAAGAAAGAGCAGAAGCAAACGCCCTACGAAGTCTTTTGGGCGTTTCAGTGGAGACAATCTTTAACCAAATCAGAGATCGGGACACGTTGGAAAGGCCGAGAAGAATTATAATGGATAAACATCGGCTCAACGCTTCCAAATATTGTAACTACCACGAGTACATCGGGCACAACACTGAAGAGTGTCGCGATTTACTCCGCCAACTTTGGAAGCTATACGAAGATAATCGTCTTACCCAATTCTTAAAAAAAAGCCGGTGGCGAGACTCTGACCGAAAAAAAGCGAAGATCGAAGGGGTAAGCGAAAAAGTTCGAACAAGCGTCGACGGTGATCCCGAAGAATCACGAAAAAGGACGGAAATACCCAAAAGAGGGCCTCCTACTGTGGGAAGAGGTCGAGAAAGTCAAGAGATCCACATGATACGTCCTGAATATGGTCCAGTGGGTGGATGTTACCAGGCACCATCATTATCGAACAGACAAAAAAAGATGGAGATGCGTGCCATGCAAAACATCCATCAAGTGAAGGTGGCGAAAGACATCGGTAAAGACGCCACCCTCACACCAAATCATGTTTTCGGAGGGCGATCTCGACGGAATCATAACTCCCCACAATGACTCCTTAACCATCGATTGCTTTCGTCTCCCGGGTTGAAGGTGCACCGCCTCTAGTTGACATTTGGAGCTTATCACGAACATTTTGTTCGTCAATACCTTCGCCAGATGGAAAAACAAGTTGGAGACTTGAGCAGTTATATTGAACCATGTAATCATACCATAATGGGTTTTGGGGAATCTGTAACCCGACCCTATGGCATGATTAGGTTAGGAGTCGAGTTAGAATCAACTCTGAATCCGGACATCCGACGAACTAGAATGCTAGATTTTGTAATCGTCGATGCTCCGCTCCTCGATAACGGTTCCTAGGTCGCCCGCTTTATTCAGAATTTAAAAGCGGCTTTTCTCGACATTACTATTGTGTTAAATTTACGACCTGAAGATGGAACAGAGGAAGCGTAAAAGGAGATCAGAAGAAAGCTCGAGATTGTTTGCTATCATGTGCACCAGAAAAACAAAGCATCGTCAATATGATGGAGCAAACATGGGAGATTGGTGAGCCAAGCCAGCGAGAAAATGCCTCGCCTAAAGATCTTCCGACGAACATAAGTTCGACGAGCATAGCATTAGTCAGGCGTGAGCCTGAGAATGCCGCGAACCACGGACTCGGGTGATAACTAATTCCCCAGATCTCCTAGATCAAATGAATATTGATCAGCCGAACGAGCAAACGGACCTAGAGCCTCGCATAGGTTTTGAACCCATGGAGATTGATGACGAGCACCGTGGGTCCATCCAAGATCCTCGGTGGAAGCAAAAAAGAAAGGGAGCAACACCTGTCGAACAACTGGAGTCCATCAAAATCGACCCGAACAAACCCGAGATAGAAGTGTTCATTGGTTCAGAATTACCTGAACCAATTCGAACAGAGATTATTGCTTATCTTCAAGCAAACTTGGATGTGTTCGCATGGTCGCATGAAGACATGGTTGGCATCGATCCAAAACATGCATGCCACTCCCTCAACCTTGATCCAATACAAACTCCAGTTATCCAGAAGCGCAGAAAGTTTAGTCCGGAAAAATATGCGGCAATGAATGGTGAAATCAAGAAGTTGCTCGACAACAAATTGATTCGAGAAGTGAAATGCCCAAGATGGCTTGCGAATCCTGTGCTCGTTCACAAGTTTAATGGATCTTGGAGGTTATGTATTGATTTCACGGATTTAAACAAGGCGTGTCCGAAAGATAACTTCGATCTTTGCATATCGATTATTTGGTCGATAATCTGAAAGAACCATGAACTTATGACTTTTATGGATGCATTTGGTCGGTTATCACCAAATACCTATGCACCGGACGATCAAAAGAATACGGCGTTACTGCGAAAAAAGAACATGTCTTGTTGGCAACGCGTATGCGTTCGATTAAAGAATGCCGGAGCAACATATCAACGTTTGGTGAACAAAATGTTCGACGAACACATCGGCCGAACAATCGAGGTATATATTGATGATGTTGTGGTTAAGAGTGAACATAAGGAAGACCACATCACCCACCTCATAAACGTTTGATATACTTGGGGAAGTACAATATATGGTAAATCCAAAAAAATGTAGCTTTGGGGTTCACTCGGGAAAATTCCTCGGACATATGGTCACCAACGAGGATTGAAGCGAACCTAACGAAGATTCAAGCCATGCTCGATATGCAAGCTCGAAAATGTGAAAAGAGGTCCAAAAGTTAACCGGACGTTTAGCTTCCGTAAAAGCGGTTTATATCACGAACCGGAGACAAATGCAAACCTTTCTTCGACACATTGAAGAAAGGGAAATTCCAGCTGACCGAGCATTGCCAAAATGCATTGAATCATTGAAGCGAAGATTTGCGGATACTCGACACCTTTATCTAAGCTTTGTTCGGTGAACAACTTTATCTGTATCTTCTTTGCATCCGAGCATGCGATCGATCTTTGTGCTTTCGTCTGAAGCGAAGGGACTATACACTTGCCCATTTACTATATAAGACAAGTGCTTAAAAAGCCGAAACTCTGGTACCCTCCATTGGAAAAATTAGCATATGCCCTCGTCATGAGTGTTAAAAATTACGACCATATTTTTTTCGACCACTCGAGGTAAATCTTGACCACATTCCCATTCACCCAAGTCCTCCAATCAACCCGATCTTTGTCGGCAGATTATTAAAGTGGGCAGTGGAGTTAGGACAATTCGGCATTACGTTCGGTCCACGAACAGCAATGAAGGGCCAAGCTATGGCCGATTTCATGGTCGAGTTGACATATCCTCAAATGCTCGAAAAAGCTATCGACCAACCATGGCATATGTATGTTGATGGTTCATCAACAAGTTCAAGAGCCGGAAGCGGTTAAGAGTTCTCATCAAATTTCAACCAGACAAACATTTACAACGGCCATCCGTTTTGATTTCCCAGCTACAAATAATGAAGCCGAATATGAAGCTTTGATCGCTGGACTACAGATGACAATGACAATGGGAATCCAGAGGCTGATGATTTATAGCGATTCTCAGATAATCGTTTATCAAGTGACAGGCGAGTACGAGGCCCGAGGCGAACAAATGACACAATATCAACAGCTAGCAAAAGAGTTGCTCGAGCATTTTGAACAAGTTTTCATTGAACAATTAGCACGATTGGGTAATTCGTTCGATGCTTTAAAGCTTTAACAATAAATAAGAGTAGCGAACACAACAGACATTGTGGTCGTCACAACTTGTTCGCCATCAGTTCCCAGAGTTATGCTCGCCCAAATAACAGGCGAACAAGAAACTTGGATGACTCCAATCCTGAGTTACCTACAAAAGGGATTTCTCCCTGAAAACAGGGCACAAGCTACTCGCCTCAGATTACAATCTGCTCGGTATACTATCATAGACGAGCATTTGTACAAAAGAAGCTACTCACTTCCACTTTTGAAGTGTATTACTCCTGAAGAATGTCGTGTACTTCTGGAACAAATCCATGAAGGAGTATGCGGAAATCATACAGGTGGGCTCGTTCTGGTACACAAAATAATCAGACAAGGTTATTATTGGCCAACCCTAAAAAAGGGATTCGCTCGCATATGCTCGCGCGTGCTATAGATGTCAGGTACATGCTCCACTTATTCATAGCCCACCTGAAGAATTAGTGTCAGTTTATAGCCCATGGCCATTTGCTAAATGGGGGTTCGATTTGATCGGCCCATTTCCTACTGGCACGTCGGGAGTAAGATATGTTGTGGTTGCCGTGGATTACTATACTAAATGGGCAGAAGCCGAGGCCATTGTCAAGATTACCGAACAAAGAATGTGGAACTTTGTTTGGAAGAATATCATTTGTCGATTTGGGCTTCCCAATCATTAGTAAATCGATAACGACAAGCAGTTCGATGGAAGTGAATTCGCACAAAATTGTGCTCATTTGGGGATAAAAAGCACTACTCAACTCCGTACTATCCCTAGTCAAACGGACAAGTTGAGGCCGTTAATAAAATCATCAAGCATACCCTCAAGACCAGACTTGATAATTTCAAGGGGGGTGGATGGGCTGAAGAGTTGCCTGAAATATTATGGGCTTATCGAACAACTTTCAGAACATCAACTGCGGAGACCCCATTTGCTCTGGCATTTGGTGCGGAAGTTATTATACCCGAAATCAAGATTCCAAGTCATCGAACAATGACTTTCTGGAGAGCACATTAATGACCCGGTAGCCGCCACAGTCTGAACTGTTGGAAGAAAGAAGGACGGAGGCTGATTTCAAGAATGCCATGTACAAAAAGAGATCAGAGAAGTTTTACAACTCCAAAGTCCGAACACGCAGGTTCAATGTGGGCGAGCTGGTTTTAAAAAAACAACGGGGGTTTCAAGTGGTGTGTTCGGTAGGGCATGGGAAGGTCCGCTCGAGTTTGAGCGTTTGCTAAACGGGCCTATGATTTGGAAGACCTTAATGGAATCCCATTGTCTACTCGTGGAATCGTTAAATTTGAAAAAAAATACTATCAATAATAAGCGAGCATAGAATGGTAACAAAAATCGTCCACATCTTTGAAGCGAGCATAGTGTTGGCCGAACAAAATCATCCACACAGCTTTAGCGAGCATAGTGTTGGCCGAACAAAATCGTCCACATAGCTGAAACAAACACAAAGGGCCGAACATAATTAGCCATTCAGTTTAAACGAGTAGGACAATCTTGAAAGAAGAGTACATTATGTTCGACACATATCTTCAGGAAAGAAATGCTGGCCAGCACTATCGAAAGACGGAAGATACGTGTCAGAACGAGCTGTCAACAGAAGATACATATCGGAACGAATTGACAAGTGGTGGCAACCATGCAGGGATGAGTCAATCTTTGAGCAAGGAGTCATCAAAAAAGTTCAACAGATGTCAAAAAAAAAAGAAGAGTAAGAGAGCTAAGACCAAATTAGCTATGCCAAAGACTAGCTTGGGATAGTTCTATAAATAGGGGCATACCGATAATTTAAAAAAAAAGAGAAAAAAAAACATATGAAGAAAAAAAAAAGAAAAAAAAACCGCGATTCTCGGAAGGAAGTCGGTTTAGTATGCCCCCAGACGTAGAAGAATTGACTCTCGATTCAAGAATCATTCAAATTTGAATCGAAAGACCGCCCCGACACGAAGTCTTTTACCCAGTATGACTTGGCGAGCACAAAGGAAGCTCGTTCTGGACTCAAGATGCTCGGTGGAGTCATGGTTGCCACTCCACGCTACTCACTGCTTAGACAAGATTAAGTCATTAGTCCCCTGCATCCCCAAAATCTCCTCCGGGCGGAGGGATGTCATAGTGTCCGCCAAAACAAGATCACGGACGATGCTTAGGTATCTATTGAAGGGGACGAGAATGGTGCGGTGAAAAAATTTTGCTCGCACCTACTTTTAGTGCGGCGAGAATCGCGCCGCCACATGCTCATGCCCGCACCGCCCGCGTAATCACGGCTTGTCCGGGAGGGACAAAAGTTTATCTTCTTTTTGCTTGAGCATGTTACGAAGAAAAAGTGTAGACGAGGATGATGTGCCCACATCCTTGTCAACATCAATTCTGCCGGACAAGGTGAGGCCGATTAATGTCTACTCAAGACAAGGTTTAAATTCAAAACCCTAATCGATAACAATAGTTGTGTAATAGATAGTCTTCTTCGATATGAAGAATGTAATAGAATACAAAGTGTTGCAAAAAAAAAAAGAAAGATATATGTACTTTTTTGTTATTTAAGATTTTCTAGTTCAAGCCCATTTGAGGTCGCACCTAAAGGGGACGGCCGAACAAAGACGAAACGAGCCCAAGTCTATGTTCACTGACGAACAAATTGTGCTCGGCCCGCCGGCCTTAACTCCTTCAAGATGGTCGGTACCAAATGCTCGCCCAGAAGGTACATTACCTTTCGGTCCTGAAGAGGTCCCCTTTGCTCGGCCGCATCGACGGTCCCGGACTTCGGTCACAAAGATTTTGGCTAGCAACCTCAGCGGTATTCATGTCTGAGCCTTCTTCCTCATCCAGAATCGAATCATCAACTTTGATCCCTTCAGGAAGAACGGAGAAATCGCACAGATCATTTAAATCTGACATTGGAAGGTTGCGGTCCGGTGGGTTGTCGATCATGTACTGCTGAAAACTGGCTACAAGAGGGGCAACTTGTTCTCTGCTGGAGGCATGGCGAACAGACCGGATAGCATCGGCGAAGGCACAAATATACGAGAAGTTGGACATGGAATCAACATACTCATCATCGTGCAGCTTTGAATTCTCGAGACCCAGACGAGTGTTGGTCTCCTCAGCAATGATGAGTTGTTGGCCGAGCGCATCCCTCTCATTTTCCATGGCCTCGACACCAGCTCGAAGTCTGCGAAGCTCAACATTCATATCCTCTTGTGCTCTTCGTATACTGGCCACCTCCTTCTGAGAGTGAATCAATTCCTCCTTTGTCTGGCGAGCATCTTCCTGAGCCAGGCGTGCATCTTTCTGAAATCGGCGAGCATTTTCTTGAGCCTTGCGGGCATCCTCCCGAGCAGGTGAGCATCGGCTTGTCTTTGAAGAAGATTGTCCACGAGCCAACCTCGGCTCATCCACGAGTCTGTTTCATTTCGCCCACCTTTTCTTGAAGTTCTGATCAAAGCCAAGTAGTTGGCATGGAGGTTAGTGGACGAAAGCATAAGCTTTCTCAAAAACGACCATAGATTGGCCCCTCGAGCACTAGACCCAGGGCGTAAATTTTTCAGGAGGAGTGGGACCCGTAGTGGACTCTTCGGATCGGTAGTCCATGCCCAGCGAGAGTCTGCAAGCCTTCCGAACATGCTTTCGGGAATGCGGAACCTTCGCGGCCATACGCGAGCGTAAGTAGTTCTTCGATTGGGCATCAAAAGCGACAACCCTTTCAACCTACATATATATTCGAGCAAATGAATATAAAAAAAAGGCGAACAAAATAATCAAAAGCGAAGCGGTCGAACAAAATGTACTGCTTACACGGCGGATCCCATCCCAAGAATGATCTATCCTCAGGGGATCGGAGCTCAGGATCTAACGGAGTCCATGATCGGGGTCCGGCAGGAGGTGGAGAAGATGTGCCAACCTCCATTTCAACAATCAGAAATTGGACCCGACCACGGAGGCGGCGCTCGATCGCCTCGACCGTAGGGTCCGAGTCACCTGACGCAGATCGATTACTTTCGTCCCCGAGCCTATTCGCTCGGCATACTCGTCCGGGAGTTTGTTAAACTCGGCCCCCCTCGCCCGATCTCCACCCTCGGTCTCTTCGGTGACGGAGCTTGTTCGCCAACCCCTTGCTCGGCCGAACGAGTGCTCCTTTGCACTCGGCTTGATTCCCCGGGATCGGAAGCGGATCGGTTAGCCTGCTTTCGCCTCCCTCTACTGTTCATTTGAGCCTCCCGCCGGCTGAATCGAGCAAGCTCTGGGCTTTTTTTCCGAGCCATCTCAATATGTTCGGATGTACTCACAAAGAATGGTCACAAAGAGGAAATCTATAAACAAAATAATTGAAGACGAATGTAAGGATAATAATGGCAAAATAAAGAAAAACTTATACAAATACAAGAGGCAATCCTTACCAAAGTAGGATTAATGACAACAAGATGATGAGGGGGCACGAACAAACCTCCTTTCTTTCTCTCGATCGCCAGATTCGAGTTCTCACAGATCGCTCGAACGAGACTTGGATCAATTTGCCAAACGTCAAATAAATAGCCGTCGTTTGTCTCCTTGTCCGTCGCAGCAAAGAATCCTCAAAATAAAAAGCGAGTTAAAATCGGTTCAAATCGAAGAACGAAAGACACAAAAATGACTTACTTGATGCGCCCAAGTCGATGGGGATGTCTAAACGAGCATTTGGTTCGCCTTCGAGGTCGGGCTTTTCCAATCGCCCCCAACGAACCAAAAAACTTTTCTTCCAATCAATGATTTTGTTAAAGCACGTCCCTCAATAATTTTGCACTTGCATTTAGCTTGCATGAACAACCACCCGTGTTCACCCCTGACGGGTCAAGTGCACCAACCGAGCAAGCTCACCGGCGAGGATAGTATCTTGGCTTCATCTTGCCGAACAAAGTCGAAACTCATGATCATATACCACCCGCTCGCTTTTAAGTCACGTAATGGTGATGTTCCACTCCACGAGCAAACGGGTAATGGCCGGATGGAGTGGGAATCGAAGGTCAGCTTCCATTGTGTCTAAATTTACAGCGACACAACCCTCAGGGGGTTGATCGGCCTGCTCATCAGAACCTGGTGCCCAGAAAAAGACATCTTTTGGAGTTTCATAAATCCAATGCAGCCGAGTGAGCCTATCAGCATCAATTATGCTCACTATCTTGCTCGCTGGGTACTCGTTCTCAACCCCAATCCTATGAGGTTGCTCGGGCCAATCAAAACTATAACGAGCGTTATTTTCGTTATACGTTGGACTATGAGGGATACCAACAGGTATATCAAGCTCAGAATTTTGCTCGCCAACTACCCCTATGTTCGATTCGGTTATATTTACAGCCGCCAAAATTTCCCCCCTCACAACATTGTCATTCCTATCTACATTAACATGGTCGACAGCCCTAGACCCAATTCGAATTTGGGGCAAAAAATTGTCACCTGAATTGTCCGAAGAATCATTACGGACCAATTCCCTATCCAATTCATGTAGGGCTTCATCAGAATCAGAGGAAAGAACGGCAAACGGTTGTCGAATTTGCAAACAAATTCCTGAACCCGAGACATTTGTCTCCGGCGCGTTTGCGTCTTCACGGGGGATTCTACTAACAGAGGGGGAAGAAGAGGAACTATGGTGGTCTGATTCTAGGGGAACAGAAGAGTTCGAGCAAGAGGCCATAACCACAATTAGAGAAAGAATGCAACGGTTACCTGAGTAAAATTCTTCGCCGGAATGATGAAACCCTCGCCGGAAATTTTCAGACACAGAAAAGGTTGAAAGACAGAGAAAAAAAGGGTTTAAGGCGGAGAAATAAGGTATATATAAATGTTGGATTCGATTTTGAAAATCCAGCACAGAATACGAAACGACATCAACTATGGCCCAATAAGATTTTAACAGTCGGGCCCCATGTCGAATACAAAGCGACCCGGCTGGGGGGTATTGTTGTGTTCGATATAGTAACTCGGGCTTAATCGAACACGTAAGAGCGACATGTGTATTATTTAAATATTACATGCCCAATGGACAAATATTCACCACTCAGGTCAGGAAAAAGGGAATCAGATGAGCTAAGTCAAGAAGGCCATGAGCAAATCTGAGGACTCAGACGGCCAAAAATACTCAGAAATCCTGAAAGATCTCAAATATCCTGAGGGTCAGTATGTTCGCACCCCAGATATCCCGGGGTCAAGATGTTCAAGACCTCGAGATATCCCGAGGGTCAAGATATGTTAAGACCTCCCGGATATCCCGATCCCAGTTCAAGACCTCAGATATCCTGAGGGTCAGTATGTTCGAAGACCTCAGATATCCCGAGGGTCAGTATGTTCAGACCTTAGATATCCTGAGGGTCAGTATGTTCGAAGACCTCAGATATCCTGAGGGTCAGTATGTTCGAAGACCTCAGATATCCTGAGGGTCAAGATGTTCGCACTCGAGATATCCCGAGGGTCCCGAGATATCCCGAGTTATATGTTCAAGACCTCGATATCCTGAGGATCAGTATGTCCGCAGACCTCAGGTATCCCGAAGGGTCAGAGTGCCCGACACTCAGATATCCCGAAGACCCGAACATCCTGAGGGCTCAGTGTGCTCGAGGAGGACAATGATCCAGCATAAAACTGACATGGTTAAAGGGGCGAACAAAGCATCCAACCGAGTAAAAGATTAATTTGGACGACCAAAAAGTACTTTTGCATAAGTAAGTTTCAAGATCAACCAAGAAGATGAAGTTGAAAACGTGGCAGCATTACGTGAGTTCTTACATGACCAGAAGTCTCCAAATTTCATGCTTGTCATCAAATTTCATTATGCTTGCGGAGTGCTATAAAAGGAAGAAAAAAGAAGAAGAGAAAGGTTCAGAAAAAATCTCCCAAAAAAGTTATACCCACACTTGAGAGGCGAGGAACAAAAAAAGAATTCGAGTGATCGTTTATCCCTACTAGAAACCCTAGCACCCGGAGGCGAGTTCTCCAAATTATCTTCATCTATAATGATTCATCTTCATAAGGTGTATCAAATATTGTACGTGTAAAGCTCGCAATACCACATCCTGGCTTGGTATGCCCCCAGAGTAGTCGTTTCCCGACGAACTGGGTCAACAAATTCTTCTTATTTACAGCTTATCGTACACGTGCATGTTTTGTTTGCGAGTTGTTATCAAATTAGCCACATAATACTCTCCGTATAAAACGACTCACGACAGTATTTTTTTCAAAGATTATTCTAAAAATTGGTAGGCATTTAGCAATTATCACTTTTTAAGGACCAAATTTCGTAGTCATTTGAACATTTTGTAGGCAATTCTTCATTTTCTTGTAGTGTAATATCTTTGTACTATACCATGAAAATATATTCAGTTGGAATATTTGATTTAATCCCGATTTTCCCTATATTTTATAGGATCGTGACGTCGGAGTTCCCCTACTATCGAAATGTACAGGGCAAGCATATATAAGTTGTCGGAGTAATTTGATAATGATCGACTATGTGTTCCAAGAACTCAATAATTGTCATAAAAATTGAGATATATTTTATGGAATTTGAATCCGTCTACAATATTTGATTTATATGGTTTCCTAAATATTGGGATATATATATATATATATTTTTTAATTTGATACCATCTAAAATATCTGATTTATATGGTTCTCCTAAATATTGGTACATATTCTATGGAATTTGTATTTGTATGTACTTTATTTGAATCATACTATAATATTTAATTTATATGATATTATAAATTTTTTGGGATATATTTTATGGATTTTTGGGATTTTTTATTTTAAAAAAAAACTAAGACCTTCTTCAAATAAAATTATCACTTTGCCATCAAACCATGTTCATAATTATTTATTTATTTGTTTGTAGAAATATTTAAAATATATTCAAGTATTATTATTTTTTTTGGATTTTATCTGACTTTAGTCTATAGTAATTTCAATAACTTATTTATACTTTTACATAAATTTTTTATGTTCAAAATGTTAAATAACGTGATAGGGTAGAAAAATAATGAATTTATTGTCATATATGTCAATATAGACATATGTTTCGTCAATAAAGACATGTATATCATTATTCAAATTTTGAGTGAATTTGATAATTTACTTTTTTTCTAGGTCCACATTTTTTTAATATTACAATGTATAATAAAAAAACCACTAGAATGGCTTGAAAACCACTATCAAAATGCATCACTTCTATACGAGTTAAGGTGTTTTTTTATTCAAAAATTATAGTCAACATAAACTATCATTCTTCATGTCATCCTTTATAAATTTTTATTTAAATAGTCGTCTTCTTTAAAAATTGCATTTCATGTAATAGAAATGGATTATAGGTCAATAACGACAACCGTTCCATCATAACGACATTTATGTCGTTATTCAAATTTCAAGTGAATTTTATAATCTACTTTTTTAGGTCCTCATCTCGCTAATATTACAACGTATTATAAAAATCTGATCAAAACTAGACGAAGAAAATTGATTTCCACCGATGTTTAATTGGATGTTCCTCACGTATTTTGACTATTATTTTAAGAAGTCCCATTGTCTAATGCCTTAGATACGTATCCTTAGAACCTACTAAGGTATCATCAGTAGTTCATATGTGCACAAATTGAGCAGCATAAATACCCACAGGATGAGCACAATGTATAACATAAATTCCTCCTAACAACATCAAACTACAGACAATATCAGAACCTCCCTGGTCAGTATTAGCTGACAACAACATGCTTGCTAGATAATTTAGGTCCTTGAGCAACCTGATTTGTAGAAACAAAAGAAACATTATGAACAAAAATAATAACATTATTAATACCCTAATTTTTAAGGAGAGTAACTTAGGGGGTTGTATTTTAAGGACAACAATTTTACGAGCTTGAAAATGTAGGATAATATATTTTAAAACTTGTAAATATAGGACAATATGTTTTAAAATTTATAAATATAGGACAATATGTTTAAAAATATGTAAATGTAGGACAATCGAACCCAACCTCACATGATATTTCAGCCCAATTTGGGCTTATTCGGGCTCAATTGTCCTACATTTACAGATTTTAAAATATATTGTCCTATATTTTCATATTTTAAAATATATTGTCCTACATTTCTAAGTCCGTACAATTATTGTCCTTAAAACACAACCCCCCCAAAATTATTGTCCTAGAAAAACATTTTTCCCTGATTTTTAGTACCATTCTGTGATGTTTTCTTCCTATCCTGATGCTCTAGTACTTTTTATTTCTCCGACATTTGACTGCTTAATTTGTGCTTGTACAGGATGAAATTCATCTTGAGATTTATGGTAATAATGGTGTTCAAGGAACTAATGTTGTTAACCAGGTGGCTTAGCCCACCTGGCCACTGGGCTCCTCAATTGAGTGGGAGACCTAGGTTCGATTCCCTTCGGAAACGAATTGGAGTATGAGAGTTATAAGGTGGCTTGGTGAATTTGTGGAGTGTTTGAGTGTTTGGTATACTAACTACTACCAACTAACTTTGTCCGATAAAAAAAAAAAGGAACTAATGTTGTTTCTCATGGGTCTAATACTTTGTTGTTATTTATTATATTACCCAATTCTTTCAAGCATTTCATCAAACACCGTCATCATATCATCTAATTTATAACTAATCAACTCAAACTCCTAACCAATCTAGAAGTATAACTCTACTCCAATAACAAATCAACAACTCTATAATATCAACTCCATCAAAACTAAAAATCCTATCTTAAACCGTATTAGAACTTATATAAATCTGGTAATAATATGTGTTAAATTCCATTATCAAACTCAATTAAAACTTCTTTTCTAAGGATCCTCATCATCTTGGGTGAAATGTGACTTCTTCTCTTGTTCAATTTTGTTCTTCTTAGCTGGACATCCCGTAATTTTATGTCCTTCGTACCTGAAAAATGTAATTTACAAATTTATTAATGTGCATAAAAAAACATAAGTACATAAAGGATTATTGCTAGATTAGTGGGTCTTTGGATTAATTAATTATCATTTAGTATCCTAACTAGTAGTATACTAAAACATAAGTACTAGATTACTACTAAACTAAAAGAATTACACGAAAAAAAAAAAAAACAGATACACCATGGATAAGCTTATCAATGACATCAAGTTCATGCACGGAAATTATTTCGATCGCATTATTCATTTTCGTTTATTACTTCGGTTAATGACTGGGAGGGCTAACTGTTAGAATGTCTACCATCCAATTGTAATTTCGGCATCTTTCATGTTTTGGTTGTATGATTAAGGGATTTGTCTACCCCGTGTACTCAACCAATAGATTCATCTTTTCCTTTAAAAAAGAAAAAAACAGGAGCTATAGTAATTAGGCTTGCAAAATGATAAATGCCTAGGTTATAAAACTACTATATCAGAACACTTGTTTTAGGCTTTTAAAATAAGAATAAAATTTGGTAACAAAAGATAAGTTGCTGGCTCTTCTCTGGTCCCCCTTTCTCTCCGAAAACCAAATAAAGTATAAGTATGTTAAACAAGAAAAAAGTGAATCCCTATAAGCAACAATTTTAAGCATAATTAGTCTAGAGAAAATAACTCACATATTTAAAGGCTTGAGCAGCTAGAATAAAACATTTGGCTGAAGACTCATTTGAACCATTAAATAGCATGACATCTCTACAGTTATCAACGAACAATTCAGCTTAAACAATTTGAATTCAAGACACAAATTAAATAATTACCCATTCTAGTATCAATACCAGGAGACAAGGGTTTGACATAAAATAGGTATTAAAGACCATATGAAAAGGTTTAGCAATCAAAACTCATATACTGATCTTAACTTTTACTTTCATAAAAACGATAAAATAGTAAATTAATGTCACTAAGATTAATTAGTACAGGAAAAGGCTTCTACTTATCTCCTAGATATTACGAACCACAATATACTCCGAGATAGTATAATAAAGACGTCTTCGTACATACAACAGCCTAACTAAGTTATTTATCAGTTACACCGCAGTATCAAGAGATATGATAAAAACTCATATGAAACGGTCTCATGCATCAGACGGGGTACAATCTAGCACAAATCACATACACCCCTCCCAAAGTGTTAAAGCGTTAATGCCCAACTTATGCCTATCTCACCGTGAGACAGTCTCATGCAAGTGTGTCTCCCAAGATAATTATTGTCTAGTTCAACTTTTGACACTCACAAGAGTGGTTAAACATGATTCAAAATTTATTTAACATTCATAACATTAGAGAAATTTTCTAAACAAGTCAACCTTAACTGAATTAAATTGATCTGCTAAATTTCTCATTTACGAATAATTACATTCAGAAAAATCCAATACTATGAAGAACTCTTATAACAGCTCCATTATATCAACTGTACCAAATTAAGGGGAAAAAATATGTGTTTCAAACTCAGCATCGAAACCTCCAAAACAAAACTCAAAGCATCGAAATTTAAACCTAATGAAACAAAACTAAAAACGAAATAAACCAAAGTTCAAAAAACCGAAAAGAGAAAAAAAAAAAAAGAATAGTCAACAGAAATATGTCAAGAAAAAATCCCAAAGACAAGATAGTAAATTTACTAACAAGTATATGGAGGCACAAAATAGGTTCTCACCGAAAAAGCAGTCCTTTTTCTCAGAATTGTCTCCCAAGATAATTATTGTCTAGAGTTCAACTTTTGACACTCACAAGAGTGGTTAAACATGATTCAAAATTTATTTAACATTCATAACATTAGATAGAAAATTTTCAATTAAACAAGTCAACCTATAAAATTCTGAATTTTTTATTTGATCTGCAATAAAAATTTCTCATTTACGAATAATTACATTCAGAAAAATCCAATACTATGAAGAACTCTTATAACAGCTTTATTTTTCATTATATCAAACTAAACCCCCTTTTTTTGTATCCAAATTAATCAATTGAAAAAATATGTGTTTCAAGGCGATAGAAACTCCAACAAAACTCAAGACATCGATTTCCCTAATGAAACTTGTCAAAAAAGGCTTACAAAATTTTTTGGAATAATCTTGAAAAGTTCTAAAAAGGTTTTGCAAAAGTCAACAAAAAAAATAAACCTATTCAAATAAAACGTCAATGCAATATCTCAAACAACCCATAAAGAAATAAACCAAAGTAAGAATCAAACTTTAACCGAAAAGAAAAAAAAAATGAATAGTCAACAGAAATATGTCAAGAAAAAATTTTCCAAAGACAAGATAGTAAGAAATTTTGTACTAACAAGTATATGGAGGCATTGTGGCGAAATGATCCTAATTTCAATGATATTATCACAAAATAGGTTAGCGGAGAATAAGCAGTAAAACCTTTTTTATTAATTTAAATAATAAAATCTCATTATTACATGAATTGAAAAAACCCAATAACATATCATGCGATGGCAGAGATGGGATACGAAGAGTCTTGCAGCTGTGTCCCTTATTCAAACACAAGGATTTAGGGCTAAAACATGATTGCATTTTTTTTCTTTATTTCTTCTTCCACCGTGACTTCTTCTTCCTCCTTCGTATATGTATAGTGAAAATCAATTTAGATTCAATTATAGGTATACAAAAAAATGAATTATTGGATATTTTCTAAAAAATATATATTCAAATTCTGATTAATTTTTTATTTTGTTTTATAAAGGGTAAAAAATCAGTAAATAAAATAATATACAATTTAAAAATTAATTTATAAATAATATATTAAGACAAAATTTAAAGAAAATCTTTCTCCCAAATCCATAATTTTGAAATAAAGGAAAAAATTATTAACAATATTTATTTTATTTTAATCTTATTTGACTATATGTTGGGATTATTTAGGATAAAGATTGGACCTTCTAATGGACCTTTATTAAACTAAATTTAATTTAAATGGCTCTCGGTCATTATTTCCCGTGTTTAAGATTATCTAGCCCATTAATTAATTCAAAGCCACCAAATAACTTTGAAATAACAACTTTTATCTCGTCAAGGAACTGTTAATTAATATCTTTTATCCTATAATTAAATTAAAGAAAATTTTCTCCCAAAAATCCACAATTTTCAAATATTATTTCCGAAAAATTAAGTTACTTTTCCGTTATTTTTTATTTTTCTTTTAGTTATAAAAATTCAAACCAAACCCCCATTTCTTTGTGTGTTATCTCACTAATTCAATCAATTATTGAATCTCATAATTATAATTTCGGTCATTATTTACCAATCCCATGAATCCCATTTAATTAATTTGCAGGTCCCCTCTAATTCTTATTACTGCAACATGCTATCCATAGGATAGTATGGATAATTATTATTTATTTTCACGCATGGGTTGTTCAAATCCAACTAGGTCAAAGAGAGAGGAAGGGGTTTATGAATTAATTTGAAAAAATTATTGGTAAGAAAGATAATACCTTCTTCTGGAGCGACAAATGGTGTGGGGATGAATGCCTGAAAACAAAATCCAACAGACTTTTTAATTTGAGTCTCAAAAACAAGCATTAATCTGTGAGATGGGAGAGTGAAATGACGGGTCTTGGCCATGGAATTTTGTAATAGCTGAGTATGTTCTATCCTCAGACACTTCGTCCTCTTCACCCTGATTATGAAATTTGTTAAAAGAAAAAAGTCACTTAAAACAAAAAATAACCATAACCATAGCGATTCGGGCCAAACCTTTCCGAATTTAAATATAAAAGCCACTTAAAAATTTCAATCAAGTATTACAATCTCACAGTTGCTCACCCACAACAATTTTGAAAATTATATATTACAAATCCAGCTTGAAAATTATATATTACAAATCCAACTTAATTAAAGTGGTTTAACGTACATTTAGATAATAAACCCTAAATTATAACTAACAAATTCAAATCTTAAACAATTCAATCCATAATTAATTAAATTATTTAATAAACATAACTTAGGTTGAAGTTGAACTATTAATAATATTTTTTTAAGTTAAATTTACCATCAGGACAGTGACCGATCACGTTAATGGATCATTGGATTGGGCTTGAAAGTTGGAATTAAAGAGTGATTGATATTAATGGGTTTTGGGCTTGGAATTTAGTCTTTTTATAGTTTTCTTTTAAACAATATTTCCATCCATTTGCCAATATATTTGTCCTCGATGTCAGAATACGATGGACTTAAGCATATTTGGCTGATTTCCTGTACCCCTTCTTATATAACCTTTTTTCCGTCCGGTCCTCTTTTCGCCCAACTATATTTGTTTAATTTCATAAAAGAAAAAAGTAATATTCCACTAACTATTATTTTAAGGCAATGTCTCATATGCATTTGGTATATCATCAAATCCTAATCGTCAAGCCCTCTCTCACTTTGATCCCATTTTTTTTTTGGTTTGTGTTTTCTTCAAAAAATTCTTCCACCTTTTCACTAATAGTATCCTAGGTTCATTTTCTTAACGAAGAACCCTAAATTCTCATGTGTATCATCTAAAGCTTACCCGTCCACAATTCTTTGGGAGTTTTGGGAACCGATTTGGATGGCACCAAGTTCGTAATGTAAGTCATTGAAGGCATGACCCCGGAATGACTCGGGAAGATCCGCGTCTTATTTTAATTATTATTCCCCTCACTTTTCATTCCAAATACAATCCTTCATTTTTCAAAAACTATCTATTAAATATCTAAAACTTGATATGTTTTTCTACTATTAATTGTTTTAATATTATTCCTTAAACAAAATCAACAAATCATCAATAAAAATATATCCTCTTCTTTGGACATTGGAAGATATATATAGTGACATTTATTTCATTTTAGGATGCAACATTATACCCTCCGTGCCCTCGCACTCGCTTTTTTCTTTCTTTCTTTTCTCGAATATATTTTTTTTTGATTAATTATTTTTTTGTATTAAGAATTAAAATAATAAATTAATTTTAATGAAAAAACGACGATAGATAGAGAACCGCTTTCACCAACCTTTAGATCATATCTCTCATATAAATACATCTTAACGCCAAAGGTGTCCTTAATTATTTTATTTACTATCAAAAATTATTTTTATATTAATAATTTCAAAAATGATGTCATTCTTATAAATTAATTTTAAAAAACCGAATAAAAATGATTGATAAGAAAAGATCTATTCATAAAATTACTTTCTTAACATGTCAATTAATTATTTCATTTTAGTAATATAAAAATTGCTCACAAGGGAAGGGAGTACGAAGGTAAACAGGAAAATAAGTTTGGGAAGTGAGAGTATAATACTATGAATTCTGATATACACTGTTTATAGTCAACATGATCATGGATTAAATCAAGCTTATGATTTGGACGTCATGTATTTAATTATATGGATTAATAAGATTGACACTTGTGGTTTGCAAACAAACAAACCCTACAACAAACATATTTGCAATTTAATTTTTTTTTTACAATTTCAATTTCACAATAAATCAAAGTGTACTGATTATTATTTTTATTTTTTGAAGTCAATAATTATTTATTTTACATTGAGCACAATTTGAGATATGCAAACGACAAAATGATAAAAACAATATCCAGAAAATAGTTTTGCACCAAATTCATTTCATTGGCCCTTCCATTTTCAGGGAGACAAGTCATATTCACAAATTTACAGAATTTACAGTTGAGTCCTTTATCTTTCAAAATTTCTCATTTCAAGGACACTCGGTATCAAGTCCATGCGAATCCCAAACCCCCCCGATCCCACTCACTTCTTCCCACAACCCCGAGACAACTCAGCCCGCTCACTTCAGCAAACTGAGTCAACCGAGTCAACACCAAAAGTTTACGATCGTACCCTTGCGGTCACACGGTTTTCACGATCAGCCCTGTCCCCAGCAGTTCAGGTACATTACTGACCGAAGAGAATCATCCGTCTGCCTCCTCCTGTCGTCGCCGCCGCCGGAAGATAGAAACTCGCCGGAATCGGAGTTTTGCACGCCGGAGATTGGCCGGAGATCCGCGGCGGCGCTTCCGGAGGAGAAGAAGCGCTGCTTGCCGTGATTGAAGGATTTGAGGCCTGATTTGAGCTTCTGCCCCTGATCGGAGTGGCTGTTGACGACGGAGACGCTGGCGGCCGCCCACACTCTGTTCATGTAACTCATATTTAGATGTAATTTGATTGATTATTTGATTTTTGACGGTTAGATTTCTCTTTTCTTCAGAGCGAGATTCGAGATGCGGTTTAGGTATTGTGTTTTGAGTTGAAGGAGAAGATGAGTGAGGCGCTGGTTTTATAGAAGGATAAGGGTAAGTTGGGAAATTCGCTTCGTCCTTGAGATTTTGGATGTGGACAAAAATGGTCTTATCTTCGGAGACACGTGCGACTCAAATTATTTAGGAAAATTAAAGGTTTTACATTTTTTAATTCAATACTCCCTCCTCCCCCTACGAAAATTTACTCCTACATTTTTTTATAAATAAAGTAATTATATTTTAATAAAGTTCAATAATAGTTTAAATAATTAAGTAGCAGTCAGAGAATAAAGATGAAATGTATACTTACATAAAAAAAATATGAGAATAAATTTAATAAAAAAACAAATAAAGAAAATAAAAATAGATTCAATGATGAACAAAAGAGTTAAGAAATTAATAGATCTAGAAACCCAAATTCTAATCTCGTCTTTGAGGTAGTAAGTTTTGCGGGTTATTTTGTGATATACTATATATGTGTTGAGGGCGGTGTTTACAACTAATTAGAAGAATATTTAATTGTTACTCTCCTCATTTCGGTGTAATTATTTTATTTTTTTTATTATTTTGTTCACTGTTTTCATAATTGGGTTGAATCGGCCATGGAATCAGTCTGATTACCCTTAAAAAACTAGTTTTATGGTTAAACCGGTTCGATTACCCTCAAAAACCCATTTTTATGGTTGAATCGGAAAAAAATCATTGAATCACCTTCGCCAAAAGTCAAATCCTAATTCAAAGAAAGCTAGGAGTCCTAGGTTAAAAAAAAAACCAATTTTCACGAATCGGGTTTTTTGTTATTGTTTTATTTTTTAATTAATTTAAAACTTAATTTTATTTTTATCATTCTTATTTTAAATTGTATTGTGTTGTCTATGATTCTATTGCGTTTATTTCAAAATGAAAATTCCAATATATAATTTTGAATTTTATAAGTACACATTTATTTTATTTTTAATGTAATATAGGGAATATTTTAAAAATATTGATAAAAAATCATTTTAAAACCAAAAATAACCATAACCATAGCGATTCGGGCCAAACCTTTCCGAATTTAAATATAAAAGCTACTTAAAAATTTTGAATCAAGTATTACAATCTCACAGTTGCTCACCCACAACAATTTTGAAAAATTATATATTACAAATCCAGCTTGAAAATTATATATTACAAATCCAACTTAATTAAAGTGGTTTAACGTACATTTAGATCATTATAAAAAAATAAATCTAGTTTTGTTTAAGAATAATAATAAAATAATAAATATGAATAATAGTTTTTTTAAGTATTTACCATCAGGACAGTGAGAGAAAATGGATATGTTGGGCTTGAAAGTAATTAAAGAGTGATTGATATAATTTTTGGGCTTGATATTTTTTGTAATATTGTTTAAACTGAAAAGTGAGAATAAAAATTATGGATAGTGGAGTTCTTTTTCATTTTATAAAATGAGAAAGTTATAGTGGGAACGTCATTATACCCTTTTCATTCCAACTAAAAATACCGACAATTATTAATTGTTTTAATATTATTCCTTAAACAATTCAACAGGGAGTATTTAATAAGATTAAATATATATGTAATTTATTTTTTTTATTCGACCAAATTTTTTTTGAACTTTATAACTTAACGAAAATAATAAATTATTTTAATGAAAAGTAGTGGTGACTCATTTATCACTCATTCTTAACACGTCTCAATTAATTTATTAATGATGAATGACTTTTTGAATATAAGTGAATTTTTAAAAAAAGGTTAAATCAAAAGACTATCTAATTAAGACGTCGCAATTAATTATTTTTTAAAAATTAAAGTGTTGTTAAACAGAAAAAATAAGTTTGGGAATTTTAATACTATGAATTCTGATATACACTGTTAATTATCCCATTAAATGAAGCTTAGATTTGAGTTTGAATTATATGGATTAATGATTGACGTGGACGTTCAAACCCTCAAAAACATATTTGAATTTAATTTTTTTTTTTTTTACAATTTTAACACTTTGACATTAAATGTTTTGAAGGCATTTATTTATTTTACATTGAGCTTTGAGATATGCAAACGATGTTTCAAAATGAAAATAAATTTTCATGAATGACATTAATTGTCTTTTTATTTTTTACATTGAGCACAATTTGAGATATGCAAACGACAAAAATGATAAAAACAATATCCAGAAAATTATGAGTTGAGTCCTTTATTTTCAATCAATTAAATGTCATTATGTCCATCTCCCAAACCCCCCGATCCCAATTCTTCCCACAACCCCGAGACAACTCATCTATAAATAGACTACACCAAAAGTTTACGATCGTACCCTTCATTTTGATTTGATCAGCCCTGTCCCCAAAGGTAATGGGATATTTTACAAAATATATGCATTCATTTATGCTTGGCCGGAGATCCGCGGCGGCGCTTCCGGATATTCATATAAGATTTGAGGCCTATTTGAGCTTCTGCCCCTTCAATTTGGCGGCCGCCCACACTCATGTTATTTTCAATTTAGATGTAATTTGATTGATTAATTTTTTTGTAGATTTCTCTTTTCTTCAGAGATAACCGGTTTAGGTATTGTGTTTTGGTTGAAATTGATCGCTGGTTTTATAGATTGGGTTTGGGATTTTTATTTTGATCTTATAAGTTTTCAAATTATTTATTAAAGGTTTTACATTTTTTAATTCATATGTAAAATTAAGTTTTTTATAAATAAAAAAATCATTTTAATAAAGTTCAATAATAGTTTAAATTTTCTTGTAAAGATTTATATTTACAAAAAAAAAATATGAGAATAAATTTAATAAAAAAAACAAATAAAGTAAATTATTATTTCAATATGAAATTAATAGATCTAGAAACCCAAATTCTAATCTCGTCTTTGAGGTAGTAAGTTTTGCGGGTTATTTTGTGATATACTATATATGTGTTGAGGGCGGTGTTTACAACTAATTAGAAGAATATTTAATTGTTACTCTCCTCGTTTCGGTGTAATTTTTTTTTTTATTTTTTTTTTTATTTTTTGAAAATTATAATTGCAAAACTTTGTTAGGGTTAATTTTTTTTTTTATTTATTTTACATAAAAAAAATAACCCATTTTTATGGTTGAATCGAAAAAAATCGAGTGTAACCTAAAAAATTTATTGTTTTAAAAATTTATCAATTTTATTTTTATCATTCTTATTTTAAATTGTATTGTTAATTATGCAATTTTTGTAAATTAAAAAAATGATCAATATATAATTTTGAATTTTATAAGTCATTTATTTTATTTTTAATGTAATTATTTTTAAAAATATTGATTTTTTAACTCTTTAATTTCAAAATTTCAACTCATTGAACAACCAACCAAGAACTAACTAACTATTCTAATCCTAAAATAATAATAATTTTATGAAGGGTTTTTGGGTTTTATGTTGGGTTTAAAGACAATTTAAATATTAAAAGACAAAACAAATCAAGTTGCTTTACCGAGTCCTAAAAATTTGAAAATAAGCCAAAAAACTCAGAAACGACTCTTCCTCCCTAAAAGAAATATGCATAAAAATTTCGATTTAAAATTATTAGGATAAAAAAAATCTATGTGACGTTTTTTAGGTAAAAGATAAATGTCATTCTTATGTTTCAAAATGAAAATAAATTTTCACCAATGAATTAATTGTCATTATATTTTTAATATCATCAATTACATGAGTCGAATTAATCAATTAAATGTCATTATGTCTCTCCTAATGGGCGATATAAAAGTTATGTCATTTTTTGATTTGATCGAACGAAAAATATTTTTACAAAATTTCATTCATTTATGCTTTAAAAAGTTTTTTTAAATATTAAAATTTTTTGTAGTATAATGATGATAATTTTTTTGATTTTTTTATTTTTGATCAATAATATAATTCATGTAAAAGTTAAGTTTGATTAAAAAATCCTAATTTACTAAAAAAATTATATATTTAGCTTTGTCGAATAGTAAATTATTATTTCAATATGGTGACCTCTTAAAATTAAATTAAAAGGTCAATTTTAATTTTTTTGAAAAGATACATAAATAATATTAAAAAATTAAAAAATAGAAACTAATTTATTTTGTTTTTCTCTTTAAAACAATACTTTCCTATTCTATCCTAATTTTTTTGATTTGGGTTTATGTTGGGTTTAAAGACAATTTAAATATTAAAAGACAAAATCCTTGCTTTTATTTTGTTTTGAAAATAAGCCAAAAAAAACCTTTTCTCCTCCCTAAAAGAAATATGCAAAAAATTTCGATTTAAAATTATTTCAATAAAAAATTATTTTTTAGGGATAAGTGTTTGCAAAAAACTATAGTTTTAAAAAAAAACTTTGATTAAAATTAAATGATTTTTATGAGAAAAGTAATAAATAATATAATTCATGATATAAACCTGTTTGTAAAAAATTTTTTTAAAAAGAGTTGATAGTGTTTGCAAAAAAAATAAAAGTTAAAAAACTTAATAAATTTTTAAAAGATCCTAATTTAAAAAATTAAAAAATAGAAACTAATTTTAAAACAATTATCCTAACTTGTTCATCGGAAATAAATATCCTAATTTTTTGGTCATTTCTTAAAGAAAATAAAAGCAAATATTATTTGGGGTCTTTTTTTAAAAGAAATTAGTGATTATGAGAAAAGTAATAAATATAATATAATCACTTATAAGTTTTTAAAAGAGTTGAAAACACCTTAAAAGTTAAAAAAAAAACTTAATAAATTATTAATTATCTCCATCAAACCTATTTTAAACCATTTAATATTATTATTTTTCTTCATCAAATCCACTTTACTCACTTTACATAATTTAATACTATTATTTTTTTTTTTTAAATTTCTATATCTATTTAATAATTGAATTTTTTTTTAATTTAAAAAATAGAATAATGGAGGAAATACAAAAAAAATAGTGGCCAATAATGAAACTTAATCCAGAGGAAGTAGTACAGACGAATTAGGTGAGGTAGAATATACTAAATATATTTTGACGTTTTATACTTTTATTAGGTTTATTAATTTTGATTATAAATCAAGTAAAAGAAGTCTCTCGAGAGTCGAGTAATTAAGATAAAATAGTGCATAGGTGGGGGCAGGTGGCGTGCTTATCCGGAAGCAAGCAAATAGCCAACCTCATGCACCCAATAAGTACCCAACACCTTTACACCCACCAATTATTGTTATTGATTCCACATCACTGTTTCACTTTGGGTCCCATTTTTATTTTATTCTATTCTATTTTGTCTTTTTTTGCCATATCAATTTCTTATTTTTTATTAGAGGCGTCGTATTCGTATCATAACGACCGTATATCTAATTAAACCAACAACTTCGGAAACTTCATATGACTAGCTAGGTTAACTTTCATTTTGCAAGTTGCAACCTGGATAAAAGATGCTGAAAATATTATTGGCACTTCTTATGATAATTTTTTTTTTTTTAATCTAAACGAAATCCCCCTTCTCATTGGCAAACTCTTGGGTGATTTTCATGCTATAAAACTCATGATTAATTCATCAGCATATGAATCTATTCAAGATATAATACGAATCAAGTTTAGTAAGTTAGAAAAATGTGTTAGAATAGATAAAATGAGTCAAATAATTCAAGTTTATAGTACGAAATTTATTTATGGGAGACCAACTCCTTTTTATTTTTATATCTGACTTTGATTCCAACGGATAATAAAATTTAGAGGCACACTTGCATGAGACAGTCTCATTGTGAGACTGACTTAATTTGGACATGACGCTTTAACACTTTGGAAGGGGTGGGTGCTGATTTGTGTTAGATTGTACCTTATCTCATGTATGAGACCGTCTCATACGAGTTTTTGTCAAAAAATTAATTAACAATAAGACATGTTAATATCATGACATGCAATGAATATTTCATAAACGACTGTAGGTATTAGTTGTAATCGAGGTTAGGATCTTGGTGGTTAAGTCCCTTGTGCCCGAATTGAGCAACATATCGGGTTCCTTAGCAGCCTTCTTGATTAGTTGTTCGATGCGTGCATGGATGGTTTGAAAAAGGGACTAAGATAATCTGTTTTATAATTGATATCTCAACCCCCCAGGGTCCCAAGCTTCGAGGATATGGTGGTGGGGGACCTCTACGTCCCCGGAACTAGGCAGTGGGATTTAGAGGTGGTCGAGGAAGCTTTTAACGAGGAAGACAAGGTACACATTCTGCATACTACTCCAGCACCAAACAACAACAGGGACAGATTGGTTTGACACCACTCGACTACAGGGGTATATTCTGTAAAGACAGCTTATCATTTGGCTGGTCGATTAATTGATGGAGTGACCGATTACATGGAAACACCCTGGAAACAGCTATGGCGGGTAAAAGTCCCCCCTAAGGTCCGATCTTTCTACTGGAGACTATGTAAAGGATGGATTCCGGTCCGAGTCAAATTAAGAAAGTGGTATAACGATGTGGACGTAATGTGTCCGGTATGTGGGGAGATGCCGGAAACTGTGTGGCATCTATTCGTAGACTGTAAACATGCACATGCTTGCTGGATGGCCGGGAATTTGTGGCAAAAGATTGATGTGTTGTGCTACAATATCGAGAGCCCAACCGAACTCTTTTTGGAGCTTCTCCGGCATCTGGACTCAACCGAGGTGGAGCGTTCTATGATGGTTGCTTGGGGAATATGGAGGGGAAGAAACAATGTGGTTTGGAGCGCAAAGCACGAGACTCCAAGTCATCAAGTTTCCACAGCAACGGCTTCGATGGTGGAGTGGCAGGCTGCTAGACCAGCTCACGGGGTGCCACGTCAAGCCCAATGCAAGAAATGGCACACGCCGTGTTTAGGCTATGTCAAGATCAATGTGGACGCGGTAATTTTTTAGGATTCTTTTGAAACGGGAGTGGGGATGATTATCCACGATGACCATGGTGGGTTCATATGCTGCCGGTCATTGGTGAGGCCCGGGGTGCTGAAAGTTGACGACGGGGAAGCATGGGGTGTCGTGGAAGCCATTAAATGGGCGAGCAATCTGGGTCTGGAGAGAGTCTGCGTGGAATCGGATTCTAAAAGAGTGGTTGATGCATTAAGGATGTGAATGGGAGGGGCATCAGTTTTCTGCGATTACATCGAGGGAGGACGACGCCTCCTAGACGACAAAGACCATTTCTCGATTTCATGGGGTAATCGTAATGCCAATGCCTTGGCACATGTTATTGCTAGGACTAGTCGCAACTTTAATAGTTCATATTGTTGGGTAGAGCCTCCGAACTTTGTGGATGATCTACTTGACATGTGCACGTCGTGCACGTAAGTTCTTTTTCAAAAAAAAAATAAAAAAAATATTTAATAATTTATTATATTCTAAATTCATGGATTGAAAATTCAACATAGTAAAACACCAATAAAATATAAAAAGTGGAACAAATGACCGCTCAAAAAGTCTTTGATTTCTTAGGGGTCCTGGATCGAAAAATACACTAGAATTTTTTTTATGGTACACTATTGGGCAGTGTCCAGTAAAGCATTAACATTTTGTACTATATGCATTAGCGTATTGTTCTGTACAACACATTAAACACATTACAACCTGGTACTCTGAATAACTTGTTTATTCATCAATCTTTGACTCCATGTTGATTGCTTAAAGAGGTTAGTTTGTGTGTCAATTGAAAGAATTATATCTCATTTAAAAGTTCGAGCTTCATGCAGAGAAATGTAGAATTAAACTCTACCTCGCTTGTGGACTAACTCTCCTTTACTTGCTTGTGGGTTGGATTGATTTTTGGGTTGTCAACTCCATTATTAGGGAATGAGATTGCCTATTTTATAATTGGTGTTCAATTTTGAATTTCATAATATAGATAATTATCACGTGAAATAATAAAAAATATTCAACAAACCACTATATTTTGGGTCCATGTGTTAAAAATTCAATAGGGTGAAACACCAATGGAATACGAAAAGTGGAACAGGGAAATCGAACCGCAATTTATAAATGTAATGATCTTAGTTGATAAATGTGTGATATTAATTTATAAATATAATAATATAAAATTTATATTGTGAATAAGTTTCACACGGAAGGCTAGAACCAACTCTTTAATTTTTAAGCCAAGGTAACACTAAAGCAAGTTAGAATTCCATGTGAGATAAATTTTTTATTGAAATATTTTAAAGGTTTGTTTTGGAGATTGAATTTTGTTGACATTTTTTCACGAGTATTTGTTACTTTAGCATATCTTTCTATCTATAACTCGCGTGGTTAAAGGGCCAACGATATGGATGAGAAAGTTTCTCATTTATTTCTTTAAAAAAAATTGAAAAACAAAATGAAAATTCAGAGAGTGTGGTGCTTACCTCTTGGAGCTCTGAAAAGGATCCGAGAGGAAGGTTATTGGCAATTGCAAAGGTGGAGACAAAATTGAATGACACGTGGCGGAGTCGACATTGTCACGTGATGTCCACCACTATGAAGCCCCAGCTCCATCACTGACCCATTGGCGGACCATGATCACTCCCATAAATAACTTCGTCTTAAATGATATTAAATATTAATATATAACTTAACTTCGTCTTAAGTGATATAGCTTCGCCATAAATAAATTATTAATTTTCTTAAATAAATATATATAAAATTATTAAAATATTTTTTAAAAAAAAATCTTATAATTTTAATTTTCTAAAAAATACTTTATTTAAATAATAAAATATTAATAGGATATATATATATATAATTTTATAATTTATATTTTTAATTATTTTAAATGGAAAGGATTTTTTTATTTTATATTTATTAATTTAGTTTATTAGTTGAGCAATACAGTGTGATTGAAGTATCTGACAATCTGAAATCTTGTTGGTCTGAAAGTCAAAGCTTGTCTAAAAATAAAACTACACATTAGATCTTTTTTTTTGAAAGGCAATCAATCCCAACATAATCAATTATAATAATTTCTTCTACCACCGGACACATGACAACATCATTTCATCTCATTTGAGACTGTAATCACAATCACCACAAAGAGGACCAAATTAAATCGCAACTCGGAAAAGCAAATCGCACCAAGAACCCAACAAGAGGGGGACCACCACCCCACAAGAGGGGGGCCACTACAAGAGGGAATAAATATTCCCTCTTCGTGTCTCGAACTCGGGACCTTAAGGCTTCAGGTGGTGGAGCTCTAACCACTTAAGTTATTCACATTTAACAATTACACGTTAAATCGTTGTTCTAAGGTAATCAAATAATTTCCTAATGGTTCGTCCTTCCTGACCGTAGAATATCTCAACTAGCATACATATTTTTGTTTCACTAAAATGTATTACCAAAAAATTATTGTTGTGCATCAATTTTACCATTCAACGATGAAACATAGTGGTGGAGATTGGATCAAGAGATCCGGTTTCCATCATTAAAATTATATATTTTAGTATTTGCGGCAGTATAATAAATCTTTATTAAGTAGCTTGATATATTTTCCAGGTTTATCAAAATTATGATTCGGAGGATCTTTCCTAATTATTATTCGAGTTGACCACCAAATATTCTTGGGCCAAAAGTCTAGGTTTTCTTTTTATGCTTTCCTATGATTAGTATAAATACGTGTTCACAGTTTATTGCAAGAACACACTTTAATTATTGAATTATATAAGAATTTTCAGTAGTTTTCATGTTTATTCGAGACGTAGTCTCGGCCTCCTTGCAGGCATTACGTCTTGCATCATCTAGTATCACTCATTTTATATATATTAATACTCCACGATAAAATCTCATGTAAATCTGTTTTATCGTAAAATTGATTTGCATTTTTATATGTATTTTCAAACAAATATATTAATTAATCCATTAAAATGTACTAGCTAGTTTAATATTATTAATTATTTCATTAAAGAGCTTTAGTGAATTTGCAAATGATAATTGTGAATCCAATTGCACAGTAAATTACTTAAGACCAACTCATATCTATACAAATTTCTCGTGTACTAATTGTATCGATAGACTATACATTATGAAACTGTTTTTTGGTAAATCATACCAAATCACTCATAATTAGGAACAATTATATTGATGACAAATGTTAATTATAAGATTATCATTCACAATCGTTGTGATTATCCAAAGAACTTAGGTTAAGAGAGTGTTTGGTAAAATTGTAAAAAATGAAAAGAAAATAAAAAATAATCAAGATGTACTTCTCAAATAGGTGAAGTATGGTAGTTTTTTTATTTTTAACGGGCATGCTTGGTTGTGGGGTTTGAAAATGAGGAATGGTAATGAAATTTTAAAAAAAAATGTGTTTGGTACATGACTTTCATTCCTAGAATAGTTCCTTCATATCTCAAAATTAAAGAATGAATCACTCCTCCTCATTTTGGAAGGTATGTCTTTGATACCTTGACAATTTTTTTAACTATATATCATGTCACATTTATGATAAAATTAATTATTTTAATGTCAACAATATTATTCCTCACCATTAACCAAACATCATAATTTTATAAAATGTTGGGAAATTTATAGTTTTGATGAAAGTTCCAAAAACACATGTAATAGGGCCACCGGACTGTTAGTCGATCGATGTTTACATTACCGCGATAGAGATCAAATGATAATGATTGTATAGAAAAATCGATGTAATAGATGGGTCACATATTGAGGGGAACTCAATATGTAAAGGTCGATCCGAAGAATCGGAAGAAAGTTCGATATCCCATGACGAACGTTAAACCGAGAATCGGAAGATCGGATCGGTCGATCTAGTCGATAACTCACGTGAGTCATGGAAAGCTCAAACCTCGAATACTAGAAGATCGATGACTTCCGGAAGATCGGACCCGGAAGACCTACATCGACTGAGTCGGCCGGTTGAAGCTAAGTCAAAGCGCCAGAAGATTCTATCGAATGCAGATCGATCAGTTGGATCGATCGGATCGGCTCATAAGATGAAAACCGATGTTTCATCTTATCATAAATCTACATCTAAACAAGAAGAATACCAACCTTAGTTGGAGGATAACACCGAAAGCAAGGCTTTCATCCAATAAGGAAGAAACACGATGAGCAGAGGCGATATCATGGATTCGGCGTTGCTCTCTCAAACGGCTACAAAATACACACTCACGCTTCGCCATGCCGTCTCAAGACGCGTCACATCAAGCTCGCAATCTCTACCTAAAATAAATTGAGATTCAAATTGCTCTCCAAACTTCTTTGATCTCAAGGTCTATAAATATGGGATCACACTTCGTGAGTGAAAAAAAGCGAAATGCTTGACAAACAACATAATCAAGAAGCTCAAACTATAGTCGATTTCAGCATCGAAGAACACAACAACAAGCTTATTTTATATTGTGTTCATCCCATAAGTTCTTAGCAAGAAATCTTTTCATCTAGCTTTTGTAAGCTTTGCATGCTGCAAGAAAGATTTCATAGTTGGAACCTCAACAATCTTACCCAAACCCCAAGTTAGGATAAGTTGTTTAGCAAAGATTTCGATCAGGGTTTCTAATCTTGATTTACGGGATCGGTTGAGTGAGAACTCTTAAAACATCTGTTGGTGTATCAGGTTGGACTAACACACTAAACTAAGTCCAAATCGGTTAAGTCGGTTAAGTTGGTGCCCTTGTGAAAGGGAAGAGTGGGCGTAGGACCGGTTTGTCCGAACCACTATAAATCTTGTGTGCTTTTTATCGCTTTGATTAATCGCTCTCACATCGCGCAATCTTAAAGCGAGATACATTCTAAGTTAAGATCGAGACTAAGCTTCGACCGATCGACCGATATTTCTCATTATCCGATTAAAAAGATAAAACTTGGAATCTGGATTTATACAAACCGGTTTTTTTCACACGGGTAAAACTTAAGCTTCAGACACATATCGCTTAATCGATAGTTCTTAATCGACCCGCTTCTGGCGCTCAAGAAGTTGGTTATCGCACTAAACCGATTCACTTTCAAGACTCGATCGCGCTATCTCGCTCTCACACCGACCGAAAAGTTTTTCGTAAGTCTATTCACCCTCCCCTCTAGACTTACGCCCTCACTTAACCCCGGACCTATGTTGGGTATCGGAGCGTTGGTTCTTCCGACCAATCGACTGCAGGTCATTGTGGTCAATCTAATCGATCTTGAAAACCGCTTTTTAAAAACTCATTCATTTTCCAAAATCACTCAAAGATGGATAACACGTCCCAGATGTATCATGATCTGTAAGTTCTCAATTGATTGAGTATGCAGATTGGGCCATATATATGTCCAACCATCTAAAGTTCGATCGATTGGCGAATGATGGAAGTCATCGAGAGGACCCATCATCATTTACTACGACAATCTGCAATGGAGGAGATCCGACTTTCCCACGAAGTCTTGTGCAAAAAAGCCCACTGGGATGGACATAGAAGAAAGAAAATCGCATACTACTGACACCATTGCAAGACATATCATCATGAAGACAATGGATAAGGTCACCAAAGAAAAGATTAAGTCTCAAATCTCTAAAAGCAATGTGGGATACTCGGCCGAGATCTGCGAGGGAAATGAACAGATAAAAGACATACCGCCTTCAAAAAAGCAACCGGTGAAGTTTGAGAAACCTGAAGATCTTTGCCAACGAAACCATCAACGAACTCGATGGAAGAATTACAATGTCTATAAACAAGCTTCAGAACTTGGTAGAGATGTCGATAAAGATATCAACTATAAGATCCTAAGGTCTCTCACCAAGAAGTGGGACATGAAGGTCACTTAATCAAAGATTGCCGACATTTCAAGAATGAAACCTAGTAGCTTGTTCTTGAGTCTTAAAGCTCACGAAACGACCTCGATTGAAAGAGGTCAAGTCGATGAAGACGAGGTCCTCTTTGAAACCTCGACTTCAAAATCGGTTGCTTTCAAGGCAACCAAGAAAGAACAAAGGCCAATGAACCCATTGGAAATATATTAAGTCGGCAGATCGCGATCGCGTTCTACTGCGCTTGAGAAGTCGATATACAACTTGGTAAGTATCGAAGATTTTATAAGACTATCAACATAAAGGAGACGAGATAGGAGATCGCATAATAGATCTCCAGAAAGAATCCGAGATCGATGATCGGAGGATCACAGAGATGAAAGGGAAAGAGATAGTCGACGAAGGAAGGAAGAGATAACCAATCCGATAGAAGAAACTCGGACTACTATCGAAAAGAAAGAAATCACCGACAGGTCATATGAATGAGTGATTCACCCGGAAGGAAAGGAACGGTGGATCCAAGAGAGCGCAGCCAACTCGTGAGGAAGTGTGTCACTATAGCACGATCGCCCTGCACACTGACGCCGGTAGAGAGGGAAGAAAGAGGAACAAAAAGAGAGCAACGGTATAGAGACGTAAGAGCTATGGTTGCCGATACGCCGTGAATTGACGATTCCTATTCGCCTCCGAGGACTCGGATACTCCCTCAGAGAAGACTTCGCCGGGACAAGAAGGTTTGCCGACTTCTATGAAAAATGAAGATCCGATATTCTCGCCGACGATGATGAACTCTCGCCGATGGCCGTGGAGGACCAACCCGAGGTAACCTCCAAAACCCCTTCGCTCGCTTTTCTACACTATCATTAGCACACCGGCCGGGAGATAGACCGCAGCCTCTACTCGAAAGCAATTGCTTCGACGATCTCTCCAATGCAAAAGAGAAACTTATGCTATTGTGGAAGCCGAGAATGATAAGTCGAGGACTAGAAATAATCACTTTTGTCAAGAAAATGATCTCGAAAAACCTTAACTTAGATCACCGGAACCGCCGTATGAATCGAGGAATTTAAAATTCTCGGTTAAAGCTTCGATCGAAGAAAAGCGAATCAAAGAACAGATGGAAATTACAGACAAACAAAATCGATGACTTCAAAAATCTTGCAAGCAAAATTCGATGAGCTATTCCGAATGCATGAAAGTCCGAAATCCTCGAGGATAATCACAGCGTAAAAAATAGATGTTTTTTCAAAATCATCTCAAACCGTTAAAGACATAAACGCCTATTTTTTCGAGTAAAGATTGATAAGGAGGACTTGGCTATGAAAACCCTCCACATCCTCAAAAAGCCCCGATCGATCTATCTCGTAAAGGTGTAATCGGAATAATTTCAAAAGATACACCAAAAAGCTAAACTTGTATCTAATAGGGGTAAGAGACCGGTTGAGAGGTAAAGGCAAGTGCCTAACCGTAGTTTTTAACGAAAATGGACCCCAACCGGTAAAAAGCATCGGCCGAGGATCAACGGAAGAACCCAGTTCTTACGAAGAGACCTCAACCCGATCAATGGTCGAGAATCGAAAAAGACAACCTACAAAGGGGAAGTCTAATCGAGACCCGATCCAAGGTCACCGCTTAATAAGTGCTTCGGGTAAAATGCGAAAACCATCTATGCGAAAAAGGATATGAATCTTTTGATGGTAGCAACATTACTACCCCTACGACAAATTTAATTTAGGTCACGGCAGACTTTGAACCACATCGATAAAAAGAGACAAAACCTAAAAGTTAAATCATAAGTCTTCTAAGTCATCCAAGGTTCACACAAGTAATCATACAAATCGAAAAGATATGAGGATAAGTATGATTATGTTGACAGTATGGGAGACAATCGGTGCCTTCGATCCGACCGATCACAATAGAAGTGCTCTGTTTGTATGGATCCCCAAATCAAACCTAACCCTCGCGACCCAATCCGAAAAGGGTACCTAAAACCCGATCCGATTGGGTGCGTTCGCGTGGAGTCCGCTAACAAAGGAGGTGTCAAAGCAACTATCCGGTACATCGATAGTGATGCTCAAGGCACATGATTTGAAGCAAACATCTCCTCGCCTTACATAGAACAGAAAGGCCAGCGTGTACTCTTTTCGGTGATGATAACTTTGGTTATACCAAAGGGTTTGAACCTTAGAGAATGATGATGTACAAATGTAACTCGAGTCTCGTATGTCAAGGTCCGAAGCACAACCTATTATCGGTTTCACAATTTCATGACACGGATTCAAAGGTTGAGTTCTCGATCGATCAATGACTATCAAGAATCGAGTCACTCAAAGATTTTGCTAATCGGTTCAAGAAAAGGGACGATCTACCCAAAATTGATTGGAACAGTTGTCCAAGAAATGCGTGCGATTGATAAGAGTTCCAAAAGCGGCCGAGAAGCTGCTCGCACAAAAGAATGAGCCATCCGAACTTTAAAACTCTTAATAAGATAGCTAGGATGTCTCTAGTGGAAGGACTTCCGAATGAAGTGTTCTCAAAGGATCGGATGTATCGCATGTCGGAAGGAAAAACAGTCAAAGCTTCATTCAAAGGAATTTCCTGACCAAAGATCCAAAGAATCTAATCGCAATCATATGGATCTGTTTGGACCGATTACACCAAATCGATCTCAACGGACGAAATACACTCGTAATCGTGGATGACTATTCCAAGTTTACTCCGGTTATATTCTTACATAAGAAGAATGAGACGACAACCAAGATAATCGAACCGCTAAGAAGATTACAAAATGAGAAGTGGTGTCAATAGAGTAAAAATCGGGATCGGATAAAAGTCTGCAATTTACGAACTCTTTTATTCTTGATTTTTGCTCTAGTTTGGTATACTGACATGAAACATCACCGCGAGGACGCCACAATGTAATGGAGTAGGTGAACGGAGAAATGTAAACTCTCAAAGAAGTCGCCGAACAATGTTAAATTTAACATGCGATACCAAACCGTTTAAGAAGAATCAACATTGCACGCCATACGCAGAAACGGATGTCTCGACTAAGGCTCACTACAAAACACCCTATGAACTGTGGAAGGCGTAGAAAACCTCGTGTTTTCTTACTTCCATGTTTTTGGGTGCAAGTGTTTCATACACAACAATGGGAAAAGTCAGAAGACTTTTGAGGCCAAGTCCGATGAGGGTATATTTCTAGGGTATTCCTCATCTAGCAAAAAAGCTTTCGTGGTCTACAACAAACTAACCCTAGTTGTGGAAGAAACACCCCCATGTAACCTTTGATGAAGCATCTTCCCGATCAAGAGAAATCGCCTCGTAACAAGAAGTACCGATCTACGTAACCTCGATATTCAAAAATGGATCAAATACGATCAAGGAAAAAGGATCGAAAATCGTATCAATTTACATTCCAGATTTAATGATTCACCAGGATCAATCGGATCCTAAGGTACGAACAACTGCCGATGAAAAAAATTCACCGAGATAAGAAGAATCGAATCCATCCGGCCGGGGAACTGGTTCTCTCGAACAGACATCGGCACATGATGATTCCAACATCACCGAGACTTGTTCTTATCAAGTGGACCATAACCTCAAGACCACTCCCCAATCACTAGTAATAAGATTTTATCGAAACGGACGATGTTCTCAAAACCGACGCAAATCGGAATAGAAGGACTGGATAACCCGGTCATCCAACTGATCGATAATTGGAGACCCGTCGATAAAATTAAAACTAGACATCGATTGGTGAAAGTGCCATGTATTGTATATTCCGCCTATGAAGGAACCAACTACAATCGAGGAAGCATTACAAGACGAAACCGGATTCTAGCCACGCGAGGAGAGCCGAATAGTTCGAGAGAAATGAAGTATGGGAACTAGTAGATGACCCGGTCATCAAGACGTAATTGGCACGAAATGGATCTTCAAGAACAAGAGACGAGAAAAATGTTATCACCAAAATAAGGCAAGACTTGTTGCTAAGGGGTATTCCAATCGGGCGAATTGATTACGATGAGACCTTTGCACCGGCCGCCGCTTTGAAGCTATTCGCTTTTATACGCTCCCCTGAGAGGGTTCACATCGTATCGATGGACGTAAAGAGTGCTTTTCTTAAACGGGGTACTAGCGGAGGAAGTTTATGTCCGAACAACCTCCGTGCTTTGAAAAGGCAAACCAAGTGTATCGTTTAAGAAAAGCTCTTTATATTTCAAACAGTTCATGAAATCGGTATGACACACTCTCTCGCTTCTTGATCGAAGTGGGTTCACTAAAGGAACAAAGGATGTAACCTTATTCGGTAATAGAAGATGGAGAAGATATTACGATGGTTCGATTTACGTGGGCGACATCATCTTGGATCCTAACAAGAACCTATGTGAAAGATTCAAAGAAATCGATCTAAAGGGAAATTCGAGATGTCCATGATGGGTCGGATGAATTACTTTCTAGGTCTCCAAGTTAAACAAAAGTACGTAAGGGATATTCATCTCGCCAAAAAGTACACTAGGAATCTTTTGGCTAAGTTTGGAATTCAAAATAGTAAGGAAGCCAAAATTCTATGATGACCGGATTCAAGACGGATCCGATTTAAATTTAGTCGAAAACAAATCGGAAGAATATATAGGCTCTCATTGGATCTCTATTATACCGATCGCAAAGGTGTGATATCACTTTTATCACTTTTTTGGATGAGTGTATGTGCAAGATTTCAAGCAAATCCAATGATCACCACCTAGAAGCGGCCTAAGCGATTTCTTAAGTATCTCAGGGAACAATAAACCTTGGTTTATTCTACCCATCGATGATAATCTAGAGAGCTTAGTGGGTATTCTCGATTATTATGGAGGTTGCAAGATCGATGTAAAATCAACCTCGAGAACATGTCGGTTCTTAGGAAGTAAAAAACCGATCTCGTGGTTTTCAAAAGCGCACATCGCCATCGACATCAACAACCGGGCAGAATATATGGTCGCAGTAAGTCATTGTGTTCCCAATCGCTCGCTCGACAAGCGGTGAGGATTACAACATTGTGGCTAAGAAGAACGCCTATATTCTCGTGACAATAATAGTCTTTATTGCAATCACTCGAAATCCTGGTTCTACATACAAGATGCAAGCATGTGGATGTCGGACACCACTTCATAAGAGATCACGTTGAAAAGAAGAATATCGTAATGGAAAAGATTCATACCGATATACGTATAAGGTCGATATTCTAACCAAGCCACTACCGAGATCGATTCAGAGATTTATGCAATGAAGCTAGACTTCTAGATCTTGGAGAAATGTCACCGAAAATGTTTGATGGAATGTTCTCGAAACTACCGGTTAAGAGACTAACGGATCGAGAGAAATCACCGAGTTTGGTATCTTAATCGATCTCAAGAGATCGATAAGCAAAAAATCGATCGGACTTACACGCTACCAGATCCAAAGGAATCGTCGATTTTAGTTTATCGATTTAAAGTCTATCGATCTAAAGGAACCGATCAGATTCAAGGTTTATCGATTTTAAGGAAAATGCTTTCTTTTAAAGGATTATCTGATTAAATCAATTTGGTTATAGTATTTCTTTGTGATTCGCTTTTAATGATATTCAACAAGCAAGATTCAGAGATTAAGAGCTAACAATCGCATAAGAAAGCAGAATTTACACAACGATGAAATAATGTAACTTTTCATTGATAAAAACCCGGCGTGAGGTTACATTACGAAAGTTACAAGTACAAGAAGACCCGGAGGTCAAGACATAAATGTTAACCAAAATCCTAAACCTATAACCCTAAACCCTCATCCTAACCCCGTAAGAAGGAAAGAGAGATTTTAAACTCTCATTTTCCCCACTTAACAAGGGGTGAGAGAGGCTTTAAAGAACGTAATCCCAAGGTCGCAAAAGTCAAGATCAAGAAAAACCGGAGCGACAGAGGGCCTTGATAGGATTCTTAAGCCCGGAGCCCTAAAAAGGAGGAGTAGTAGGGCTCTCCAACAGCAAATGGAGCACGTGTGCCAAAGAGTTGGTCATCGATCTCATGGGCACATGTGTCTTTATATTTTATACCGCACTAAGTCCGATGGTTCCAGTTACATCATCCAGATAGACACACAAGGTGCATACTGGTTAGGAGAAGTGTCTTCTCGGTTTACTAGAGATCCGCCACTGGTGGTAGGTAGAAGAAACTTTGCAATCGTATGTGAAATCAAGATGATGAAGAAAAAACAAAGAATAAGGGATGCAAAGGGTTGATTTGAGAAGGTGAAATCATATAAAAGGGTGTAAAGTGTTTGCCTAAGTCTCACCGAAACAAGGGTTCACCAAGATACATGATTCTTACAAAGAAGATAAGTATGGTGAATGGGTGATGTTGTGTAAAACATTGGTCCAATTTATAGAGGCCAAGCAAGGATGCAAATGCAATTTTCATTTCAAAAAGCCTATCCCAGAAATTTGCATCAAAAGGACGATGTGTAGAAATCACGCTGACCGATAATTGGATAAATTTACGGTTGATTGACATATCGAGAGATTCGCATTTATATTTACGCATGTCAATCACGCCTACTTAGGGAATAGAAGCTACTACTTAGACTAAGTTTTGGCGGTAACACTTATCCCAAGAATCGCTTAATCAAAAAGAATCGGATGAGGTCAACCAAAAATCATTATTTACGAGCAGATGATCGATTTAGAGAGATCTGGCTGAGCTTGAAACTCAAATAAATCGATATATCGGTCTATGTCGAAATATCATTGAAGGGGGAACTTCAATCGATCAAGGAGGATCAAAAGGAAATCGACGTATTTCGAGGAAAGATCACCTAAGTCAAGTTTCAACAAATCGATGCAACCGAGTAAGATCAATTGAAAGGATCGATTGGGAAATTTCTTAAGGCTTAGTGTAATGATTAAGATCAATGCTTAATCAACATTGACAAGAATAATATTGACCGATTACAACATCACCAACCAGATCTTATCTCTTTTCTCTTGTTCTTCACTTATTTATCTGGATCGATTCCGATATTATTTTGCCTTTTTCTACCCACTATCCTCAGGACGTGTACTCGCAAATCATTTAACGCGGACGTGGGTACATGTATTAACCGCTACTTGATCGTGCTTTTAAATCCAAAAAGTTTTTTGTAGACGCGTCGTTTTTCCGACCTTCACGATCAAAACCGCTAAATCTGGAGCGTATAATCTTTTCAAAACGATTGATCTTCAAAATCTTGTCTTATTGTACCTCCGCTCTATATAAGATTCATCAAACCTTACGAGTTTTTCCGCTTCACAAACTTGCATTACTTTCAATCGAAAAACTTCAAATTTTCTCTACGCTTTCAAAACGATTTCTTAGAGTTCAAAATCTTCTCTCAAAATTTGAATCTGGTAATTTTTTTTTTTTTAAGCAATGATGAATCTTTCTTTCCGATAAAAACATTGTTTTCAAAAAGTTGTTTTTCTAATTTATGCTTCATTGCCTTTTGTTTTCAGCGGTATGATATTGATATTGATTATGCACAAATTTAATGAGTCTATCTCACCAGTAGATGGCCACTCATGGACTAGGAAAGATCATGTGCAACTATGCGAACGGGCAACGAAGATCTTTGAGGACAAGTTCGCTTCGGGCCAGAACCAATGAGGATTCTCGAATCCATGGAGGTGGAACAAATTCTCAAGAAGGCCGGATCGAAACATATTTCTTTCCTACCGCAATCCAAAGTGATGCGATGATGAAGACTTCAATTCTTGCGTACCTGAGTGTGGATACAGAAAAAACCAGAGATTTAATCGACGTCGTCCACCAATCTGGAGAAGAAATCGATCGACAAAATGCATCACTGGGTCTGCTCAAATGCCAAAAGGGCATCTCACTGCGCACACCACAGGAGAATGAGGACGAAGAAATCGTAGAGGAGTTTCAAGAGAGGCAGATAAACATCGAAGCCGGATTCATCGCGCCAATGCTCAAAAGAAAAGTACAGATCGTTGTTTGACATTCTCACAAGAACGATCATGGGAATTCATTTAGCCCAGATGCTCTCACATCACCAAAATGTACAAGATGGCAAAGAATAATTGATGGGGCCGTGTTATCAATTGGCACGGCTTCCGGCCATCTTGCTCCAAGAACACGAAAAATTTGGAGTCAATGAATCCAGCGGTGTCTTTCTGAAAAGAGAGTCAAGAATCTCAACAAGGTTGCAAAGCTATATTGAAGGACAAACCGCCAAGCTAAAAATGGAATCGAATTTAATAATTTATTATATTCTAAATTCATGGATTGAAAATTCAACATAGTAAAAAAAAGGAGCCAATAAAATAAAAAAAGAAACAAATGACCAGTCAAAAAGTCTTTGATTTCTTAGGGTCCTCCACGGAAAAGAAAAAATCGTGAATTTTTTTTTTTAAGAGGCCAAAGAAAGCAAAGGATCCAAGAAAAGATGAGCGTTAGCATTTTGTACTATATGCATTAACGTGTTGTTTCAGACAGTAAGCATTAAGCACATTACAACCCGTATCCGAATAACTTGTTTATTCATCAATCTTTGATTCACTCCATGTTGATTGCTTAAAAGAGGTTAGTTTGTGTGTCGATTGAAAGAATTATATCTCATTTAAAAGTTATCCACTTAAATGTCGAAAAAATGTATAATTAAACTCTCTACAAGACACAGGACTAACTCTCCTTTATCTCATCCAATGGATTGGATTGATTTTCAGATTCAGATCAACAAAGACCATTATTAGGTCGAATAAGAATCGAACGAGAGATTTATAAGATGTATCCACAACGAATTTCATCCCGCCATATAGATAGATCCTCACCGGAGAGATCTAAAAAAAAGCCAACAATCTTATCTTATTTTGAATGGGATGGGTGGGCGCGGATGAAAAATTTTTTTGACTTCGATACGAAAACACCAAAGTGGGATCACCAAAAGAGCTCATATCCGGATAAATCTGCGGAAAGCTCGATCCACGTGAAGTTATAAATGTAATGAGACTTAAGCTTGATAAATGTGTGAAATTAAATTTATAAATATAATAATATAAAACCACCGGAGGCACAAAACAAGTTTCTCGATCAAGGATGGATCCAACATCTCAAATCACCAATCGAAGCCAAGGAGATCGATTTGTCTCAAAGATCTCCCGAAAAGTTAGATTGGCGAGTCCTAACCGATCGAGACAAATTTTTTCAAAAAATCAAATATTTTAAAGGTTTCCCAATCCATGACCACCATTTTGTTGACATTTTTTCAAATCGGTTTTGATGACAAGTTGAATATCTTTTCAAAATCAATCTTCTTTCTCGACGCCATCGTTAAAAAAGGCTCGAAGTTATCGATGAGAAATTTGACAAAATTATTTGGACACTAAAAAAATTGAAAAACAAAATGAAAATTCAGAGAGTGTGGTTACAAGCTTTGGAGCTCTAAAAGGATCAAAAACTTCGTGTTTTATCTGCTAATGATCTAAATCAAAATTGAATGACACGACTTTGGGAGTCGACATTGTCACGTGATGTCCACCGATTGATCAAACCAAAAAAGGGAAGGATTCCAGAAACCAACCGACACATCGATGATAAGGCCCATGGACAAAGCTCAATTTCTGAAAGGTCAAGTGATATTAAATATTAATATAAATAACTTAATCAAAATCTTAAAGTTACCGTAACGGGGAAAAATCGACAATAAATTATTAATTTTCTTAAATAAATTGTATATAAAATTATTAAAAATATTTTTATAATAATTTTTAAAAATCTTATAATTTTTGAAACAGGTTCAAATCAAGGGCTAAAAAGGATTGACCGAAAAAAAATATTAACCTCGGTTCATATATATATAATTATATAAAAACCGCCGCACACGCTAATTATTTGAAATGGAATAAGATCGGTTTTTGGCTTCTAGATGCCTTTTAGTTTATTAGTTGAAAGAAGAATCACCATGATGATGAGTTCTCAACCGTTACGTAATAAATATCCGCATTCTCAAGTATCTGGAAAACGGCTGCTTTATAAATGTAAAAATATCTCGCCAAAGTATGATCCGAATATACTTTTTTTGAAAGGCAATGGCTCATTTCGACAGATGGCATTTGAGATTCTAATTTGACATCTTGAGCAAATCGCAGATAACGATCAAGTGCGCATTTCAAATGATGTCAAATGGAAACTCTATCAAATTTTCAACGCTCCACAAGACCAAAGAGAAATGCCGTAAGGATAAGGATATGAAGCAAGAAAAGATTCCAGACGCTCAGGGATCACCGCTTTTAAATTCAACTTTTCTCGATGTAACATGTAATCAACATATCTAATGAAAAAATTATTTTTTTCGATCCCAAGACAAAATCTTTTTGACCTTACATTACTTTCTTTTATGGTGGAGCTCTTATCAAGCTTTTGGTTTCCACACTTTTGGTTTCATCAAAAATCATTGTTCTAAGGTATATTTTGATAAAGTTCCTAAAACACATAGAAGACCAAATCAGAGAATATCTCAACTAGCATACGATAGGAGACCAGTTTCATAAAAATTGTATACCAAAAAAAAAATTATGTAATAGATTTTACCATTCATTGATGAAACATAAAGGTGGATCCAGAATCGGATCAAGAGATCCCGGCCGGTTCTATCATTAAAATTAAGATATTTTAATATTTAGTCGGATAACTCATAATAAATCTTTATTAATACTAGAAGATATATTTTCCAAGATCATTTATCAAAATTATGATTCTCATCCAGGATCTTTCCTAATTATTATTCGAAGTTGACCACGAAATATTCTTGGGCCATGAAGTCTAGGTTTTTTATGCTTTCCTATGAAACAGTATAAACCTTGTTCAGGAACAACACCGAACACACTTTCCAATTATTGAATTATATAAGAATTTTGGATTCGTTTTCATGTTTATTCAAACGTAGTCAAAAATACACCTCGCTTTTCGCCATGCCGCTTTCAAGCCAGCATTACGCCTTGCATCATCTAGTATCACTCATTTTATATATATTAATACTCACGATTCAAAATCTCATGTAAATCTGTTTTATCTCAAAATTGATTTGCATTTTTTATGTATTTTCAAAAAAATATATTAATTAATCCAACAAAATGTACTAGCTAGTTTAATATTATTAATTATTTCATTAAGACAACAAGTTATTTTAATTTGCAAATCCCATAATTGTGAATCCAATTCATCTAAAGAAATTAAATTAAGATCGAACTCCAAAGATTTATACAAATTTCTCGCTCAACAATTGTACCCATAGACTATACATTATGAAACTGTTTTTTGGTAAATCATACCAAATCACTCATAATTAGGAACAATTATATTGATGACAAATGTTAATTATAAGATTATCATTCACAGTCTTTGTGATTATCCAAAGAACTTAGGTTAAGAGAGTGTTTGGTAAAATTGTAAAAAATGAAAAGAAAATAAAAAATAATCAAGATGTACTTCTCAAATAGGTGAAGTATGGTAGTTTTTTATTTTTAACGGGCATGCTTGGTTGTGGGGTTTGAAAATGAGGAATGGTAATGAAATTAAAAAAAAAAAGTGTTTGGTACATGACTTTCATTCCTAGAATAGTTCCTTCATATCTCAAAATTAAAGAATGAATCACTCCTCCTCATTTTGGAAGGTATGTCTTTGATACCTTGACAATTTTTTTAACTATATATCATATCACATTTATGATAAAATTAATTATTTTAATGTCAACAATATCATTCCTCACCATTAACCAAACATCATAATTTTATAAAATATATTAATTTCATTGCTCCTTATTTTCATAATTATTATTCCCTCCGTCCTATTTTTTATTATTCGATTACTGTAGACACGGAGATTAAGGAAAAGTAGGAAATAATAATATTAAATGGTGTAAAGTGGGTAAAATGAGTTTGGTAGAGATAAATAATAATATTAAATGATGTAAATTGAGTTTGGTGGAGAAAAATAATAGTATTAAATAGTATTGAAAGTTACTTTATTTTTTTTAAAAGAAATGACCAAACAAAATTATGACTGTTATTTACGAAAAATGGACAATCATAATTAAGACAGAAGGAGTACCATTTACATTCCTTATTAGTTATTACAAGCCAAGCGGTCCCTACGAATCAAAATCATAATTCATATAATTGCAAGTAGTCCACACTATGATTTTAACTCACATACTTCACCTCCATTTAAAAAAGAATTGTCAATCAAAATAGATAAATATGTTCTATTATGAATTAGAACTTTGTCCATTTTAAAATAGTGAAATGTATTTTTATTGAACCAGTCGTCCGTGCACGCAAAATGAGCTGTCTTTATATTGAACATAATATTGTTACACACTTTTCCGAAACACAATAGTATATCCCTTAAATTCACATGGTCATGGACTATGTTACGTATAGACCAGGTCTTGTACCTTTATAGGGTAAAGTTGCACCGAAATATATAACATGTTATATTAAATTAAAGTAAAATAGTGACAAAGTTTTGCAACAAAAAGTAATTTGGTAATTTCTAATCATACAAGCATTTTTATTTATAGATAAATTTACTTATAAAAATGTAATTCATAAGTAAATTTATTTGTAGATCACTTTTAAACTAAAAATAGTATTGTCTTCATAAATGTAAGTTGTCTACCGAATTATTTGTGTAGATAATTTATTTATTTAAGAAAATTACAAATGTGTAGATAATTTTTGCGTTAGCAGTTAATTTATATGTATACTAAAATTCTAAACATTCGTAGGCATGTAATAGACAATCATCACTATTTAAGAATCAAATTATTCTTTGTTGAAAAGCTCTGTAGCTATTTGAAATGTTTTGTAGGCAATTCTATATTTTCTTATAGTGTGAAGAGCAGTTGTATGAATAATTAAATTTTAGGATTTTATTTGAGTGGTGAAAATTATCAAAGTATAATTTTTGTAATTTTAAATCATTTTTATAATGTAAATTTAAAATTCAAAGAATTATTCTAGTTTAGATTTCATTATCCCTAATTTTCCTAATCATTTATAAATCTATTTTCATTAATATATATTGCGTATTTTGAATAGTCCATATTGTTCCCTTCAAACAAAAATAAAAAACCGCGAGATTTTATTTTTAATCGTCGTTGAATATTTGGGCGATATGATCAACTATCCCAATAATATTCTAATTTCGAATAAATATTATGAATCTCCCCATCATTTATAAAAGTTATAATACCAAGATTTATTAGATTTGTTTAGTTATTCCAAGAGTTTATTTTATATGAATTGTATGAAAAGAATAATAGTTGTGTCAAATCAATCGGGTTCATTTGTCAAATCAAGAACTTCGTGTGTGTATAAACAACCCATTTAAGTGCAATATAAAACTAAGGATTGCTTCAATTATTGTCCCTTTAAGTAAGTTTACCTAAAAATAATGATAGTCTCCATTACGGATATTAAAAAAAGTAAGAAAAAGAAATAAAAAAGTGTAGAAATTGGGACCACTTGGCGAGTCCTTATCTACAAGACTACAATTTGTGACCATGGGTATTCTTGTCCAAGAATGAAAATTTGGTGGAACCCCAATCTAAAAATAATGATACTTTTAGTTAATAAAAATTGAGATTATAGGTTTTATTAATGGGATTTATTTAAATAGCATTAAGATTAGGTGTGATGGTTACATATGTTAATTAATTTAATGAAGCTAAAAGTATGGCCCATTTAAAAATAAAAATAAAATCGGAGCATAAACTTGTCCCACTCATCGCATCCCACACCCTTCAAGAACTCTTCCTTTTATTAACATAATATATTAATATTAAGATAATATATTAAGATGTTGATCTAATTATATTTTAAAAATGAAATAAGGGATCCAAAGTCATATTCATCTGAATTTAGTTTACATTAAGAGTGGGTCCATGTGCATCCAAATATATTGAACATTTATAATGTATTTTAGAATCATACAATTTATTATATTAAAATATTCAATTTATTACACTGCATCGTGTAACTAATTTTTCATATTAATAATATTAATAATTTTGCATTTTTAATATAAAAAAATAAATCGTTTTTTAAATTATAAAAAAAGTTGCATAATTCTAAAATATATTATAAAGACTCAAACAGACTTTGATGATATCTGCCTTAAATTTTTAAAATATTTTTTTGTCTTCATTATAATTTAAACGAAAAGCAATGATAATTATATATATGATATCAATTCTAGATTTATTTAAAAAGGCAAGCATAATTATATGATGAAATTTTCTTTATGGGGAAATCTAAGGAGCTATTTGATTGACTTGAATCACGAATAATCTATTTTCCTCTTTTATTGATATTGAATCAATTGAACTTAGAATTGGGCCTGGAGAAAAAAGAGAAAATGGGCCAAAAAGAAGAGAATATGCGCATCTATCCATATAAACATAAATACATAGGGACTACTCTTCTAAATTTTACAATCCTTCTAAAACCCCTTAAAAATAAAACACTTTCTTGCATTAAAATGACAACGAAATCGATCAATTTATCCCCTTATAAGTGATTAATAATTCCCCACACTCAACCACCAAAAAACCAACCATGAACAAATTTCTCCCTATATTCTTCATCATCCTCTGCCTTCATTCCCTCTCCACGGCGGCGCTGCCCCTCTCGACGGAGTCACGGTGGATCGTCGACGAGCGGGGCCACCGCGTGAAGCTGTCGTGCGTAAACTGGCCGTCCCACCTGGACGTGGTGGTGACGGAGGGGCTGAGCAAACAGCCGGTGGACGATATTTCTGAAGAGATCACACAATTGGGATTCAACTGCGTGAGGCTAACATGGCCTCTTTTCTTGTTTACTAATGAAACATTAGCATCTACAACCGTCAGGCAGTCGTTCAACAACCTCGGATTGTTCGAAGCAGTCGCCGGTTTTCAGATGAATAATCCATCCATCATTGATCTTTCTCTCATCGATGCTTACAAGGTAAAACTAAACTAGCTTTGTTTCTAGTATTGATTATATTCAAAACGGTTATGATTGTAATTTGGATAGTTTTTCGAATCTGGATGTAGTCAACAAAATCAAAGATTTAAATCCAGATAATTAAGGCTTTTGGTATTTTGACAAGTGAAGCTATTACAAGTTCGTGAGGTAGTTGGAATTATGTAGATAATCTGGTCATCCACCCATAACAATTTGACAAGTGGCGCCACTTTTTTTTTAAAAAAAATAATAGAGAAGTCGTGACAAAATGAAAAATTGAGCAGTATCAATTGGGTTGTAATTTGTAACTTGCAAGTGAGGTCAACTTTAATGTATCTTACCATTTACTCACAACTCAATTTTGAAGAATTTGAGGCTTTTTTGTTTAGCTGATTAATTCAAGTAATTTAATCTACCTCACACAAGGGGATTCTACTAGATAGTATATCTTGCAAAATAAAATTTCAAGTGGTTGTTACATATTACGATGTATACTATTTTGGGCAAAAATTCACCGCATCTTCCTCGATCAACTTCCTCCCTTCCGTCCGATAATTAATTGAACATTCACTGTATACACGGATTTTAAAAAAATAATTATTTATTATTATTAAAAGGAATAAAGTTAGGAGTTAAATAGTAAAATAATAACATTTGTGTAAATTAAATAAGATAAAAAGATATAGAGAAAATTATTTTATTCCTATTTATAGAAATGTTCAATTGAGTTTGGAATAAAACTTTTTGGCAAATGTTCAATTAAGTTGGGGACCGAGGAAGTATTATTTAGTAGACCACTAGATAAAATGAAGATTTGAATCAAATTTCAATCTCACAACTCCTACAAATTTCACATAATAATGCTTTTGTTGACTTACCCTAGGTTCCCACTGTCCAATTCCATATCAATCAGTATATGTATGTATGATAACTTATAAATTACAGGCAGTGGTGGCTAGTCTTGCAAAGAAAAATGTGATGATAATACTAGACAATCACACAAGCAAGCCTGGGTGGTGCTGCAGCAGTTTTGATGGTAATGGTTTCTTTGGAGATATCTATTTCAACCCAGAGGTGTGGATCAAGGGCCTAACTAAGGTTGCCACCACTTTCAAAGACACCGAAAATGTAGTCGCCATGAGCTTGAGGAACGAACTTCGAGGCTCTAAACAAAACGTCAGTGATTGGTACAGGTAAAACACTATATATACCCCTAGCAATCATGCAACATGCTTGCTGTATACCTGTATTCACTACTTGTTATGAGCAGGTATATGCAGAAAGGAGCAGAAGCAGTGCATGCAGCAAACCCTAACATCCTCGTCATTCTATCGGGTTTAAAATACGACAGGGACCTCTCGTTTCTTCTCAACAAGCCAGTGACCCTGAGTTTTTCGAACAAGTTGGTGTTCGAGCTGCATTGGTATGGTTTCTCAGATGGGCAGAAATGGGAAACTGGCAATTCAAACCAAGTATGTGGTCAAGTGGTGGGTGACACAATGAGGAAGGGTGGATTCATCTTGGACCAAGGCTACCCCTTGTTTATAAGCGAGTTTGGGGTCGACATGAGGGGTAATAATGTCAACGACAATAGGTACCTGAACTGTTTTATGGGGTGGGCAGCTGAGTTAGATGTGGAGTGGGCATTGTGGACTCTTACTGGGAGTTACTATATAAGAGAAGGGGTAATTGGGCATGACGAAACCTATGGTATTTACAACTGGAATTGGTGTGATATCAGAAATCAAACCATCCTACAAAAGATGTCTGCTCTCCAGTACCCTTTTAGAGGTACATCGAACACACAGTTTCCAAAAATTCTTCGTTATAATAGATAGCATCATGTCTACTTAGTCTCTCAGTAAATGAGATTCGTGTTCCAAACTGTATTTCATATTATATTTGAATTTCAACAATAGAAGATGAAACACAGTTTAGAACATAGAAAGTAGAATTTGCATCAAAATGACTAAATATCTGAGTTTACGAATGCAGGACCAGGTTACGCAGAGGCACGTCCACACAAAGTACTTTTCCATCCTGAGTCAGGGTTGTGTGTTAAGAGGGTATCGCTTTTCGAACCCTTGGTTTTAGCTCCATGCTCTGAGGCTGAACCATGGGCATATACTCCTCAGAAAACCTTAACAATCAAAGGAACATATTTCTGCCTTCAAGCAGCTGGTTTAGGGCACCATGCAAAACTCGGCATAATTTGCAGTTCCACTAATTCAAAATGGGAAGCTATTTCAGACTCTAAGATGCATTTATCTTCAAAACTAGAAGACGGTACCAGTGTTTGCTTGGACATAGACTCAGACAACAACATAGTCACAAATGAATGCAAATGTTTGGATAACAACAGTAAATGTGATCCGGGGAGCCAGTGGTTCAAAATCATAGACAGCACACGATGTGGAGCTGATAACACATTCCTTGGAATCAAGTCAGTTGCGAAATTTATTGCACAGAATTTCGTCAGTAGTATCAGCTTATAGAAAAACACCTTTGTTAAGCACTTCTGACATGATATGATGATTAACAGCACAATACCTAGAGATTTACTGATGATTATTCTTTGAAGTGTGCAAGAATTTAGTGAAAAATAAGTGCTGCTTCACAAAAGGCACTGAGCGCCTGCAGATCTAACAGAGGCCCAATTTCAAGTTGGTCACTTATATTTTATAATGATTTTTCTTCCAGACGCTATCGATTCATTTTTTATGCTATACATTCTTGATTCTTCACTTACTCATCATTTAACAAATTTCATGTGGATGTGACTCAACTAAATTAATGGTCATGGTCCTTAAACCTTTAATGGGAAACAAAACAAAGTCAGCACCAATGTGCATACTATTAGAGTAGCATAATAAGGATTTCCTTCATGCTTAGTCAGGATGAGAGAGGGAGATGTCACACTGCAAATTATTATAATCACTAACAAGTCAAAACATTGATAAAAAATTTGCTTGCAATGAACATTCAAGCCCTTGAGGAAAATAGTTCAATCACACACCTAATTCTTTAATTGCACCATCAGTCTCTTCCACCAGCTCTTTCAGCAGCGTTTTATTTAAGCAACACCTCTGCAGACACAAAGAAAACAATAGAAATTAAAATCAATCCAAAGCAAGCAAAATGAACTTAAGTAGATCACAGTAACAATATTTGGGCAGACAATTCTCTTCAAGCATGCTATTTTTTTCTGACTTAAAAGGGTGTGGCCTCTTTTAATCCATCCAGTAATGAACAAAGGAAACAAAGGAAAAGACTGATTATTCATAAAACCTGATCAAGTTAAGATGCAGATGGCATTTTATCACATAATCCAAGTGAAGCACATAGGTTCTTTTTTTTTTTTTTGACAGAAAGCACATAGGTTCTTAAGTTGCACAATAATGTAACATATATGGTTGACTGTAGCCCCCTCTAGTTGCTCGACAGAGGAGATTGTTCGCCATCATGTACTTATAGGACACTGATATTCACAGATAATTTCTTCATTATTTGTGTTCATTCTCCCTCCTTCTTTACAAAGGTGAGAGGAAGTTATATCCACAGAGTCTGAATCTTGACTCCAAATAAATCCCGAAAGAGGGAGAGGACTTTTAACAACTCAATCACCTTAATTTAGACAATTTTGAAATCCAACTCAGACTCAAAGAAGAAACAAACTCAAGTACAGATTCTCATGTCTTGTAAATAGCTGGAATAAAAAAAATCATTCAAATTTAGTTCGTTTTCCACAAGAACTATGATATTCTAAACCATTTACTACAAAATTTACAAAGAGAGGGAAAGGTAACTGCAACAAAATAAGTTCATACACGTACAGCTCTTAGTATAAATGATCAACAACTCCAAGATGTTCTCAAACTTGACTCCCACAAATACTGAAAATTTGAAGAAATCATTTTTACTACCAAATCAACTCGATTTCAATCCCACAAAACACAAACATCTCAATTTCCTTCTTCAATACCTAAGTAAGCAAGCTAATTCTCCATTCATATAACAACACTCCCAATTTCAACAATGATGATAACAAATACTCTTCCATTCACTACAGTCATATCGTCTGGATTTCTTTTCAATTAATAAACTGAACCATTTCTAAAAAACATCCCAATTAAGAAATTTACCAGCAAATTGAAAACAAATACAGCAAAGAACCAAAACCTTAACTCAAATTCTCCCCCATATACGCATATCAATCTAAATCATCCATTTCACATTAGTTACAAACAATAACTCGTCTAGAATGAGAAACTATAAAATACAATTGCATTACCTGACTTTATGAAGAAGAATCGTTTTGAGCTTTCTGGCAAGATCTTGCGATCGAATCTTCCGCTCCAAATTCTTCTTAGCCAGAACGCGCTTCTCAGAATTTTTGAGGTGACGGAGCTGTTCGTACTTTATCATTCGCTCGATCCCGCTGCTCTGCATCTTCCTCTGCATTAAAGCCAGGGCCTGGTCTAAATTGTTGTTGACAACCTTGACTCGGATGCCTCGCCATTGCTGTAGCTGTGAACTCAGTGAGTCGAGAGCCAGGAGGGCGGCCCCTCGCTTCGCCACCGCTTGAATTATCATCTCTGTAGGGGGTTGGGGGGAGGTTTATAGCGTTGCAATTGCAATTGGATTTAGGTTTTGAATGGGTGGTCTTTTGGGGACGAATTGTATAAATGAATAAGAAATGTTTTTTTTTTTTACTGCGAATAGTTACTATTTTACTCTCTTGGTTCTGTATATGTTTTTAATAATTATTTGAAAATGTGAATTTTTTTATTAACAGTTTCTTCATAGAATTAGGTTGTGTTTGCAAACAATAATGTTTATTTTGAACTGATTAAAATTGATTGAAGTAGTAAAATTGAAAGTTAGTAGTGTTTTAAAATAAAATACTTTTAATTAATTTCTTAGAATAAGAGTATTTTCAAGATAAATAATTTTTTGATAATTTTACAAAAAGACCCTTATTATAAGTAGAGATAAATAATGATAAAATTGTAATATTATCAAAATCATGAGGATAAAACTATAATGGACAATTATAATGGGGTGTCATTTATAGAGTGTTCTTACTCTTAAGTATCACATTTTTTAACTCTTATTCCTAGGTCCAAAAATTAGGTAGGAAAAACTTAAATACCTTTTATCTCTCCAACCATCAATTTGTAGTCATGTGCAATTTTATAAATCTGACACTTTTTTGCACTCTACATTTTTTATTATTTTGTATTTTAAAATTTTTAAAATTGTAGATTTTAAATTTTAAATTTTACTAAACTTCTTTTTTAATTGTATATTCTTTTATCTAAATAATTTTTTTAGCTCAATATTTTTTCAATTATTTGTTTTTTAATTATCTATTTTTTTATTTAATTAAATATTTTTTTTCAATAACAAAAATTTATCCCCAAAAAAAGTTACATATTCAAAATTATTATGTATAACTCTAAAAAAATTCTGCACACACCATTTTTTTTTAATTATTTGTTATTTTATTTAATTAAAATTTTTTTAATAATAAAATATTAACTCAAAAAAATTACATATTTATATATATATTAAATTGTATATTTTTAACCATTTTGCACCCCTAGTAAAAAAATAATTCTGCAAATCCGTAATAAAATACTGCACACCAGTAAAAAATACTGCACACCCCAAATTTTTTTTAATCATCTGTTCTTTTATTTAAAAATTCTGCACACCCGTAAAAAAAATTCTGCACACAAGTAAAAAATTTTGTACACCCATAAAAAAAAAATGCACACACCCGTAATATTAACACACACGGTTTATTGGGAAGTGAATTATCATATCATATCAATATTTATATGAACAAACAATACATTCATAATTGTGCCTAATTCATAGTTTCGTGGTGATAGCAACTATTGTTGCCTAATCCATTCATAATTTCAGCTTTCCCATTACCCAATACATTTGCAACACGAATTTTACAAGAACAAGCAGTAAAGATCGGAACTTTAGATGATCGCCGCCGCGCCGCCACTTTACCTTACAAGCAGATGATTTCGCCGCGCCACCGCCTTTCTTTAGAAAATTACTGATAAAAGAAGATAACTATTCCAAGAGCAATACTTAGAAAATTTCAAACACGTATAATATTAATAAAAGAAATAAGAGTACAAAAAATTCCTTCAGTGAGTGGGTACCAATATGCATTGCCACATGCCGCCTTTCAACGCTGTGGCCACCGCCCACATGCCGCTGTCGTCAAACCGCCGCCGCACTCCAGATCTGTACACACTAGCAGCGGCGCCACCACCCTTCTCCATCTCTACCATCGCCGGACTTCAGATCCGCCACTAACACTCCTAGACCGGACATATTCGCATCGATCGCTTCAAGATCCGCTACCGCCACCGCCATAAAAGCGAATCCGCCGCTCCCTCCCAACGCAGATCCGCATCTTCTTCCAATCTCCGTCTTAAGATGGTGACCATACGATTCTTCCCATCTCCACCGCCGTGTCAGTTCTTTTTTGTGTGTGTGGATGGGTTCACGGCGGCGCGCTATGTTAGGGGGTGGTTGGCCGCGGCATGAGTGAGGGAGGGAGAAATTTGGTGGGGTGGGGAAAACTGATGGTGAGCGCAGGTGGGTGGCGGGTCTCCAGGCGGCGGCGGCGGGTGGTGAAAAATTTTAATTTTTGGGAGCAGTGGTAGGGCCAATAATTGAGAGAAATGAAAAATTGGGATGGTGGGATGAATTTTAAGTTGGGGGTGGTGTTTTAACCGGTTCATTATCGTGAAGTTTGGGTGGGGTAAAATTGGAAGATTTTGCACCTTATATTAAGAAGAAAAATGTGTGGTACCTTATAATAAGGGAGATTGGAAAATTATAGTTTTGAGTAATTTTCCCAAATTATAATAATGTTTATTATAATGATGAGAAACACTTTTAAGCTGATAAAAACATGAGAGTGGGGCTTCAAGAAAATTATTTTTAAGTACTTAAATTAAGGGGGTATTCTATTGGATTCTTTTGGACTTTAAAAAGTCTGTAAATTTAAAAAATTTATAGACTCCATGCAGAGTTTGACTGACTTTTTTATTGATTTACATAGATTTTCATAGACTTGACATGATTGTGGAATACATTTTTTATTGTTTTACATGGATTTTCATAGACTCTAATGCTGAAACTATTTATGCAAATGTATATGAAACACACTTGTATATAAATTTTTTTATCCAAATTGTTTAAAAAAATATAAAAAATATATTAGTTAAAAAAAAATACATTATTATTCATCATTATTATTCTCATCTTCATTCGCATCATCTTCATTTTCATCACCATTATCGCCTCTACTCATTTCCCACATAAAGATTAACAATACTGCTTCTCCATGCATTACTTCCGTTCTTTGTTTGTAATTGGCTTTGAGAAAGCAATTCCGTTCTTTGATGTAGTTAGCTTTCATCCTTTTTTAAAAGAAAAGTATTACTTGTTTAAATAGAAAAATATTACTTGTTTAAATAGAAAAATATTACTTGTTTAAAAGAAAAGTATAACTTGTTTAGATGAAAAGTATAACTTGTTTAAATAGAAAATTATTACTTGTTTAAAAGAAAAATATAACTTGTTTAGATGAAAAGTATAAATTGTTTAAATAGAAAAGAATTACTTGTTTAAATTAAAAGTATTACAAAGGTTTTTTTCTTCTGACCTTTCGTCTTCAGAGTCCTCTGAAAGAATACGTTGAAATCTCTGGTTGTTAGAAGAGATTTTGTAGAATGAAATTTATTCATATTTTTGAAAGAGAATCAAATAAAATCCATAGAGTATTAAAATCCATAAACTGTTGAATACCTAAAGATTTTTTAAGACTTTTTAAAGACTTTAGGATTTTTAAAGACTTTTGAAAATCCGAATTTAATACCCCCAGACTTTGAAAGTCTAAAAAAATCCTACGACTCCACAACCAATACACCCTCCTAAGTAATTTGTTGAAGTTGCAAACAAATCAAAAGTGATTGTGATCTAAAAATAAGTGATTTTAAACTCTTAATTGAGTTTGCAAACACTCAATTAATCTATATTTCTTTTTTCCTTTAAAAAAAAATCTATGTTTCTTTTTTTAATAATTAATCAAATTGTAACTTGTACTATTTTTTTTTGACAAATTGCAACCTGGACTAATAAAAGTCGACCAATTCCAACCCGAGCTCATTTCATATAGTGTTTTCCGGCTATTCCTTAATTGGGCCAATGTTATGTTGGTTCTTTTCAAATTTATTAATTATTTTTAATTAATCTTTAATTTTTTTAAATGAAAAAACCTATAAAATATGAGAGAGGGCTACACGCTATCTACCGTTGCCTACAAGATTTCTTCAATTTGAGATGACGCTGCCTTTTGTCAAGAAGGCAAGACGTGCAGAAATAAATTGAAGAACGAAGCGTTGTGCTGCAAGTGGACACCCTTATTAGGGATGGGATTGTTGCGATAGTAATTGTTGAAGGCGTACGAGGCATGATCACGAACACTAATCGGGTCGAAGCCCGTCCCGCCACGCTGGATTTCTGTGCAATCAGCCCCATTTATTTAATTTTCCTCCATTTATTACTTGAGTTTTATTAACACAGGTTTCTTCATTTATGTACTTGAGTTTACTGGAGTTTTGCTATGAGTTTTCATGAATTGAATAATATGAGTTTTACTCTTATTGGGATTTCTTTTGAGTTTTGCTTGAAATTACTGAGCTTCTTGTGTGTTTACTTGAGCTTTTCTTATAAATGGATGAATTGACCATCCATTCTATATTGCAGGCTGATGGGTGAAAGAGCTTGACAAATTATCCCAGGACTTAACAACATTGAGGATGAATTGGAATGAAAGAGAAAAAGGGAGAGTTATTCGCACTTTTGGTCCCACAGGACACACCCCCTCCCGATTTTAGTCCCAAACCTTTCATTTTTGGTCCCAAAACCGAAATTTTTGACAGTTCCAAAGGCGAAATTTTTGACACTTTTGGTCCCAAATCGCCAATCCTGTGGGACCAAAAGTGTAAGTTTTTGGGACCAAAAGTGTCAAAAATTTCTACTCTGGGACCAAAAGTGTCAAAAATTTTGACTTTGGGACAAAAAGTGTAAGCTTTGAGACCAAAATCGTGAGGGGGTGTGTCCCGTGGGACAAAAAATGCGAATAACTCAAAAAAGGGAGAAGTGACTTTGAATTGTATTGATTTTGTCATTGATTTTTATGCATTAAGTGATGAGTGTACTATGTAGTGACTTGTGTAATATTTTCATGTGAATTTCTACATGACATTTGTGTCAAATTTACACACTTAAATTTTGTACGAAACAAATATGATAGTAGTTGTTTATGCAAGCACAAATACATAACTTATTTATGTGATTTTAGTATAATATTTTACCTTGATGCAAGTGTATGCAGCCTCTACCTAGATTCACTCAAAAATCATTCTTTTCTAGGCCACATATAGTGCAACATTAAATTGAGTCTTAAATGAAATTGACAGTTGCTAATCACCAACGTTAGAAGAACAATTACATTCAATTTCACAGTGATTGAGCACTTTACATTTAGTATTCTTCCAAAAGAAGGGGTTATAGAACTATGATACTATGACAAAAAAAAAAAAAAAGGTTCATAGACCTCTATCTCAGAACTACGGCAAAAATATAAGGTTCACAGATTTCATAACAATAATAAAAGAAGAGGTTCACAGACCTCATAACTCTAACAAAATAAAAGGTTCACATACCTCATAACTCTAGCAAAAGGAGAGGTTCACTGACCTCATAAAGCAACAAAATGGAAAAGATATGGAGGTTCACAAACCACATAATTGACCACTACAAAATATGTCCATAGATCTCATTAGTACTATTTCTTGCCTTCTTCTCTACTTTTACGTGCAAATCTCACTCCACTAGTCATGGAGCTACTGCCAGGAGGCTTCCACGGCCTAGTTAATGCCTTGGTAGGCTTCCTATCAAGTGCGCTCTTTGAAAGGACAGAGGATTTCAAGGGGTGCTTTAGCAGTGGCTTTGCTTACCTGTAATCGTTGTTATGGAATATTAGCAATTGAAAATTAAAAAACGGTACATAATTAATTGAACTAAAGGAAGTTGTTACCTGCAATTTCGTCCGAGCAACTGCAGTAGATTCTTGGGTACTCTTCTGATTCACTTCATTAGTTGGGTTTTTTGTAGCTTTGGTTGGGATAGTTCGAGAAGGTGTTAAGATCGACCTTGCAGCACTACAACTTGGTTCTCCCTATAATGAAAACAACAAGTTACATTGAAGTTGTTTCTGATTGTCATACTTTCACAAAACTCAGATTCAATTATTGTCGTGTGATCGATAGAAATGATATTTCCTGGTTGTATATCAATTAAAAACAACACTTGCCTTTTCATCTTGAGTTCTCATTGCACTACTTGTGGTCCCCTTAACATTTACAATTTGTGTAGCCTCTTGAGTTGTAGTTACATTCCACAACTCATCAGGGATATTAAACATATCTATATTCTCTTCATGCTGGTGGATATTCTCTTCATGTGGCTGTAAGACAAAGGTAAAAACATAACAACAAATGACAGTAATCTAATTGCAAACAAAGTACATGAAATGGTAGAAATGATGGCAAACAAAGAAATTACAGCAATCTGAAAAAAAAAAACCAAATTCTCTTGCACCTTGCGTGTGTTTTTTGCTTTCTTATTCTGCCTTTTTCTCTTTGTACCCTGAAAAGAAAGAATAATTGCATTAGTCTTATACTAACTTAACTAATAGAAAACAAAGTATTATAGAAGATACCCTTGCATCTTGTGTTGGTGAATTAACGGGTGCAGGGATATCCAGTCCAACATGATCTGAATCACTTTGCTCTGCTGGTGGATTTGGCTTCAGTGGACATTTTCTTGCATTGTGGTCTGTTTTGCGGCACAATGAGCATGTCATTATCCTACGGCTTTTTCCCAGCTTTTTTGTTCCATCCATTTTGGGAACCACTGGTGCCTTTTTAGCTTCACCGGGTTGTGACTTTCTCTTGTGTTGCTTAGGTCTTCCTGGCATTCTTTCAATTTTTGGAGGTATGAGATTAGGGAACACTGTTTTGGGCCATTCTTCATGACTACCCAAAGCACCCATCAGATTGAAGTAGGTCTTGATAAATGTTTCTTTTTTGTAGAAATTATTTACAAAGTCCTCTGGATTGTATCCCATGAAGTACATCCCACTTATTGCATGAGGACATGGAACCCCACTCAATTGCCACCTCCTACAACTACAAGTCTTATCTCCCAAATGCACTTTGAACTTGGATCCATATGGATTTTCGATCTCAAATTGATTATGACCATTCCAATGTGCAGTTAAGCCACTTGATCTTTTTTTCAACTTCTCTAACATTTTTTCTATCATCGGACAAATCTCCCCGTAATAATTTTGAATTTGATCCCTTCTTGTGTGAATTCTCTTCATCAGCAACAGTCTAACACTCTCCAACAAGTCAACAATAGGTTTTTTTCTAGCTTTCAAAATCATTGCATTGAAAGACTCAGACATGTTGTTCTCTAACTTGTCACACTTCGAATGAGTGCAGAAATAAGCCCTGGACCAGTGTGATGGTGGCCTCTGTACTAACCAATCAAAGGTTGCATTGTCTCTAGTTTTCAGTTGACGCATTGAATCCTCAAAATCAACTGCCCTAGAAGCCCTTGCAGCCTTCCACAATATGTTCTTCAAAGCCAAGCCCTTATGTAATTGCTTAAAATTCTGATATAAATGTTGGACACAGAACCTATGCTCACAACCAGGCATCAACTGTTCGACTGCATCAATCAACCCTTTTTGTTTATCACACATGATTGTCCACTGATGAAAGTTTTGTATGCCTAAATGGATACCACAACCATGTCTTTTTCTTCTCTTTTTCAACTACTGCATAGACAAATGGATACACCTCATTATTTCCATCAATTCCTACAGCACTCAAGATAATACCCCCTGTCGCACTTTTCAGGTGACATCCATCAAAAAAGATTATTGGTCTACATCCTTCTAGAAAGCCCTTTTTCAGACAACCCCAACATATATAGATCCTCTTAAATCTGTGAATCTCCCCCTGTTGTTTACACTTAATTTTCATTGTAGTACCTGGATTGGTTTCTCTAACCTCTTCTGCATAGGACCACAACAATGAGTATTGTTCAACATCATGAAAAACACCCTCTTTCAACACCTTATTCTTGGCCCTATACAAATGATGTTTAGGAATATCTATCTTTAGGTCACTTGAAACCCATGCATGCATTGATTCCACAGGCCATCTAGGGTCCGTGTAAATCTTATTCTTGTAAAGTTCACCTAACAGTGCAGCGGATGCCGCCTTCACCTTTTGAACCCTAGGACATTTATGTTGATCATTGTATGTTTTGACCTGATGGATAAGAAAAAAAAAAGGTAAGAAACCAAAGGAATATTCATAAATAAGTTTGGGAGCAATGTAGAAAATATAAGTTTGTACCTGAATTGTGTCCTCATGTTGAGCTTGAGATGCATAGATAAGCCAAGGACATGATGGTTGTTTACATTTTGCCTGTACCTTTTTAGAATGGTTGATTGGGAATTTGACATCCCTACCTAGGCTTATGGTATGAAATCTCACCATTTTCCTAAATTCATTAATATCACCAAAACACATCCCCACATAAAATTCATCATCTTTCGACCTACCATTCGCCACATCTTTTCCCTTGTCCCTTGTTGAATCTTCATGTATAATAAGTTGGTCTTTTAGACCTCCCCATTCAACATCATCATCAATGTTAACATCAAATAATACATCATCATCAGAAATATCAAATTCGCTATCAACAATTTGGTCAGAAAATTCAGAATCGGAACCCCAAGACTGTACGTCATCACTATCATCACTTATAGAATTATCAATGAAATTACACTTTTTAAAAGGCTCACTACTCTCTATATGATCATCTCTCTGATCATTCTTTTGTTGTCTAATGTCTTCATTGTCATCCATAAATTCCAAGGGCTCATCAATACTAGGAAGCACGTCTTCATCAATATGAACACTAATTGATTCTTCTACCCCATCCCCTGATTCCACATGCTCAACAAAAATCCCAACCATTCTATTTTTATCAATAAACTTAACAAGATTTAACGCATCTATGTCAGTTTTGATTGACAACAAGTCAAAATACTCGTCTATTCCACCTCTACTACAATGCAACAGTACAGGCTCCTTAAATCCTAGTTCAGATGTCATCTCATTCAATTCAATCATAGACATTTCATCAGGATGACAAAAATCAATATAGTCAACCACAGACCCAACATAACACTGTTCTTCTAAACTTTTGAAAAATTTGCCAGAATGGTGCATCCGTATTGTAAATGATTCCGAATCAGCACCTGGTGAGATGGAAAAACATAACGGTAAATCTATCTATTTATGTATACCACACAAAATGATTTAAAAAATCATGTTCATAGAGTAAGATTAAGACACAATGTTTGGAGACACTTGTTCTAAACTGATAATAATATACATGTGAATTTCCCTTTTCATTTAATCTTGTACTAAGATAGGCTTAATTTAGTATAACTAGTCAAGTAAGAGAAAATGTTAGGTACTTAACAAAAACTATTGATTAAGTACCATATTAAGCAGTAAACTAATTAATATAAGGGAAGTGATTTGGCTAGCATAACTTAATTTGCTTCCTTTTTTTTTGAAATGATGGATTGGTAATGTGTTGAGAAAAATGATACTACAACATAAGAGTTCCACAATTACTACTGTCTTTTTTTTTCATTACCTCCAGCCTCAAGTAACAAACAGAACAGCTATCTACAATAACCTTTATTAATCGGACAAAACACCCAATCAGATAATGAAATTTATTTTGCTGTATAAACCTCTTACAATCTACTTTCCTGCCTCAGAAACACTAAGATTTGGTCATATTTTGCCAAAAATAAATTGTAGACATGTAAAACTCTGACCTTTTGACAAATGAGAAGAAGTTATTGTTTTTTTTTCATTTTCGCCCATCAATTTCTTTACTCACAAAAACATAAACTCACAAAAATAAAAATAAAACCCACGAGAGTAGAAAGATTGAATTTCAAACCATAATTAGGGCATAGCATTCCAGGCGTTATAGATTCATCATTATCTGGTCTGATTCGCCAACTCTTTATGCAATTCTTCCTTTAAAATCACGCGCAGCACTTTTTTCACCCACAATGGAGTTATGAATGAAATAGTACAACTGTCATAAATTAAAGAAAAGAGCAAGCTAAAACTCAGAAGCAAAATAATTTTGGTTTATGCAATAAATTAAATGGCTGACCCAATCTCGAAAATCAAATCAAAATGTGATACAAATGAGTACCTACTACCTACATTAATTTGGGAAAACCCCATGAACTTATTTAAACCATTCAAACCTTCTGCTAATAAAAGTTAATACCTAAATACAGGGACTTCTGCTAATAAAAGTTAATACTACTAAATAGTTAGCCTATAGAATATCAGAAACACCAATGAAGAAACTGCTGAAACTAAGTAACTACAATAACATATTTAAGAGTTGCTGGGAGCTCTTATAAAGAAGAAGATAAATAGACTTGCAGAAAACCATAACTTCAGTTTTTAATAGAGAAAGGTTGAACAACAGAAATTGAACCATACTGTCACTTACCTTGCTTCATCCGCAGACTCCACAACGATTTACAGAAGCGTCGACTTTCTCCCGCGTGTTCCCAAGTTCTTCCTCCTTCCCGCGTCGTCCCCTCGGTAGAAATTAAGATTTCAGTTAGGGTTTTTCTTTTTTCTTTTTTTGCCGCCGGAGTCTTTTTACTGTTAAAAATAATTATTAATTAATAAATTTGAAAAGGACCAACATAACCTTGGCCCAATTAAGGTCTAGCCGAAAAACACTATATCAAATGAGCTTGGGTTGGAATCGGTCGACTTTTATCAAGACAGTTTTAATTTGTAAAAAAAAATAAGATATTGCTCAATTGTAAAATGGATAATAAAGATGATCGCACTTTGTTATTAACTATTTTTTTAGATAGCAAAGAGAACAATGTTAAAAATATTTTGAAATAATTTTTTACTCCAAAACAATACCTAAGAAATTGGATAGAATTTGAGTTATAATTATAATCCTTACAATGCACAAAATATTAGAACAAAATTCTACTGCACTAAAAAAATTATTTGCAAAGTGATGTATCTCAAAATTATCAAGTAAGTTACGGCTCTTTGGTTTTTATTTACCATATCATAATATGAAAACCCATTATATCTTCATTTAACCCCCTTTACATTTTATTATTATATTCTCAGGTATGTTTTAAATCTTTTATTTTGTACTGAATTAATCAATTTTATTGTTATAATTTGGTCTTGGATTGATTTTGGACAATTCTGAAAGGAAATCAGGCATATATTTATACTCCCATCCTTGAAAATATCACATCTATATATATATACGTATGATTTTCCCCAAATCCTCTACAATTCACAACCATACTGATTCTAAAGCCCTCAAAAACTTGGAAGGAAAAATAAATCCCATCACATTCTCGGATTCAGAACGATGGAAATTGATCAATTGGGAGCCCAGGAGCTTAAACCAAAACCCTAAATTATCTCCAACGATATCGTCGACCAATGGATCAATGTTTTCCAAGCGGCCTCCACAGCCCCCACTTCAAGGCCCTTGTTGCACTCATTTTCGTTTGAATCTGATGTTTGTGCTACGTTCTTTTGATTTGCGGAATTGTAAGCTGGTTTCAAACAAATCTAATGTAAATCTTTTTGCGTGTATATATTGTTACCACTTGTTTAAATAAATCATATGCAGCGAAGCTAAAAGCTTCGACTTGGCAGTATAGGTGGGACTTGTTTCAATTTCAATAACAAAAGGCTTCAATATTATTTGTTCTCCCACATCACCACCAAAATAATGTAATCTATTTTTTAAAAATAATTTTGTATATCCAATCACCAACAAAAAAATTCTCGCCCAAACATTATCTCCAACGATATCGTCACTCAAGATCAATGTTTTCAAGCGGCCTCTTCTGCGTTTCATGTTCTACGTTCTTGCGGAATTGTAGCTGCAAACAAATCTAATGTAATCTGCGTGTATATATGTTTAAATAAATCTTGATTGCAAAGCAAAAGCTTCGACTTGGCAGTTTGGGAGATTATAAAAAAGGTTCAATATTATTTGTTCTCCCACATCACCACCAAAATAATGTAATCTATTTTTTAAAAATAATTTTGTATATCCAATCACCAACAAAAAAAAGCATGATTGCATGAGACCGTCTCACGATGAGACGGGGTATAATTTGAGCATGACGCTTTAAGATTATAAAAGAGGTGGGTGTTGATTTTTTGTCTTCTCCTAACAAAAAATAATGTCATACTCAAAATAGCGTCCAAAGCGCTTCTGTTGGTTCTGATAATGGGAGCTACTAAAAGTTACAGCTCGAAACATTTAACCTCGAACATTTTATTAACAATTCTACGATAAGAACACTTAAACTGAACAAGTCTTTAATGGGAAAAACATAAATTGCTGAAAGGGAAACCAACAATGACAGAGGGAGTTGCATCTCAAATGAGGTACTAAAAAATGTTAAATGTACCATAGCCATTAGCCATGACATAGCAGAGGTACGGTTCAATGGATCAAGGTCAATAAAATTCAGTCACACAATAAATAGGACCTAGGATGTATAGGACATAAAATAATCTATGCCATGTACAAAAGAAAGATGTCAACATGACATATCCAAAAAAATGCAATAGAAAGGCACATCCAAGAAAACCTAGGATATAAACATAACAATGATCATGCGACTTTATATTGTTGGTGGTTGACTGCAACTGTCAACAACATCTGATCTCTGACTGTTATAATCTTCAACTCCACGAGCATTTATTTGCACTCTACTTGATGCAGCAGCCATAGGACCACTCACTGTCCTTAGTCTACTTTCATTGGGCATCTACAAGAATAACACAAATAACAGTAACTCAAACAACATAACAAAATCAATTATAAATCTCAAAGTCTAATATACATCATCTTAACACAAACACTTACTCTATAGTACACCCTTCCAGAATCAGCCAAAATCATACCTTCACTCCCCTATATAGAATGAAAGTGACATTTAAATAATACACCATAGTAGCAACAAAAAACTTAAATTTTGAAACATGCATAAAAAGATGCCCTGTAATTTTCTCTTAATTGGTTGGCGACTTCCTCATCAACAAGATTGGAAGGCTGCCTCACTCTAGTTGCTGGTCATTTGTAGCTTTCTTTTCTTCTTTTTTCCAATTTCTCCACCTTTTCTTAATTTGTCATGCCCTAAGCCACATGTATATATAATTAATATAAGACTTAAATTAATTGTAGATTCGGAAGTTTAACAATAAAATTGATAAAGTAGATTACAAACCTTGTGATTTGGTCGGTTTGCAGCTTCACTTGATCCAGGGTTAGGACATGTTCTCTTGTTGTGGTCTAATTGACCACAAGAAGAACATTGAATCTTTAATTTGTTCCAGCCCTTGAAATAACATATTTCCCTGTATTTGCTTTTTTTCTTTTCTTGCTCTCCTCATGAGCATCTTTTTTTCTGTTCTTTTTGGGCCTTCCAGGTGGTTTCACAAATACAGGAGGCAATATTGGAGGCGCATCCACCTCAGGCCAGTCCCACTTACCATTAATTGGAGATAAAGCATGCTCATATGCAATAATGTAATTTCTCTTTGAGAAAAATGGATCGACATAATTGACAGGGTCTTCTCTCATGTAAAAAAATGCATGATAATGCATGGCAACATGGGATTCCAGTCAACTCCCATGATCTACATGTGCAAGTTCGAGAAACAAGATCTACTATGTAGCTTTCCTCAAAAAACTTGATTTCATACTTTCCACCCACAGCGGGTTTTATAACACAATACTTCACAAGTTGTTGAGTCTTCAACAATTTGTTCCTAACACTTGGGCATATTACATCAGTCCATGACCCAGTCCCTTTCACAATTTCATGCATTCTTCCCATTAAATGCACCCTAATATCTTCTAACATGTCAATTAGAGGTTTGGTCCTTGATTTCAGAATGCAAATTTATACCTTTTGTTGGTCACTAGTGAATGTCCACCCAAATCCATCATCTATACGTAGATCTTCAAATAAAATCTTAAAGAACCAAGTCCAAGTTTCCTCGTTCTCTCTTTCTACAACAGCCCACGCTACTGGATACATTTTGTTGTTTGCATCTTTGGCAACTGCTCCCAACAAAGCACCCCCTAGGGCTGTTTTCAAGAAGCAAGCATCAAATCCAATAACCTTTCTGTTGGTCCCGGTGGGAAAACCCATTTTGCGCGTGCGGAAGCAAAACATTTCATTGCGGTGCATATAAAAACAGGGGTGAAGGAATGGTGATTCCAGATTTTTCACCTTTTTTTAAGCTCATGTGTTGTGTCTTGCTTATAATCGAGTGCGTACGACAAGATAAGAACGTAAAGCAGTAAATAACACAATAATGTATAGTGGTTCGGAGATTCAAGCTCCTACATCCACTCTCCCTGTTTCTAGGGAAATTCCTTCAAACACTTCCTAGGCTTTCTGACTACCTCTGTAGTTTACTAACCTTTCTACTTTGAGCTTTCTAACTACCTCTGTAGTTTACTAACTCAAAGCCTCTGGACTTATCACCCTCTCGGGCTCGCCTCTTAGATGTTTAACGAGTTCACACTCCTTCGGGACTTATCACCCTCACTCGGGATCGCCTAACAACTACCTCACTTCACCACTCGTTATCTCTTACGAGAATGGGTATGGGTTTGGTGTTGTCTCCAACTATGGTGAGATTTTCCCGTACAATGGTTTAGCCTCAATGCTAAGGTTGGGAAAATCTCTCTAAGCTTAGGATACATCTTGGGTTGCTTAGGTTGGGTTCTAGAACACTCTTTGAATATATTTGTATATCTACAGACTTGTGTTCTAGGGTGGGAATGCTTTGACTATAAAGCTCTTGGCTCTGTAGCATCTTGTGCATAATCTCCACGCAGCCACACTTAATTTGATGGAAGAACTTGTATTTATAGTGTGGATTTGAATGTTACCGTTGGAGAGAATCACATTCAAATCCATACTACTCTCTGTAAGTTCTGCAGCTTTTTCAGGCTGGTTGTCTTCCTCTCATTGGTCCACGTCAGCTGGATTCCAACGGCTATATTCCTCAGTTTCTTCGCTTCGGAACATTCAGGATATACTAAGCATTCAGTACATTACTGAGTCTTCAGTAATTACTGTGCCTTCAGTATTCTCTGAGTCTTCAGATTTCTCTGAGCCTTCAGATTTCTTTGAGCCTTCAGATTTCTCTGAGCCTTCAGATTCTCTGAGTCTTCAGGTTCTCAGTTTCATACTGAGTCTTCAGAAACTTCAGTTTCATACTGAAACTTCAGTTTCTTCAGATTCTTACTGAGTCTTCAGTTTCTAACCTGTTCTATATCTGCCGACTATACACGGTGCAGATAACATCCTGAACACTCTAAAACTGAATCTTGATTCATCTATCAAGATTATCCTGAACATGTCATACTCAGGGGTTTTGGGATCTAATCAAAATCCTCTTTATTAAATTCATTTCCCAACACTTTCTACACCCTTTTAAAAAACCCTTACGAAGAGCCGAGAAACCAATATATATTCTCTTGAAAACTGGATGATTATTCTCGTCAATTTCAGTCTTCAACACAAAAATGCCTTCTCTATCCATTTTCATTAGCTCGGCTATATATGGCCTAAGCTTGTTGTAATGCTCTTGTAATGACCCAAAATTTTGTTCAAAGCTTTCGACCTTGCTTTATAGCATTGAGCCATGGACACATTAATATCATATTTCAACTTGACTTCTTCTTGCATACTTGTAGCAGAAAAACTATGAATTCTACTTATTTTCTCTAAGAACTGTTCTGCTAGCCATTCACTTGTAGCTTGTCTATTGTAAGTACTCCGAACACAAGTATGAGCAGATTTATATGTCTTGATCACAAAAGATAGCTCGTGTGAAACTTACTAGCATATAATCTCCATGGGCAGCCACTTTCACACTTTGCCTCAAGCTTTTCCTTTCCACCTCTGGTCCACTTAATGTTATAACCATTGACAACAGCCCAAGTTTGAACAACATTCTTGCATTGAACACCATCTTCAAATATCAAGCCTATATCTAACTCAAGTAATTTGGGATCTGTGTTTTTTATATACACATTTTCTCTAGCTCTCTTGAACTTTTGTATACTGAAGTCTCCTTCATCACTAGACACAACAGTCTCCACAGAGCCATCAGAATCTGCATATTCTGTCTCATATCCGCTTTCTGCACCCTCTACTTCAGATTCTTTTCTACCATCTTCCAAGTTGCGCACCACCATATTTTCCAATTCAGCCACATGATATTCATGATTCAATCTTTTATTATGTCTAGCATAAATGGATTCTTCATCCTCGGAAGTGAAGTCAGCATCATCAGTGCTATTATCATCATTTCCATCATCGATGTCATCTTTGTCATCTCCGACATCACCAACACTCATCTCTCCATATTCTACCCCTATAACATTACTATCATCAACTTTATCCTTTTCAATATTAACATCATTATAAGCTGCATCAAATTCATCAACTGCATTAACTGTTTTTCCAACTTCCGCAGCCTCTATATTGTCCATAGCCTCACAATAAATAGTAAATATTTTTTTTCTTTTGCCAGCAAGTGCATCAGTTGATGCAGATTAAGACAAAAAACTGCACAAAATATAGGAGATTTATAAAATTTGTCAAAAGAGTAAGAGAGTATGAATGTGGAATCAATGCACATACCTTTTCTTAATAGGCAATATGCACACAAAAATGATAATTCACATAAAATGAAAAAAGAAACTAGACTACATAAACCTTTTTTGGCCAAACAGGATCTTATTAATTCCTAATCTATTTTTTTATTTTACTAAGCATAACCTCATAATACGTAAAAAGAAAAAGGACCAATAAAAAACATAAAGACAGCAGTACCACTCACAAGACCAGAAACTAGAAACTAACAACATTCCCATGGGTTATGAACATCAAGGAATATTTATCTAATGATTATGGCGATGGTGGGTGGTTATCATCAATAGTATAGGCTATAATTAATTATTTGGCCTTTATTTTTTTAATACAAAAAATAGTTATGTTTTTTTTAAAAGGAAAATATGGTTATGTTTTTTTTTTTGAACCAGAAAATATGGTTATGTTAAGAGTGTGTGTTTAATCAGGCTGACAACAAGGGTTTAATTTTAAAATTCAAATTTAATTTAATGCAACTAAAGAACATAAAACGTTTTTCTTATGAAAGATATTGTGATGATATTTTAATTCTACACGTGTAAATTTGGATTCATAGTGAACTCTCTGTTGTTGTTATACATACATAGTGTTCCAACAGACAATAGTGTATAAATAGTAACATGTTATATGTACAATGTTAATATTTAAAAAAAAAAAATGTGATCTTCAGTTCATAAATAAACTATCTTTTAATTAACAACATATGTCTATTTTCTATATTTTCGTATTAAACCTATTTGATGTTGAATTGCAAGAGACTAATAAATTTAAATTTGACTAGTTAGTGAATTTAACTAATTAGATTAGTGATTGAGGAATGTAGACTTATACTGATGTAGTGATATTCATATTTATTCTATTTAATAATAAATAACAAGTAACAACTTTGTCTATAATTAAATGGGAGTAATATAAAGGTGTAAACACCAATAAATAATTCAAGTTTATGAAAAAAAAAATCTTTGTAGGATTTTTATTTTTGTTCGTTTAATTAATTTTATTTGATGGTAAAGAAACGTCTTTATTGATTTTGTTTAAAACAAGTATTTGAACTAGCTATTAATTAACCATTATACTTGGGAAAACTAAAGAGGAAAAAGTGATCCAATATATGAAAGAGCAAATAGCCAAGTATATATTAATATTCCCACGAAAATGTGTATTTACAAAAAAACCCCAAAAATTATAGGTTTAAATATTTGGGGATCTGATCAATTGGGAGGCCAGGAGCTGAAGAAGATGATTTTCCTTAACGATTCCTCCGATTCCCGCAATCTTGAATTAAATACTAAAGCTAAATATGAATAAGAAATCTATGTACTATATGGTGGATGGATCTGAAGGCGTATTCCAGATAAAATTAAACCTTCAGTATGCGAAACCTCATCCTAAGTCCTAACTATAATTTAAAATCGTCGTGATTTGGTAAAAGTTTTTGCTTTCGACTTGAAAAAGGTTTTGTTGAAATTTGGAAATTGTTTTATAATTTATTAAATTAAATGAAATATTTTTTCGTGGAAAAGTTGAGATAAGCTTAAATAATTTTTGTCCTTTCTCTTGTGCTATTCAAATTTTTGGATATATATTTTAAAAATTTTGAAATTATGTATGATAAGAATGACATAGATAGGTTAAATAGAAACCTCATCCTAAGTCCTAACTATAATTTAAAATCGTCGTGTGAAATTTTCTCGCGACTTGAAAATTAAATGAAATTCTTTTATAATTTATTAAATTAAATGAAATATTTTTTAAATAAGTTAAATAATTTTATCAAAATTTTATATATATTTTAAAATTTTGAAATTATGTTATGAATGACATAGCGAGTAAATAGAAAGAGAAATTAAAAAGCTGGTTTCTACCAAGATTGATATATTTCATAAAGTTTAGTAAACTAATACTATATCAAATATAGATATTAGTTTGCAGATGAAATATGAAATCAATTTCATATAAAACTTTACCAAATAGAAAATAAATAAAATTATTAATTTATTTTTTAGAAAAATGGAGTGATTTTATAAATCACAGAAAATTTTCATACAGTTTTTAAATTAAGAGAGATTTTTGGGCAATTTACTCGATATTCATTTATCAGAGATGAAATAAAGTAATTAGAGGTTTTTTAGAGCGAATATTACTTGTCGCATAAACCGTCGATAGTCAGTTTCTACAACTGCTTGCTACACTATTGTCTACGTATTACGTCAGATTAACTCTTAACACATTGTTGTACTTATTTAATATTTTTAATTATTTTTTAAATTTTATTTTTTAAGTTACCATCGTATCCCCTTCTACAAAATATTAGAAAATATTAGAAAATTTAATAACTTAATCCAAAAAACTAAATTAGATTCACCGTACAAAAAAAAGAAGATGAAATTAATTCATCCTTCTTCCCAATTTTTTTTATCAAACCCTTCGAAAAAAAAGAAAAAAGAAAATTAACTACTTGTAGTGCCGCCGCCTCCTCCTCCACCAGCCCTAAGCCGTCGCCGTCGCCGCCGCTGCCATCACTCGATCAGTTCACGTACGCCATCTTCTTCGGTTTGTCTTCTCTCTCCCATTGCCTTCATAACCTCCTACTAAAATTTTGATTCTGGATTCGTCTCAATTCAGGAATATTTGACAGCAAAGTTAACAGTGTCTAATGTTCTCTTTCTTTCCTCCATTTACATGTTCTTATTTTCGCAAAACAAAAATCTTGCATGAAAATGCCCTATTTTTACACAGTTTTCCTCTCATTCACTGCCCTAGTTTTTTAGCTTTCGAATTAAGGAGATAGATTTTTATCCATAGTTAATTTCATTATAAGTCTGTGATTGAACAGGTTTGCATCTCAAATTTTATTTTTAATTTTTGATACTTTAACATATGTATTAAGAAAATACAATATATGAGAGCATTCTTTCAATGTTGCTGGCTATCCAATAGTTATGAACAATTAACTCATTTTGTTATACATATCAATATAATATGTACTCAGTTTCGATAGATGAAAAAAGTCTGCAATCAAAATTCAATTTATATTGTTGGGAAGATGAAATTCCCTTTGTCTAGTACCTTCTACATGCTTGAATGAGGCATATTTGATTGAGTGGGGGCATATCTGGAGATTACAGGGACGGTTTTATGGTAAGAGTGTTTGCTTCAAGATGAACCTAAAATAAGAATGAGGAAGTTTTAAAATTTTGGAGAAATGCTGTTAACTCTACCGTAATGTGTTTTTAAACCGAGATTTAAAATTTTAATTAATATCCAAATCTCAGAGAAAAATGAATTATGGAACCTTGTTTTGAGACTATTATTAATGTGATTTTGAGACAATTACTAAAATTGAGGCCTAAGTATGAAATTTTTCCTAATTTGTTGATTTTACAATTGTTCACTGGTGTGTTCTATTAACCGTGTTAGTTCAAATTGGATGTTATTAATATGTTGTCAACAGCCATCTCTAGTCTAGTGAATAATCTGATGCCATATTCTGTCACTGCCATTGATATACATGAATTGGAAGAATCTATTAATAAATTTAGTTCAAATTGTTTAATTAGTACTGATGAGTATAGTGGTTGTGTTCGTGAAAAGTATAGAGGGAGTGTATATTTCTACTGCTAATTGTTTACAGTGTCATACTATTGCAAACGATGAAGAATTAAAGAATTATGTTCAATGATGTTTGGATATTGGATTGCGAGAAATACGTTTTGTCATGACCTGATTGTCGAGTTATGACATACATAAAAATGATGGGCAAAATAATGCTACATTTAGGGAATCTGCGCAAGTTGTGAATGACATAAAAATTTTTAGGAATTGAGATTTATTTAATTATCACTATGTTTTATGTATTATAGTTGGTTCTGTATTTGATTGTGGTGTTTTTGATGAATTCACGTCATGCCTCGATTATTCAGTTTACTTGTTCTTGATGTGATCAAATTTAATAGCTGTTAAAATGATAACATAAGCATGCATCGGTGAATGGACTAATACTTTACGACAAATGCATATAGATATATTAAATATAACATAATTGACACATTGTCCAACAAAATAAAATTCAGTACCACACAAAATCACATAGTAATAATACTCAAAAGCAAACTAATGAGCATTAGAACATAACTTAAAACATAAAAATAAACACTAGAGTTTTGACGTTAGACTCCATTTACACACACAAAACACCAAATGTAGCAAAGGTAACAGTTAATCAATAGTCCGGTAGGATGTGGATAGTCTCTGCAAGCCACCTATTCAATCATCACAGAGTGAAAACGCGACAAGTATATTAGTACTACAAAATCCAATTGTCTATGATGCAACATTTTTTGACATTTATTTACATCGGATTCGCTCAACTAAGAGTGCGGTAGATGAAGGAAATCAAAAGAACACATAATCCCCCATGGACCATGTTGTGAGCACATCGTGCAAGGTGGGCCAAAGCCCATTTAGCATCGGCCCACTATAGAACGACAATAGTACGAATCGCTGACGGAGATGGACAGTAACGAGATAGTAAAGAAACTTGGGTAAGGCGCGAGCTCGTCGACCTCATAACTATACGAGGTCCGCGCATTAATGGTGATGAGACGTGTGTCAGACAGTAGGTATAGACGATCATTCCTCAAAGGGGATTAATTCAGACAAAATCCAGCCAAGGACGAAGCAAAGCGGTGTGTCAGAGTACAAAAGTGGCTAATCTCCAGTAAATCCGGGAATTACCTCGATCGAAGTGCGAATCCGGGAAGCGAGGTCCTTTTTATACTGAGCGACCTCCAGGGCAAATCACATCAATCTTGTAACATTTAATGCTAACCAGGGCTACTTTCGGCCCTATAGATTTGTAATCTGAGAGAGTGAGCGCCACTCTCTCAAACATTGTAAATAGAGGTAATTTATGACCAAGAAAAAGGGAGAATTTATGAGCCTACCAAACCTCTTGCAAATTCATTTCTCAACACTTATTCACCTAAAAACTCAGTCATAAAACATAAGAACAATCCACTCATCTCATTTATTATTTGTGTTACTAAGATCGATAAGCCACATCTTAACCCCTAATCCGAATATTTTAGCACACAACAATTGGCGCTAGAAGGAGGGTGCTCTTTAAGAAATATAAAAGCTAAGTTCTTAGCATTTTCTCATTGGAGTATTCCTCACGAACCTTCCATACAAACCTACAGCGACCATACAAATCACTCAAAAATTCAAACCATGTCTCAAGCAATCTTCATTTCCAAAAGAAAAGCATCAGTTTCATGTAGCTCCGGCGGAGCGGGGGCTAGTGGCCCTGCCATTAGCAACCGCAAAGCTGGAGGACCCACCACCGGAGTTGCTCAAAAGCTCGAGCAGATCCGCACCCCGAAAGATATCGACGAGGCCATTGCTGAATTCAATTAAAAGAGACAAAGAGATGGAGGTCCCCGCCGTGACCACTGCGCCACAACCTGAACTAAAAGGCCGAAAGCAAAGGCAAAGGCCAGATGCATGAGGAACCTCGCCCCGAGGGACCTCGCAGAGAACAATCCCACGAAGGAAACACCACCACGGGGACCTCGCACAGGGACCTCACCGCAAGGAAAGTCAAGAAGTCAATTCCCACGGGCACAATACACCCATGCTATGAACCCCAACGAGGGCCAAACCCGATCCACCAAAGCCTATTTTCCAAACCCGATGCCACACCAAGCTCAAGGGCCCCCCAGAGGGATCGACCTCAGGCGACACGTCACGACCATGCCGAACCAGAAGGATCTTTTTCGGGATTGGTAGCCCAGCGTGGACCCAGGCAACGAATATCAACAAAGGATCGGCTTGAGCAAAGTCCTTCACCCCGAAGAATTGAAAGAACTCCATCGCCCTACAGACGCCGACGAACCCCGTCACCTCGCCGACAAGATGGGAACTCTCCACCTGGCCAGCGCCGAGAGGAAGCCGATTGCCAGAATGGGAGCCCTCAAATGGCTGCCATCCTCCGTATTATCAAGAACTCCGCAGAGCAATTAATAAACAGAGGAACACCCTCACCACCAAAATTCCCGTCTCACCCCTATCACCCACAGTTATGCTCGCCCCCGTACAAATCAAGATCAACACAAACTCCATCACACAATACGACAGCAAAACCGACCCGGTCAATCACATAAGTAAGTAAACTTCCTATATGAACTCGATGGGGGCGACCGATGCCACCCAGTGCGGACTCTTCCCACTCACTCTAGGCGACCAGCCCACTGGTGGTTCAACACCCTACCACCAACGTCTATAGAATCTTTCCATCAGATGGCTCAGCTGTTCCTCACTCACTTCGCATCCCTAACCCCACACAAAGGAACCAAGCAACACCTCGCAAATGTCGACCAACTCGAAGAGGAATCAGACCGAGCTTATATCGATCGACCAACTCATCATGGAGGGCGAACCACTTGGAGACAAAGCCAAAGTACTGGGGATAATGCATGGTTTAAAGAAGGGAACTAAGCTCTGGAAAATGATGAACAAAGAATACCCCACAAGTTATGCCGATTTTAGATACCGAGCAGGCATCATGATCACCAACGCTGAAATCCTTGCCTCGAGGTTGGGCGAGCAGCGACCAAACAACGAGAAGACCGAAGTCAAGAAACCAGAGACGAAGTTCGAGTAGCCTTTTCGACGACCCGGGCCTGCAAATTTCTGAGCTCCAGGGACATTCAAACCAGTTGACAACACCCTGGAAGTAAAGCTCCTCGAAAACTTGACCCATAACCCAACACAAATCTTCCAAGCAATCAAGGATAGACAGCCGATACCCCCGTCAAGAGAAATGTTCCAAGACCCCTCCAAACTCAATCCGAAGAAGTTTTGTGACTATCACAATTCCATTGGACACACCACCGAACATTGTCGCGACCTGTAGAGAGAACTTTGGAAGTTGTACGAGGAAGGGAAGTTGGAGAGGTTAGTCAAACCAAGGCAGAAACCAAACCAACAACGAGCACCTCCTCCTGGGAACCAACCCGACCAGGGGAGGCGAGGTCCACAGGTCCTGGAAGGAGCGGGAAACAGAGTAATCCACATGATCTGCCCAACGGGGGGAACCCTTGGAGGCTTTCTCCCGGCAACCTCTTTGTCGAACCGACGTTAGAATGCCGAAATGCGAGCCCTTGACAATTCCGTTTTATGATGTCTCCCGGTCAAGACTATTGCCCCAAGCCAAACACAAATCACCTTCACGGAAGAAGATAAGGATGGAGTGGTCTTCCCAAACTGGGATCCGCTCGTGATCTCGGCGCGAATAATGGGGGCTCTGGTCCATCGAGTCATGATCGACAACGGGGCGTTCTGAAAATCCTCTTCAAAAAGACCCTGGATCAGCTCGGTGATTTCAACTCCTACATCGAGCCATGTAAAGTCGGAATTTGAGGTTTTGGAAATCAACCCATTGAAACCTATGAAATGATCCGTCTGTCAGTCGAGATCACCTCAACCCTGGATCCCGATGTGAAAGCAACTAGGCAGCTGGACTTCATGATCATCAACATTCCCTCTAATTTCAATGCTTTCTTCGGCAGGCCTTTTGAACATGAGTTGATAATTTGTCGCCATCATCTTACTACTATTGTATCAAATTTCCTTTATTCGACGGGAAGATTGGCACCATTAAAGGTGACGAGATCATGGCAAGAAAATGTTTGACTTACTCTTGTGTCAGTTTAAAATTTTGACTCGCTTTCTATTATGGTAAAAACCCAAAATGTGGCGGATTTAGTACAAGCCAAGGACTCCCTTTCTCGAAAGAAAAGAAAAAAATCATTTAAATGAAAATAGATAGTGTAATGGAAACGAATTAAAAATTAGTAAATCGAAACACCTATGGAAATCGACATCGAATCGGGGAGAAACCCGCGAAAAGGGAAACATGTCCCATATTATTTATTTTCCGATCTAGAACCCCGCCCGGTTTCGAACCAATGGAGATCGATGTCGAACAACGAAAAATCGAATCTTGATCCAAGAATTGAAAAAGTGACCAATGAAAGAACTCCCATCGAAGAACTTCGAAATAATCCCTTTAATCGATCTCGACCGACCCAGAAAGAAGTGTAACCATCGGGATGCAAATACCGCAATTTGTGAGCTCAAATTGATAGATTTCCTCAAACAAAATTTAGATGTGTTCGCCGTCACACGAAGATATGATCGGTATCGACCCCCGAGGTCGCATGCCACAAACCGAACATCGACGACAAAGGAGGCCGATATCCCGAAAAAGAAGGAAGTTCAAATTTCAAGAAATATGCACTGCCGAGGAAGTGGAGAAGCTATCAATAATAAGTTGATCGAAAGGGTCAATCCAACCACAAATGGGTAACCAACGGTGTTAGTAAAGAAAGCAAACAACTCATGCTTGGGTTGTGTATCGATTTCACCGACCTCAACGGTTGTGCCCAAAAGACTATTTTCCGATGCCACATCGATCACCTCGTTTATTTGTTAAGAATTTAACCGCGACGACCGCGAGATGATGACTTTCATGGATGCCTTCGCAGGATATCATCAGATCGCCATGAACAAAAATGACCAACAACACACATCTTTCCTAACAGAAAAGAACGTCTATTGTTGGAAAAGGATGCCTTTTGGGTTGAAGAACGCGGGGGTGACCTATCAACGTCTCGTAAACCGGATGTTCGGCGACGAGATAGGGAAGACCATGGAAGTATATATCGACGACATTGTGGTTAAGAGCAAGAAGAAAGAAGATCATCTAAGGCACCTCGCAACAACGTTCGATATCTTGAGGAAATACAACATGCGTTTAAACCCCAAGAAATGCAGCTTCGGAGTGGGTTCGGGGAAATTCTTAGGCCATATCATCAGTCAGCGAGGTATTGAGGCGAATCCTTCGAAGATCAAAGCCATCATGGATATGAAACCACCTCGTAATATCAAAGAAGTCCAAAGGTTAACTGGTTGTCTTGAGGCTCTGAACAGATTCGTGTCCAGAATGGGAGACAAATGCAAACCCTTTTTTAAAGCCATGAAAAAAGGGAAATTCTCATGGACCCCACAATGTCAAGCCGCCTTTTTTGAAGCTCAAGGTATACCTATCCAACCCCCAAACCTTATCAAAACCCATCCCTGGCGAAAAATTGTTTTTGTATCTAGCGACCTCGAGTCCGCCTCAATAAAGCCCTCTAATCCGAAGCCGGATGGATATTCAACATCACTTTCCCATTTATTTTGTCACCAAACCCTCAATGATCACGAGCTCAAGTATCCATCCTCGAAGTCATCAAGCTCGCAAAAGATACGCCTCATCACGAGTGTCCAAAAATTGTCGACAAGATTTAATCCAAAAGAGACAATATTTTTTCGACCATCAAGTTGAAGTCTTAACCACCATGCCTTTAAGACAAGTTTTGCATCGACCGTCTCGCCGAGACGATTGTTGAAATGGTCCATCGAATTAGGGATGAGTTCGGGATCACATTCGCACCATTTAATTGCAATCAAAGCTCGGTACTCGCCGATTTCCTTACCGAGCTCACTTTTCCCGATTTGAGAAGACATCGAGGCCGCCGACGTCCCAACGAGACCTTAACTCGACGGCTATCGACGAGCAATTCCAAAAATATGGGCCAACTTGTAGTCCTCGATCCTAATCCCCGAAATCAACAATCATTCACGATAATTTATAAGTTTTCGATTTCCACGCCACCAACAACGAGAAAGGGAAGCATTAATAAATTTCACATAAAAAACTTATAATTTCACCCATTATTTCTTTAAATTGAAGGTTTATCATGACTTTAAATATTATCGGTCGCTTTTGCCGATATTTCGAGAATAATTGTTCAATAAGTCGAGGTGAATACATTGATGAATACCATCGAGATAGCAAGGATCTTCGCAGAGAAGTTTGAAATTAGTACAACAGAGTAAAAAGTACACCATTTTTATCAAACCTAACACGAAATGAACAAATTTAGCGTTTACCAAAGGTTGAAGTGAAAGAATCGCCGATATGGATAATATCGCCTAGTTTGTTAAACCTCAAGCTCAACACTCCTCCGCAGTCGGTGAAAGGACCATCGACATAAAGGAAATTACTTGGGCAAATCAAGCAAGCCCGAATTAAAATCCTCAAATGGAAGTTTTTTATCACGCCCCGGCAAATTGGATAAACTATTGATCGTTATTGACTACATCGGTAAAAGGGACACTACCCGTATGAAGACAAGGTCGCACTTTTTATGTTCAAGTGAGAGCGAAGAAGATACACCATGGTTGACAAGCAACTTTACAAATGGAGTTTCATTTCCATTTGTTGAAGTGCATCACACCTTGAAGAAGGCCAAGTAGTCTTGAAGGAAATACACGGGGAGATTGGAAACCACGTAGCGATCAATCTCTATTTATAAGACAATCGACAAAAATAAAATATATTAACTTTAATGGAAAGATGCAATTGCATACGCCAAAAAATGCAAATTTTGGAAATGCCGATTCTTCACCCCAACGTTAAACGAGCTCCCAAGAACTCACCTCGATATCTTTTAATAGGGTGGCCATTCGCAAAGTGGGGATCAACTGATAGTTAATTTCCCAAAATGCCCTGAAGCTAAAAGTTTTAGGCCGTGGTCGCAGCTCATATTAGATTTTGAGATTGACGTCCAATCTTAATTCTTCTAAAGGTGGAAAATCGCATAAATATTGTTTTTATTTTTCCATACCACCCTTTTTGAAAACGGATAAGTCAAGCAAAGAACAAGATAATCAAGAATACTTTGAAAACCCAACTGATATGTATTCAGAATACAAGTTTTCAAAATTCAAGCATCCTATGGTCATTGTTTCCAGACCACATTCCGAAATTATGGGAGAATATTATTCGATTTACCTTTCGCGTTAAAGAAATTAAATTTCGCTTCTTGATTTTCTTGAAAATATATTAAAGATTTAAGGAAAGGTCATCATTTCTTGAAACAACACAAACTATCACGTAAGAAAACGACCAAGCCATCTCTTTAATTCTCGACCGCTCAAGAAAAAAAAACTATCCCATAATTTAACTTGAAAAACGCGGATTACAAGCAAAGGTCGAAAAAGTATTTCAACTCAAAAGCAAAAAATTGAAGGTTCAAGGTTGGTGACCTATCGCCTTTAAAGAAAATCATCGGGTCCGAAAAGGAGTTTTGGCCCAACTTGGGAAGGCCCAAAATCATCAAAATCTCGAAATGCTCGCCAAATGGGGCTTACTTAAATCGAAGATATGGAGGGCACCCCAAGAATGTACCCATGGAATCGCGACTACTTGAAGAAGTTTTATCAATATTCATTTTAAATTCACCATGCATCATGTTTTTTGTGCATCAATTATCTCTGAATCAGCATTTTTTACCAAAATCTATTACAAGTTTTTTCATTCACGAACTTGGGGGACTGGTCCCCGACCTCTCACGAGCTCGATCAAGTAAAAGATTCGCAAATGAAAAACAAATCAATCACACAAACTTTTTCTTTAGAAAGCTTCTCATAAAAAAATGCAAACCTTTCATTCACGAACTTGGGGATCGGGTCCCGACCTCTCACAAGCCCGGGTCAAGAAAATATTCAGAAATAAAAGAAATAAAATGAGAACCCTCATAAACTCATGATCATAAAAAGGTCGTATACCATCTATAAGACGACCTCGGTCGCATGCCCTATCTAAGTCGACTACTAGGTCGCATACCCAGTCTAAGTCGACAAAGCCAAAAAATTTCAAAGGCAAAAAAGGTCGCATACCATCTATAAGACGACCTCGATCGCATGCCCTATCTAAGTCGAGTACTAGGTCGCATTGTTGGGATTATACTGGAAAATATGCTTTTACTTTGTATAATCAAACTGAATTTCGGTCTTATTTACTGAAATAAATTATTTATCACTGATGCTTTAAATATCATTGAATGTTACATATATTTACCGTGCATAATTTGCTCAATAAATAAGACGTGTTACATTGTAGTTAATTTAGTGATACCGATCACGTAAGATTAAATTAATAGCTCCTTTTGTAACTAAAAAGTACACCATTCACGACCTAGATGGAAATGAACAATCCATCGTGAAAGGTTGAAGTGTAAGACTCAGATTGGCTTGTCTTGACCAAGAGATTACACTAGTGCATGTCTAGTGCACTGAATAGGAGCTACAGGAGGACAAATTCTTCAGAACTGAACTAAGAAGAATTAGACCTCAGTGGTTCGTTATTTCTTAATCTTCGTCCCTTAAATAGTATCGCGTGTGGTTAGTAATTATTGCTTTGAATTATTACGGGTGAGAGAATCAACGAGATTCAATACTTTATATCTTGGGCAATATTATTGGTCACATGCGAATTTTAAAGATTTAATACTCCTAAGAATAATAAAGTGCAAGCACGCTTTGTTTTCGATTTGGTTCTCTTGGGAGGTTCATAAGTTTTATCATCCCAAATCTTGCAAGTGGAACTAGTTTCCGATATGGATAATAATGTTGAACCGATTTTCTTTACCAAGGATAAAAGATATTAATTAATGGAAAGCTATTTCAAAGGGCTTGAATTAATTAATGGGCTAGATAATCTTAAACACTTGAAATAATAACCTGAGCCATATTGACCGTAATATGGGTTAAGATGGATAGCTCAATATTAATTATGTAGTGAGATTAATTAATATTTATGGGCTTGAATAATATTGTGGCTCAATATTGATAATTCAAGATCCATTGAATGTCCAATCCTAATTCTCTCCTAAAGGCCCCCAAGTAGCCCAACATAAAGTCCAATAACCTTGAAAAAAGGTGTTTAAAAATAAAATAAATTTTGTTGCTATTTTTCCTCATTAATTTCGAAAAAATATAAATAAAAGGGAGAAAAGATTTTCTTTGAATTTTGTTATGGAATGAAGATATGTATTCTTGAAATACAAGATTATCTCATTAAATTCAAGAAATCTCCCACTTGGTTATTTATATGTTATTTTTTACAAAAAATTTGAAAGAATAATAAGGAAATAAAGATTTTCTTGATTTTCTTGAAAAGATATTATGGAAGATATGTATTCTTTGCAATACATGTATATCTCATAAATTCAAGAAGATCCAAATCTTGGAATCTTTATCCATATTTTTTCGAAAATAACCATAACAAAAGGAGTTGGAATTTTTTGTGGAATATTTAATTATGGAGAAAAGAATATATGGGATATGTTCAAGATTTCTTGGAGATCAAGAAAAAAGATTTTTCCATCTTTATTTCCACCTAAAATTTCGACCAACCCCTCATTATAAATAGGGGATGAATGTTTCATCCCCAAGTGAACATTTAAAAATTGGTTTTTCGGAAAAATATCGTCGATAAAATATCAAATATTTTTTCAAACGTCGAAAGATTGTGGTATTTTCCGGTCCTCAATTGTGAGTGTACAATTCCATGTCTTAGATTTCAAAAATTAGTAAATCCAATCAATGGTGCAACAAAAATTTTATTTTTTTTTAATAATTGTTCATAAAAAACCTTCTTCGGATTGACGAGGTCCCCGACTAGAATACTTCCGGGAAGGCTTTTTGGTGTGTTTTTATCGAAGAGACCATTGCCAAATGAGGTTAGTTCACGAAACCCAGAGTTATTCCCATCATCGCGTAGGGATTTATGTGAACTGCTTATATGCATGATTTGTTGTTGAATTATTATTTGAATTAATATAGATTAATTCATGCTAGTAATAATTGTTAGAATTAAATTTGTATTTAAATATTCATCCCGAATAGATCCGTGCAATTAATTCCCCAACAAGCATACCCAGTCTAAGTCGACAAAGCCAAAAAATTTCAAAGGCAAAAAAGGTCGCATACCATCTATAAGACGACCTATAAACGGATGTTTTATCTAAGTCTACTAGGTCGATACCCGCAAAAAGGTTTAAGTCGAAGCCAAAAAAATTTCAAAGGCAAAAAAGGTCGCATACCATCTATAAGACGACCTCGGTCGCATGCTCTATCTAAGTTCTACTAGGTCGCATACCCAGTCTAAGTCGACAAAGCCAAATAACTTCAAGGGAAATCAAGTCGCAATTATTATCAATTAATAGATTTCTTATCATATTTATTATCCAGATCCTCAAGAAGACAAAGCACAAAAGAAGAAGTGAGAAACAAAAGAAAGCGATATCAGAGTCGAACAAGAAATCAAAATAGTTCATTAACAAGCGCCCAAAGGCAACAAACACTTACAAACGCCCGAAGGCAACAAACACTTATACACCCCGAAGGGCAACCCAACAACTTAATAAAAACCCCGAAGGGCGATTACATCAAAGTGCCCGAAGGCAATTGGCATATTGCCGCAGAAAGAACTGGAAAGAAATCAACTTGGCGGAGCATCCGAGGTCCCCTCCACGGTTGTTTAGGCACTGATTGTTCGACCTCAGGAATCTCAACGCCTGTCTGATTCCCTTCCCCACCAACTTCAACAACGGGCTCTTCATGGACAACCTCTTCATGCGCTTCCATCACCACCTTCACCACCGCCATCTTCCTCCTCGCCACCATTCTCATTGGCGGCCTCATCCTCAACCACCATACCCTAGAACATCTCTTTAGGGTCAAACAGTTTGGCCAGGAGGAGAAATGAGAAATCGCACCCAAAGTCTTTCAGATCCGCGGTCGGAAGAAGAGCATCAGGGCTCGGGGGATGAGTTCGCATGTAGGTCATCAGCATCTCCGTCATTGTAGTTCGGGCACTCGCGAGCTCAAGATCAGGGCGATGAACAACACGAATGGCATTGGCGAAGGGATGCACATATGCCATATTCGAAGCATCATTCCTCTGCACTTTCACTGTGTCAGGAATGCCTCGGATCACCTCGGCTTGGCTCTGAACCTCCTCGCCAAGTTGCTGGTTCTGTTGAAGGAGGTCGGCAGCATATTCCTTGCTTATCAAGAAGTCCTTCTCAATGGCTCGATATTTTTTCTCCAGATCCTCCCGGGATCGAGTCAACTCCTGAATTTTGTCGTCGGAGGTTTTCTTGGTTTTTCTCGCAACATCCAGTTCCTTGCGAGCTCTCTCCAACTCTTTCTTAATATCAGCACACTTTGCCTCAGCCCAAATCGCCTGATTCCTCGCCGTGTCATACTGCTAGCAACATCGCTCAAAGAAATTTAAGGAACGACAGGAATGGACGATGCCGGAGGTCAGATTTTCATGAAATTGCTGGGTGCGGGCCTCCTCATCCAAAGGCAAAGTCCATGATTTCAGCAAATCATCAGAGGTCGTCTTCACATAGGTCGGTCGGGGATCATTATTAGTGGGAGACCGCGACCACAGGAACGATCGGGTGCCTTCACCATGAAAGACACCATCATCGAGACGATACTTGGAAACAGATGGAGCTCAAATAAAAAAGTTGATATCGAAGATAGAAAAAAGAAAGAACAGAAGATGCAACCAATAAAATTACCTCTGCCGGAAGTCGGGATTCCAGCCAAGGAAAGTCTCGTCGCCCGCATCTCGGTCCCGGCGAGTAGTAATCTCAACAACAGTATCAGGCTTGCCAAATTGGCCAGGGACCACCACCTTTCAGCTGGGAGAATTCTGCAGCTCATCCTCGTCAACCAAACCCCATTTTTCTGAACATCTTGCCCAGGGATCGACGCCTCCCCGGCCGACCTTTTTCGACCCTCGAGGTCGCGGTGGGGCTTTGGCTTTCATCTTCAAAGCAGCAGTCGACTTCCCTTTGCCAGACGTTTCTTTGTCTTTCTTTTGCTCGTCCTTCTTGCGAGACAACTCCATGGCCTGAGCCGGCAGTCAAGTTCTCCATCTCTTGTATTGCTTTCCGAGAGGTAAAACAGATTGGTTCGATAAAAACAACTAAAACAGAGACAAAGACTATGTCAAACACGGCAGAGCAAAAGAACACCCTAATCGAAAAATGACACCAAGAAAGTAAGTCACAAAATTCATTTACCAGGAAGATCGGATGACAGGAATCCACAAGGAGGAATGCCCAACCCGGCCTGTTCCCAACACTTCTCTCGTGCGAGCACAACTAGAGATCGCTCGTCGAGGTCGATCGAGCAAACTTGAACTAGTCGAATCAGGAAAGAAAGCGACACGTTGTAGAGTTTGGTAGCAGGGGACCTGAAAAGGAGAAAACGAGTTAAATCAGTATTCCAAATATCACAGGAAAATAAATTGTCTTACGATTGAATTCTTTGTAATCCCGAGGTATCGATCGAAATTCGAGCAGATTGGGCTCCGCCCAGACCGGACTCTGCCAAGCTCCACCCATAAACCAGAACTTCTCTCTCCATCCAGTAACCTTGTTTGGGAGATCCTCGATAACCTTCATCCGAGGTCGTGATTTAACATAATAGTATCCCGGTCCCTTTTCTTGGCGACCCTTCCCACCTTGCCAATGAGATCATAAAATTCAACTCTTTAGCCGACGGGAAGGCTCTCGGCTGGATACGGCCAAAGAGGGTCAACAACCCGATGATGATGCTCCAACCGTTCGGATGAATTTGGGTTGGAGCTAATCCCCAAAAATTTAGGAGATCACTAATGACGGGATGGAGCGGAAATCGAACCCCGGCGGCCATAGTGTCGTAATTGATCGCAACACAGCCTTCTGGAGGCTGATCGGCATAGTCCTTTTTGTAATCAGGGACCCAAAATGTACATCGCCAGGAACCTGAAAGGTGCCTTGCCATCTGAAAAGGTCAGCTTCGGTCACCGAACTGTCAACCAAGAGAGCACCATAGACGCTATCTTTTCTCACTCGAGCAGGTTTCCTAACGATCTCATGACGATGTTGAGCGAGATACTCGTGAAGTTAAAGAGATCGATCGACCTGATCAATGGCATCGTCATCACTCGGAATTTTGAGAATCAACTCCTCCGACAAGAAGTCGAAATCAATAGAGTAGACCGGCCGTGCTGGGGCGGATGAAGGTTCATCTCCTCCCACCTCCTTATCTTCAAATTCCCTCTCCGAGGCCATTTTGGGGGATTCGATTACCCGATCCCCTATCCGTCGCAAACGTCGGCACTGCCGAGATGTTACGACATCTTGAGACGGAACAGGGACCGATTTAGTGGTTTCCGACGAGACCACCATAACATTGTCGTCTAAATCGATGATTCCTATACCACGACGGCGGTGAGCCCCCGTCGGAGCAGAACTCTCCGCCACGCTGTTCCCATCTGATGCTATCCTCAAGTAATTGCTTACCAGAAATAAGGACGAAGAAGAAAGAGATGCTTTACCTGGAGGATAACTCTCGGCCGTTGGGAAATCGGACAAACGAAGAGTATGGATTCGCCAGAAATTAAGGAGCTTGGAGTGGGAAAGTTTTCGAAAAAGGAAGAAGAGAGAAATGAGGGGGAAACTAGTTTTTATAGACCCGATTCTAGGGCACGAGACCCCAGGTCGTGGCTTTTCATATCAGGCGATTGAGCATCACGCGCCATCATGGTCTTGGCCCATAGGCACGGCAGTCGAGGCGAGCAAACCTTAGCGGCATCGAGTCACGAAGCACTAGCGTGCGTATCCAAGAAGCCAAACGACCTCGCAATCGATACAGAAACGGATAATGACCAATTAGCTCGCCCTTTTAAAGAGTTCAAAAGAGTGACCTAGGGACTATTGTTGTGAGCACATCGTGCGAGGTGGGTCAAAGCCCATTTAGCATCGGCCCACTATAGAACGACAATAGTACGAATCGCTGACGGAGATGGACAGTAACGAGATAGTAAAGAAACTTAGGTAAGGCGCGAGCTCGTCGACCTCGTAACTATACGAGGTCCGAGCATTAATGGTGATGAGACGTGTGTCAGACAGTAGGTATAGGCGATCATTCCTGAAAGGGGATTAATTCAGACAAAATCCAGCCAAGGACGAAGCAAAGCAGCGTGTCAGAGTACAAAAGTGGTTAATCTCCAGTAAATCCGGGAATTACCTCGATCGAAGTGCGAATCCAGGAAGCGAGGTCCTTTTTATACTGAGCGACCTCCAGGGCAAATCACATCAATCTTGTAACATTTAATGCTAACCAGGGCTACTTTCGTCCCTATAGATTTGTAATCCGAGAGAGTGAGCACCACTCTCTCAAACACTATAAATAGAGGTCATTTATGACCAAGAAAAAGGGAGAATTTATGAGCCTACCAAACCTCTTGCAAATTCATTTCTCAACACTTATTCACCTAAAAACTCAGTCATAAAACATAAGAACAATCCACTCATCTCATTTATTGTTTGTGTTACTAAGATCGATAAGCCACATCTTAATCCCTAATTCGAATATTTTAGTACACAACAGACCCATCTGCAAAATGCCCAATTTGTGCTTGCCAATTTTCTGGGAAAGGTTTATGTTACGTCCTATAAGTTTGACTCATTCCAAAATAAATCATTTATGTTTTCTCTTTATCATTTTTGGTCCTAAGGTGTACGATTTTCATCTTTTTTTGGCCAATTTGGGTCCTTTTCCATCAAATTTTTAAAGTGGCCGGAAAGTCACACGTTTGGATTGCACCAGTGGAATTATTTGGGGATAATTGTCCAATTTTCAAACTTTTTTTTTATCAAATTTTGGTCCTTTATGTTTATTTGTATTAACAAATCTAATAAATTAAAAATTATGTCAATTAAAACTATGAAATTAAAATTAAAATTCAGAGAATATGAGAATAAAATTCATAAATACTGAAAAATTATGATTATATTAATAAATTCTAAAAAATACTATAAACTTAAAGAATTTATTTTGGGATGGGTCAAACTTACCGGACGTAAAATGAAATTTTCAACCCTTTTTCTTTACTCCTAAAAATGAAGAATTCACCTTCAATATAGGTGACCCCATGGAACTGTTTTGCAAATAATATAATTGACAACAACATAATATTCTAATTATCCACATATTGACGTTTTAAAATAAGAAGCAATTTAAGCATTAATTAAATTATATCAAATAAGAAGAATTGAATAAATAATTTCAAATAAAATATACATTAAGAAATTTAAACTACAAATGCATATATATTTATAAAACCACATGTTTCAAGTCATCAACGACAATACCTTCTTTAATCTATTGAAATTAATAATATATTTACTTTAAACATATCATTGTTTAAAATTAAAATTTTCTAATATCAATAAAAAAGTTTTCGCTGGCTAATTCAAAGCTAGCAGTTATTTCCTTCACGAGAGGAATTACATACGCAAAATATTACAGCGGACAACCTTTAAAAAAAAAAAAAAAAACAGGGCACAAATATTAGCAATGCAAGCAAAAATTAAGCCCCACGTCCTTTTGGCTTCAAGTTTATAATTTATATATAATATGCTTCAACAATTTAATAAACAACAATGGTGTGACTAACTCTATACAAATAAGGAGATAACTGTCAATATCTTATTAGTTCTAATCAGCTCAAGTCTTTGCCATTCTGAAATAATCCATCCCTCCAAATTGATAAACTAAAGCACTTTAACTCAACAAAAACTTGAAATCATCGAAATGTGATATATTGCCACCATGATGCATTAGAACCCGACAAGTTTATCTACAGATACAAGATGTTACATACGAACCGAACTGATGCCAAAAATATCGGCTGCAAGTTCCTTTCTCCATTCTGACATGTCATTAGGATTAATAGTCTGGGTCCACAAAAATTCAATGTACTTCACGGTGAAAATGCCACAATCAATCCTGCATTAAAATGAGTGTTAGTATAACAAATATAATGCAGAAAAGTATAAAAATCTACCAAGCTTACCCATTATCTTGTTGAGCACATGCTACATTCTTAACATAAAAGGCCGTGATGTCGCAATTCTCATCCACTGTCAAGTGTATCAACTTAGGGAGAAAATGTCTCAAAGATGCAACCTTGTAATTTCTACGCTGGCTACTCATACTATCATAAATTTCAATCACTCTCTCATTTATATCAACTTTGAGTGCAACCCAATGGTCGACCAAGTTACAGGGGATATACAGGAATTTACAGCCCTTCCAACACTTTCCTAACACGGGTGCATTCCCATTGACATACCTAACCAAATGTTCTACACGTTTGTCGTCACGATAATCGTGAAAAAAATATTCCTCTATCGTCAATTTATCCTTTTTATCTACACTTGGAATTTTGTCCATCATTTTACCAACTTCACCAGCAAGCCCCGTATCTGTAAGAAAAGGCTAAAAAGGATAAAAATGTGTATTATACAAATTAAAGAGAAATTTATTTTCCAACATCTCTATTTCTTAACTTCAAATCTCCAACAATACTTTATTATGGAGGATACTCTTGGTTTTGGAGTATAACACCACTCCAACAATACTCCAAAATTGATTCAGAGGATAGAGGATTGGGAGAAATCCTTCAAATTTGAAGTACTCCATCCTCATTTTAGAGGATGGTTTTATTTACCACATTGCCATTTTCTTTTTCTTTCTTAACTTTTTACTACTATTTGGTCATTTATATACTACACCATCAACAAAAGAATTACAAATTAAACTAATTATTTTTAACATTAAGAGCTGAAATGCTTTTATTAATTTTAATTATAATTATTTTCTCAAATAAGAAATAATTACAAGTTTTTATTAGTTTTAATAATAACTGTTTTCTCAAACAAGAACTAAAAAATAAAATTACGAGATAATGATTCATACAAAATAAATATTACGTACTTTTAACGAAAATTACAATAATTATCTAAAACACATATTAAAACATTCAACACACTAGAATTAAGATCAAGTAATGAAAACATAAATAACTTACCCCTACAATTAAAACAAGTGAACTCAAATTAAGGAAAAAAATTATTATTTGTAAACGATTATGGTTATCCTATTTTATATGTACGCATGTATCTTCTAATATTTTATATAACATAATTTAATTTTAAATAAATAAATTATTTTGAAAAAAATATCTCAATACCATTTAATTTAATTGAAAAAAATAATTTTATAATTTAATAATACATTGCATAAAATATTAATTATTTAAATGTATTAATTTAATTGAAAGAAAAAAAAATAGAAAATATAATTATATAAAGTATTATTGTTGGAGAAGATTTTTGATATAGAGTACTCCATACTCCAAAATGGAGGATAGAGTATTCCAAAATAGAGATCCTTATTGGAGTAAGGCATGAGCTTTCAAACTTCCTTTTATGGCAATCATCGAGTTCTTGGAACACATAGTCGTGTTGGGGTTATACTGAAAAGTATGCTTTTACTTTGTATAACCAAACTGATTTTTTTTTTTATTTACTGAAATAAATTATTAATCACTGTTGCATTTAAATATGAATGAATGTTATATATATTTATTGCAAACCTGTTCAATAAGTCAGTACGTATTACATTGTAGTTAATTTGGTGATACCAGATCACACAAGATCAAATTAACAGCTCCTCGTAATTAAGTACAAATTCACAACCTAGATGGAAATGAACAAACTATCATGAAAGGTTGATGTATAAGACTCAGATTGTCTTTTCTTGACCAAGAGATTATACTAGTGCATTTGGATGCGTTGAATAGGACCTACAAGAGGATAAATTCTTCGGTACTGAATATACAAGAATTAGACCTTAGTGGTGTGTTATTTCTTAATCTCCGTCCCTTAAATAGGATCGTGTGAAATTAATAACTACTCCCTCCGATTCATAACGTTTGTCGTTTTGACATTTTGTATCAAATTAAGGAACATATTTCTTTTACAATTTTACCCTTTTGAGTTGGCAACTAAATATGGATATATCAATCAATTATCAACTAAATATTCATATGTTTTGTGATAGAGAGGAAAGTGAGTAATGAGTCAAAATTGATTTAGGAGAAATTTAAGGGATATGCAAAATTTAAGAGATAATGATGGAATGAATACAAGGATAAAAGAGGAAGAAATATGAAAAAAAAGCTAAAACGACAAACTTTTTAAAACAAGATATAAGCCCAAAAGTGACAAACTTTATGAAACGGAGGGAGTATTGCTTTGACTTATGATAGGAAGAGAGTCATTGCGATTCGATACCTTATATCTTGGACAATATTATTAATTACATGACGATTGCTGACATTTAATATGCAGAATCGTGTGCAAGTACGTCTTGCTTGATTTGTCCCCTTGGTGGGCTCAGAATCTTTATCATACCAAATCTTGCAAGTGGAAATTTATTTCCGCTATGGATAATAATGTTGAGCTGTCTTTACTCCAAGGATAAATATATTAATTAATATAAATATTGTTCAGTGGCTTAATTAATTAATGGACTAAAATAATCTTAAACACGAGAAATAATGACCGGGAGTCATATTATAGTAAAGTCGTAATATGGGTTAAGATTGATAGTTCAATATTAATTTTATAGTGGAATAAATTAATATTAACGGACTTTGAATAATATTTGGCCCAATATTATAGCTTCATAGTCCATTGGAGGTCCAATCTTAATTCTCCTAAAGGCCCCTCAAATAGCCAAAAATAAAGTCCAATTAATAAAAGAGAGAAGAAAATATTCTTGCCTAATATTTTTTATTTTTTCGAAAATTGTAGGATTAAGGAGAAAAAAGATTTTCTTGATTTTCTTGAAAAGATTTTATGGAAAGAGATAAGTATTCTTGGAATACATAATTATCCCATAAATTCAAGAAGTCAAATCTTGACTCCTTCCTCCATGTATTTTTCGAAAATATGGGTAAAAGGGGGAATAAGATTTTAATGGAAAAATTTAATTAAGGAGAAAAGAATATAGGAGATATATTCAAGATTTCTTGAAGATCAAGAAAAAGATTTTCTTCCCTTATTTTTTCCTTAAAAAATCGGCCACCCCCTCCTTATATATAGGGGATGAATTTTTCATTCCCAACTGCAATTCCATGTGTTGAAAATATTAGAAATCCACAAAGGTGGTGGCAAAATATTTTTGATTTTCTCTCTTATTAAAATCGTTCTTGAGAATCCTCCCACCGGATTGCGTTCGTGGACTTGGGACATATTTGGGAAGGCTCTTTGGGTTGATCCATCGTCTCATCAGTTGTCTCTACAAGAGGTTAGTAATCTCGTAACTCCTAGATTCTGCATGCTTAGGATTTACGTGGATTACGTGTACGCATGTTGTTTATTCGCTTATTAATTATTATATTGAATTGATTTAGGATTAATTCATGCTAATAATTAATTGATTAATTTAAATATGTATTTAAAATTATCTCGAATAGATTCGGGTACCCCTAATTTTCCAACAAGTCGATCATTTCCAAATTATATGCATTTTGTCACATTGTGGATCCATTTGTCGCTTTATGAAATCTATTGATGCTGGAGAAAGGAATTGATCACAGTTTTCGTATATATCTCCCAACAATAAAACCCAGAAAAGGAACAAAATCAATAAAACCCATAGATAATGCATATATCTTTTTTGACAATTTCTAATTTAAATTTTTTATTTCTAAGAAAAAAGAAAAAACAAGGGACTTGTACCATACTATGGGCTACTCAGAATTAAGTACAATCAACTAAAGTACAAGTCCAGGTCAACCTAGATCACACCTATATATTCATACACATATAGAATTGGAACCAACTTATGCAATGAGAAGAATCATTCATGTATAGATAAACAGATCAGTTCTTGAAATCTTGTCTCTTTTTTTTCTCTTATTTACTCTGCATATTTGTCAGTATATATATATATATATATATATATATATATATATATATATATATGATACCATATTTTTACAAGGATAGTGCAAAGATCTATATCAATAGTATCATGTGGATCTTTTACCAACACAAATAGGAAATTACTGAGAAATTCCATAGTCCATGAGTTAACCTGAAAAAACTTTTACGCCCAGAAAACGCCTGCGCCTATTCATTGGCATTACGGCAACAAGGGCTAGCCCACATAGTTAACTCATGAATATCACTGGAAAGCTCAAACCTACTGGTTAAACCAACTCTACCTTTGATATATCAAATTACAGATCATTATAGGAATATAATTTCAAATGCACATGATAGTAGAGTATATTTAAGTCAGGCCATGATTCAATACAAGTATTCTAGCAGTCCATAGAGGCGGCGATCATCAGAAATATAAATATAAAAACAAATAACAACAATTATACCTTAATGAGCCTTTACCATAATCAAACTTATAAACAGATTTATTACAAGGCTACAAGGGTTGCACACAAGAGAGGGGTAGAGAGAGAAAAAAGAGAGGGCGAGTCTCAACTCAAGCGTATCTCTCAAATGAAAAATCAAGCCTATTTATAGATGAAAGAGCCGGACATGAAACCCCGGATTCCAAAATAAAAAATAAACAAAGGTCGCGGAAAAAAAATAAAACCGCAAAAAGCTAAAAAAAGTAAAAAGTATGAATAGTAATTACTATTCAGAACGATTATTTGTCTTTCGCTATCGTAAGCAATGACGAAAAATTTGATTTTTGTCTCGATACTATAGACACATCTTCTTTGGAATGTGCTAAGTCCAAATCTTCACTAAATCGCCAATAATGAAGCTTGTTTTTTTAGGAGTTTAAGAGACTCCCTGAAATTAGCCAATTCTTGACGATGAGTTGGATAAACATTTCTTCCTTGATTTCGTCTTAGTGAAACTTCAAGCCATGGAATCCATACTTCCAAAACCCTAATCCTTTTCTTAAGAATTTTGAGATAATTCTTATGATTAATAACATTATTCTCATGGTCAATAATAATTTGAGAAGGAATTCTCCAAATGTTGTAATGTAAGACTCTTGTATTAGTCAGGAGATAGTATAATCTGAAACGAATTATTCCATGCTGAATATCCCATCCTTCCGTTGTAAAGGATGTAAAGAAACCATTAGGGTAAGAACCTTCCATTAAAACTTGTCTTATTTTAATTTCCCTTTGAGAGAATTCTTCAAAAGATCGAAACTTTCTTGAATAGAAAATTCCTGATCATCTTCATTTTCGATCCTCACAAGATCTTGAAGATCAGATCCATAAATCATTGAAGCATCTGATTTTGAATCAGAAAAATCAATATCTTTGAATAAATCATTCTTAATATGATCCATATAAAGATCCATAATTTTTTCTTTTGAGAAAATACCAAAATACTTCTTAGAGTATTCAGAGAATGATGGAAGAGAACTAGAAGTCTTATCAACATAAATTTTTCTGTATTCTTCCATTTTGGATTTAATCCGTGAAATATTTTCTTGTAATGGTGACTCATTGGAGCCAGGGGTAATAACATTTAAGTTATTCCAAAATCGTGTTGTATGGATTCTCCATAAACAAGGTGTACCATGTTCAGTATAACCAAACTCTGGTCTCCATTTTAGAACCCATGGGATTCCAGAATCCACAAAGAACATACAAGTAGTTTTACCACTCGTATTATGAGACTTTAAGTATGAAGAAACAATAGTATATTCTTTTAAGATATTTTTAACCTCTTCTGGCAAGATATCTGCCAAAGCCCTAAAATTTCCCCACCATGAGAAAAGCCAGTTAGGAATTTGATTCCTGCCAATGTTCTCACAGATTTTAATCAACCAAGTATGAAAATGCTTAGCATTCTGATACAATAACGTTTTATAAAAACTTTGAAGGTAATCCCAAAGAATTGTCTTTGGTAAGTGGTATGTGTGACTTCATTAGTCATACTTCTTTCTGTAAAAGGTGAAGTTCCCCATTCTTGGATGGAAATAATCTTTTTGATAATAAATTTAGAGTAATTGATAGCTTTACTATTAGGAGGAAAATGTTGGATTTCAACAATTTCGAGACTAATGAGAATATTCTCATAAAATCCTCTGGATTTGTAAGTCTCAACATTCCAATTTGAATTTGGAAAATACTTTTCCATTAGAATCCATGGGGACTCTTTGAATTTCTCATCATCATCTTCAATAATAAGAATCAATTTTTTCTTAGAAGAATCAAAGAATTTGTATTCTTTTTGTGCAATTGAAGAATATGATTCTTCATCTTCTGCTTTTGAGGAATTGTCCTCAATTGGTAAATTTTTTCCCCTTTGTCTCAGGAATTCTTGAAACTCCTTTTGTACATTGTCTCCTTTTGAAGAAGAGCCACTTCCAGAAATATTCTGGTTAAAAAGGGATTTCTTCCCATGTTGTATAATCGGGGGATGGCCTCTTCCTCCTCTTCCTCTATAAGAGGAATATGGATTCCTTCCAGCATGACTCATTTATATCATGAAGAAATAAATTCACGAGTTAAAAAATCTGGAAGATGATTATCCTTCTCTTGCTTATAAACAATATCAAAATCAAAATAAGCAAGATGCGATTGCCATCGGGCAAACATTTGTTTAGAAACATTATGTTCAAAATCTTTGAAGAGCATAAAAGTAGCAGCCCTGCAATCAGTTTTAATAGTAAATTTCTGATTATATAAATCATCCTGAAATTTAAGGACACATTTAACTATAGCAAGAATTTCTTTAGCTGTGGCAGAATAATTTTTCTGACTATTATTCCATTTACCGGAATAAAATCTAATGATATAATCCTTTTTATTATCAGGATTAATTTGTTTTAAAATACCTCCATACCCCAAATCTGAGGCATCAGTTTCAACAATTTTTTCCCAAGAGGGATTAGCCAGCATAAGACAAGTAAATATTTTTAACCTTTTCTTTTATCCTGATAACAACCTTAGTATGATCATCATTCCAAAGAGAATGATTCTTTTTAAGTCTATCATATAAGATAGCGGAATCTTCAGCAAGATTCTTAATATAAGAAGACACATAATTAAGGCTTCCTAAGAATCTCTGTAACTGAGTTTTATCAGTTATAACATCAGAAAATTTATTACCAAATTCAATACTTCTTTGAATTGAAATAATATTACCTTTATCAATAATATGACCAAAATTTTTTACTTTAGTCTGGAATAAAACCATTTTAGGTTTTGAAATGACAAGACCATTTTTAATGACCAAATTTTTAAACATATCAAGATGTTTAAAATGTATTTCAATATCTTTAGAACATACAAGGATGTCATCAATATAAACAATAATAAAATCACTATAAGGATTAAAAATGTCATTCATAATTTGTTGAAATTCAGACGGAGCATTTTTAAGCCCAAAAGGCATAACAGTCCATTCATAATGACCAAATGATACATTAAAGGCAGTTTTATACCTATCAGGTTGATTAATCTGAATTTGCCAAAAACCTGATTTTAAATCAAATTTAGAGAAAATAAGAGCATTGACTAATGGCTGTCGAAAGATCTTTTTATTAAGAATATGATGCCTAATCCATTTTAAAACCTTATTAAGAGGTTTGTAATTAATAACTAAACGAGGAACTCCGCGTTCCTGCTCAGAATGTTTATTAACATAGAAAACAATACAAGACCAAGGAGATTTAGAAGGAGTTATAAGCTTCTTTTGTAATAAGGAAGATATTTCCTTTTTACATAATTCTAAGTATTCTAAGTTCATTTGACAAGGTCTAGATTTAGTCGGAATTTTATTCTCTTTAAAATCTTCTTCATAAGGAAGAGAAACTATATGTTTCTTTCTATCCCAAAAAACATTAGGAAAATCATTACAAATTTCAATAGAGAATTTATTTATTAAAAATTTGATTTTATCCTGTAGTTTAGGATTATTTAATCTATCACTTATAGTAATAGAATTAAGCTCATCTTTAAGAAAATTGATTTGACAGTTTTTATTATTAATTTGATCTTGAATCAAATTAAGAACCTTATGAATAGGTTTAGTGATAAACTTAAAAGTAATAGGTTTACCATTATAAGTACACCTTAATACCTTTTTTTCACCAACAAAAAAGTAAGAGGATATATTTTAAATAGAAAAGGAAGACCAATAATCATTTGACTAGTGATGTCTTCAGCAATAAGAAAGTCGTTAGGAATACAACAACCATCAACACAAACATAAGCATTTTTAAGCTTATAATTAATCTTTAAAAGATCCTCCACCGCATGAGAAAAATGAATGAGTAGTTTTTTAAAAAACTTAATAGGAATTATTCCTAACTGTATAACACTTAAATCAGCACCACTATCAATCATAGCAATAAAATCTTTCTTATAAGAATTATTTATAAGAAGAGAAATCTTAGTATACCATTTCTATGATATAACCATATTAATGGTAGATAAATGATTCTTCTCAATATTAAAATTATCATCAATATCCAAGTATTGTGAAAGAGTATTATAGTTGGTTTCACAATCTTCAATTTTTTCTTTACCTTTCTCCATAAAAGAAAGACGAACAGAAAGACCAGTATTCTGTTTTTGAAGGATCTTTACATCAGTTTTGAGATTATCAATCTCATGAACTAAATCATTTATAGTTCTGATTATTCTTCATATTTTTTAGGCGAAGAAGTCTTTCTAATTCACCCATATTATAATAATTACTATCAATCTTTTTAGAAAGACTAGTTTTAACATTGTCTTCATTCTTAAAAGAATCATGAAATTGTTCAATGATTTTATCTCTTAAACTAGAATCTTTTATATGTTTAAGAAATTCTAAAATATTATTATTAGTTAAGACACTAATATTCATATCTTGAAATTGACTCATGAGTTTATAAAACTCATTATCAACATTATTAGTATTATCAGTATTACTGATGCAATTAAGACAAGGTTTTCCAAGTACACATTCATTGCATTTTTCTTTATCAGATTTAACATAATTATCATCATCGGAAGAGGATTCAACAGAAGAACAGTCATTATAAGACTTTTCTGATTATGTATCAATATTAGGGCTCATAACAATTTTAAAAAGAGTTTCTTTTAACTCTTCATTAATATCAAGATTTTTAATCTTGTCTTTTTTGCATATAAGACTCGATTAGCATAATGACCAAAGCCTATTACATTTTTTACAAATAATTGTATCATATCTTCTTTTTTAAAAAGATTTTCTTTTTACTTTTATTATTATCATAATCTTTCTTTTTTGTTTTTGAAGAATTAAGTTTTCTTCTTTTATAATTAGATTTATGTTTGAAATCTCTTTTATTAGTCTTAGATTTAACTATTTTTAGAATTAGGATTATCTAATTCAAATTGGTCACATAATTGACCTAATTGTTTTTCTTTCCGTAAAGATTATCTTTTTTTTTTAATTTGATTTTTTAATTTGAGTTCATTACAAAGATTTATTCCTTCCTAACACAAACACTAATGATTTGACCCAATGTATAAGACTTATAATGGATCGAATCGTAATCCTTTCTAAGAGTTTTCTTAACTCTTTTCAAAGAAATAAATTAGGAAGACCATCAACAAATTTATTCTTCCAAATATCCCGACACAATCGGGGATCTCATAAATACTGAGACAAGAAAGTATCTTTATACCATCTAAAATCGAGAAGAGTTTTACACCTCATATTTAAAAAGAAGAGTTACGTATTTTCATATTTATTGGTATATTGACCAAAAAATGATCCAAAATAGTAAGAATCAAAGAATAAACCGCATTGGTTTTAGTCTCTCCGCTTTTCAATTTTAATAGAATTAAAAATTTCCATTCTATTTTGGGGAGTCAAATAATTATCCCACCAACCTTTAAGTTGACCAATAAAACCCGTAAGAATAGCAAGCAAAGATTAATATCATTATTACCACAAGTTTGACAAAGGCGAAACTATACATAAGCATGCGATGACATTGAGTGAAAATATGATTATCACTTCCACCATCAATATTCCATTCATAAATACCTTTTCCAGAATAAGAATTATTGAAAAAGTTTTTCTGTTCTTCATTAAGAACATCCATAGGAGTGGGTCTCTTATAATAATAAGTAGACATGGTAGGTCTATTAGCCCATTTCATTTTATTAATACTATCAGTATTACTAGGACTACCATTATTGGGTTGAATATCATGATTATCAGCTAAATCATCATCTAAAGCTGAAATTTTAAGATCTGAAATATTAAGATTACTAAATTTATCATTAATAATCTTCTCTAGGTCATAAATAGAAGCTTCAGTTTTAAAATCTTTTATCTCAATAGGAGATTGAATAGACGAAGCTATTTTAATAATAACATTATTATATTATTATCATTTTCAGATTTATTTTGAGAATCTATCTTAGAGATAATTTTATCAACTTTATCATGTAAAGAAATAATTTCTTCTCCAATAATAGACATATAAAGATTACAAAAAATATTTTGCTCAATCATTTGATTAACATGTTTAACAGTAATTTGTAAGACATCATTTTCAATGATTCTGGAGAATGGAAGAAAATTAAATATCCTTTCTCCTTTTTCAATTTGAAAAGGAACATGAGGAGAGTAAACAGATTTTTGTATACCACCAGAAATTATTTTATAATCTCTTTCGATGACTGAAATATAATCAATATAAAAAGTTTTAATAAACCAAGGAACATAATAAGTAATTTCATTATGCTTTTTACAGAATTTATAAAAACTATCAACAAAGTAATCTAAATCATCTTTTGAGAATGATTTAAAATACCAAATTCTAAACTTATCCCATTAAACTCATCATTAATATGAGCTCTAGTAGAAGGACCTTTAGAAAAATCTAAAAAGTTTGTAAAATCCATAAAATTAAATTTTAAAGTTACAATCCGAAATTTTTTCGGGATCAAATTCATCTTTGTGGATTATATTGTTTTCATTAATAATAATTTTCTCATTGTTATAATTATTATTTTTACAATGAGTATTTTCTCTATAAGAGGAAGTAGAAGCTCTAGATTCTGAGGAAAATTCTACTTCATAATTCAAAGGAGATATAAAAAAATGACTAGACATTAATCTAGTATAAGAAGTCGGATGTCTTCTTTGATTATTTTGAAAACCAATATTAATAATACCATCATTACTTTGAGTAATATGTTTAAAATCACTATTTATAATAGGATTTTTAGGAACAGATTGTTCTATTATCCAATTTTCAGGAAAAATAATTTCTTCCCACTTAATGGATCTTCTGGTAGTAATATTTGATTTTCCAAAATTACTTTCTATAAGAATAATCTCATTATTATCTTTCTCAATTCTTTTACACATAGGATTGAGTGTAAATAATAATTATAATAAATACGATAACAGATACACATAAACCTCTCAGACCGATATGTAATTATAACCATGAGTTTTAACATTTAATGTTAAGGCTTCTAAAATATTACTATCAGATAAAGATAGAGATAAATTAGGATATGCGTCAAAATAGACAGGTCCTAAAGTCAAACTAGATTCTATAATTCCCATTAAGGATTGTCTCCAATTAAGATTTCTACCATCCCTAAGAGAAGCTAAAAAAGCTTTCTCAGTAAACCATTTAAGGTAATCGGCCTAAAAAGCGACCTGAACACAACCAATATCTAAGAACTTATGAGTTCTTTTGTAAGGTAAAATATCATTTTTACTAAGCAATTTAATAACCATCTCTTCTTCATGAAGAGGTATAGAGGATTCAGCTAATTTATAAACCATTTTAGGTTCAATTTTAGGAATAGTCCATTTATTCAATAAATCAAGATTTTCAGGAATATCATATTCCTGAGTCATACTGTTCTTAACAGTATCTTTCAATCGGAACAGATTCATAAGAATCAAGATGTATTGAATCATGAAACCATATAACTAATATATACCCTACTTCTCATGGCTCTGATACCATATTTTTACAAGGATCGTGCAAAGATCTATATCAATAGTATCTTGTGGATCTTTTACAAACACAAATAGGAAATTACTGAGAAATTCCGAGTGATATTCATGAGTTAACTATGTGGGCTAGCCCTTGTTGCCGTAATGTCAATGAATAGGCGCGGGCGTTTTCTGGGCGTAAAAGCTTTTTTCAGGTTAACTCATGGACTATGGAATTTCCCAGTAATTATATATATATATATATAGGTTGTTGGAATTTAGAGGCACGTAAACACGTAATACATGCGCAGCAGAAATAAACAGTTCACCAACAACGAACATATAATTGCATAAGCGATTACAATAATCATAACAAGAAATCTTACAGTAATTCGATAGTAGATTTCTCAACTACAGTATCCACGTAATCCCCGTGAACAGATCTCCACAGATTTGCCAGCGTTGAATTTGAGACGGAATTTGCTAGGAAAATTCCTAATCTAGATTTTATGGAGAAACTAGGTTTTCTTGTTGTAGTAAATAATGAATCCCGGGATGTCATATATAGGGAGAGATTGACTTAAATCTTAAGCAATCTTTATTAGGAAGATAATTTCTAATCTTGCAAAACAAATCTCAAAGATATGTTTTTCCCTACGGATATTTTCCTACAATAATATTTCATAATATTATTTGGAATTCCTATTTAATTAAATCTAATTTAATTAAATAGTAATAATAATTAATTCTAATTAATATATTATTAATTCTCCATAAATTAAATATTAAATCTAATTTAATACTTAGTCAACCAACTATAATTCTTACACGGGAGTTACTTGTTGTGTGACCATGTACCCTCATATATCGAAATGATTAGTCAAACTAATTGGTCTTAATTGAACCCTGCAGACAATAAATCGACATTCTCAATATATGAGGACGCGTTGCGAGAACGCCAACTACCGTAGAATCGTAACATGGGCTATTGCGATTTCCTCCTTTCATTCACGAATACTCGATTAGTCTTGACCATGATGAAATGTCTATTCAAATAACTTAATCAATTTATCTCCAATCACTAATTTATCACTTTCGTCACACTTGGCCACAAAGTCCAAGTTGACGTCAGTTTGCTCAAATGACTTTGATCCAATTATGATGAGAAGATGAAGTATTCTCTAAATCCACTTTGAGGAATGAATCCTTTTCGCTCAACTACCACGCACACGCATTTCGTGATGAACTCAATCCAGCCATATCTACCCATAGACAGTCAAGGCGTCGGTCATTGTCAAAAGTTCATCACCGACACATTACGGCGTGCGATTGACATCAAGTCAAAAGAGATCGTGATCGCTCCCACTAACCGAGACACCCGTGAGACACATATAGTGAACTACATCATACGGTTTCTGGATGGGTATACCAATACCCTCTAAGGTATTTCACATCCATCATGAGATGCCCAAGATCTCGTAGTAGTAAGAAGATCTCACTACACTCTCTAAAATTATGATACGATCGATACTAATCTCCACCGCATCATCAATATCTCATTCTTGATGATCCTCGATCGCTATTATTTGAGAATCATGCTTAAGTCATCCGAGTTCTCACAACCTCAATGACAAAGAATGACTCATGAACACTTCAGATGAATAAACGCAAAACAATCAAACATAATATTCAAACAAGATATCATTATACATTAATATTAAATGAACTATAATATGCTCAAACCAATATCATCGGCGAAAGATATGTCCCCACAATAGATTGGTTCTGGACACTAACACCAACAAAGGTTGTTTAATAGTAGTGATCATCATCATCAAGAATGTGCATTGCTGTGTTTTTGTGGCAACCCACCGTATGTACCCTTTCCTTCAATTGGGAGCCCAGGAGCTCAGAAACATGATTTTCCTTAGCGATTCCTCTGATTCCTGCAATCTTCCCTTCACAATTTCAGAAGCAGATTCTTCATCACGAATACAGGAAGAAAGCTTGTTTTTCGCCTGAGAAATCGATGCGATCGTAGTGGTGGATGGATCTGAAGGCTTGATTCCACCTGCAAAATCCCTGATCTTTCAACGCCTCCACAGCCCCCACGCTCGCCGCTACTACCCAGGCCTTGCTGCACTTTGTTGCACTCATTTTCGGTAGATAATTTGAATTTGATTGGGTTATGGATTTCTAGTTTGTGTCTTTCGAATTTTGGTATTGCAGATAAGGTGTTTTGTTGATTTGATTTGTGTATTTGGAGTAGGAAAGAATGTGTGTATATATAGGGAATGAGTGTGGTATATTGTGGGCTTGGCCCGCATTTCCAGTGGTTTTGGAGCTGGTTTTTACGGAATTTTGTGGGCGCCCAAGTCAGACTAGGGATATTTTTGTCCTTTTCCTTGGTGAGTAGTAGTGGTTATCTTTTGTTTGAATTTGGATAAACTTGGATTAAAGAAATCCATTCGCTGCCCATCACATGGGATGATGATGACTCGAATGTATCCAAGTGCACCAAAATTGAGATATATCGTGTATTCACAGTGTTAAAAAATGTATTTTAGAATCATATAATTTATTATATTGAAAGTTATAATATACTCTCTTCGTTCCAAAGTTAATGAGGTTTTGACTGTTCATAAGAATTTAGTGGAATAATGATAAAGTGTTGGGGGTAAAAAAGAAAAATCAACTTTATTAGAGAGTAGAATAATATTTAATAAATGTGATAAAATGTTGATGGTATGAGAGAGTGACATATGATAAATAAGTTGGTATTGAGAGGGTGTTAGTTAGAATGAATTTGTACTTTTTAGCTACTTTACCATTAACTATGAGACAAAAATAATGACTATTTCACCGTTAACTATGGAACGGAGGGAATAATAAATTAGTTATTTTAAAATGCATTATAAATATATATGATCGTGAATGCATATGACATTCATTTTATATTTGGAATTACATAATAGAATAAAAATTCCATTTATTCATGATATGAATATTTTAATTGAATACAATTTTGTATTTTGAGTCTTTCTAATATAAGAGTATCTCATAAAAAAAATATTACATGCTCATTATTTATTGAGAATTTATTAAAAATAATAAAAAATTATGTAAGGAGTTAGTTTGAGCGGGTAAAATTGTTTTTTCACAATTTCACATAGAAAATTAAAATAAGATACTCCCTTTATCTTAAATCAGTTTTCACGTTTTTTTTTAAATTTGTCTCACATCATTTTTCACACACAAAAAAAAAAAATTTACTCTCACAATATACATTTATTACCCTCTATGTCATTATTTTTTGGGTAATGCTGAGTGGGGTGATTCACCCCAGAATGATAAGGGTATTTCTGACATTTCATGTGGTGTATTGACTACTTAATTCTCAGTGAAACTTTTTTATGAATTAGTGGAGTCCACTATCATTAAGTGTAAAATAGAAAAAAACGTAAATTCACCCGAGGCGAATCTGGCCAAATAGCATTTGTCCTTATTTTTTTAACACAATTAACTCACACATAAACCATTTAAGTTGATTTGATTCAAATACTCTTATTTTATTATTTTAATAAAATAAAAAATATTTTTTCCTTGATCTTCGTACCCAAATGTGTATGAAAACTGTTGTGAAATAAGAGAGTATTAATTTATAAATTTTAAGCCATAAAAAACAAGACAAAGTACTTTATATTTTATATGAAAAATCATCTCAAACAATAATATCTAAAAATTTAGGTAATGTTCTTAAATTTTCATTATCAAACATATAATATTTATTTTATATGAGTTATTATCCCCAAAATTTAATTTAAAGGCCAAATAGTAATACTAAAAGGGAAACCAAAAAGAAAAAAGAAAAAGAAAAAGCCTTGGAAGATAAATATAGAGCCCGCAACTTTCCAGTCCAAATTAGAGTCATATAGTACTAATAGATCCAATCAATTCAAAAAAATATTATTAGGTTCAAAATGGGTATTAGAAAGACGTAATACCCCCATCATTTTGTAAACCGTCCTTCGCCCTTCTCTCTCTCTACAGGTTTGACATGATGGTTCCCAGCTTTTCACCTTTCCCAGCTTTTCAGCTTTTCACCTTTCCCAGCTTTTCAGCTTTTCACCTTTCTTATTATTATACTCCACCCCCCTCGATCTCAATTATTACATCTCACTTTCTGTCTCTACTATTCTCAAATAATATCCAAAATAACAATTTTAAAATACGAAAAAATTGTTTGTTTAAGCAACTGAATTTTTCCAGTCAAAAGCATTTTTACAAGTAGAATGTAAAAATTTGGAAGATATGCATTGTTCATTCACACAAATTGAAAAATACATATCTAAATAGAAAAATTACAATAATTGCATATCTAAAATCTAAAGAATTTACATTAATTTTGTCTTCCTTCTACCAAAAAAATTCCAGAAACTTCGTCTTCTTATCTTTCGACATGAACGGGTGCATAAAAATATATGCACATATGCTCGTCATCTTTTCGACATGAACATATTCATCAACATATGCACGCAAAAATCAAATCGTCTCACAACATGGCAAGTAGAATTCTGAGAGCAATCACAAGTGACATAATTCTCAAATCCTTTTCTTGTAATTGGAACACTCCAATTCTCTTCTTTACTGCAATGATCCTTGCTAAAATCCCAATCTTTTTCCCCAATCTTCTTCCAATTTCCTTCAATTCCCTCACTGCGAACAAACAACAAACACCATACAGGCACTAAAATTAAATCCCTTTCTTGGCCCCCACCAAAAATCAAGAATTCATGTAATTTTTAGCTAAAGTTTGAATCTTTAAAGAAATTACCTTAAAACAAAATCACACAGACCTGTAACGAAGAAAGAAAATTACAAAATATATCCACAAAATTCCATTTGGTCGTTTGCCCGCGACGGAAAATTGCCCTCTTCATCGGCGTGCAAGCGACTTTATGGATATGAGATTCACCATCGCATCCAACGCCTCTCAGATCTACGTGCAACGCGGCTTTATTCAGATACAGTCAGGTGGTGGTGGTGACGAGGTGGTAGAGGCGTCTACACATGGTGGTGGTCATGTGGTGTGGGTGGTGACGGGCAGCGGCGGTGGCGGCTTTTTTTTTTCTTGAGAGAGACTGTGTTTTAGAGAGAGAGTGGAATTTAGAGAGAGGGATGTGACAGAAATGTGAAAGTAGGTGGGTGGGAGGCGGATATTAGGTATTAGGGTAAGTGGTATTATGAGCTTTTCAAGCCCAATTTTGGACCTCTTAGTAATTTAAAAGTACGTGGCTACTTATACCCACAAAATTACTAAATACACCCATTACTAAATTAACCCATCATATATTTTACTTATTTTTTTAATTTTGCTTAGTATACCCTTAAAATTTTACAATTATAACCTTAATAAACACACCCACCAAATTAATTTATAATTTTAGATTAAAAAAAATCAGATTCTGTGCACAGGGTGTACTCAGGTCTGTCTGTTTTTTATCGACTTATCTTATTTCTTGCCTTTTCTGTAAGCCTTTTAATCTCCTTTTTTTTTTTCCGAATGAGATTGGGTCCTCTATACTTATATTGCTTATAAACATATTTATTGTTTGAGCTCTCCTTGCAGTCATATGATGGTAGGTTTGAGTTGATTCCTGGTTCAGAATCGCATAGTGAGTGGATATAAAAATCTTCATTATTTGATTTATTTTGTAGTGTTGCTTTTAGAGATTTTCCTTCCAAGTTGTTACCGTATTCGTCTCACTTTTCTCTCTGTGGGTGCGTCTGATTTAGGATTTAGTGAATTTTTAAAGGGAAGAAAGAAGATTAATTTACATTTTCAATACGGTGATTTTTATTATCGTTCATATTTCTTCTGAAAAAACTTAAGATTTAGGTTTTTTTTTTTTTGGTACGGAAGTATAAGAAAGATGAAGCAGCTTGTAATTTTTTTGTTGTTAGATAGGTTTTACGTGGGGTTAAGAAAAGTGGATCGATTTAGTAAACTTATATTTTTATTTTAATTGCAAAGGATATAATAGTATTTTTTATTAAGATTATTTTTGTAAAAAAATAAAAAATGGATGTACTTAGTAATTTTGTAGGTGTGAGTAGTTGCGCCCTTAAAAAATAGTTTGAACCTAGCAGTATTAGGGTGAGTTTTTTTGGACCTAAAGGTATTTATTTCATAAATATATTACGGTAAATCTTAATATATATTTAAAAAAAATTAGAAAACGATTGTACAAGGCTACAAGCATATATTAATAGGGAAAATTACTGATGTGCGCAAATTACTAGTAATAAATTACAATTCTAAAATATGTACATATTAATAAGTGCCAGTATAAATATTTGGAAAATTGGTCTGTTGACTGTATGCATCTGCCGAAAGAAGAAAACGGAAAAAAAAAAGAAGGCATTTTGTGTAAATTTAGTTTGCATTCTCCATATGAATTCTCCATCCTCCATCTTCATTTTAGAGCGTTGCTTTTGCCTTTTGGCGATGCTATTATGGAACAGGGGAGAGAAGTAAAACCAGCAAATCAAACACTCATTATTCGGAAAATTGTAGAAAAAAAGTGATCCAATATATGAAGTCAAACCGTACTGGCCAAAAATATACTCCCACGAAAACTGTGCATCTTTATAATCTCTCACTTGAACACACCAATTTTGGTGCTTGAGATTTCCTAAAATTTACAGTATTACCCATTCTAAAACCTAGAAATTAAAAACCCAAACATTTTAGGTTCAGATGTTTGGAAAATTGATCAATTTGGAGCCCAGGAGCTCAGGAACATGATTTTCCTTAACGATTCCTCCGATTCCCGCAATCTTCCATTCGAACGCCTCACAATTGCAGAAGCAGATTCCTCATCGCGAAGAGATGAAGCGAGCTTGTTCTTCGCCTGTGAAATCGATCCGATCATACTGTTTCTGGCGTAGTGGTGGATGGATCTGAAAGCGTGATTCCACCTGCAAAATCCCTGATCTTTCAGGGCCTCTACTGCCCCCACGCTCGCCGCTACTACCCAGGCCTTGCTGCACTTTGTTGCGCTCATTTTCGCTGCAATTTTGAATTTGATTTCTAATTTGTGCTTTGGAATTCGGTGTTTTGTTGATTTGTGTGTTTAAATGAGGAAAGGATGTGAGTGTATATATAGAAAGGTGCAGCAGAATTAGGATGGGATTGTATCTGTGGGTTTGGACTATTTCCAGTGGTTTTGGAACCTGTTTTCGTAGTTTTTAAAATGACTTCTTTATCCTTGTACTAAAGGATATTTATTGGTACTGGGATTGTTATGATAGGGATAGTTATCTCGTCTTTCCGTCTTAATTGGCACCAGAGGTGTAATCAAATCAAGTCATTTGTGAATTAATTGGATTTTGGCTTGATAAATATTTGTTCGTGCTCGTTTAATACAGCTTGTAAGTATAAACAAACAAACTCAAGTTAGATGATATTCGATTCATTAGCTCGTTAATTTTTAATTTTCATACTAAATATATATATGATAAATATGCAATTAAATAAAATTATAAAATTTAGTAGATATATATAATTTTTAAAAATATAAAATTTTATTTTTAATAATTAATTTGATAAATAATTTAATTTAAAACTGATATTATTAAGTTTGTTTAGGCTCGTATAGGTCGATTAAGCTCAAAAAATCTCATAAATATTCTATAATTAAGCTCGGGCTTGACTCAAAATTAAATGAACTAAGCTCAATCTAAAGTTCGTCTCATCTCGAATACGTTCTTAATTGGCATGCGATTTGGTTTTAATAAATCCATTTGCAGCAGCGGAATCGAAACTAATTTATAACAAGAATTTGCTTTAGGAGGATCGAATTATAACAAATTACATATTTGTTGTGATCAAGCTAGACTTGCCATTGTGCCAACTACATTACAGTCTTGCATATTTTTCCTTCTTTACAATTATCAAGCATTTCTTGAAGTTTCGAATCTCATCCCAATAGCGCATATATTTATAATCTACACTTTTGGGGGGAAATTTCATAATGTAGAGGTAAAATGAACATAGATTAGTTGACAAAATTAAACAATATACAATAAATATATCCTAATCCTATCCTAAAAAAATTAGCTAAGCAGCTCATATAGTAAATGAAACCAGCAAAAATACCAAAATGTTAAACATAGAATCATTTACCAGGCAAAAAAGAAGGTACAACTGAACTCAAATCTCTAAACCAAGTGTTCATAAATGGAGGAAAAAAAAAAGGAAAGGAGGAAATTCTCATTAGTAAACTAAATTTCATTACATAAAATCAAATTGCATCGAGATTTTCTTTGAACTACAAACGAAAATTAATTTTTAATTGCATAAATATATTTAATTTCTCCGTTCTTTTTTTGCAACAAAATTACATAAAAGTGTCTTTTAAAAAAAGAGTCGATTTCAATAGAGTCCCATGATAAACAGATGGATGTGACCAGTAAACCCTGCAACGTCAAAAACCCCAGCAAAATTGCCACCAACCGATCCTCCATCGTGCGACTAAAACCCACGGCCTCATCTTGGAAAAACCAGAAGAGATACCACACTAGGATCATTATAATAAACCCTATTATTAAAATCAAACGGTACCAATAACTGAAGAACCCAATTTCACGCTGAACCATGGCGTAATCGATGTGGAAGTAAGTAAAATTGAGCTAAACTCGTGTTAATTCACAAAAATAAGGATGAAGAATAAGGAATAGTATTAGTGAAAAGGACTTAATTCACAAAAATAAGAATGAAGAATGAAGAATAATGAATAGTATTAGTGAAAAGGACATACCAGAGATGCGGTTCAATTGGATTTGAAATTGCATATTTCTATTTTATATCCCTATTAAAAAGGATCAAACACACAAATAACGCCTCAAATTCTTAGATATCACAACAATATGATAGTGTTATTTGACTTGAATACTTCTAAGATACAATATGATTTACTTGATTTGTTGGTAATGGATAAATTGAGAAAGTTTATTTGATTTTGTTTTATATTAATATCTAAAAACTTTAACGCTCATCTTACAAATTTTGAGTTCAATCTTTTCTAATTTCTTTTAAAAGATCCTAACCTTTCCAACCATAATCAAAATCCTACATGCATTTTATTTGATTTTTTTGTTTCTTAATTTTACAAAATAAACTTTTACTCTCAAATTAATTTATTTTACCATTGATCATCAAGTCATAACTTTGATTTTATTTTATTCATAACTTTAATTTTATTTTATTAATACCGCGTGATATATATACACAACCACAATAATAGAATTTAAAACCAATTCTTAAATTCAATTCATAACTTTGATTTTATTTTATATAAACTGCGTGATATATATACACAACTAGAGTAATAGAATTTAAAATCAAATTGCAGATAGAGCAAGAAACTGAAAAACATTATAGCTTATGGAGAACTAGAAAAGAAAAATGATCCAATATATGAATGCGATTTGCAATATATTTACTAACATTGAAATTTAAAGTTATATGCGTATGAATTGTCACACACCTCAATATATATATAGGTGTAGCATTTGTAAACACCTACTGATAGAATAAGATCTGACGTGTTTAATAATTATCTATAGTAAATATTTTTATTAAGTATTTTCCTTTTCAATTAAGTCTAGATTATTCTATTTTCTTTTTATATGTGAGTCTAAAATATTTTATAAAATACACCTTGATATATTTTTTTTGTTTATTTTGGTATTTCTTTGGGAACACATTAGACCTTTATATTTCACTAGTATAATTAAGTATCAACTGACTTATTATAAGATGCGTCTTATATTAATAAACTTATATCTTCAGGATTAATTATGTTCTTAAGACATAGTGTCAATCTACGTCAGCTGGATCAGAGTCAGCACATTTCTGAGATGCCAACATATCGTATCACCTTTCGCTCGAGGCTCAAGTCGTTGCATTGGAACTTCAAGTCGAGGTGGTTCATCGGCAAAATGCTGAGTTCCAAGCTCGCTTCGGCACCCTAGCATCGTCACTGCCTCAGCCGTGCTGCGAAATCACCGTGCGAAAGTCGTCCATGGTGGACGTCACGCCGGTTCGCGTGGCCGCACAGACACTCCACAACATCGTCTTGTCGTACGTCCACCACCCATCGACCAACCGCCACCCTTCGCCCATCGCGCTCAACGACCCCGCCACCCATGGCCATCCCGCCACTCGATAGCGTCCACAACATCGTCTCCCCGTACGTCCACCACCTGTTGGCCAGCTGCCACCCTTCGCCCATTCGCCAGTCGACCGCCGCCCATGGCCATCTCACTCAACGACCCCCCCCACTACCCCACCACTCGATCGTGTACACAGCGCTACACGACTCGCCGCTCGTCATCGCTCGTACCCGTCCAATCTTTGATAATTTTTTTCATGATTTTTTTTGTTATGATGGACCTCTAATTTTTTATGAGTATATCAATATTTTGGATGATATGGTGGTTATAATGATCCGTCGTTATATGATTTTAAAGTTGAGCATCATCCAAGTGAGAAGGAATATCACATGATTGATTATGTTTTTGTGGTTGAAGGTGTTCATAAAGATATCTTTGCTTCTTTTCAATAAATAAGGATCAATATTTTGTATTAATTCCTAATTATAATGAACATCATTATGCACTTTCAATAACATTTTTAGAGGTTATAACTCCTTAGTTCCGCGAGTTCAACGCCGAATTGTTTCGACAGGGAATATATTGATGAAATAAGATCCCACATTATTTAGTAATTATCCATCATTATTATCATCATTTACTATTTCCCTTTTCTATTGAGTTTAAATTATTATATTTCTCTTTTATATTTGAGTCTATGAATATTTCATAGTATACAATTTAATATATTTTTAATGTTAATCAAGATATTACTTTGAGAAGAAGGAGGCGCTCAAGAGCTTATGGTCTAGTTTCGTTTCCAGACGTGTTCAGGCAATTGTTTGGAAGATGCTGAAAATGAGACTACCAAAAAAGGACAACCTCACAAGAAGAGCCATCATACCCATTAACGGAGACATTTTATGCTCTTTATGTGGGGAAAAGAATGAAGACACTCATCATCTTTTCTTCGAATGTAAGTTCATTTCGAAAATATGGCACTACATCTACAAATGGGTTGTGTTGCGAGTCATTTTTTAATGAGAAATCTATGTGGCTAATTTTGAAACAACTCACAAACAAAATAAGTACGTATACAATATTACAATAAATAACAAGAAATTGTTGACCCAGTTCATCAATAAATGACTACTCTGGGGGCATTCCAAGCCAGGGATGTAATATTGTGAGGCTCAAGTATACAATACACAATACTTTCCTTCAACGAAAGGTGGTGAATTGGATAATATATGTGTGGGTATTTGGGAATTTTTTCTGAATTTCTATGGAAAATTTACAACCCTCTTCTTTTTTTTTTTCTTCTATTTATAGTACTTTGATAAGCATGAGCTGGTTTGGCAAGCATGAGCTGGAGACTTTGTGTCTTGCAAGAACTCATGTGATGCTGCCACGTTTTCAACTTCATCTTCCTGGTTGACCTTTGAATTTACTTGCTTATAAGGCATTCTTTTTGTCGTCCATATCAACTTTTGCTCGACCGATTGCTCTGCTCACCCCTTTGACCATATTGATTTTGTACTGGAGCACTGTCCTTAACGAGCATATAAGAATGACAATAATGCTTGCCGATTCGGGAAAGCGACTTGTTTGATCGGTAAGGCGAGCACACTTGTTTGGTCGTCAAGGCGAGAACACTTGTATGGTTGTCAAGGCGAGCATACTTGTAGCGAGCATATTCGTAGAGAGCATATTCGTAGCGAGCATACTTGTATCGAGCACACTTGAATTATTACCTGGGCGAACACCTCTCCATCGGACATGGTTATTTTAATAATTTATTGATACACGTGTCCCTCCGACGTGTACAAATTAATCGAGGTGAAAATATCGAACACAACAATACCCCCCAGCCGGGCCGCTTTGTATTCATCATGGGGGCCTGGCTGTTGGATATATTGAGTGGGCCTTCGTGAGTGTCGCTTCGTCTTCTGTGTCGAATTTTCAAAATTTTTAAATCCAGCATCTATAAAAACCATTTTGCCGCCTTAGCTCTTTTTCTTTCTCTTCATTCTCTCTTCTTTCTTTCTTCACATTCCGTCCCGTCTGAAATTTCCGGCAAGAGCACGCTTATTTCGGCGAAGGATTTCTTCCAGGTAACTACTTCGTACCCCCTTTAATTCCAATTATGACTTCTCGTTCGAGTTCTACCGCTTCAATTGAGTCAAACCATCATAATTCCTCTTCCTCCTCTTACCGTCCGATCTCCCATAGTGGTGCTAATGCACCGGAGATGAATGCCTCGGGTTCAAGATCCCGCTGGCAAGTTCGACAACCATTTGCCATTCTTTAGTCGGATTCCGACGATGCCCTCAATGAATTAGACCGGGATTTAGCCCGCACTGATTTTTTAGATGATTCGGGTGAAGATTCTCTATCCCAACCCCAAATCGGATCTAGGGTTGTAGGTAATCGAGATGTAAATAGGGGTGCCGATCATTTGAGGGAGGAAATCCCAATAACTGAAAATGTTGATGAGTCGAATAGAGGATTTGATGGCGAACAGAACATGGTGCTCGATATCCCTGTTGGTCTTCCTCATAGGCCAACATATACCGAGTATAGTGCTCGCTATGATTTTGAATGGCCAGAACAACCTCATAGGACAAGGGTCGAAAATGAATATCCAGCGAGCAAAATTGCAAGTGTGATCGATGTAGATATGCTCGGCCAACTGTACCGGAATTACGAGACCCCAAAAGATGTGTTTTTCTGGGCACCTGGTCCCGATGAGCGAGCAGACCAGCCTCCCGAGGGCTGTGTTGCTGTGAACTTAGATACCATGGAAGCGGGTCTCCGATTCCCACTTCATCCAGTTATTACTGGCTTGCTCGTAGAATGGAATATCACTATTACACAGCTAATGCTGAATGGGTGGCATATGATCATGAGTTTCCTGACTCTATTCGGCAAAACAAAACCTGTGTACTATCCAACAGCAGCAGAACTTACTCGATTAGTTCATTTGACTCGACCCAAAGGCGAACACGGATGGTTGTTCATGCAAGCGAATGTAAAGTGTAAGGTCGTCGAGGATGTGCCTAATAAGATCATGGATTGGAAAGAGAAGTTTTGGTTCGTCGGGGGTGATTAGAAAAGTCCTACTTCAAGATGTGAACCAAATGACCGCTTAGACATCCCCACTGATTTTGGAATCTGTCGAAGTAAGTATTTTTGTGGTTTTGCTCTTCACAATGAACTGATTTTAACTTATTTTCTCAATCTCAGAAATTCAAGCAGCAACGGACAAAGAGACAAACGACGGTTATTTCAGCAGTATCTGGCAAATCGATCTTGAGCCATACTCAAAAAGCTCAGTGAAGACGTTGAATACTGCTGATCAAAGGAAGAGAGGAGGATTGTACGTGCCCCCTCACCATTTAGTTGCCGTCAATCCAACTGGTAAGGATTTTTTTATACTTGCAAATATGTTGTGCCTTTTGTTCCCGATTTCTCTTTCTTTTTTAATAAATTCTTCTTTCTACAGCTTTCCCTGCCGTAACTATTGCTATAAGCACGTCTGAGCATACTGAAATGGCTCAAACCAAGAGACCTCAAGAGCTTGCTCGAATTCAGGCTGAGAGAGATGCTCAACGAGCAAACCGAGGGGAGGCGAGCAGAGTGAAAAAGGCGAGCCAACCAGCCGCGCCCGGACCGGGCGAGTCGAGTCGGCAGAAGAGGACAACTCGTCCTATCGAGCAGGGATCGAGCGACCAAGCTCCCTCACCAAAGAGATCCAGAAGGGTACCTGACGAGCAAAATCCGATAGCTCCATCGAGAATCGATGTTAATGAGACGACCACTACTGAAACGACCAGAATAACTACCTCTATGGTCGGTCCGATCACACAAATTGCTGAAATAGAGGTCGGTACATCTACTCCACCCCCTGCGGGACCCCGAACCTGGACTCCTTTGAGTTCCCAGCTCCGTTCTCCCGAGGACAAGTCATTTATGGAATGAGACCCTGCTCGGGTGAACAGGTACGTTTGCTCGCCTGTTGGAGTATCTTCTTTGTTCCATCTGATTTGGTCATTTAATTATATCTGTTTGCTCGGGTGAACATGCAGGTTGAACAAATTGGCGCCTCTGATGCCAGAGTTGAAAGACTATTATTGCTCTCCTAGTGTCCGCAATATTCCTGGCCTTCCCGAGCATGTCCAGAAAGCGTGTGAGATCCCCATCCAAGCATGGACTACTGAGCTCGAAGAGGCCACCAAGGGTCCAACGACTTTGAAAACCATGCGACTTGACCTAGTGCGCCATGGCCAATCTTTGGTTCTCCTTGAAAAAGCCTACGCCGAGTTCACCCAACTTCATGCCAACTACGTAACTCTTATCACGAGTTTCGAAGAGAAGATGAACGAACTGACCAGGACCCAAGATGAAATGAAGTTGGCTCAGGGACAAGTATCCTCAAATTTCCCAAGCAGAGGCTCATAAAGCTCAAGAGGATGCTCAGATAATGGGGAAGATGCTGCCCGCCGAGGGAAGTAGGCCTTGCTCGGGAAGAGCTGCACCGTCGGGAAGAGGTGGTCGGGTATTAGAAAAGTTCAGACGAAATAACGCTGAGCTCAAAACTCGTAATGCATCGAGATCAGAGAATGTGAGAAAACTCGCCGCCCAACAACTCCTCATCACCAAGAGACCAACACTGTCTGGGTCTTGAAAATTCAAAATTGCACAATCAAGAGTATGTTGATTCCATGTCAAATTTCTCCTATATATATTGGCGGCTTTGCAAATGCCATCCGCTTCGCTAGACAAACACTTATCGCGACCCAGTTGCCCGCTCACAAACGTCTTCTAGAAGTACCGATCGACAACCCCCTGGATCGCGAACCTTCCAATATCCGATTTGAGGATCTCAGGTGATTTCTCTAATCTTCCCGATGGGATCGAGATTCATGACCCTATTTTGGATGAGGAAGATGGTTCGGGATCAGATGTTGAAGGTATCGTCGACCCAAGCTCACCGAGCCGAGCATGGGTTTGATCAAAAGTGCGAGGCGCAGAGTGGTCCACCAAGACGAAAGGTAATGTACTATCCAAATGAAAGCGAGACGAGGCACGATGATGCTGGGGGAGTCGCCCCGAAAGGACCGAAGGCGACGAGGCAGGACTTCTTGACACATCTCTTCCGCCCACCCCCAATAATGAATTTATTCCTTAGTTTTGCTTTGTTGAACAATTTCCTCTGCACTACTGTGTAATTTTTGTCTTGTTGAACTTGCTTGTTGAACAATTTTGCTGTTTCCATTGAATTTGCTTGTTGAACAAATTCCTGAATTTTGCTGATGAACGGTTGATGTTTGTTTTGTTTCCTAGTTTATGCCATTTTTCTTCTGAATGAATTCGAACATGATCTGTGTCTATGTTCCACCCTGAATTCTTTAGTTTTTTGATTGTCTTATTGAGGTGCAATCAGATTGATCGTCTTATTTAGCTGCGATCAGATGGGTTAACTTATGTGCAACCCCCCCTTTCTTGTTTCGTGATCGTCTTATGTTAGCCGCGATCACTATTCTGCTAGGGTCGTCTTATTTAGTTACGACCCCGTACTCATCACTCGCTTTGTTGCGGGTATCTGTAAGTACGAGTCGTCTTATTTAGTTGTGACTCCGTACCCATCACTCGCTTTACTGCGGGTATCTAAGTACGAATTGTTTCGTCAGGTGAACATAAACTTCTGCTCGTTCGTCTTTGTTCGGGTCATCCGGCTTAGGTGCGACCTCTGATAGGCTTTAACTAGAAAAACTTAACAAACAAAAATGATTTTCAACACGTTGCTATTCTATTACAACTTTACATTTGAAGAAGATTGTTTCTATAACACATAACTATGGACATCAGACTATGGTTTTGCTAAATTCAAAACCTCGTCTTGAAATAAACATAAGCTGACCTCATCTCGTCCACGGAATTGATGTTGACAAGTATAAGGCGGATCAGCCTGTCTACTCTTCTTCAAGTAATATGTTCGAGCAACAGCAGCATCAGCGTTTGCCCCTCCTGGACAAGTTGTGATTATGCGAACTGCTGTCTGCATGAGCATGTGGCGAGCACGCCTGCTCGCCTATATCAGGCGCGGGCAAAAGCCTATGCTCGCACCATTTTATCCCCTTCTGTAGATGCTTAAGCATCAGTGTCCGAGCATCGTTTCGTGCATACGCCACGACACCCCACCCCTTCGGAGGAGATTTTTGGGATGCGTAGGGGACTAGTGATTTACTATTGCATAAGCAGTGGATTAAGTGGAGTGGCAACCATGACTCTGCCGAGCATCTTGAGTCCGTAACGAGCACCAACCTATGCTCGGAGTGACAATACCCGTTTAGAAGAAAATACTTCTCCCGATTTGGATTGGCTTTTCCAAATTGAAGGGAGAGTATTTTCCTTCGTGACTGTGATACGGGGTATAAAGCTTGTACTAGAGCAAGCGCCAGGACACATGATTGAGTCAGCAAAATGATTGCTGAATCGAGTGTCAAAAATTTCGTCTGGAGGCATACCAAACCAACTATCTCCCGATAACTGAATTTTCTTCTAATATGTTTGCAGTATTTTTTCTTTTTTCTCTGTTTTTCTTCCACCTTCTTCAGCTATCAATATGCTATTTATACTACTATCCCAAACAAGTGCTGACATATCTAGTTGGTGTTGGCCCTCTTGCTTTAAATCCTCATTTTGACATATGTCCTTGTTTTTTGCCAGTTCTTATTCAAGGATTGACACATACCTTTTTTGGTTGCCACCACTTCTCAACTTGTTTTGACACGTATCTTCTATCTTTTATTAGTGCTGGCCAGAATTTCTTCTAGAAGATTCAGAAATTTATGTCGGACACGGTGTGTTCTTCCTTCATGTTTGTCCTGCTCGTCTTAGCCGAATGGCTGATTATGCTCGGGTTTACCCCAATAGCTAGCCAGTTGTGCTCGTCGTTACTGATAATACTTTTTCAGATTTGACGCATTCCACGAATAGGACAACGGAACTCCATTCAGGTCTTCCAAATCATATGCCCCGTTTAACAAACGTTCTCTAACTCTGAATGGACCTTCCCATGCTCGGCCGAACACACCACTTGGTACCCCCGTTGCTCGTCTTAGAACCAGCTCGCCCACGTTGAACCTGCGTGTTCGGACTTTAGAGTTTTAGAACTTTTCTGATATTTTTTTATACATAGCGTTCCTGAAATCGGCCTCCATCCTTCTTTCTTCCAACAGATTTGCACTTAGGGCGAGCGCCTGGTCGTTGATGTGCTCTCCAAAACTCATTGTCCGATGGCTCGGAATCTTTACTTCTGCCGGTATAACAGCTTCCGCACCAAATGCCAGGGCAAACGGGGTTTCCGCAGTTGATGTTCTGAAAGTAGTACGATATGCCCATAATATTTCTGGTAACTCTTCAGCCCATCCTCCCCCCTTAGAATTATCAAGTTTAGCCTTGAGGGTATGCTTGATAATTTTATTGACAACTTCAACTTGTCCGTTTGACTGGGGGTAATACTGAGTAGAGTAATGCTTTTTTATGCCCCAACGAGCACAATTCTGTCGGAATTCAATTCCATCGAACTGTTTGCCATTATCTGTTACCAATGACTGGGGAAGCCCAAAACGACAAATGATATTTTTCCAAACAAAATTCCACATTTTTTGTTCGGTGGCTTTAACAATGGCTTCAACTTCCGCCCATTTAGTGTAGTAATCAAAGGCAACCATGACATATTTTACTCCCGATGTGTCAGTAGGAAACGGGCCGATCAAATCGATTCCCCAGGTGGGTAATGTGGTCTTCCTTATGCTCGCTTTTTACCACAATGTCATCAATGTACACCTCAATTGTTTGGCCTATGTGTTCGTCGAACATCTTGTTCACCAAACGTTGATACGTTGCTCCAGCATTCTTTAATCCGAATGGCATGCGTTGCCAACAATACATATTCTTTTCGCTGCAGAAAGCCGTATTCTTTTGATCGTCTGGATGCATGGGTATTTGGTGATACCCAGCAAATGCATCCATGATGGTCATGAGTTCATGTCCTGCTGCGTTATCGACCAAATAATCGATATGTGGCATCGAAAAATTGTCTTTCGGGCATGCTTTGTTTAAGTCGGTAAAATCTATGCATAACCTCCAAGTTCCGTTAGATTTGTGGACGAGCACAGGGTTAGCAAGCCATCTTGGGCACTTTACTTCTCGAATCAATTTATTATCGAGCAATTTCTTGATTTCACTATCCATAGCTGCATACTTCTCCGGACTGAATTTTCTCCGCTTCTGGATTATTAAAATTTGTGTTGGGTCAAGGTTAAGAGAGTGACATGTATGTTTAGGATCAATGCCGACCATGTCCTCATGTGACCAAGCGAACACATCCAAGTTTGCTCGAAGATATGCGATCATTTCTGTTCGGAATGGTTCCGGTAATTCTAAACCAATAAACACTTCTAATTCTGGTCTGATCGGGTCGATATTGACAGACTCCAATTGTTCAACAGGCATTGCTCGCCTCTTTTTTTGCTTCCATCGAGGATCTTCGATCGACCCCCGGTGCTCGTCAACTACCTCCATAGGATCAAAACCTATACGAGGTTCTATGTCTGGTAGCTCGTTTGGTGGATCAATATTCATTAGATCTGGAACATGAGTTATCATCCCGGGTTCTGTGTTCGCCCGTGGAGATGTGCTCGTCAGAGGAGATATAAACGTCCTCAACAACATATTCGCCTGTTGGCTTGATTCTCCGGTCTCCCATGTTTGCTCCATCATGTTAATGATATTTTGCTTTTAAAGCCGCATGACGACAAAAACAATCTCGAGCATTTTTAAATTCGTCTTTTTTACGCTACCCGCCCCTTCTTGGGTTGGAAACTTAACACAATAGTAATAAGTCGAGCGAAACTTTGAATTCTGAATAAGCGGGCGACCTAAAACCGTTATAAGTAGATGGAGCATCGACGATTACAAAGTCTAGCATTCTAGTTAAATCCGGATCTCGGTTTAAAGTTGACTCTAGCTCGACTCCTAACCTGATCAGACCATAGGGTCGGGTTATAGATTCCCCAAAACCCATGATGGTGTGATCACATGGTTCTATATAACTACTTAGGTCCCCAACTTGCTTCTCCATTTGGTGCAGAGTGTTAACGAACAGAATGTTCGCATATGCTCCGGTGTCGACCAGGAGGCAATGCATCTTCAAACCGAGAAGACGAGCGTTGATGGTTAGAGAGTCATTGTGGGGGGTGATTATGCCGTCGAGATCATCTTCCGAGAACATGATTTGGTGAGAGGGTGGCGTCTTTAGGTGATGTGCTTTCACCTTCACCTGATGGATGCTTTGCATGGCACGCATTTCCATCTTCTTTCGCCTATTCGATAACGTCAGTGCCTGATAGCATCCACCCACTGGACCATAATCAGGAAAAATCATGTTAATTTTTTTACTCTCTCGACCTCTGCTCATGGTAGGAGCCCCTCTCTTGGGTAATTCCAATCTCTTGCGGGATTCCTCGGGATCACTATCGAGATCTTCTTGACCTTACGCTTACCCTACGATCACCCGATTTTTTTTTTAGAATCTCTGTTCACCGGCTTTTTGAGGAACTGTGTAAGACGATTCTCTTCATAACTTCCAAAGTTGACAAAGTAAATCGCGACATTCTTCGGTATTATGTCCGATGTACTCATGATAATTGCAAAACTTGAAAGCATTAAGCCGATTTTTATCTCTTACGATTATTCGTGGCTTATCCAACATGTCCCGATCCTTAATTTGATTAAATATCGTCTCTGCTGAAATGCCTAGAGGACTTCGTAGTGCATGTGCTTCTGCTCCTTCTTCAAAAGGTTTAAAAGATCCTGGGGGTTTATACCCCCCATTCATTACTTTTTTACCAACAATTCTTTTTGTTGCTACTTCTTAACTAATTAGTGATTGGGCGAAAGGGATCCTGCATAAATATAATCTTGGTACCGCCGCTCTCGAATTCGGCATATGTGTTCGGTCAATCCCGATGCATGGCTTTCCACATATCCGTATTTAGGGTCAGGCCTCCGACCACCGTGAGGATCTTGGCATCCTCTTCAACTGGGGCTCCATCGCATAAATATTTGTCAAATCTTTCAATGTATGCTCGATCCGATTCACCCTTTAGGTGAGAAATGTAAAACCTACTCTGCTTTTGGTGCTAAAGCGAGCACACATGGATGAGAAATGGGACATGAATTTATGTCCCAACCGGGCGAAAAGACGTGATGGGCCTTGTTGGCGGAGTAGAAAAACCATCTGTAGGCACGGTGCCTAACGTCATGGGGAATGATCGACACGTGTTGCGTCGGTGGGCGCCCATGGCGATCATAAAATCTGATATTCTTTGAGGTGAACATGTGGGTCGGACTTCGACGCCGAACATAAAGGATTGGTGGTCGGATCTTTTACCACTTTTTCTTGTACTTCGCTGCCATGATCGCCGGTGTTAGTGGCGAAAACGCGACATTATCTTCGCCCACGGAGTCCTCTCGTTCGGCCAGTCGGCTCAGATACCCTCGATTGCTTTTACGCATTTACGCAAATTTAGAGTGGAATTGAGGACTTGGATCGGGGTTGTGTCCCATCATGAGGACCCGGGGTCATGCTCATGATAGGGCGATCCCTTTCCAAGTTTCGTCCTGACTACCCAATCGATGATGGATAGACAATTTAGTTCCAAAGATTTTTGTTGTTCCTGCTGTCTTTTTCGGGATCTTGGGCGATCATGAGGATCTGAGGGAGCGGATGTTAAATCACCGTTTCCTCCCGGATCCTCGACGCCTATGATTGCCGATTCGGTCTTTAACGAGAGCCTCAATCGTCCCAAATGCCGATGGTCGGACCGCTGAGGTCGCTCATCGCTCGACATATCATCGGCCTTTTTTTTTGGCCGCTTCAGCGTAACTTTCAACTTAACTTGCTCGCTATTAGGTGTATCGCGGCGTCGATCATCATCATCTTGAACTTTCAACTTGGCTAACTCGGCCGGCCCCTCTCTTTACGTACTTTAACAAAGAAAGTGATGGCCTTGTTGTATATCATCGATCGTTGGCGATATCTTCAAGATTGATGGTTTTCAAGTGATCCCCGATTTTTGTGAGGCCGATCTTTGAGCCTCTTTTCGAAGCGTGGGTCGGCTCTGTCCCGACCTCTCCATCCGAAAGTATTCCTAGATTGAGGCATTATATTTTTTTTACGCCTCGCCATTTATCATAGGATTGTGTATGGGCCGTTTTTTTTCTACCCTCCTTCTAAATACCAATTGTTGTAGTCGTTTTTTAATGAGAATTCTATGTGGCTAATTTTGAAACAACTCACAAACAAAATAAGTACGTATACAATATTACAGTAAATAACAAGAAATTGTTGACCCAGTTCATCAATAGATGACTACTCTGGGGGCATTTCAAGCCAGGGATGTAATATTGCGAGGCTCAAGTATACAATACACAATACTTTCCTTCTACGAAAGGTGGTGAATTGGAGAATATATGTGTGGGTATTTGGGAATTTTTTTTGAATTTCTATGGAAAATTTCTGAACCCTCTTACTGCTATTTTTTCTTCTATTTATAGTACTTTGATAAGCATGAGTTGGTTTGGCAAGCATGAGCTGGAGACTTTGCGTCTTGCAAGAACTCATGTGATGCAGCCACGTTTTCAACTTCATCTTCCTGGTTGACCTTTGGATTTACTTGCTTATAAGGCATTCTTTTTGTCGTCCATATCAACTTTTGCTCGATCGATTGCTCTGCTCACCCCTTTGACCATATTGATTTTGTACTGGATCACTGTCCTTAACGAGCATATAAGAATGACTATAATGCTTGCCAGATTCGGCGAGCAGACTTGTTTGGTCGGTAAGGCGAGCACACTTGTTTGCTCGTCAAGGCGAGAACACTTGTATGGTTGTCAAGGCGAGCATACTTGTAGCGAGCATACTTGTAGCGAGCATATTCGTAGCGAGCATACTTGTAGCGAGCACACTTGAATTATTACCTGGGCGAACACCTCTCTATCGGACATGGTTATTTTAATAATTTATTGATACACGTGTCCCTCCGACGTGTACAAATTAATCGAGGTGAAAATATCGAACACAACAGGTTGGAGTCAACATGGTACCTCATTCGGATCCGTTCGTCAACTTTCTCCAACACGGCGAAATGTTTATATCAACATCACAAGGTAATTTGGCTTCAACTCTTTGAATTACTACAATTTGGTCCATATGGAAAACAAGGAATGAGAAGATTTTTGAGAACATTAATCCGGAAATAAGGAAACTAGTAGAGGAGATTAAAGCGAGACTATGGTCATGGCTAGTGGTGAAGAATTCGAAAGCTTCAAGCATTCAATACTCGAATTGGCGCAATAGTCCCAGGTTTTAGATTACTTTAAGATGTAACTGGAGCAGTATTTATTTTTATCTTATGGCTTGAACTGTATTGGGGCTGTACTGTTTCATTACTATGTAAGGGCAGGAGTACCCCTTGTACTCCACTTTCTCTTTAATCAATTTCTTTGGCTTTTCAAAAAAAATTACTTTGAAACAAGTTAAATTTTTATATTTTATTAGTATAAATAAGTATCAATTGGAAGTCTTATATTAATACACTTACATTTTCAAGATTATTCATATTCTATGGTCTCAATTTACATCACCTACTAGAACTGCCCTAAAATTTACAACCATAACCAATAAAAAACCAAACATTCTTGCTTCAGAAAGTTGGAAAAATCGGTCAATAGAGCTCAATAATATGACTTCCCCAAGTGATTCCTCTGATTCTCGCGATCTGCCATCGGAAAGTTGCACAATTGCAGATACAGAGGAAGAAAGCCTGTTCTTCGCTTGAGAAATCGATCCGATCATACTGCTTCTGGCGTTTTGATGAATGGATCTGAAGGCGTAATTCCACCTGCAAAATCCCTGATCCTTCAGTGCCTCCACGGCCCCCACGCTCGTCGCTATTATCCACTTTGTTGCGCTCATTTTCGCTGGAATTGATTCTTCGTGTATGGAATTCAGATCTGTTATTTGAATTTGGTTTTGCAGATCAGATGTTTGTTGATTTGTGAGGGAGTGTATGGTGTACATTTATACAAGGGCAGGAGAACATATATGAAATTATTCTCTGTGGGCTTGGAGTTTTCCGGTGGTTTTACAGCATTTTTGTGGGCGGTGTGTGTATTGACTTATTTGCCCTTTTTCTGAGTTAATGATTTATGGTTAGCTCAGGTAAGTAGTGATGGTTATTTAGTCTTTCTGCTTGGATTAAAAAAAATCCATTTGCTCGCAAGGATGGAAGATTTTTTTTTTTCTAAATATATAAATAATAATAATAATAATAAAAATTCAGTTACTCCCTCCGTCCCAAACTTGTTTGAAAAGGTTTTATGTGAAACTGGTTTACCGTACACCACTCATACTATTGCTTGTAGATAGTATTATTTTCTACAAGCAATAATATGAGTGGTGCACGGTAAACCAATTTCATATGAAACTGTGTCAACTTGTTTTTCTGTTTACTGTGTGCTCGGATTTTAAGAAAAATGATAAAGTGATAAAGTGTTGGGTAGAAAGAGTTATTTATTAGTATTTTATGTGATAAAGTGGTGGATAATTGAGGTTAAAAAGAGTTATTTATTAGTATTTTATGTGATAAAGTGATAAATTAGAAATTTCCATTTAAGGAAATAGGAAAACAAGTATGGGATGCTCAAAACGTAATACAGGAAAACAAGTTTGGGACGGGGGAGTATAATATTATATCTTATAAATTAAAATAAATTCATCAATTTTCATTTTAATTTATATTAGTGATTATATCTTTTTTATATCTAATTACATTGCCACTATCCTCATTAGATTCATCTTAACAAAATATGTACTGCATGCGTACGATATAGGCATATATATATGTTTTACAATTGAATGCTGTAATTGTTGTGAATCGAGAGTTTGAAGTTACTAACAAATTGTAAAATAGGTGGCAATTATCAGATGCTTTCAACAAGACGCATTGAATATTGGTGATGACGATACAAATTGGAAAAATGGAAATTGAACTGTTGGTAAGTGTTAGAGGGAAATTAGATTAATGAATTAATTTTGTACCTCTCTACAAGTTCGAACTTTTAGATGAGACGTAAATCTTTCATGGTATTTGAGCCTCTGGCTCAACCCAGATCCTGAATTCGATTCACGTGGAAAACAATTAATCCATTTAAATTGTCCACTTATCACTTATTAAAGTTCATGTTTTAAGTTAAAGTCATTCAGAGTTTGTGATTATTTTTTTTGTAAGCAACCCTTTTTTGAGTAGGTACTTCAAGTTTTCTCTCGAGTCGAGCTCGAGTGTTAAACAATTAAGTTCAATCGAGTTTGAATCGAGCTTCGAATATTCTAAACGAGAGTTAAATTCGAGCTTGACACCATTCAATTTGTTTTTATCTCGTTTATGTTCTAGTCCCAACAGAAGTTACTTTTTCGATTTATGATTGTAGGGGGAGGTTTATAGAAATAGTGAGAATTTAATTTTTTAAGGTGGGATACAGTGTTATCCTTGCATGTTGGGGTTGATTGTTACAACCATGAACCATGCTAAGAGTTGTTTGCAAATAATATAAAGTGGGAGAAAGTCAATAATTAAAAAAAAAATCATTCTCAAAGCTTTTGTAAATATGTGATTAAAGTTGTTAATTGTGTTTGTAAACACACATTAGCTTACATAAAAATACAGGTTCAATTCTTTCTTACTTTAGTCTCCCACCCCTCCTCCTCCCAATGTCCCATCTCACTTATTTTAGTCTCCTTTTGTGTACTCAATCTATAAAGTCTCTCAAAACACTCATCAAGAGAAGTCTCTCCAACCCATATGTCTAACCAAAACTTAGTATCTACCCCATTAACCACAATCCTCCTAATTTCCTCCCTCATTACCACTCCCTCTTTACTGACGTATAATTTAAAAATATCTCTCCACCACCCCGACATCACTATTCCTCTCACACCACTACTCCCTCGACTCCCACTAATCCCATACTCTCCTACTCCCTCATTACCCCTCAAATGACTCAATCCCTCATATTTAGAATTAATCATTCTTACCCAAAGCCTACAAGGTTTTTTAAGAAATCTTCAAATCCATTTTTTAACAAGTGCCCCGTTGAATCGCCCCATATCCCGAATTCTTAACCCACCATTATTTTTATCTCTACACACATCATCCCACCTAACCCAAGAGATTTTAGAATTGAGCTCACAACCAACCCCCCCCTAAAGAATTCTCTTTGGATTCTTGAAATTTCTTTCAATGTTTTCTTGGACAAACAATAGAAAGATAAGCAATAGATCGGGATCGATGCAAGAATTGCTTGAATCAAAGTTATTCGGTCTCCAAACACTTTATCATTTTTTCTTAAAATTCGAGCACACAATAATGTGACAATCGAGTTTGGGACGGAGGTAGTACAAATTAGTGATAAAACATCAAACGAAACACAAAATACTGTAGGGTGTGTGATATGATGTCCCAAAAATTGAGTTTTTCATTATTCCCAAATTAACTCAAATCACTTCCAAAGATTTCAAACTTAAATTCATGTCTAATTATTTGGTAACTCAATTTTATATTAAATCATGAAATGAATTAATTAAATTACATCCAATTGGGCTCACACAAAATAACACAATTAACATAAAACTAAAATTAAACATTATTAGTTTTATTATGTTAATTACAATAAAATATTACTTAGTAATAAATTTGCTAAAATAAAACATAAACACATTAAATAGATACACAGGTAGAACCGTCTCATACATTTTTTTTTATTTCAACGTCTCAAAATAACTTGCACACTCTACAAAATAGAAAACCCTCCATAAATTCTACTCTTACAATATTCATAATTTTACAAAATATCATTATTTTTTGTCCACACATACACATAATTCAATTCATCATTTTATTTTATACATAAATATTTGTAAAATTACACTTTAAAATTCTACTCATTAGTTACTTTCTTACTTATTTTATGACCAATTATGTGTTCAAGTTAATATGGAACAGTGAGAGTAGTAGTTAACAAATAAATAAAACCCAATACAAACATATTAATTTGTTATAAAAAGTTCTTTGTGAAATTTATTCATACTATGAAATTAATATCATTACGCTTATAAATTGATATTTTTACTCTTATAAATTAATAAATATAGTATTTAATGCTACAATATTAATAATACAGTAATATTAATTGATAAGTTTTGTATTCTGTATTGTGATATTAATTTTATAACTGTAATGATATAAATTCATAAAAACAAGTTTCACCTAAATTATTAATTTGTTATTCGATATTTCGATGGGACTATTATCTATAACCTAGGTTGCACGGATACGGGTACGGCAATACGGGTATGATACGGTGCGGGTACTGGGACACATATTTTAAAAATAATTGGGTAAGATACGACTTGGGTACGATTATAATTTTTTTAAATTATTTTATATTTTTATTATATATATATATATATATATATATATATATATATAAATATTTCCATAATATTTTTTTGAAAATATGTGTCTTTGTAACTTATGCAATTTTTTAACACCTAAATAAATATAAAATCAAAACGATATGCACATTGTAATAAAATATGTGAACGACTAACAGTTTGACAGTGGTGTGACCGTGTGAGCAATAGAGATAGTCAATATTTTTTTACTGATTGTTGGCTAATTTGAGTTAATTTAATATAAAATAAATTTATTTCAAGGTAAAAAAATAAAGTAAATTTTACAAATTTGACCCCACGTGTACCCTATCCGTATCCGACACGCTGATCAGCCGTGTTCGACACGGTACCCAAAATTATTATTAATATTTTTAATTGGGACACGCCACGTGGTGTATCGGGAGCGTATTCCACCCGTATCCGCGTACCCAAATACCCACAAAGTATTCGACACTGCATTATTAAAAAATTCTGAATACCCATGCATCCTAGTCTATAACTTAAGTATTTTAATTTTTATGTAAATCATTTTCGACATTAATTTTCCACGTATACACAACCCTGAAACCTAAACCACACACACATACTGGAACCCCTTGAGTGTACGGGAAAGGAGTCGGCATTGCAACGACCAACCACGTGTCAAAACCTAATTGGATACTCCATGACATCCCAAATCTGAAAAATATGTTTTTACTTTGTATAACCAAACTGAATTTTTTTATTTATTTACTGAAATAAATTATTAATCACTGTTGCATTAAATATGAATGAATGTTATATATATTTATTGCAAACCCGTTCAATAAGTCAGTACGTATTACGTTGTAGTTAATTTGGTGATACCAAATCACACAAGATCAAATTAACAGCTCCTCGTAATTAAGTACAAATTCACAACCTTGATGGAAATGAACAAACTATCATGAAAGGTTGATGTATAAGACTCAGATTGTCTTTTCTTGACCAAGAGATTATACTAGTGCATTTGGATGCGTTGAATAAGACCTACAAGAGGATAAATTCTTCGGTACTGAATATACAAGAATTAGACCTTAGTGGTGTGTTATTTCTTAATCTCCGTCCCTTAAATAGGATCGTGTGAAATTAATAACTACTCCCTCCGATTCATAAAGTTTGTCGTTTTGACATTTTGTATAAAATTAAGGAACATATTTCTTTTACAATTTTACCCTTTTGAGTTGGCAACTAAGTATGGATATATCAATCAATTATCAACTAAATATTCATATGTTTTGTGATAGAGAGGAGAGTGAGTAATGAGTCAAAATTGATTTAGGAGAAATTTAAGGGATATGCAAAATTAAGAGATAATGATGAAATGAATACAAGGATAAAAGAGGAAGAAATATGAAAAAAAACTAAAACGACAAACTTTTTTAAACAAGATATAAGCCCAAAAGTGACAAACTTTATGAAACGGAGGGAGTATTGCTTTGACTTATAATAGGAAGAGAGTCATTGCGATTCGATACCTTATATCTTGGACAATATTATTAATTACATGACGATTGCTGGCATTTAATATGAAGAATCGTGTGCAAGTACGTCTTGCTTGATTTGTCCCCTTTGTGGGCTCGGAATCTTTATCATACCAAATCTTGCAAGTGGAAATTTATTTCCGGTATGGATAATAATGTTGAGTTGTCTTTACTCCAAGGATAAATATATTAATTAATATAAATATTGTTCAGTGGCTTAATTAATTAATGGACTAAAATAATCTTAAACACGAGAAATAATGACCGGGAGCCATATTATAGTAAAGTCGTAATATGGGTTAAGATGGATAGTTCAATATTAATTTTATAGTGGAATAAATTAATATTAATGGACTTTGAATAATATTTGGCCCAATATTTTAGCTTCATAGTCCATTGGAGGTCCAATCTTAATTCTCCTAAAGGCCCTTCAAATAGCCCAAAATAAAGTTCAATTAATAAAAGAGAGGAGAAAATATTCTTGCCTAATATTTTTGATTTTTTCGAAAATTGTAGGATTAAGGAGAAGAAAGATTTTCTTGATTTTCTTGAAAAGATTTTATGGAAAGAGATAAGTATATTCTTGGAATACATAATTATCCCATAAAGTCAATAAGTCAAATCTTCAATCCTTCCTCCATGTATTTTTCGAAAATATGGGTAAAAAGGGGAATAAGATTTTTATGGAAAAATTTAATTAAGGAAAAAAGAATATATGAGATATATTCAAGATTTTTGAAGATCAAGAAAAGAATTTTCTTCTCTTATTTTTTCCTTAAAAAATCGGCCACCCCCTCCTTATATATAGGGGATGAATTTTTCATTCCCAATTGCAATTCCATGTGTTGAAAATATTAGAAATTCACAAAGGTGGTGACAAAATATTTTTGGTTTTCTCTCTTATTAATATCGTTCTTGAGAATCCTCCCACCGGATTGCGTTCGTGGACTTGGGACATATTTGGGAAGGCTCTTTGAGTTAATCCATCGTCTCATCAGTTATCTCTACAAGAGGTTAGTAATATCGTAACTCCTAGATTCTGTAGGCTTAGGATTTACGTGGATTACGTGTACACATGTTGTTACTCGCTTATTAATTATTATATTGAATTGATTTATGATTAATTCATGCTAATAATTAATTGATTAATTTAAATATGTATTTAAAATCATCTCGAATAGATCCGGGTACCCCTAATTTCCCAACAAGTCGATCATTTCCAAATTATATGCATTTTGTCACATTATGGATCCATTTGTCGCTTTATGAAATCTATTGATGCTGGAGAAAGGAATTGATCACAGTTTTCGTATATATCTCCCAACAATAAAACCCAGAAAAGGAACAAAATCAATAAAACCCATAGATAATGCCTATATCTTTTTTGACAATTTCTAATTTAAAATTTTTATTTCTAAGAAAAAAGAAAAAACAAGAGACTTGTACCATACTATGGGCTACTCAGAATTAAGTACAATCAACTAAAGTACAAGTCCAGGTCAACCTAGATCACACCTATATATTCATACACATATAGAATTGGAACCAACTTATGCAATGAGAAGAATCATTCATGTATAGATAAACAGATCAGTTCTTGACATCTTGTCTCTTTTTTTTCTCTTATTTACTCTGCATATTTGTCAGTATATATATATATATATGATACCATATTTTTACAAGGATAGTGCAAAGATTTATATCAATAGTATTCAGTGGATCTTTTACAAACACAAATAGGAAATTACTGAGAAATTTCATAGTCCATGAGTTAACCTGAAAAAAGCTTTTACGCCCAGAAAACGCCTGCGCCTATTCATTGGCATTACGGAAACAAGGGCTAGCCCACATAGTTAACTCATGAATATCACTGGAAAGCTCAAACCTACTGGTTAAACCAACTCTACCTTTGATATATCAAATTACAGATCATTATAGGAATATAATTCCAAATGCACATGATAGTAGAGTATATTTAAGTCAGACCATGATTCAATACAAGTATTCTAGCCGTCCATAGAGGCGGCAATCATCAGAAATATAAATATAAAAACAAAATAACAACAATTATACCTTAATGAGCCTTTACCATAAACAAACTTATAAACAGATTTATTACAAGGCTACAAGGGTTGCACACAAGAGAGGGGTAGAGAGAGAAAAAAGAGAGGGCGAGTCTCAACTCAAGCGTATCTCTCAAATGAAAAATCAAGCCTATTTATAGATGAAAGAGCCGGACATGAAACCCCGGATTCCAAAATAAAAAATAAACAGTGCGGAAAAAATAAAACCGCAAAAGCTAAAAAGTAAAAAGTTTGAATAGTAATTACTATTTAGGAATAGTTCTTTGTCTGCTATCGTAAGCAATGACGAAAATTTGATTTTGTCTGATACTATAGACACATCTTGCTGGAATGTGCTAAGTTCAAATCTTCACTAAATCGCCAATAATGAAGCTTGTTTTTTTAGGAGTTTAAGAGACTCCCTGAAATTGGCTAATTCTTGACGATGAGTTGGATAAACATTTCTTCCTTGATTTCCTCTTAGTGAAGCTTCAAGCCATGGAATCCATACTTCCAAAACTCTAATCCTTTTCTTAAGAATTTTGAGATAATTCTTATCATTAATAACATTATTCTCATGGTCAATAATAATTTGAGAAGGAATTCTCCAAATGTTGTAATGTAAGACTCCTGTATTAGTCAGGAGATAGTATAATCTGGAACGAATCATTCCATGCTGAATATCCCATCCTTCCGTGTAAAGAATGTAAAGAAACCATTAGGGTAAGAACCTTCCATTAAAACTTGCCTTATTTTAATTTCCCTTTGAGAGAATTCTTCAAAAGATCGAAACTTTCTTGAATAGAAAAATCCTGATCATCTTCATTTGGATCCTGCGCATCTTGAAGATCAGATCCAGAAATTATTGAAGCATCTGATTTTGAATTAGAAAAATCAATATCTTTGAATAAATCATTTTAATATGATCCATATAAAGATCCATAATTTTTTCTTTTGAGAAAATACCAAAATACTTCTTAGAGTATTCAGAGAATGACGGAAGAGAACTAGAAGTCTTATCAACAGAAATTTTTCTGTATTCTTCCATTTTCGATTTAATCCGTGAAATATTTTCTTGTAATGGTGACTCATTGGAGCTAGGGGTAATAACATTTAAGTTATTCCAAAATCGTGTTGTATGGATTCTCCATAAACAAGGTGTACCATGTTCAGTATAACCAAACTCTGGTCTCCATTTTAGAACCCATGGGATTCCAGAATCCACAAAGAACATACAAGTAGTTTTACCACTCGTATTATGAGACTTTAAGTCTGAAGAAATAATAGTATGTTCTTTTAAGATATTTTTAACCTCTTCTGGCAAGATATCTGCCAAAGCCCCAAAATTTCCCCACCATGAGAAAAGCCAGTTAGGAATTTGATTCCTGTCAATGTTCTCACAGATTTTAATCAACCAAGTATGAGAATGCTTAGCATTCTCATACAATAACGTTTTATAAAAACTTTGAAGGTAATCCAAGTAATTGTATTGGTAAGTGGTATGTGTGACTTCATTAATCATACTTCTTTCTGTAAAAGGTGAAGTTCCCCATTCTTGGATGGAAATAATCTTTTTGATAATAAATTTAGAGTAATTGATAGCTTTACTCTTAGGAGGAAAATCTGGATTTCAACAATTCCGAGACTAATGAGAATATTCTCATAAAATCCTCTGGATTTGTAAGTCTCAACATTCCAATTTGAATTTGGAAAATACTTTTCCATAAGAATCCATGGGGACTCTTTGAATTTCTCATCATCATCTTCAATAATAAGAATCAATTCTTTCTTAGAAGAATCAAAGAATTTGTATTCTTTTTGTGCAATTGAAGAATATGATTCTTCATCTTCTGCTTTTGAGGAATTGTCCTCAATTGGTAAAATTTTTTCCCCTTTGTCTCATGAATTCTTGAAACTCCTTTTGTACATTGTCTCATTTTGAAGAAGAGCCACTTCCAGAAATATTCTGGTTAAAAAGGGATTTCTTCCCATGTTGTATAATCGGGGGATGGCCTCTTCATCCTCTTCCTCTATAAGAGGAATATGGATTCCTTCCAGCATGACTCATTTCTATCATGAAGAAATAAATTCACGAGTTAAAAAATCTGGAAGATGATTATCCTTCCCTTGCTTATAAACAATATCAAAATCAAAATAAGCAAGATGCGATTGCCATCGGGCAAACATTTGTTTAGAAACATTATGTTCAAAATCTTTGAAGAGCATAAAAGTAGCAGCCCTGCAATCAGTTTTAATAGTAAATTTTTGATTATATAAATCATCCTGAAATTTAAGGACACATTTAACTATAGCAAGAATTTCTTTTTAGGCGTGGCGTGTTAATTTTTCCTCGACTATTATTCCATTTACCGGAATAAAATCTAATGATATAATCCTTTTTATTATCAGGATTAATTTGTTTTAAAATACCTCCATACCCCAAATCTGAGGCATCAGTTTCAACAATTTTTTCCCAAGAGGGATTAGCCAGCATAAGACAAGTAAATATTTTTAACCTTTTCTTTTATCCTGATAATTGACCTTTAGTATGATCATCATTCCAAGGAGAAGGATTCTTTTTAAGTCTATCATATAAGATAGCGGAATCTTGATGGATTCTTAATATAAGAAGACACATAATTAAGGCTTCCTAAGAATCTCAGAATCGAAGTTTTATCATTTATAACATCGAAATTTATTACCAAATTCAATACTTCTTTGAATTGGAATAATATTACCTTTATCAATAATATGACCAAGAAATTTTACTTTAGTCTAGAATAAAACCATTTTAGGTTTTGATATGACAAGACCATTTTTAATGACCAAATTTTTAAACATATCAAGATGTTTAAAATGTATTTCAATATTTTTAGAACATACAAGGATGTCATCAATATAAACAATAATAAAATCACTATAAGGATTAAAAATGTCATTCATAATTTGTTGAAATTCGAATTTTAACATTTTTAAGCCCAAAAGGCATAACAGTTCATTCATAATGACCAAATGGTACATTAAAGGCAGTTTTATACCTATCAGGTTGATTAATCTGAATTTGCCAAAAACCTGATTTTAAATCAAATTTAGAGAAAATAAGAGCATTGACTAATTTGTCAAGAAGATCTTTTTTATTAGGAATAGGAGCCTAATCCATTTTAAAACCTTATTAAGAGGTTTGTAATTAATAACTAAACGAGGAACTCCGTTCCTCTTTCGAATGTTTATTAACATAGAAAAGCAAAGTACAAGACCAATGAGATTTAGAAGGAGTTATAAGCTTTTTTGTAATAAGGAAGATATTTCCTTTTTACATAACTCTAAGTATTCTGAGTTCATTTGACAAGGTCTAGATTTAGTCGGAATTTTATTTTCTTTAAAATCTTCTTCATAAGGAAGAGAAACTATATGTTTCTTTCTATCCCAAAAAGCATTAGGAAAATCATTACAAATTTCAATAGAGAATTTATTTATTAAAAATTTGATTTTATCCTGTAGTTTAGGATTATTTAATCTATCACTTATAGTAATAGAATTAAGCTCATCTTTAAGAAAATTGATTTGACAATTTTTATTATTAATTTGATCTTGAATCAAATTAAGAACCTTATGAATAGGTTTAGTGATAAACTTAAAAGTAATAGGTTTACCATTATAAGTACCTGTAATACCTTTTTCACCAACAAAAGTAAGAGGATATATTTTAAATAGAAAAGGAAGACCAATAATCATTTGACTAGTGATGTCTTCAGCAATAAGAAAGTCGTTAGGAATACAACAACCATCAACACAAACATAAGCATTTTAAGCTTATAATTAATCTTTAAAGATCCTCCACCTGCATGAGAAAATGAATGAGTAGTTTTTTTCAAAAAACTTAGTAGGAATTATTCCTAACTGTATAACACTTAAATCAGTACCACTATCAATCATAGCAATAAAATCTTTCTTATAAGAATTATTTATAAGAAGAGAAATCTTAGTATACCATTTCTGTGATATAACCATATTAATGGTAGATAAATGATTCTTCTCAATATTAAAATTATCATCAATATCCAAGTATTGTGAAAGAGTATTATAGTTGGTTTCACAATCTTCAATTTTTTCTTTACCTTTCTCCATAAAAGAAAGACGAACAGAAATATCAGTATTCTGTTTTTTAAGGATCTTTACATCAGTTTTGAGATTATCAATCTCATGAACTAAATCATTTATAGTTACAAGATTATTCTTCATATTTTTTAGGCGAAGAAGTCTTTCTAATTCACCCATATTATAATAATTACTATCAATCTTTTTAGAAAGACTAGTTTTAACATTGTCTTCATTCTTAAAAGAATCATGAAATTGTTCAATGATTTTATCTCTTAAACTAGAATCTTTTATATGTTTAAGAAATTCTAAAATATTATTATTAGTTAAGACACTAATATTCATATCTTAAAATTGACTCATGAGTTTATAAAACTCATTATCAACATTATTAGTATTATCAGTATTACTGATGCAATTAAGACAAGGTTTTCCAAGTACACATTCATTGCATTTTTTCTTTATCGATTTAATGTAATTATCATCATCCGAAGAGGATTCAAATGGAAGAACAATCATTATAAGACTTTTTCGATTACGATCAATATTAGGACTTCATAACAATTTTAAAAAGAGTTTCTTTTAACTCTTCATTAATATCAAGATTTTTAATCTTGTCTTTTGCATAAAGACTTTGATTAGCATAATGACCGGCCTATTACATTTTTTACAAATAATTGTATCATATCTTCTTTTTTAAAGATTTTCTTTTTTACTTTTATTATTATCATAATCTTTCCCTTTTTGTTTTGAAGAATTAAGTTTTCTTCTTTTATAATTAGATTTATGTTTGAAATCTCTTTTATTAGTTTTAGACGAACTATTTTTAGAATTAGGATTATCTAATCCAAATTGATCACATAATTGACCTAATTGTTTTCTTTTCTCAGAAGATTATCTTTTTTAATTTGATTTTTTAATTTGAGTTCATTACAAAGATTTATTCCTTCCTGAACACAAACACTAATGATTTGACCCAAAGTATACGACCTATAATGGATCGAATCAGAATCCTTTCTAAGAGTTTTCTTAACTCTTTCAGCAAATAAATTAGGAAGACCATCAACAAATTTATTCTTCCAAATATCCTGATTACAATCAGGGATCTCATAAATACGAGACAAGAAAGTATCTTTATACCATCTAAAATCAGTAAGAGTTTTACACCTCATATTTAAAAGAAGAGTTCTGGTATTTTCATATTTATTGGTATATTGACCAGTAAAATGATCCAAAATAGTAAGAATCAAAGAATAAACCGCATTGGTTTTAGTCTCTCCGTTTTCAATTTTAATAGAATTAAAAATTTCCATTCTATTTTGAGGAGTGGGTCTCTTACAATAATAAGTAGACATGGTAGGTTTATCAGCCCATTTCATTTTATTAATACTATCAGTATTACTAGGACTACCATTATTGGGTTGAATATCATGATTTTCATTCAATCATCATCTAAAAAGTTAAAATATTAAGATCCAAATATTAAGATTACTAAATTTATCATTAATAATCTTCTCTAGGTCATAAATAGAAGCTTCAGTTTTAAAATCTTTTATCTCAATAGGAGATTGAATAGACGAAGCTGTTTTAATAATAACATTATTATATTATTATCATTTTCAGATTTATTTTGAGAATCTATCTTAGAGATAATTTTATCAACTTTATCATGTAAAGAAATAATTTCTTCTCCAATAATGATGCGATAAAGATTACAAAAATTATTTTGCTCAATCATTTGATTAACATGTTTAACAAAGAATTTGTAAGACATCATTTTCAATGATTACGGAGAATGGAAGAAAATTAAATATCCTTTCTCCTTTTTTCAATTTGAAAAGGAACATGAGGAGGGTAAATGATTTTTTTGTATACCACCGTAAATTATTTTATAATCTCTTTCGATTCTTTGAAATATAATCAATATAAAAAGTTTTAATAAACCAAGGAACATAATAAGTAATTTCATTATGCTTTTTACAGAATTTATAAAAACTGTCAACAAAGTAATCTAAATCATCTTTTGAGAATGATTTAAAATACCAAATTCAAAACTTATCCCATTTAGGATTATTAAACTCATCATTAATATGAGCTCTAGTAGAAGAACCTTTAGAAAAATCTAAAAAGTTTGTAAAATCCATAAAATTAAATTTTAAAGTTACAATCCGAAATTGTTTCGGGATCAAATTCATCTTTGTGGATTATATTGTTTTCATTAATAATAATTTTCTCATTGTTATAATTATTATTTTTTCAATGAGTATTTTCTCTATAAGAGGAAGTAGAAGCTCTAAATTCTGAGGGAAATTCTACTTCATAATCCAAATGAGATATAAAAGAATGACTAGACATTGATCTAGTATAAGAAGTCGGATGTCTTCTTTGATTATTTTGAAAACCAATATTAATAATACCATCATTACTTTGAGTAATATGTTTAAAATCACTATTTATAATAGGATTTTTAGGAACAGATTGTTCTATTATCCAATTTTCAGGAAAAATAATTTCTTCCCACTTAATGGATCTTCTGGTAGTAATATTTGATTTTCCAAAATTAATTTCTATAAGAATAGTCTCATTATTATCTTTCTCAATTCTTTTACACATAGGAATGAGTGTAAATAAAGGCTTATAATTAATACGATAACAGATACACATAACCTCTATACCTGGTATGTAATTATAACTGTTGCGAGTCATTTTATATGGAGAATATTATGTGGCTAATTCGATAACAACTCACAAACAAAATATGCACGTGTAAAATAAACTGTAAATAAGAAGAATTTGTTGACCAAGTTCGTCAAGAAATGACTACTCTGGGGGCGTTCCAAGCCAGGGATGTAGTATTGCGAGTTTTACACGTACAATATATGATACATCTCATGAAGATGAATCGCTATGGATAAAGATGATTTGGAGAGTTGGTATATGAGTGCTAGGATTTTTTGTATGCATGGATGATCTCTCGAATATTTTGTGAACCTTACCCCTCTGAGAAATTTCTGAACCCTTTTCTTTCTTTTTTTTCTTCTATTTATTGGATTTGGATAAGCTGGTGGTGTCCTAACTAGCACGAGCAGGCGATTTCTTAACATGCACGAATCTATGTGGTGTTGCCACGTTTTCTGTTTGTGCTTCTTTGGTTGACATTTGTCTTTACTTGCTCGAGAAGTATTCGACTTGTCTTCCAGATGGTGATGGTGGCATCGTGGGTGACCCGATTCTTGTGCTCGCTAGGTGGTTATTCACACTCATGAGGCTCGGCCCTTGTGTGGATTCATTAGGCGTGGCATGAACAAAATACCCGTACGCTTGATTACATGCTGCCCTACTGGGGCTAGCACACTCTTCTGCTCTCTACTCTTCCAGACCTTTGTTAACCATGTATGCGTGCTCGCTCCCCGATAGGTTGCTTTGCTCGCCTGGAAAGCGTTGTTGTAAACCAAAAGCTTTGGTTCTTCTTTGTCTGCTCGCGTAGCCGGAAGCGGCGTGTCCTCCTCCTCTGTTAAATGCAGACTTACGTCTCTCTTCCTTCTCCATTCGTTTTGGGCTTCGTCTTTCCTTCTCTGTTAAATGCAACCCGTCTTTCCTTCTCATTAAATGCAGGCTTCCGTCTCTCCTTCTCTGTTAAATCCGGGCTTAATCTTTCTCCTTCTCTGTTAAATAGGGAACTTGTCTTTCCTTCTCTGACCGTCCGAGCTTCATCTTTCCTTCTTTATTCATACGGGCTTCGTCTTTCCTTCTCTTAAATACAGTTTTTACGCTTCGCATTACCCGTGTTAAATGCATCTTGTTGAGCGGTCCACTCGGGTTTGCGGGAGAGCATAATTCTTCTTGATATCATGGCCCAGCGCCCGGCTCTCTGATCGCCCTAAATGGCGTGCTCGCTTTATTTCTTGGTCCACGTGTTAAATGCATTGAGCACGGCGTGGCGAGAAAAACGAGCCTTGAGTTATCTGAACGCGAGCATCTGAACCCGCCGGGTTATCTGAGCCCTCGAGTTAGTGAGCCTTCAGATGTCCGTGAGCATCGAGCATCTCGACCCCTCGGGTTATCCCGAGCCCTCGGGGTTAGTGAGCGCCCGGGATTCGAGTCCTCGGACTTGGTGAGTCCTCGGACTAATCTCGAGTCCTCGGGATCACTTGACTTCGACTTTTAAGATTCCTTTTTTGATCGGAGTGGCGAACATACTGTTTTGCTCGGTAAAAAGTGCAGCAACCTTGGTTGGTAAATGGCAAGCTGGCAAACAAAACTTGTTCATCGAGCATGATTATTTTAATAGTTGAATATTACACGTGTCTCTCTTACGTGTTCGATTAAAGCTGAATAATTATATTGAACACAACAATACCCCCCAGCCGGGTCGCTTTGTATTCATCATGGGGCCCGGTTGTTATAATTTGATTGGGCCGTAGTAAATGTCGTTTCGTATTCTGTGCCAGATTTTCAAAATCAAACCCGGTATCTATAAATACCTTTTTTTTGCCGCCTCAGTGCCCTTTCTTTCTTTACTTCTTCTTCTTGCTTTCTGTCTTCAATCTCTTTCGCGTCTAAATATTCCGGCAAGGGCTTCATCATTCCGGCGAAGGATTTTACTCAGGTAATTATCGCATACTTTCTCTCATTGCGATTATGGCTTCTCGTTCAAACTCTTCTGCTTCAATAGAATCGGACCACCATAGTTCTTCCTCCCCATCTCTCTCTGATCCCAGTGAATGCGCTTAATCGTCGAGATAAATTCTTTGGGATCAGGGTCTTGTTGGCAAGTTCGGCAGCCGTTTGCCGTTCTTTCCTCCGATTCCGATGATGCCCTAAATGAATTGGATAGGGACTTAGCCCGTAGTGATTTTTTGGATGATTCAGATGAGGACTCTTTGCCCCAACCCCAAATTAGGTCTGGGGTTGTAGATAGTCTTGATGATAATGTGAGGGAGGAAATTTTGGTAGTTGAGAATGTGACTAAGTCGAACAGAGGGATAGTCGGCGAGCAGAACACTGAACTTGATATCCCTGTTGGTGTCCCTCATAGCCCAACATATAACTAGTATAATGCTCGTTATAATTTTGATTGGCCTGAACAGCCTCATAGAATTAGGGTTGAGAATGCGTACCCGGCGAGCAAAATTGCGAGTGTGATTGATGTTGATATGCTCGCTTAGCTCAATAGAAATTACGAAACCTCCAAAGATGTCTTTTTCTGGGTACCTGGCCCCGACGAGCGAGCAGACCAGCCCCCTGAGGGTTGTGTTGCTGTAAACTTGGACACGATGGAAGCGGGCCTTAGGTTTCCACTCCATCCGGCTATCACTCGTTTGCTCGTAGAATGGAACATTACCATTACGCAGCTGAAGCTGAATGGGTGGCACATGATCATGAGCTTCTTGACTTTGTTCGGTAAAATGAAGCCCATATACTATCCCACAGCAGCCGAACCCGCACGACTAGTGCATTTGACCCTTCCGAAGGGCGAACATGGATGGCTATTCATGCAGGAAAATGCTAAGTGCAAGATTATTGAGGATGTGCCGAACAAAATTAGTGATTGGAAGGAGAAATTCTGGTTCGTTGGGGGCGATTGGATGAGCCCGGCTTCTGGAAGCGAACCAGATGCTCGTTTGGACATCCCCACTGATTTTGGGGTTTACCGCAGTAAGTATTTTTGTGTCTTTTGCTCTTCAGCTTGAACTTATTTTAACAAATTCTTCATTTCAGGAATTCCAGCTGCGACGGACAAAGAGACCAACGACGGCTATTTTAGCAGCGTCTGGAAAATCGATCTCGAGCCTCGCTCAGAAAGATCTATGAAGACTTTGAATACCGCCGATCAAAGGAAGAAAGGAGGCTTGTACGTGCCCCCTCACCATCTTGTTGCTGTTAATCCCGCTGGTAAGGATTGCTTTTTTGCATTTGCATGTTTTGTACCTTTTGCTCGCTGTTTTTCTTTCTTGTATAATGAACTGTTTTATATATAGCTTTCCCTGCTGTTACTATTGCCGTGAGTACATCCGAGCATACTGAAATGGCTCGAAGAAAAAGACCTCAGGAGCTTGCTCGAATTCAAGCCGAGCGGGAGGCTCAGCGAGAAAATGAAGGGGAAGCGAGCAGGGTGAGCCGAGCATCTGCGTCTGGCCCTGGGGAGTCGAGCCGACCGAAGAGAACAACTCGTTCGGCCGAGCAGGGGGCGATCGAACAGGCTCCGTCGCCAAAAAGACCAAGGAGGGAACCTGACGAGCAGGGGGCAAGCGAACAGGCTCAGATGAGCATCAAGGCCACTAGGGAGACCCCTACTGCCGAAGCGATCAGAATGGCCGCCTCCGTGGTCGGTCCGGTCGCGCAAATAGTCGAGATGGAGGTGGGTACATCTTCTCCACCTCCTCCAGGACCTCGGACTTGGACTCCTATGAACCCTCAACTCAGGTCTCCTGAAGATAAATCATTCTTGGGATGGGACCCTGCTCAGGCGAACATGTATGTTTGTTAGCCTATTGGATTATTTTTTCCTTCAATGATTTTGTTCGCTTTTGTCACATTTGTTTGCTCGGGTGTATGTGTAGGTTGAGCAGATTGGCGCCTTTGATGCCCGAATTGAAAAATTATTATTGCTCGCCAAGTGTTCGCAATGTCCCCGGACTTCCCGAGCATGTTCAGAAGGCTTGTGAGACCTCCATTCGAGCATGGACGACTGAGCTCGAAGAGGCCACCACGGGTCCAACTCCTTTGGAAAACATGCGACTCGGCCTGGTGCACCAGGGCCAATCTTTGGTCATCCTTGAGAAAGTTTATGCTGAGTCTGCCAATCTTCAAGCCAACTACTTGGCTCTGATCAGAAGTTTTGAAGAGAAGGTGAACGAGTTGAGCAAAACTCAGGATGAATTGAGGTTAGCTCAAGGACAGATATCCTCGGCTCAAGCAGATGCTCATAAGGCTCAAGAGGATGCTCGCCAGGCTCAAGAGAATGCTCGCCAATCTCAGGAAGTTGCTCACCAGGCAAGGAATGAGCTAAACCTTGCTCAGGAGGAGGTGGTCGGCATACGGAGAGTTCAGAATGAGATGAATGTCGAGCTTCATAAACTCCGAACTGATATCGAGGTCATGGAATGTGAAAAGAATTTGCTCGGCCAACAACTCATCATTGCTGAAGAGACAAACACTCGTTTGGGTCTCGAAAAATCCAGGTTGCACAATGAGGAGTATGTTGATTCCATGTCGAACTTCTCTTACATATGTGCTTTTGTCGATGCCATCCGGTCTGCTCGCCACACGCTCACTGGCGAATAAATTGCCCCGCTCATATCCAGTTTTCAGCAGTACCTGATCGACAACCCCCCAGATCGCAACCTTCCGATGTCTGATTTGAGCGATCTGTGCAATTTTTCCAATCTTTCTGAGGGATCGAGATTAATGATCCTATTCTGGATGAGGAAGATGGCTCGGATGTGGACATTGCTGATGTCGTCGACCAAACTCTCCGAGCTGAGCCCGGGTTTGATCAGGTGCAGGACGAACAAAGGGGGCCTCCTGTGATCTAGCAAAATGTACTTCCTGGCGAGCAGACTGGGCCTGACCATGCTGGAGGATCCGTTGCTGAGGGGGCCAAGCAGATGGGGCATGATTTGTTCGATACTTCACTTCCGCCCACCCCCAACAACGAATTTGTCCCTTAGTGTAATTTTTTGCATTACTGAACAGTTGCTATGTAATTTTTGTCTTCTTCTCTTTTTTGCTCGAACAATTTCTTTTGAACTTGTGTAATTTCTTGCTTTCTTCTATCTTGTTCGAACAACTTCAAAGTTGAATGATTGAATTTGCTTAATTGAACAATTTCCTCTAACCTGATCGTTGAGGATGAATGACTGATACTTGTGTTGCTTGATGTTTGCCTTGTTTCCTAGTTTATGCCTCTTTTCTTCTGAATGAATTCGAACATGATAAATGTCCTTGATCTTGTATGTTTGGTCGCTAGCGCCTGTTTTTCCGTATAAGAATCGAACAATCGGATGTGTCTGTGCTTGACTTGACTTCGGTTTATGATTGGCTTACGTAGGTGCAATCATGAAGGTTGGCTTACGTCAGGTGCAACCCATCGTTCGCAATCGGCTTACGTAACGGGTGATCGCTTCTGCTCTGGTCGTCTTATTTATGGTGCGACCTATGTACTCAATGCGTGCTTTGTTGCGAGCATGGTAAGTACACGTTCTTTCGCCAAGCAAACACAAACTCTGCTCTGTCTAATTCTTGTTGGATTCTGGTCGTCTTATTGCGATGCGACCAGATTGGGCATATACAAACTAGATAAAGGAATAAAACACCACGCAGGATGTTTTTAATCTTTGAGGCTCTTAACACTTGTTAAAACTCCTTTTTTGTAAACAAGACTTGCTTACAAATTTACACTCGTGTATAAACCTTATTGATGCCTTGATGTCTTTTCCTTTTGCCAGTCGAGCAGATGTTTTCTGGTTATGTGTTCGACACCCCTTGCTCGGCTTTTGTGGTCGGTCTGCTTATCTCGGGCGAACAAAGGTTTTCTGACCATCTGCTCGTGATCAAGCGAACACATCTAAGTTTGCTCGAAGATATGCAATCACTTATGTTCGGAATGGTTCCAGTATTACTGAACCAATAAATAATTCTAATTCTGGTCTGTCTGGGTCGGCCATGACGGTCTCTAGCTGCTCAACAAGTGTTGCCCGTCTTTTCTTTTGTTTCCACCGGGGATCTATGTTTGACCTCAGGTGCTCATCTTCGACCTCCATCGGGTCGAATCCTATGCGAGGTTCTAAGTCCGGTAACCCGCATTCAGTTTGTTCTTGGGCAGATGTATACTCATGGGATCGGGGACCTGTCAGATCGCCCCGGGCACCTTGCTCGCCCGGGGAGTTATGTCCGCCCGGAACAAAGCATTCGTTCGTTGGCTTGAATCTCCGACTTCCCATATTGGTTCTACCAAGCTGACAATATTTTGTCTTTCTGGTACGCACAATAGTAAGCAATCACGAGCTTTTTTCTGATCATCCTTTATGCTTCCCCGTTCCATCAAAAATAGGAAATTTAAGACAATAGTAATAAGTTGAACAAGCTGCCTTAAATTCCTGGATGAACGGACGACCTAAGAACCCGTTATTGGTAGATGGAGAATCGACGATTACAAAATCTAGCACTCTAGTTCGTCGAATCTCCGGATCTAAAGTTGACTTCTAACCTGATCAGATCATAGGGCCGGGTTATAGATTCCTCAAAACCCATGATGGTGTGTTTACATAGTTCTATATACATACATAGATCCTCAACTTGCTTCTCCATTTAGTGCAGAGTGTTTACGAACATAATGTTCGCATATGCTCCGGTGTTGACCAGGAGGTGATGCACCTTTAAACTAAGAAGACGAGCGCTGATGATGGTTAGAGAGTCATTGTGGGGGGTGATTATGCTCGCCACATTCACCTGATGTGCTCGTCTGTTTGATAGGGAAGGTACTTGATAGCAACCCCCACCCAGGGCCATGGTTCGGACGAATCATGTTAATTTCTTGCCCCTCCCTTCCGTTGTTCGTGGTTGGGGCTCCTTTCTTTGGTAAGTCCAACTGTCGGCGGAATTCCTCCTGATCGCTGTCGGACTCCTCTTCCGCCTTACGCTTTCTCTTCTGATCGCCCGACCTCTCGCGCCAGGTTTCTCTGTTCGCCGGCTTCTTAATATACTGAGAAAGGCAATTTTCCTCGTATAATTTCCAGAGCTGGCGCATGAGGTTGTGGCACTCGTCTGTATTGTGCCCGATAAACTCATGGAACGAGCAGAACTTGGAAGGATTTAGATGAGTTTTATCCCTAAAAATTCATCGGGGTTTTTCCAACATATCACGATCCTTGATCTGGTTATATACTGTCTCAGCCGAGACCCCGAGAATACTCTGAAGCGCACGTGCTTCGGCCCCTGTTTCAAATGGTTTGAACGATCCTGGGGGTTTGTACCCCCCTTCGCCTGTTGGTTTATTTTCGGCGATCACCTTCCTGGTCGCCACGTCTTGGCCTGCTTGCGATTGGGCGAGCAGATCTTGCATCGTTATGATCTTGGCTGCTCGCTCACAGAATTCGGCATATGTGTTTGGTCATTCTTGATGCATGGCCTACCACATGTCCGAATTCAGAGTCAGGCCTCCGACCACCGTGAGGATCTTAGCATCCTCTTCGACGGGAGCCCCATCATACAAACATTTATCGAACCTTTCCACGTATGCCCGATCAGACTCACCCCTTAATTGGGAAAAATGCGTCAACCTTTGTTTTGGCGCTGGGCGAGCACACATGGATGAGAAATGGGACAGGAATTGCTGTCCCAACTGAGCGAAAGATGTGATAGACGCAGAGGGCAAAGTAGAGAACCATCTGTGTGCTCGATCACCCAAAGTCATGGGGAATGATTGGCACTGCGTTGCGTTAGTGGCACCCATTGCGATCATATAATCTGAATATTTGCTGAGGTGAACATGTGGGTCAGACTCAGCATCGAACATAGGGATTGGTGGTCGGTTTTTTACTACTTTTTTCTTGCACTTCAGCTGCCATGATCGCCGGTGATAGTGGCGAGCACGGTAGTGTGCTTGCCCGAGGGAGCCCTTTCGTTGCGGCCAGGTCGGCCTGTAAGCCCTCGATTACTTTTTGCATTTCTACAAATTTCGTGGAACTGACAGACTTGGATCGGGGCTGTGTCCCATCATGAGGACCCAGGGGGTCATGCTCGTGATGGGGCAGTCCCCCTTTCCATGTTTGTCCTTGACTACCCAAACGATGATGGATAGACAATTTAGTTCCACCCAACTTTTGTTTTTTCTGCTGTCTTTCGGGATGCGAAAGATCATGAGGAGCTGAAGGAGCCGGCATGTTCGTCGGCTGTTCCTTCCAGGGATCCCGAAGCCTATGATCGCCGATTCGATCTTTAACAGAGAGCCTCAAACGTCCAAACACTGATTGTCTGGACCCTTGAGGCTGCTCGTCGTCCGACATATCAACGACATTTTTGTCGGTCCCCTTTGGAGCAGCTTTCTCCTTAACTTGCTCGCTATTAGGTGTATGCGAGCGTCGAACACCATCATCTTGAATTTGTAACTTGGCCAACTCTTTTTCGGCCCTCTATTTCTGTGCTCGCAACAAGAAAGTGATGGCCTTTGTTGTGGTCGTCGGATCATTGGCAATATCTTCAAGATTGATGGTTTCTACAGACTGATTTTTGTGAGGTTGGCGTTGAGCCTCTTTCCGGTCGTGAGGTCGGCTTTGTCCCGACCTCTCTGTCTGTGTGTTCCTAGATTGAGGTATTATATTACTTTTTTCTGCCTCGGCTAACTACGGGATTGTGTATGGGTTGGTTTTTTGGGACCCTCCTTCTAGCGCCAATTGTTGTGAGTCGTTTTATATGGAGAATATTATATGGCTAATTCGGTAACAACTCACAAAAAAAATATGCACGTGTAAAATAAACTGTAAATAAGAAGAATTTGTTGACCCAGTTCGTACAAGAAATGACTACTCTGGGGGTGTTCCAAGCCAGGGATGTAGTATTGCGAGTTTTACACGTACAATATATGATACATCTCATGAAGATGAATCGCTATGGATAAAGATGATTTGGAGAGTTGGTATATGAGTGCTAGGGTTTTTTGTATGCATGGATGATCTCTCGAATTTTTTGTGAACCTTACCCCTCTGGGAAATTTCTGAACCCTTTTCTTTCTTTTTTTTCTTCTATTTATTGGATTTGGATAAGCTGGTGGTGTCCTAACTAGCAAGAGCTGGCGATTTCTTAACATGCACGAATCTATGTGGTGTTGCCACGTTTTCTGTTTGTGCTTCTTTGGTTGACATTTGTCTTTACTTGCTCGATAAGTATTCGACTTGTCTTCCAGGTGGTGATGGTCGCATCGTGGGTGACCCGATTCTTGTGCTCGCCAGGTGGTTATTCGCACTCATGAGGCTCGGCCCTTGTGCTCGTTCATTGGGCGTGGCACAACAAAATACCTGACCTTGATTACGTGCTCGCCTACTAAGAAATTTGTTGGGATTATCTTTGAAAGTATGCTTTTTACTTTGTATAATCGAAACTGAATTTTCAGACTTATTTACTGAAATAAATTGTTTATCACTGATGCTTTAAATATGATTGAATGTTACATATATTTACTGCATAACTGTTCAATAATTCGTACATGTTACATTGTAGTTAATTTAGTGATACCAGATCACAGAAGATTAAATTAACAGTCCCTTGTAACTAAAAGTACGTCATTCACGACCTAGATGGAAATGAACAACCCATCACGAAAAGGTTGAGGTGTAAGGCTCGAGATTGGTTTGTCTTGACCAAGAGATTACACTAGTGCATGATCGATGCGATATAGGACCTCTGAGGAGGATAAATTCTTGAATCAACAAGGAAGAATTAGACCTCGATGGTTTGTTGTTTCTTAACCTTCGTCCCTTAAATAGGATCACGTGGGATTGGTAACTATTGCTTTGACTTATCATGGGTAGCGAATCAGAGAGATTCAATACTTTTTTATCTTGGGCAATATTATTGGTCACATGTGATTGCTAAGATTTAATACGAAGAATCGTGTGCAAGTATGCTTGCTTGATTTGCCCCCTTGGGAGGTTCATAAGTTTTATCATACCAAATCTTGCAAGTGGAATTAGTTTCCGGTATGGATAATAATGTTGAACCGTTCCTCGACCAAGGACAAAAGATATTAATTAACGGAAAGCTATTTTAGTGGCTTGAATTAATTAATGGGCTAGATAATCTTAAACACGGAAATAATGACCGGAGCCATATTGATGTAATATGGGTTAAGATGGATAGTCTGATATTAATTATGTAGTGGGATTAATTAATATTTATGGGCTTGAATTATATTGTGGCTCAATATTAGATATTCAAGGTCCATTGGAAGGTCCAATCTTAATTCTCCTAAAGGCCCCCTGAGTAGCCCAACAAATAGTCCAATAACCTAAAAAGGTGATTAAAATAAAATAAATATTGTTGCTTAATTTTTCCCCCTAAAATTTGAAATTTATGGATAAAAAGGAGAAAAAGATTTTCTTTGAATTTTGTTATGGAATGAAGATATGTATTCTTGGAATACAAGATTATCTCATTAAATTCAAGAAATCTCCCACTTGGTTATCTATATAGAAATTTCGAAAATTTGAAGATAATGGGCAAGAAAGATTTTCTTGATTTTCTTGAAAAGATATTATGGAAGATATGTATTTCTTGAAATATAAGAATATCTCATAAATTCAAGAAGATCCAAATCTTGGAATTTTGCTAGGCATTATTTTCGAAAAAATCCATAATTAGAGGAGGTGGGATTTTTGTGGAATATTTTAATTATGGGAAAAAGAATATAGAAGATATATTCAAGATTTCTTGGTGACTAAGAAAAGTCTTTTCCCACATTGTTTTTCTACAAGAATTTCGACCCCCTCCTCTCCTATAAATAGGGGATGATTAGTTCATTCCCAAGTACAATTCCATGTCTTTTTGGAAATATTAGCAAATCCACAAAGGTGGTGCAACAAAGTTTATTTTTTCTTTTGTTTAATTGTTCGACGAGTGTCCTTCCACCGGATAGTTGAGCAAGGGCTAAGGGAATACTTGGGAAGTCCTTTTGGTTAGTCCGTCCAACCGAAAGTCACTTTGCCATCCCGAGAGGTTATGCGTTCACGTAAACCCGTAGATTCCGCGTCGCGTAGGTTTTAAGTGGCTTTTTATATGCATGATATGTTGTTGTAATTATTATTTGAATTAATATAGGATTAATTCATGCTAGTAATAATTAATGAATTAAATTTGTATTTAAATATTCACCCCTTATAGATCTGTGCAACTCATTCCCCAACAAGCGGTATTAGAGCCACGGTTTGAGACCTGCATCAATTTTTTAAATTGTAATTTAATTAAATGGACATTAAATTTGAAATTGGATAGTAGAACCGTGTTAGATCTGTTTTTGCGGTATCCAATTGTCATGGATTTTAATGTGTTTATTTATGCATGCATATAAACTCGTCTTTTTTAATTCGATTAGCTCGATTTGTTTTGCCTCGTGAGAAAATCCACGAGTAGACTAGAATTTGTTTGGTTTGATCAATGTAATAGACTAGTCTAGATCTAGGTTTATTTATTTTTGTAAATAAATTATAACCGGATCGAAACGAAGAGACGAAGAATTAAAGGACGAAATCGAGAACCAGCGTAGGTAGTGATGCGCTGCTACCAGCACGTGACGGGCGCAGGGATAGGTCAAGTGCTGAAGGCATAATAGGGTCATACAGACGGGTTGCGCTAGTATTACGCAGACGCAAGGCGAGTTTCCAGTCGAAGTGACGGAGTGATAGACGCGTAAGGCGCTGGATACGCGTGTAAGTGCTACGGATACGTAGGATTTATGCTGAGAAACAAGGGCGAAGGGCATACATGGACAAGGCTGCTTATATCGACGATCTCACATGACACCTACCGAGGCGCCAGCCGAAAAGTACGCGCTGGCTGGATTGCCGAAGCGTTTAGCCGCTGAAATGGCTCTAAAGCAGTGGCGGCGGATCTTGGGCGTGCATCCCCTTGCGAATAAGCGCTGGCGTGGCATTTCGAGACGAAGTAATTTTTTGAGACGAACGAGTGGAAGAAATTCGAGACGTGTTTCTTCAAGATCAAGCCAAGAAAAATCAAACCATGACAATTGGATAATTTTTGCCCAATATGTTTATTTTTCTGTTTTGCTTGATTTATTTGTGCTATCTTATGCTTTATTTAATTTGTTTAAATGTGTTTGCATGAGGGTTGCCAAATGGAAAAATCTCACCTTCAAAATTACTAAGTATGTTTAAATAATTAATTGACAATTTTATTCCGGATAATAAAATTGAATTAATTTTGACCTCCATGATTTATTTATTTGTGAATTCTTGTGGAGAAATTCCCCCCACGGGACGGTCAAAAGTTAGCTTTCACATGAATGAATTCCAAACGGATGATTGTGGGTTATTACTAGTGGCGACGATGACCCTCCCCACGAGGCTCGATCAAAGCAAAATAGTAATCATGTATTTAATCATGGTTATTACTTAGGTATAAAATTGATATGCATATACTTCCCCGAAGTCCCTGTCAATTTTATATTGGTCAAGTGGGAGCCAACTATTAATCTGGATATTAAAGGTTTGTAACTGTTCTTGTTTGTAACTTTTTGCTTTGAATGTGTTTAAATAATGACCCACCCCACGCTTTATTTAAACTGCTTTTTGAGATGTTGGTGATGCTTGTTCATATTTTTTTTGAGATTTTAATATGATGCATGTGATCAAACCTTGTGATATATTTGTGCTTATGCATATTATTGTTTATTTCAGTTCATCATGTCGCAACCTTCTAATCCACTATCGAATATACCTAAAGACCTTTTGCTTTTTGGTGAAAACTATTTTGGTTGGAAACACAAAATAAAATATGTCCTAACCGCATCATCTTCCAAATGGGTACTTGATTCACCAAAACCCGAAAAACCAACTAAGGATGCTTAATATGGGATGAGATGATTTATGGAGTCGGCAAAAGCGGTTTGATGAAGGAAACAATTTCGCACATATGTCGATCGTTGAGGCGCCTTCATCAAGAATATGAGTCACCGCAGACATCTTAAAGAATCTCGAAGCGATGTTCGGACATCGGACCCATATGGCGATCAAAGTGTGAAGCAAGAAATTGCTCGATTAAAATTGGAAAAAGGGACGATCGCAAAGACAAAGACGCCTTTAGGGTTATGGTGCTATTTGAGGAACTTGAGATCCTCGGCGAAAAATATGACTTCAATACTAAGGTTGATTTCATTCTCCAATCCTTACCAAAGAGTTATAATCACCGCTATCTTGAGTATCTAATGGAAGATCAAGATTTTAAAGTGGAGGATCTTATAAATGCTTTGACTTTGGTTGAAAAGGAAGTGGAGCGCGAGGAAAAGAACTTGGGAAAACGGAAATCTTCTCTTCATCCTAGATCAAGTGGTGATAAGGATGATGAAAAGAGAAGAAGGTTAAACCAAGAAGACTCAACATCAAATAGAAGCATGGGATCAAGTATGAGGAAAACTTTGGAAAGCGGGAGAGTAGGACAATCGAGGTCAGCCTGTTCCGATCCCAAAAGGGATGGAAAGAAAGGCAATTCTCACGCACTAGTTGTTGAAACTTGTTTAGCGGCGTATGCCTCCCATTTTGTGGGTGGTGGATACGGGATCCACTAATCATGTTTGTTTCACATTACAGGGGTTCAAGCGGACCCGACAACTTAGTGGGAGTGAGGTCCTCATCACACTGGGCGATGCTACGAGAGTGGCAACTGAAGCAGTGGGAGAAGTGCACCTGTCTTTTAAAGACAGTGTTTTAATTTTTGAGATATTTTTTACGTTCCGGATTTTAGAAAGAATTCTTTTCAGTTTCTAAACTCTTATGATGAATATTTTGGTTACTTTTTAATAAAGTTGTTACCATTTTCATTTTGATAAATTTATCTGTCATGGAACGTTGTTGAATGATCTCTATACAATTAACTGTGCACACCACTCACGAAATGTATCCTATAACACATCAACTGTTTCTGAGAAAAGAAAAACGTTCATCAGACGTGAACGAGACACTTCTTTGGCATTTAAGATTGGGTCATATAAATCCAAAGAGGATCCAAAGGTTGGTGAGAGACGGTTCACTAGGGCTTCTCCAAGTTGAACCGATTCCAACCTGCGAATCATGTTTGGAGAGTAATATGACCGAGAGGGCATGTGGAGCCAAGGGGAATAGGGCCAAAGAAGTGTTATAGATCGTTTACACAGATGTGCGTAGTTCAATATCAACCAAAGCAAGGGGAGGTTATGAGTAATTTTATTGATGATTACTCAAGGTACATTTTCCTTATGAAGCATGAATCTGAGACCTTTGAGAAATTCTAAGAATTTAAGGCTCAAACAGAGAATCACAAGGAAAAACGTATCAAGTCTCTACGATCTGATCGTGGAGGCGAATACCTCAGCAATGGGATTTTGAACTACTTATCTGATGACGGGACTGTATCTCAGCTCACTGCACCCGGAAACCCTCAACAAAATGGGTTTGCAGAGCGAAGCAACATAATTCTTTTGGAAATGGTTAGTTATACGGATCTTCCCGAGTCGTTCTGGGGTCATACCTTGGAAAATAGCGACTTACATTCTGAACTTGGTGCTATCCAAACCGGTTCCCAAAACTCCCAAAGAATTGTGGACCGGGCGCAAGCCTAGTATGAGACACATGAGAACTTTGGGGTGTCCGGCCTACGTGTTGGACAAGGAAACCGGTAAATTGGATCCTCGATCAGAATTAAGGTTGTTTGTAGGATACCCCGAGGGAACAAAAGGGTATATGTTCTATAGTCCCGAAGATCAAAAGGTGGTCATCCGGACCCACTTTAGATTTTTGGAAGAAGACTATATGAACCAAAGAAAACCCAGAAGTGAGATTACCTTAAATGAGCTTAGAGGCAAACCTCGATTGCCAATCAGTTGTATCTAGATGATATACCAAACGATACGCTTTCACAACCTAACCTCTTCATAGTGGGAGGGTTGTTAGACAACCAAGAGATTCATGGGAATAGGAGAGTCCTCGGACTTGATTCCCCAAAATCGCACCCATGGACATATGACGAGGCACTCCAAGATAAGGATCGCATTCTTTGCAAACAAAGAATGAAAGCGAAATGGGTTTTATGTTTCATAATAGAGTGTGGGGAGCTAGTCGAACCACTTAATGGGGTCAAATCCATTAGATGCAAGTGGGTATATAAGAAGAAAAAGAGGATCGACTTTAAGGTTGAAACCTTTAAAAAAGCAAGACTAGTGGTGAAAGGTTACACTCAGAAAGAAGGGATCGATTATGAGGAAACTTTTTCGCCCATAGCCATGCTTAAATCCATCCGTATTCTCTTATCGATTGCTGCGCACTTCGACTTTGAAATCGCAAATAGATGTCGGGATAGCTTTCCTTAACTAAGTCTTGATAAAGAGATCTATATGCAACAACCCCTGAGGTTTCATTGAAATGGACCAAAGCACACCTAGTTTGTAAGCTCAAAAGGTCCATTTACTTTATTCAAACAGCATCCAAAGCTTGGAACCAAAGTTTTGATCATGTAATAAAGTCTTATGGGTTTGATCAAAACGCGTTTTTGAAAGTTGTGTGTATAAAAGCGTGTTTTAATCGCATTGGTATTCTTAGTACTATCGTAGATAACATTGTGATCATCGGGAACGATGTGAAGGTGTGATCGACGTAAGGGCATGGCTTTCAAAAACAGGTTTGATATGAAAGACTTAGGGAAAACCGGACACATCCTTGGGATCAAGATCACTTTCGAGATCGCAAGAAAAGGATGATCGGGTTATCGCAAGTTTCATACATAGACACCTTTGTCTTGAAACGCTTGACAAAGATGAAGATTCCAAGAAAGGATTCGTACCTTTTCGGACTTGGAATCCATCTATCCAAAAAATGTTTCCTAAGACGAACAGAGATAGATGACATGAAAGGTATTCCTTGTGCTTCAATCGTCGGAAACCTTATGTATGCATTCTTTGTGACGAGACCCGGATATCCGCTTTTACGTAGGTAGGCATGGTAGCAAGATATCAAAGTAACCCAGAAAAGCGCATTGGATGACAATTAAAAACATTCTGAAGTGTCTGAAAAGAACTCGGGATAGAATGTTGATTTATCAGTCAAATACTCCAATCCCCATCGGCTACACGGACTCGGATTTTCAATCAGACTTAGATTCCATAAATTATCTGCCTCAGTTAGTGTGTTTCCATTTGGGAAGTGTAGCCATCAAATGGACGAGTGTGAAGCAGAAATGCATCACCGACTCAACCATGGAAGTCGGGTAAGTAGTCGCTTGTGAAGCGGTGAAAAAGAACCGATTGGGCTCTGAACCTTCTTAGTGGACTTGGATGGTGTTCTCAATTTGTCTAGCAATATCTGCTGAGGGGCGTTTGCAAATTCAAGAGAACCAAGAGTCCACGAGTCAAAACAAACACATTAAAGGAAAGACATCTTATACGAAAATCGTTAAGAGAGGAGATATAGATGTGGCAAAGATAGCGCCCGAGGACGACTTTAGCAGATCCATTCACAAAGCGCCTCCTCAATACATTCGAGAGACATGTGAGTGGAATGGGTGTCAAGACCGCTTTGCTAACTGCTTTGAGTATAAGTGGGAGAAATTATTAGGTTAGGTGTAGGTGACATTAGATGTCACCGACTACGGAGACATGTTGTAGTATACTTAAAAGTAGACTTTGAGTATAAGTGGGAGATTGTTGGGATTATCTTTGAAAAGTATGTTTTTTACTTTGTATAATCGAAACCTAATTTTTAGAACTTATTTATTGAAATAAATTGTTTATCATCGATGCTTTAAATATGATTGAATGTTACATATATTTATTTGCATAATTGTTCAATAATTAAGTACATGTTACATTGTAGTTAATTTAGTGATACCGGATCACGAAGATTAAATTAATGATCCCTTGTAACTAAAAAAGTACCCCATTCACGACCTAGATGGAAATGAACAACCCATCACGAAAGGTTGAGGTGTAAAGGCTCGAGATTGGTTTGTCTTGACCAAGAGATTACACTAGTGCATGATCGATCTTGTTGAATAGGACCTACGAGGAGGATAAATTCTTGAGAATCGAACAAGAAAGAATTAGACCTCAGTGGTTCGTTGTTTCTTAACCTTACTCAGAAATAATGGATCGATTATGAGGAAACTTTTTCGCCCGTAGCCATGCTTAAGTCCATCCGAATTCTCTTATCGATTGCTGCGCATCTTGACTTTAAAATCGGCAAATGGATGTTGTTGGTCCCGGTGAAAACGAAGTCTTACACGTGTATGGGGGAATACACGTGTTCGATATTTTAAAACTTTTTTTCTTTCCGAGGTCGACTTGGGTCGATAATCACGAAGGTTAGGTTCTCGAGAAGCACGGATCGCTTTGAGTCAAAGTCTCTTTGAGACGGTGATCCCGAAATGCTTTCGAACACCTCGAATAATCCCAACCGAGTCCCGAGTGTCGAGATCCTGAGTTGCTTGGATCGGATAACTAACTTTATTGAATCCTCGGAAGAGAGTTCGGTTTGGTAACTATCTGTTCTAGCTACTCGATCGTCTTGTAATGGTTGCCCTTAGTTTATACTCGTTTTAAGCTTTCTTTGAAAACTTTCCCCTTATGAAATAGTGATTAGGCATGATTCACTTATGCAACTTCAATTGGATTGATTCCAACCGAGTATCGCTGAAAAAGTATGCTTTAAAATCAAGTTAATGCAATAGTTAAGCCTGAGATAAGGAAAGCAATAAAGAACACAAAGAAGTTATAGTGGTTCGAGACTCAAGCTCCTACATCCACTCTCCTCGACTCTTGGAGAAATTCACTATCAACTTTTCTTTCTCTCGAGAGTTGTACTTTCGAACATACAGATTCATCAAGAGCTCCCATAAATTGAGAAGTGATTTCGAGGTTTGCTAGAGTCTTTCCATTTTAGATTTTCAAAGATTCATTTCTTATTCTCGCTCTTGAGTTTTATTTAGCGATCCTTGCAAAACAAAGATAGTCCTTCATCGATTCTCAAAAGAATCCATCAGTCAAAATGATTTCAGTTGAACTTGAAAACTCTTGTGCTAGTGTAGAGCAACAACGAGAGAGTAAGAGTTTACCTCCTCAATGGCCATCGATGCCATGTCATCACTTTCACCGTCGAGAATATCTCATCCTCAAGAGCTAGATTCCTCTTGAGTGTTCTTCTTCTTCGCAACCATGGCCTTTTTTGCTTGAGAACTTCGTCTCTTTTTAGCTTGTCTTTCTCTTCTCTCCTTAGCACTCAACTCGGACAATCATCTTTGGAAGTGACCTTTCTTCTAACAATTATAAAGATCTGTTGGCATCATCATCCCCGATCATTTTCTTCTTTGGACTTGGAGTCCTTCTTTTTCGGATGAAGATCCTTCAAACTTTCGAGTTCTTCTTCTTCCGGTTGATCCGTCCTCGGGTTTCTTCACGGTACACCGTGGTTCCCAGTAAAAGCTTTTGTATTTTCCAAATCTACTATTAAGTCCGTCAAACCTCCTTGCCATCGGTTGCTAGCTTTTCCTCAAGCTCATCCCCGATGTTTGGCATGGGGTTCTCGACTTTTTAGTTTCTGAGGTTTTATCTTTGGCTTTCAAAGCCACATTTTTACTTGATGAAGAATCATCCTTCTTTGCGACCTTTTTTGGATTTCTTATCAATTACAAATTCATAGGCTTTATTTCGAGAAGACTTGTTGGTATGGCATTGAACTAATGTTCTTGGTGTTTTCAATCACCACTTTGCATGAATATCCCATTTCTTAGAAAGACCTCTAAGAATTTTCAATGCCACTTCTCTTTGTGGATATTTCTTTCCAAGTGCATTTAGATCATTCATGATGCTAGTGAATCGACTTCCAATTTGTCTATTGATTCACCATCATCCATTTCAAAAAACCGCAAACTTTCCAATTGCCAACGAAAGTTTGTTTTTTTTATATGATCGTGCGTGCCTTGGGCACATAACAACTAGTGTATCCCATATTTCCTTAGCGATTACGGTGAGAGATCATTCCCATCACACCATCATCAATTGTCTTTGTATAGTGTGTCTTTTGCAATGTAGTCTAGATTGACTAACTTTCTCTCCTCGGGGAGTTAGTTGGTCATCGGACTTAGGAAATCTGCTCTAGGATCAATTCTCTCTTCTTACAGTATTTCGATTCACCACAATGAAATTTGAATGGTCCTTGAGAAACCACTCTCCACATACGCTCATGTTTAGAATACGATGAGCTGCGTTCTCGATCTCCATAGATCATAGTTCTCTCACCGAGAACATGGGAAGTTTTTAGAAGACATTTTTCTGATCTTTTGAAAAAAAAAATTCATCAAATAAGATCAGTTCAGATAGACCACAAGTATTTTTGAAAGTAAAACTTTGGTCAACACAGCAGGTGGTCAAGTTGAACCACTGCTCTGATACCACTTGATGGTCCCGGTTGAAAACCCATTTTGCACGTGCGGAAGCGAAAACATTATGTTCGATGCATATAAAACAGGGGTGAGGGCAGAGTGTTTCCAATTATGGTGAGATTTTCCCTTACAATGGTTTAGCCTCAATGCTAAGGTTGGAAAAATCTCTCTAAGCTTAGGATATGGCATAAAAGAATGAATCACCTAAATTTCAAAACCCTGAACAAGCTTGCAAGATTAGCTCTTGTAAGAGGGTTACCTAACGAAGTGTTCATGAGAACATATTTGTGATGCATGCGGAAAAGGCAAACAGGATAAGAGCATCATTTAAAAGTAAAGTTGAGGTTTCTACTGAAAGAATACTTCAATTACTTCATATGGATCTTTTTGGTCCTATAACACCTGTGAGCACTAATGGCAGGAAATACACATTGGTAGTAGTTGATGACTACTCGAGACATACTTGGGTCATATTCTTACTCAGTAAGAAGGAGACTCAGATAAAGCTGCCAGACCATGAAAAGGCTCGAGATTGAGAAAAATCTCGAGTGTGGTCAAAATCGATCCGACAAAGGAACCAATTTATAAATCATATTATATCGATTATTGTGCGTGAAATGGAATTTCTCATGAAACATCACCGCAAGGACCCTCAACAAAATGGTGTTCTTTGAAAGAAGAACAAGACTACGAAAGAAGTTCGCAAGGACAATGATAAATTTGAAGGATATTCCTACAAGATTTTTGAAATTTGAAAAACAACATTGCATGCTACTCGCAGAATAGATCCATCTTGACCAAGAGTCAAGGCAAAACACCTTATGAGCTTTGGAATGAAAGGAAGCCTCTTGTTTTGCTTTCTTTTCGTGTGTTTTGGTTGCAAGTGTTTCATACACAATAATGGTAAAGATCGGTTTGAAAACTTTTGATAGTAAAAGTTTGATGAAGGAATATTCTTAGGATATTCTCAAGTCGAGAAAAGCTTTCGAGTTTACAACCGTAGGACTCTTATTTTGGAGGAAACACCTCATGTTGTTTTTGATGAAACTATTTGTGTTCGGAAGAAACAGAACATGATGCAGATGAACCGACTAAGAGGATCACCAGATTAAGCCCAAAACAAAAAGATAAATCATCCATTTGAACGAGAAAAAGAAGAAGTCACCACTATCTATGACCGGAGTGACTCGGACTCGAGATAAAGAAGTTCGGGATGGAAATCGAGATGGTGGGACTCGGAAAACCAACACTCCAAAGGTGACCAATCAATGACACTAGTTCGGACTTCGGTATGTAATGCCAATGAAGATGTGGTCACAAATGAGGCAAATTCTGAATCTATCAACCAAAGGGAACAAATGTCTCGACAATGTTCGAATAGAATTTCCCCGAGGAAGATGATTCACTTTCTCCTTTTCTTGTTGTTCCCGAGGTTCTTTCGATTTAACCGAACCTAACATTTTAAATGTTGAGGATACTATTGAAGGGGAACATCAAGAAGGAAATGGTTAGATAGTCATCCTACAAGTCAAATTGTGGGTGATCTAACCTGAAGGAGTTAAGACAAAAGGTTCCATGGTGAGAGTGCACTATTCTCAACGCTTCCTATCGAGAGAAAGAACTCTTTGAGATTAATGAAGCTCTACAAGATTCTTATTGGATTCTTGCTATGCAAGATGAAATTTGAATCAATTCTCAAGGAATGGAGTATGGGAGTTGGTAGATAGACCTGAAAGGCACAATGTCATTGGAACCAAGTGGGTTTTCAAGAATAAAATAGATGAAGAAGATTGTATGCACTCTTCGATTACCGTATCTCATCTAGAGCACTCATCAAAATACGTCGATTTTGAGAGGGAGATGTACATTGTTCCTAAAAATCTGAATGATGTGTTTGAGCTATGTGATAGAGGAGAGGATCCCGATGATGTATATGTCGGGTAGAGAAGCGAGAGTACCTAGATAGGATTGCCGAGAATCTGTGAAGTTTGAGGCAACTTTGCACAAGAAGCACCTAAAGCCACAATATCTTGTCTTTGATGGATATTGTGAGCAAGAGCATCATGAGTCTTCTTGGGAGTTTTGAGCGATTAGTACCCAAGCTCGGATTGATGGCGGCGATCGAGGCATCTCCCACCACCGACTTCAACCGGCTGAAATTCTTAGTCCAGATGGTGTCGAGCAAGCCAAGATCATAAAAAAAAAGTCAATGGGGAAATCACGATGAAAGGCAAGATCCACCATACCACCAAAATTGCCTATATTTTGGAGATGTGCGAGAGAGGAGGAGGATATCTTCGCCAATTCAACCCCATTCCCTAAATCCAAAATTCTCTTCAAGACCATCTTTCTTTGTGAAGAAGCCCGGGCCATTCGAGGAAAAGAGAAAAGAAGGTAGAATCACCTTCTGCGGTCACGAGAAAGAGACCCAACAAACCCGGGGGAAGGTTACATTGGAGGCAAAAATGGAAGCAAGGAGCAAAAGCTGGCCGAGGCAAAAAGAACCTCGCTCCAAAGCGCAGAAGATTGGTGGTTCTCACCGAGCGGAGGTAGCAAGATGATTCGGCGAGAGACAACCCGAGGGCAAACTACTCGAGTTCACCATTACAAGTCTTTGCTCGAGGTTATCTCAAGGACACGGGATCGAGAGGGTGAGCGTGTCTTCTCGAGGTGCTCGAGACATCACTCGGTTCGGATAAAATTTCTCGGAAATTTTAAAGGAGCTCGGGCCAGAGATGCCTACCTCAGATGTGGCAAGTCAGATCAAGAGCCACCGTAGTCGATCCCCAAGATGTCTGTGCCTCGGACCGACGAGCCAACTCGGACTCATCTTGGAAATGCCACTCAAAGCCTCGAACCCACTTTCAGATGTAAACCGAGGACTGAATCACAAGCTTCAATACTTTTCTTGAGGCTCGGAGAAAAATGTACTCATGAGCTCCCTGAGTGACCAACTGCTAATCCCTTAGCGAAGCTTCCCATCGAACCGAGAGCCCGAGATGGAAGAAGGGCGAGGGCCAAGAAGAGCGGAGGCAAGGGGGGAACGGTTCATCCTTGACCAAATACCCCGAAGCCCAAATTTCATACCCCGATCCGAAGATATATTCTTCGATTAAGGACGATAAAGGTATATCCTCAATCGACTCTTCCCAGATGCTTGATATTGCTTTTCAGGGGAAGACCGTGGAATGAGGAGATGCCTTTCCCGACCGACTTCTCGGGGTTCTGTAAGACAAAGCTCGATGAAAAATTTCATTTTAATGAGCCGGTTCGAGGAAGTTTAGCCGAGAAGAAAGAACCGAGGTTGAGTGCCCCGAGCAAATGGAGACAAATCCAAAGATGGAGATGGGGACCAACAGGAGATGCCGAGGATCGGTCTCAAACAGAAAAAGAGACGCGTCTGTTGTCGATCAACCTCGGGGATCGGTTAGCAGACTCTTCGTACCTTTTTGCACTACTAATAATTATGCCAGAGTTACCGAAAGTACTATCTTTAATTAAAATGTCCGATAATCGATCGAGGCTCAATGGAGACCGGAGCTCGTGGATGAAGTCGAGCTCAGATGATCAAACAAAGATGAATGTCGCGTGCGGTCACGAGATTGATCTCACTCCCGCCATGGAGAAACTTAAGAAGATTGAGCCAATGTCGATCAAACTTACTTTTCGATGGAAGCAACGTTGGCCAATCAAGCTCGGACAATGGAAGGACTTAGCCATTCTTGAGCTCGTGCGGATACAAAACACTCGACCACTCGGATGACCTCCATGGAAGAAAAAAAACAATGAAAAAAGCGGAGGAGTCAACACAGAGAGTTAAGTCTTTGAAATGAAACAAAAGCACCAAGAGTCGATTGAATTTCTAGAGGTGAAACCGACAGAGAAAAAATGAGGTCTTGATCAAATCAATGCTTTGAGGAAATGCGCTTTCGGTGCTTTCATGACCAAGATGACAAAGATGCTTAAAGATGCACTCTCCGGCGGTTGCCCACATATCTAAAAGAACTGTATGCGTGGCTAAAAACCACATTAGGAGAATGGAAGATGAGCAAGATCAGCTAGCGGGAGAGATCCGGCATTGTGTGAGCAAAAACGAGATCACATGGACCTGACTCTCTCGGACTTCTTCCAAACTACGGTGCGAAGGGGGGAAAGGGAAGGTCTGAAACCTCGGGAAGTTCATGGCACGTGCTTTGGAAAAGAAGGCTCGAAAAAGATCTTTGAGATGTACAATCTAGCCCAAGCCTTTAAAGAAGTCGGAGATCTTTGAGAAGTTGAAATTTGCTCAAGTAGAGAAGCTTTGCCTACATTCGAAGTTTCGAGCAAACCAAGCTTGAGGTTGCAAGAGAGAAACCGAGTGCTAGAACTAAGGTTGGAACAAGCCAGTAGTCTTGAATTACCTATGAAGAGGAAAAGCCTTGGGCATTGTTCAACTCAGTAAGCAAAAGTCTTGAAGGCTTCTAAGCCAATCCAGAGAAAGTTGGTTACGGATAATGAAGATCTGAAGGAATCTGAGTCTCAACCTTAGAAGAAAGTCTTCAACACCGGAGAGGCTCGACGACACTCCAAAAAAAAGAACAAGCTAAGAAAGTTCTTTGCCAGGTCTCGGGAACCTCTGTGATAAAAAAAAGATAGGCGAAGAGCGAAGCGAAGGACTTCCGGGGAAGTTTGCAAGAGGAAGGGAACATCGAAAAGACCGAAAGTGGCCCCATGTTGATAAATGGATGCCCATTAAACTCAACGACATGTGGGAAGAAGTGAAGAGAACCTTCTGGTTCAATTATGATGTTCTCAGGGAATGGAGAGGGGAAGGCTCAGATCAGAACGAAGCTTTCATTGAATATCTTCTCACCTTTTATCCAAAGTATCTACAAAGCTGGATTAATCTTGCGCGGATGAAGGGGGAGCAGATAGTAGCCCCCAGTCCATATTCCTATCCTCCTCCGAGACTTGGTAATGGCTTGGTAAATGAAAAGGCCATTCTGTGAGAAATTGCTTTCGAGACGTTGGTCGGTTGGGCCCTAATCGAAACAAAATCCGGATATCATCGGAGAAAGAAATGAGTCAAGAAGAGATTCTTGAATGTTTGATCCGAAGTGCCCACTGATGAAGTCGAAAATGAAGCAAACAGAGCAGAAGACTAAAGAGCCGAATCTGAAGACTAAAAGACTGAAGACTCAGAAGATTTTGTAATTCTTTAAATTTTTGTTTTTTTTTATTTTGTTTGATAAATTCATTGTAATCTGTAATGGTACACTTATCATCAATGAAGATTTATCATTATGCTCAAAAGATAATATCTCATTATCTTATTTTTACATGTCTTTATATTTGATATGCCTGATTCTTTGTTGTTTGGTGATGAAATTGTTGAGAGATTCATTCTTTGAAGTAATTGTTGAGAGACATAACCAATCTTGTAATAGGATAAACCTGAAACACAGTATAGGTTATATGTTTGTAACAAGATATGTTTTGGCATCATCAAAAAGGGAGAAATTGTTGGGAGATGAATTTAATAAAAGATTATATGATTTTGATTAAGATCCCAAAACCCCTGAGTATGACATGTTCAGTAATGATCTTGATAGATGAGTCGAGGATTCGGTTTTAGAGTATTCGGGGATGTTATCCGCAAAATGTATAGTCGTGAGATATAGTTCAGGATAGGTTACGAAGACTCAAGAACTCAAGATATGTTTCAAGATAGATCTTTCAAGATTGAAACGAGATATCAAGACTCAAGATGGAAATCGAGAACCGAAGACTCGGCATGAAGACTCGAGATATCGGTCAAGATAAATCAAGACTCGAAGACCTCAAGACTCGAAAGACCACAAGACGCAAGACTGAAGACTGAGTCATCTATCAAGATCATTACTGAACATGTCATACTCAGGGGTTTTGGGATCTTAATCAAAATCATATAATCTTTTATTAAATTCATCTCCCAACAGATGTCAAGACAGCTTTCCTTAACGGAAGTCTTGATGAACATATCTATATGCAACAACCCCAGGGCTTTATTGAAAAAGGCCAAGAACACCTAGTTTGTAAGCTCATGAAGTCCATTTACGGACTCAAACAGGCATCCAGAGCTTGGAACCAATGTTTTGATCATGTTATAATGTCTTATGGGTTATATCAAAACGAGTTCGAAAGTAGTGTGTACAAAAAGCGTGTCGGAACTGCATTGGTATTCTTAGTACTATACGTAGACGACATTCTGATCATCGGAAACGATGTAAAGGTGTTATCAGACGTAAGGGCATGGCTTTCAAAAACAGTTTGATATGAAGGACTTAGGGAAGCCGACACATCCTTGGGATCAAGATCACTCGAGATCGCAAGAAAAGGATGATAGGCTTATCGCAAGCTTCATACATAGACACTGTCTTGAAACGATTCAGCATGCAAGATTCCAAGAAAGGCTTCGTACCTTTCAGACATGGAATCCATCTATCCAAGAAAATGTCCACTAAGACGAAAATGGAGATAGATGACATGAGAGGTATTCTTTATGATTCTACCGTCCGGAAGCCTTATGTATGCAATGATGTGTATGCAGACCCGGATATCCGCTTTTGTTGGCATGGTGGCAAGATATCAAAGTAACCCGGAAAAGAGCATTGACGGCGGTTAAAAAATATTACGAAGTATCCTAAAAGAACTCGGAATAGAATGTTGATTTATCGGTCGATAGTCCAATCCCCATCGGGCCACACGGACTCGGTTTCCAATCAAACATAGACCCCGAAAATCTACCTCCCAGTGTGTTTTTTGCATGGGGGGCCGTGACATCTGCGAAGCGTTAAGAAAATGCATCGCAGATTCTACCATGGAAGCCGAATATGTAGTTCTTTGCGAAGCGTGAAAAAAAGCGGTTTTGGCTCAAGAACTTCCTAGTGGACTTGGATGTGGTTCCGAATTTGCCCAAAAAAAATCATCATTTATTGTGACAATGCCGGGAAGCTTTCTGCAAATTCAAAGGAACCAAGAGCCCACAAAGCCAAAGAAAACACATTGAAAGGAAATACCATCTTATCTGAGATATCGTTAAGAGATGAGATATAGATGTGGCAAAAGATAGCATCGAAAGATAACCTAACAGATCCATTCACAAAGGGTCTGCCTCTGAATACATTCGAGAGACATGTGGAAGGAATGGGTGTCAAGACCGTTGCCAATCTGCTTTGATTATAAGTGGGAGAAATTATTAGGTTCGTGTAGGTGACATTAGATGTCACGAATTAGGAACTACACGAGACATGTTGTAGTATACTTAAAAGCAGACTTTGAGTATAAGTGGGAGATTGTTGGGATTATACTGGAAAGTATGCTTTTACTTTGTATAATCAAAACCGAATTTAACTTATTCTTTGAAATAAATTGTTTATCATCGATGCTTTAAATATTATCGAATGTTACATATATTTCTTTGCATAAGCTGTTCAATAATTAAATGACGTGTTACATTGTAGTTAATTTAGTGATACCAGATCACAGAAGATTAAATTAACAGTCCCTTGTAACTAAAAGTACGTCATTCACGACCTAGATGGAAATGAACAACCCATCGTGAAAGGTTGAAGTGTAAGGCTCGGATTGACTTGTCTTGACCAAGAGATTACACTAGTGCATGACTGATGCACTGAATAGGACCTACATGAGGACAAATTCTTGAGGCCCGAACAAGGAAGAATTAGACCTCGATTGGTTCGTTATTTCTTAATCTCCGCTTCCTTAAATAGGATCACGTGTGATTGGTAACTATTGCTTTGACTTATCATGGGTAGAGAGTCAACGAGATTCAATACTTTTTATCTTGGGCAATATTATTGGTCACATGTGATTGCTAAGATTTAATACGGAGAATCGTGTGCAAGTACGCTTGTTTGATTTGCCCCCTTGGGAGGTTCATAAGCTTTATCATACCAAATCTTGCAAGTGGAATTAGTTTCAGTGGATAATAATGTTGAACCGTTCCTTGACCAAGGACAAAAGATATAATTAACGGAAAGCTATTTCAAAGGCTTGAATTAATTAATGGGCTAGATAATCTTAAACACGGAAAATAATAACCTAGAGTCATATTGACTGTAATATGGGTTAAGATGGATAGTGCAATATTAATTATGTAGTGGGATTAATTAACATTTATGGGTTTGAATAATATTGTGGCTCAATATTGATAATTCAAGATCCATTGGAAGGTCCAATCTTAATTCTCCTAAAGGCCCCCTAAGTAGCCCAACATATAGTCCAATAACTGAAAAAAGTGTTTAAAATAAAATAATTATTGTTGCTTATTTTTCCTCATTTATTTCGAAATTTATGGATAAAAGGGGAGAAAGATTTTCTTTGAATTTTGTTATGGAATGAAGATATGTATTCTTGGAATACAAGATTATCTCATTAAATTCAAGAAATCTCCCACTTGGTTATTCATGAAGAGATTTTCGAAAATTTTGGATAATTAAGGGCAAGAGAGATTTTCTTGATTTTCTTGAAAATATATTATGGAAGATATGTATTTCTTGAAATACAAGAATATCTCATAAATTCAAGAAGATCCAAATCTTGGAATCTTGACCCATAATTTTCGAAATTATCCATAACAAAGAATAAGTGGGATTTTGTGGAATATTATAATTATGGGAAAAAGAATATAGGAGATATATTCAAGATTTCTTGGAGATCAAAAAAAGATTTTCCCACATTATTTTTTGCCAAAATTTCGACCACTTGTGCTCTATAAATAGGGGATGATTCTTTCATTCCCAAGTACAATTTCATGTGCTGGAAAAATTAGTAAATTCACAAAGGTGGTGCAACATAATTTATTTTCCTTTTGTTAATTGTTCACAAGTGTCCTACCACCGGATAGTCGAACAAGGATTAACGGAATACTTGAGAAGTTCTTTTGGTTAGTCTAATCAGCCAGATCACTGCCATCCCAAGATGTACGTTCACGTAAACTCGTAGAATTCCGCATGCGTAGGATTTACGTGAATTAATTATATGCATGATTTGTTGTTGGATTATTATTTGAATTAATATAGGATTAATTCATGCTAGTAATAATTATAAGAATTAAATTTGTATTTAAATATTCACCCCGAATAGATCTGTGCAACTTATTCCCCAACAGGAACACTATCTGGTTTCAAGATGATTTGATGTTCAATACCCCTTAATGGAGGTAATCCTGTAGGCTCTTCAAAAATATCAGCATAATCATCTAAGATTGCAGATAATTTGGAATCACTCTCCCCAGTAGGAGTAGCCAAGTAGACCACATAAAAATCTTGGACAGCAGCAGGGTTGTCCAAATGTAACATTTGGAAAAGAGAGAACTCAGAAATGAGTTGACAATTCTCAGTGGAAGTAAGTGCCTGTAGTTTAACCCTCTTGCCAAGTAATGACACTGTGATTGTCATGTGCTTGTAGTCCAATTCAATTGGGGTGCAAGATTTCAGCCAATCACCTCCCAAAATCAAATCACAACTTTCAGTATCCAATAATCTCAAAGGATATTGGAAATCACTGAATTGCATAGACCAACAAAAAGAATCCACCAGTTGTGAGTTGACCATCTTTTGCCCATTTGCCACCTTAACCAGAATAGGTATGGTAGGGGAAAGGGGGCAGTTCAACTTTTTTTGCAGTAGTTGCCTTAATAAAGCTGATTGTGCTGTCTGTACCAATCAATATATGAAGTGTATGACCCCCACAATCCCCAATAATCCTCACTGTAGTGACATCAGAAGTGCCTGACATAGCACTGTAGGTCATCTGAACCTCTTCCATAGGCACTGGCTCAGGATCAGCCTCTTATGTGACCTCAGTAGGAACATAGTCAGAAGATTCATATGAAATGTCCTCAGCCAAAATCATGTAAGTAATCTTTTGTTTACACTTATGACCCCTTGTAAACTGCTCATCACAATTCTAACACAACCCTTTCTCCCTTCTAGCAGCCATTTCAGTAGGAGTAAGGAGTTTAATGGGAGGTTTGAGAGAGTTTAAAGGTGGTTTCTGTTGAGGTGGGATTGACAAATCAGATTTCTTCCAAGGAACAAAGTTAAGGTTAGGGTTAGGGTTAGAGTTAGAGCCCCTATAAGGAGGCTTGAACTTTCTAGTTAGAGTATCCATGGTGTATTCCTGTTTCTTGCCCAGAATAATAGCTTGTTGTAAAGAAGTGGGTGCAAACATATTTAGAGCAGATTGCAACTCAGTTATCAGCCCACTAATGAAGCTCTCCACAAAATAGTATTCAGAAAAATGATCACCCAATTTAAGAATCAAGCTAGCTTTGAGCTCCTCAAACTTTTCCACATATTCCATATAAGCCCCAGTTTGCTTGAGCTTATTAAACTCAGCAATAATAGAAATATCCCTTATCTCTTCAAATCTCACATAAATTATCTCCACAAACTGATCCCAAGTAACATCAGTAGGTTTCAAAGCAAAATTCTGAAACCATGAGGCAGCTCTACCCTCAAAGTGAATAGAAGCAAGGTTAATCTTCTTAGGATCAGGAACATTAGGGATTAATTGAAAATAATTGTTGCATTTCAAAACCCAACCCCTAGGGTTAGATCCATCAAATTTAGGAAACTCAACTTTAGGAATAGGGCTGTGAATGGAAACAGGAGTAGGATTGGGAATTAACCTTCCATTTGAAGAGTCAGAACCATGAAAGGCTGAGGGAGCCCCTGAAAAACCAAAACTAGGGCTTCCCAGAATAGAAGGGCCACTGCTAAGACCTTTCCCTCTATCAAAATTCTGAAACTGAAGCTGTAGGCCAGCCAAAACTGCAGTAACATTGTCAAACTTATCTCCCAACATGGAAAGTTCTCCACTCATACCAGCAAACTTGTTATCAACCTCTGTAGAAAGAGTATTTATAGCATCCTGCATTTTATCATCAGTAGCTTTCCATTTCAGGGATTCAGCAGTAAGAAGTTGCTCTAATTTCGTTTGTGTCTCTTGCAGGGCTTTCAAATGGGTGTTTTCAGCCATGGTGATGAGAAGAAACCTGTCTCTGGATACCAAATGTAATGTACCGATATATATGGAATGTAAATTGTAATTTTTAGTATGATTTTCTGGGTAAAAGTATGAAGAAACAAGGACAATATGAATAAGATAAGAATGATGATGAGAGAAAGATGAGAGAAGAGAGAGAAAATAGGTGAGAAGTTAGAATATATTTCTGCATAACAAAATCTGCAACAAACCGTCCCTTAAATCAGAGAAGTGGGGACCATAGGGGCTTATCACAATTTTAGGGAAATAAAGATACTGAAAAACAATTAAATGAAATACTGGGCTGCAGCCCATGAACTTTAATTATTTCTGGGCCCATTTCTTGGCAAACTCTTCAGGCGCAATTCCTTTAAACCCCACCTGAGGCTCAGATAAAAACCCCACCTGAGGTTCAGTAGGAAACCCCACCTGAGGCTCAGTCGAATACCCCACCTGAGGCTCAGATGAAAACCCCACCTGAGGCTCAGTAGAAAACCCCACCTGAGGCTCAGTCGAATACCCCACCTGAGGCTCAGTAGAAAGCCCCATCTGAGGCTCAGACGAATACCCCACCTGAGGCTCAGACGAAAGCCCTTCAGGCTCAGTATAAAACCCCTCAGATATCAACAATTCGTACTTTCCCTTTTTATTAACTTCAGAAAACCATAACACCACTTCTTCCTCGTTAGTTGCAACATCAACTGGTGGTGTGAGGTTAATGTCTATGACATACATGCTCATTATTTATTGAGAATTTATTAAAAATAATAAAAAATTATGTAAGGAGTTAGTTTGAGCGGGTAAAATTGTTTTTTCACAATTTCACATAGAAAATTAAAATAGGATACTCCCTTTATCTTAAATCAGTTTTCATGTTTTTTTTAAAAAAATTGTCTCACATCATTTTTCACACACAAAAAAAAAAAATTTACTCTCACAATATACATTTATTACCCTCTATGTCATTATTTTTTGGGTAATTGTTGAGTGGGGTGATTCACCCCAGAATGATAACGGTATTTCTGACATTTCATGTGGTGTATTGACTACTTAATTCTCAGTGAAACTTTTTTATGAATTACTGGAGTCCACTATCATTAAGTGTAAAATAGAAAAAAATGTAAATTCACCCGTGGCGAATCTGGCCAAATAGCATTTGTCCTTATTTTTTTAACACAATTAACTCACACATAAATCATTTAAGTTGATTTGATTCAAATACTCTTATTTTATCATTTTAATAAAATAAAAAATATTTTTTCCTTGATCTTTGTACTCAAATGTGTATGAAAACTGATGTGAAATAAGAGAGTATTAATTTATAAATTTTAAGCCATAAAAAACAAGACAAAGTACTTTATATTTTATATGAAAAATCATCTCAAACAATAATATCTAAAAATTTAGGTAATGTTCTTAAATTTCATTATCAAACATATAATATTTATTTTATATGAGTTATTATCCCCAAAATTTAATTTAAAGGCCAAATAGTAATACTAAAAGGGAAACCAAAAAGAAAAAGAAAAGGCCTTGGAAGATAAATATAGAGTCCGCAACTTTCCAGTCCAAATTAGAGTCATATAGTACTAATAGATCCAATCAATTCAAAAAAATATTATTAGGTCCAAAATGGGTATTAGAAAGACATAAATACCCCCATCATTTTGTAAACCGTCCTTCGCCCTTCTCTCTCTCTCTACAGGTTTGGCATGATGGTTCCCAGCTTTTCACCTTTCCCAGCTTGTCAGCTTTTCAGTTTTTCACCTTTCTTATTATTATACTCCACCCCCCTCGATCTCAATTATTACATCTCACTTTCTCTCTCTACTATTCTCAAATAATATCCAAAATAACAATTTTAAAATCCAAAAAATTGTTTGTTTAAGCAACTGAATTTTTCCAGTCAAAAGCATTTTTACAAGTAGAATGTAAAAATTTGGAAGATATGCATTGTTCATTCACACAAATTGAAAAATACATATCTAAATAGAAAAATTACAATAATTGCATATCTAAAATCTAAAGAATTTACATTAATTTTCGTCTTCTTATCTTTCGACATGAACGGGTGCATAAAAATATATTCACATATGCTCGTCTTATTTCCGACATGAACATATTCATCAACATATGCACGCAAAAATCAGATCGTCTCACAACATGGCAAGTAGAATTCTGAGAGCAATCACAAGTGACATAATTTCTCAAATCCTTTTCTTGTAATTGGAACACTCCAATTCCCTTCTTTACTGCAATGATCCTTGCTAAAATCCCAATCTTTTTTCCCCAATCTTCTTCCAATTTCCTTCAATTCCCTCACTGCGAACAAACAACAAACACCATACAGGCACTAAAATTAAATCCCTTTCTTGGCCCCTACCAAAAATCAAGAATTCATGTAATTTTTAGCTAAAGTTTGAATATTTAAAGAAATTACCTTAAAACAAAATCACACAGACCTGTAACGAAGAAAGAAAATTACAAAATAGATCCACAAAATTCCATTTGGTCGTTTGCCCGCTACGGAAAATCGCCCCCTTCATCGGCGTGCAAGCGGCTTTATGGATATGAGATCCACCATCGCATCCAACGCCTCTCAGATCTACGTGCAACGCGGCTTTATTCAGATACAATCAGTGGTGGTGGTGACGAGGCGGTAGAGGCGTCTACACATGGTGGTGGTCATGTGGTGTGGGTAGTGACGGGTAGCGGCGGTGGCGGCTTTTTTTTTCTTGAGAGAGACTGTGTTTTAGAGAGAGAGTGGAATTTAGAGAGAGAGAGAAAGAGAGAGAGAGAGAGGGATGCGACAGAAATGTGAAAGTGGGTGGGTGGGTGGGATGCGGATATTAGGTATTAGGGTAAGTGGTATTATGAGTTTTTCAAGCACAATTTTGGACCTCTTAGTAATTAAAAAAGTGTGTGGCTACTTATACCCACAAAATTACTAAATACGCCCATTACTAAATTAACCCATCATATATTTTACTTATTTTTTTAATTTTGCTTAGTATACCCTTAAAATTTTACAATTATAACCTTAATAAACACACCCACCAAATTAATTTACAATTTTAGATTAAAAAAAAAAACCGATTCTGTGCACAGGGTGTACTCAGGCCTGTCTATTTTTTCTCGACTTATCTTATTTCTTGCCTTTCCTGTAAGCCTTTTAATCTCCTTTTTTTTTCCCGAATGAGATTGGGTCCTCTATACTTATATTGCTTATAAACATATTTATTGTTTGAGCTCTCCTTGCAGTCATATGATGGTAGGTTTGAGTTGATTCCTGGTTCAAAATCGCATAGTGAGTGGATATAAAAATCTTCATTATTTGATTTATTTTGTATTGTTGCTTTTAGAGATTTTCCTCCCAAGTTGTCACCGTATTCATCTCACTTTTCTCTCTGTGGGTGCGTCTGATTTAGGATTTAGTGATTTTTTAAAGGGAAGAAAGAAGATTAATTTACATTTTCAATACGGTAATTTTTATTATTGTTCATATTTCTTCTGAAAAAACTTAAGATTTAGGGTTTTTTTTTTTATACGGAAGTATAAGAAAGATGAAGCAGCTTGTAATTTTTTTGTTGTTAGATAGGTTTTAACGTGGGATTAAGTTAAGAAAAGTGGATTGATTTAGTAAACTCATATTTTTATTTTTATTGAAAAGGATATAATAGTATTTTTTATTAAGGTTATTTTTGTAAAAAAATAAAAAATAGATGTACTTAGTAATTTTGTAGGTGCGAGTAGTTGTGCCTTTAAAAAATAGTTTGAACCTAGCACTATTAGGGTGAGTTTTTTTGGCTTTATTTCATAAATATATTACAGTAAATCTTAATATATATTTATAAAAAAATAGAAAACGATTGTACAAGGCTACAAGCATATATAAATAGGGAAAATTACTGATGTGCGCAAATTACTAGTAATAAATTACAATTCTAAAATATGTACATATTAATAAGTGCCAGTATAAATATTTGGAAAATTGGTCTGTTGACTGTATGCATCTGCCGAAAGAAGAAAACGGAAAAAAAAAGAAGGCATTTTGTGTAAATTTAGTTTGCATTCTCCATATGAATTCTCCATCCTCCATCTTCATTTTAGAGCGTTGCTTTTGCCTTTTGGCGATGCTCTTATGGAACAGGGTAGAGAAGTAAAACCAGCAAATCAAACACTCATTATTCGGAAAATTGAAAAAAAGCGATCCAATATATGAAGTCAAACCGTACTGGCCAAATATATACTCCCACGAAAACTGTGCATCTTTATAATCTCTCACTTCTCACACACTTGAACACACCAATTTTGGTGCTTGAGATTTCCTAAAATTTACAATATTACCCATTCTAAAACCTAGAAATTAAAAACCCAAACATTTTAGGTTCAGATGTTTGGAAAATTGATCAATTTGGAGCCCAGGAGCTCAGGAACATGATTTTCCTTAACGATTCCTCCGATTCCCGCAATCTTCCATTCGAATGCCTCACAATTGCAGAAGCAGATTCCTCATCGCGAAGAGATGAAGCGAGCTTGTTCTTCGCCTGTGAAATCGATCCGATCATACTGTTTCTGGCGTAGTGGTGGATGGATCTGAAAGCGTGATTCCACCTGCAAAATCCCTGATCTTTCAGGGCCTCTACTGCCCCCACGCTCGCCGCTACTACCCAGGCCTTGCTGCACTTTGTTGCGCTCATTTTCGCTGCAATTTTGAATTTGATTTCTAATTTGTGCTTTGGAATTCGGTGTTTTGTTGATTTGTGTGTTTAAATGAGGAAAGGATGTGAGTGTATATATAGAAAGGTGCAGCAGAATTAGGATGGGATTGTATCTGTGGGCTTGGACTATTTCCAGTGGTTTTGGAACCTGTTTTCGTAGTTTTTAAAATGACTTCTTTATCCTTGTACTAAAGAATATTTATTGGTACTGGGATTGGTATGATAGGGATAGTTATCTCGTCTTTCCGTCTTAATTGGCACCAGAGGTATAATCAAATCAAGTCATTTGTGAATTAATTGGATTTGGCTCGATAAATATTTGTTTGTGCTCGTTTAATACAGCTTGTAAGTATAAAAAAACAAACTCAAGTTAGATGATATTTGATTCGTTAGCTCGTTAATTTTTAATTTTCATACTAAATATATATATGATAAATATGTAATTAAATAAAATTATAAAATTTAGTAGATATATATGATTTTTAAAAATATAAAATTTTATTTTTAATAATTAATTTGATGAATAATTTAATTTAAAACTGATATTATTAAGTTTGTTTAGGCTCGTATAGGTCGATTAAGCTCAAAATATCTCATAAATATTCTATAATTAAGCTCGGGCTTGACTCAAAATTAAACGAACTAAGCTCAATCTAAAGTTCGTCTCATCTCGATTACGTTCTTAATTGGCATGCGATTTGGTTTTAATAAATCCATTTGCAGCAGCGGAATCGAAACTAATTTATAAGAAGAATTTGCTTTAGGAGGATCGAATTATAACAAATTACATATTTGTTGTGATCAAGCTAGACTTGCCATTGTGCCAACTACATTACAGTCTTGCATATTTTTCCTTCTTTACAATTATCAAGCATTTCTTGAAGTTTCGAATCTCATCCCAATATCGCATATATTTATAATCTACACTTTTTGGGGGAAATTTGATAATGTAGAGGTAAAATGAACATAGATTAGTTGACAAAATTAAACAATATACAATAAATATATCCTAATCATATCCTAAAAAAATTAGCTAAGCAGCTCATATAGTAAATGAAACCAGCAAAAATACCAAAATGTTAAATATAGAATCATTTACCAGGCAAAAAAGAAGGTACAACTGAACTCAAATCTCTAAACCAAGTGTTCATAAATGGAGGGAAAAAAAAGGAAAGGAGGAAATTCTCATTAGTAAACTAAATTTCATTACATAAAATCAAATTGCATCGAGAGTTTCTTTGAACTACAAACGAAAATTAATTTTTAATTGCATAAATATATTTAATTTCTCCGTTCTTTTTTTGCAACAAAATTACATAAAAGTGTCTTTTAAAAAAAGAGTCTATTTCAATAGAGTCCCATGATAAACAGACGGATGTGACCAGTAAACCCTGCAACATCAAAAACCCCAGCAAAATTGCCACCAACCGATCCTCCATCGTGCGACTAAAACCCACAGCCTCATCTTGGAAAAACCAGAAGAGATACCACACTAGGAACATTATAATAAACCCTATTATTAAAATCAAACGGTACCAATAACTAAAGAACCCAATTTCACGCTGAATCATGTCGTAATCGATGTGGAAGTAAGTAAAATTGAGCTAAACTCGTGTTAATTCACAAAAATAAGGATGAAGAATAAGGAATAGTATTAGTGAAAAGGACTTAATTCACAAAAATAAGAATGAAGAATGAAGAATAATGAATAGTATTAGTGAAAAGGACATACCAGAGATGCGGTTCAATTGGATTTGAAATTGCATATTTCTATTTTATATCCCTATTAAAAAGGATCAAACACACAAATAAGCCTCAAATTCTTAGATATCACAACAATATGATAGTGTTATTTGACTTGAATACTTCTAAGATACAATATGATTTACTTGATTTGTTGGTAATGGATAAATTGAGAAAGTTTATTTGATTTTGTTTTATATTAATATCTAAAAACTTTAACGCTCATCTTACAAATTTTGAGTTCAATCTTTTCTAATTTCTTTTAAAAGATCCTAACCTTTCCAACCATAATCAAAATCCTACATGCATTTTATTTGATTTTTTTGTTTCTTAATTTTGCAAAATAAACTTTTACTCTCAAATTAATTTATTTTACCATTGATCATCAAGTCATAACTTTGATATTATTTTATTCATAACTTTAATTTTATTTTATTAACACCGCGTGATATATATACACAACCACAATAATAGAATTTAAAACCAGTTCTTAAATTCAATTCATAACTTTGATTTTATTTCATATAGACTGCGTGATATATATACACAACTACAGTAATAGAATTTAAAATCAAATTGCAGATAGAGCAAGAAACTGAAAAACATTATAGCTTATGGAGAACTAAAAAAGAAAAATGATCCAATATATGAATGCGATTTGCAATATATTTACTAACATTAAAATTTAAAGTTATATGCGTATGAATTGTCACACACCTCAATATATATAGGTGTAGCATTTGTAAACACCTACTGATAGAATAAGATCTGACGTTGTTTAATAATTATCTATAGTAAATATTATTATTAAGTATTTTCCTTTTCAATTAAGTCTAGATTATTCTATTTTCTTTTTATATTTGAGTCTAAAATATTTTATAAAATACACCTTGATATATTTTTCTTGTTTATTTTGGTATTTTTTTGGGAACACATTAGACCTTTATATTTCACTAGTATAATTAAGTATCAACTAGCTTATTATAAGATGCGTCTTATATTAATAAACTTATATCTTCAGGATTAATTATGTTCTTAAGATCTACGTCAGCACATTTCTGCGATGCCAACATATGGTATCACCTTTCGCTCGAGGCTCAAGTCGTTGCATTGGAACTTCAAGTCGAGGTGGTTCATCGGCAAAATGCTGAGTTCCAAGCTCGCTTCGGCGCCCTAGCATCGTCACTGCCTCAGCCGTGCTGCGAAATCACCGTGCGAAAGTCGTCCATGGTGGATGTCACGCCGGTTCGCGTGGCCGCTCAGACACTCCACAACATCGTCTTGTCGTATTTTGGATGATATGGTGGTTATAATGATCCGTCGTTATTTGATTTTAAAGTTGAGCATCATCCAAGTGAGAAGGAATATCACATGATTGATTATGTTTTTGTGGTTGAAGGTGTTCATAAAGATATCTTTGCTTCTTTTCAGTAAATAAGGATCAATATTTTGTATTAATTCCTAATTATAATGAATATCATTATGCACTTTCAATAACATTTTTAGAGGTTATAACTCCTTAGTTCCGCGAGTTCAACGCCGAATTGTTTCGACAAGGAATATATTGATGAAATAAGATCCCACATTATTTAGTAATTATCCATCATTATTATCATCATTTACTATTTCCCTTTTCTATTGAGTTTAAATTATTATATTTATCTTTTATATTTGAGTCTATGAATATTTCATAGTATACAATTTAATATATTTTTAATGTTAATCAAGATATTACTTTGAGAAGAAGGAGGCGCTCAAGAGCTTATGGTCTAGTTTCGTTCCCAGACGTGTTCAGGCAATTGTTTGGAAGATGCTGAAAATGAGACCACCAACAAAAAAACAACCTCACAAGAAGAGCCATCATACCCATTAACGGAGACATTTTATGCTCTTTATGTGGGGAAAAGAATGAAGACACTCATCATCTTTTCTTCGAATGCAAGTTCGTTTCGAAAATATGGCACTACATCTACAAATGGGTTGGAGTCAACATGGTACCTCATTCGGATCCGTTCGTCAACTTTCTCCAACACGGCGAAATGTTTAAATCAACATCACAAGGTAATTTGGCTTCAACTCTTTGAATTACTACAATTTTGTCCATATGGAAAACAAGGAATGAGAAGATTTTTGAGAACGTTAATCCGGAAATAAGGAAACTAGTAAAAGAGATTAAAGCGAGACTATGGTCATGGCTAGTGGTGAAGAATTCGAAAGCTTCAAGCATTCAATACTCGAATTGGCGCAATAGTCTCAAGTTTTAAATTACTTTAAGATGTAACTGGAGCAGTATTTATTTTTATCTTATGGCTTGAACTGTATTGGGGCTGTACTGTTTCATTACTATGTAAGGGCGAAAATACCCCTTGTACTCCACTTTCTCTTTAATCAATTTCTTTGGCTTTTCAAAAAAAATTACTTTGAAACAAGTTAAATTTTTATATTTTATTAGTATAAATAAGTATCAATTGGAAGTCTTATATTAATACACTTACATTTTCAAGATTATTCATATTATATGGTCTCAATTTACATCACCTACTAGAACTGCCCTAAAATTTACAACCATAACCAATAAAAAATCAAACATTCTTGCTTCAGAAAGTTGGAAAAATCGGTCAATTGGGAACCCAGGAGCTCAATAATATGACTTCCCCAAGTGATTCCTCTGATTCTCGCGATCTGCCATCGGAAAGTTGCACAATTGCAGAAACAGAGGAAGAAAGCCTGTTCTTCGCTTGAGAAATCGATCCGATCATACTGCTTCTGGCGTTTTGATGAATGGATCTGAAGGCGTAATTCCACCTGCAAAATCCCTGATCCTTCAGTGCCTCCACGGCCCCCACGCTCGTCCCTATTATCCACTTTGTTGCGCTCATTTTCGCTGGAATTGATTCTTCGTGTATGGAATTCAGATCTGTTATTTGAATTTGGTTTTGCAGATCAGATGTCTGTTGATTTGTGAGGGAGTGTATGGTGTACATTTATACAAGGGCAGGAGAACATATATGAAATTATTCTCTGTGGGCTTGGAGTTTTCCGGTGGTTTTACAGCATTTTTGTGGGCGGTGTGTGTATTGACTTATTTGTCCTTTTTCTGAGTTAATGGTTTATGGTTAGCTCAGGTAAGTAGTGATGGTTATTTAGTCTTTTCGTCAAGAGTGAACAGCTGCTTGGATTAAAAAAAATCCATTTGCTCGCAAGGATGGAAGATTGTTTTTTTTTCTAAATATATAAATAATAATAATAAAAATTCAGTTACTTCCTCCGTCCCAAACTTGTTTGAAAAAGTTTTATGTGAAACTGGTTTACCGTACACCACTCATACTATTGCTTGTAGATAGTATTATTTTCTACAAGCAATAGTATGAGTGGTGCACGGTAAACCAATTTCATATGAAACTGTGTCAACTTGTTTTTCTGTTTACTGTGTGCTCGGATTTTAAGAAAAGTGATAAAATGTTGGGTAGAAAGAGTTATTTATTAGTATTTTATGTGATAAAGTGATGGATAGTTGAGGTTAAAAAGAGTTATTTATTAGTATTTTATGTGATAAAGTGATAAATTAGAAATTTTCATTTAAGGATATAGGAAAACAAGTATGGGATGCTCAAAAAGTAATACAGGAAAACAAGTTTGGGACGGAGGGAGTATAATATTATATCTTATAAATTAAAATAAATTCATCAATTTTCATTTTAATTTATATTAGTGATTATATCTTTTTTATATCTAATTACATTGCCACTATCCTCATTAGATTCATCTTAACAAAATATGTACTGCATGCGTACGATATAGGCATATATATATGTTTTACAATTGAATGCTGTAATTGTTGTGAATCGAGAGTTTGAAGTTACTAACAAATTGTAAAATAGGTGGCAATTATCAGATGCTTTCAACAAGTTGGTGATGACGATACAAATTGGAAAAATGGAAATTGAACTGTTAGTAAGTGTTAGAGGGAAATTAGATTAATGAATTAATTTTGTACCTCTCTACAAGTTCGAACTTTTAGATGAGAAGTAAATCTTTCATGGTATCAGAGCCTCTGGCTCAACCCAAATCCTTAATTCGATTCACGTGGAAAGCAATTAATCCATTTAAATTGTCTACTTATCACTTATTAAAGTTCATGTTTTAATTTAAAGTCATTCAGAGTTTGTGATTATTTTTTTTGTAAGCAACCCTTTTTTGAGTAGGTACTTCAAGTTTTCTCTCGAGTCGAGCTCGAGTGTTAAACAATTAAGTTCAATAGAGTTTGAATCGAGCTTCGAATTTTCTAAACGAGAGTTAAATTCGAGCTTGACACCATTCAATTTGTTTTATCTCGTTTATGTTCTAGTCCCAACAGAAGTTACTCTTTCGATTTATGATTGTAGGGGGAGGTTTATAGAAATAGTGAGAATTTAATTTTTTAAGGTGGGATACAGTGTTATCCTTGCATGTTGGGGTTGATTGTTACAACCATGAACCATGCTAAGAGTTGTTTGCAAATAATATAAAGTGGGAGAAAGTCAATAATTAAAAAAAAAATCATTCTCAAAGCTTTTGTAAATATGTGATTAAAGTTGTTAATTGTGTTTGTAAACACACATTAGCTTACATAAAAATACAGGTTCAATTCTTTCTTACTCTTATTTTAATTTGTTATAATATTAGTGCTTAAAAAAGGAGAAATTCTAATTATGTGAAACTGTGATATGTCAAATAAGTCGCAAGACTAATTTCAACAAATGTATTTTGAACATTTATTGACATACAAGATGTATTTTTTTTTTAGCCGCCAAAGAAAAATATATTAATTTAATAAATAACATTATGGAGTACAAGGGGTACTCTCGCCCTTACAATAATGAGTATACGATGTGTAAAACTTGGTACACCTAGCCTAACATCTCAGATTTTGTTACAATTCACACAAAGCACAAGAGACTATAACTCGAATCTAGGATTTAATCGCCAATTCGAAAATGAAATATGACTTACTTTCGATCCCTTTGTCGTCACCCATGCCCAAGTTCTTGACTTGATTTCTTCATACACTTTCTTCAGGTCCGATATCACATTCTCGAAAATTCTCACATTTCTGGAATTCTAAATTGCCCAAATAACTCCTGTCCAAATTGTCGAACTAATTTTATCCTGTTTTTGTGAGCCAAGTATCGATAAATGTTGCAAGAAATGTGAGATTGGTTCATTGTGGGGAACCATATCGACACCAGTCCACCTGTAACTATCGCTCCAAATTTTGGTAGCAAAGCTGCATTCGAACAAGAGATGTTTTTCAACAACAGCCCCACATAATGCACAATTAAGGTCACCATCCATATGAATGATGTTCCTCTTTGAGAGTTCTTCTTTAGTATATAATCTGCTCTTCAATGTCTTCCAAACAATAGATTGGGTTCTTCTTGAAGCAAAACTGCCCCAAAATAACTTGAACGCCAGCCTAGTTGTGTGGTCTTCATCGTGGTCTTCCAAATTGCACAAGCAAAGGTACGCCACTTTAGTGGAGTAGATCCCGTTGTTCGTCTTCTTCCAGCTCCATAAATTAAATTTTGTATTGTCAAACTTGATCTTGTTGATGCAAAGAAAAAAATTGTTAAGACTCTTCTCCTCTCCCCATTTCTCAACCTGCGCCTTCACTTCAAATTCAAAAACCCACCCCCCTCCTCCCAATGTCCCATCTCACTTATTTTAATCTCCTTCTGTGTACTCAATCTATAAAGTCTCTCAAAACACTCATCAAGAGAAGTCTCTCCAGCCCATATGTCTAACCAAAACTTAGTATCTACCCCATTAACCACAATCCTCCTAATTTCCTCCCTCATTACCACTCCCTCTTTCCTGACGTATAATTTAAAATTGTCTCTCCACCACCCCGACATCACTATTCCTCTCACACCACTACTCCCTCGACTCCCACTAATCCCATACTCTCCTACTCCCTCATTACCCCTCAAATGACTCAATCCCTCATACTTAGAATTAATCACTCTTACCCAAAGCCTACAAGGTTTTTTAAGAAATCTTCAAATCCATTTTTTAACAAGTGCCCCGTTGAATCGCCCATATCCCGAATTCTTAACCCACCATTATTTTTATCTCTACACACATCATCCCACCTAACCCAAGAGATTTTAGAATTGAGCTCACAACCAACCCCCCCTAAAGAATTCTCTTTGGAATCTTGAAATTTCTTTCAATGTTTTCTTGGACAAACAATAGAAAGATAAGTAATAGACCGGGATCGATGCAAGAATTGCTTGAATCAAAGTTATTCGGTCTCCAAACACTTTATCATTTTTTCTTAAAATTCGAGCACACAATAATGTGACAATCGAGTTTGGGACGGAGGTAGTACAAATTAGTGATAAAACATCAAACGAAACACAAAATACTGTAGGGTGTGTGATATGATGTCCCAAAAATTGAGTTTTTCATTATTCCCAAATTAACTCTGAAATCACTTCCAGTATTTCAAACTTAAATTCATGTCTAATTATTTGGTAACTCAATTTTATATTAAATCATGAAATGAATTAATTAAATTACATCCAATTGGGCTCACACAAAATAACACAATTAAGATAAAACTAAAATTAAACATTATTAGTTTTATTATGTTAATTACAATAAAATATTACTTAGTAATAAATTTGCTAAAATATAACATAAACACATTAAATAGATACCCAGGTAGAACCGTCTCATACATTTTTTTTTTATTTCAACGACTCAAAATAACTTGCACACTCTACAAAATAGAAAACCCTCCATAAATTCTACTCTTACAATATTCATAATTTTACAAAATATCATTATTTTTTGTCCACACATACACATAATTCAATTCATCATTTTATTTTATACATAAATATTTGTAAAATTACACTTTAAAATTCTACTCATTAGTTACTTTCTTACTTATTTTATGACCAATTATGTGTTCAAGTTAATATGGAACAGTGAGAGTAGTAGTTAACAAATAAATAAAACCCAATACAAACATATTAATTTGTTATAAAAAGTTCTATGTGAAATTTATTAATACTATGAAATTAATATCATTACGCTTATAAATTGATATTTTTACTCTTATAAATTAATAAATATAGTATTTAATGCTACAATATTAATAATACAGTAATATTAATTGATAAGTATTGTATTATGTATTGTGATATTAATTTTATAACTGTAATGATATAAATTCATAAAAACAAGTTTCACATAAATCTATTCATTTGTTATTCGATATTTCGATGCGACTATTATCTATAACCTAGGTTGCACGGATACGGGTACGACAATACGGGTACGATACGGTGCGGGTACTGGGAAACATATTTTTAAAAATAATTGGGTAAGATACGATACTACATATTTCATAATATTATTTGGAATTCCTATTTAATTAAATCTAATTTAATTACATAGTAATAATAATTAATTCTAAATTAATATATTATTAATTCTCCATAAATTAAATATTAAATCTAATTTAATACTTAGTCAACCAACTATAATTCTTACACGGGAGTTACTTGTTGTGTGACCCATAGACCCTCATATATCGAGATATTAGTCAAACTAACGGTCTTAATTGAACCCTAGACAATAAATCAGACATTCTCAATATATGAGGAACGTTGCGAGAAACGTGCAACTACCTGTAACTGTAACATAGGCTATTGCGATTTCCTCCTTTCATTCACGAATACTCGATTAGTCTTGAACATGATGACGTGTCTATTCAAATAACTTAATCAATTTATCTCCAATCACTAATTTATCACTTGTGTCACACTTGGCCACAAAGTCCAAGTTGACGTGCATTGGTCAATGAATTTGATTCAATTATGATGAGAAGATGAGTATTCTCTCTAAATCCACTTTGAGGAATGAATCATTTTCTTGGCTCAACTACCACGCACATGCATTTCGTGATGAACCCAATCCAAATCATATATACCCATAGACAGGTGCAAGCGTCGATCATTGTCAAAGTTCATCACTCCACACATGTCGTGCGTATTGACATCAAGTCAAAGGAGTATCGCATCACTCCCACTAACCGAGACACCCGTAGACACATATAGTGGAATTACATCATACGGTTTCTCGGATGGGTATATCAATACCCTCTAAGGTATTTGTGCATCCATAATGAGATGCCTAGTATCTCGTAGTAAGTAAGATCTCACTACACTCTCTAAAAGTATGATACAAATCGCATACCAATCTCCATTGCATCATCAATATCTCATTCTTGATGATCCTTGATCGGGGCTATTTGAGAATCATGCTTAAGTCATCTGAGTTCTCACAACCTCAATGACAACAATGACTCATGAGAACACTTGTACGAATAAATGCAAACAATCAAACATAATATTCAAACAAGTGTATTGTCATACATTAATATTAAATGAACTATAATATTAAGTCAAACTGAATATCATCGAGTATTATGTCCTTACAATAGATTGTCTCTAGGACACTAACACCAACAAAGGTTGTTTAATAGTAGTGATCATCATCATCAAGAATGTGCATTGCTGTGTTTTTGTGGCAACCCACCGTATGTACCCTTTCCTTCTCTTGCTCATCAGAAATGAATAACACAACAGGCAAGTTTCATCATGATTATTGATTAACGTTTTAGTTTGTCAGTATTAGTTGTTTCTCTTAAAAGTATTAGATTTATGCTATAAGCAAGTTAGTATATAAAATGAAGACCGTGTGCCTTGTGGATTTAATTAGTATAAACCTGCAGATCTTAAGCAAAGTGAGGGGTGTAATCGCCAATTCAACTTATTGAGCTGAATAAATTGTTCCTACTAAAGTATTTTCAACTCGAGTACACTTAAATGTTCTACTAAAGGATCTAGAAAAGCCAGCAATTGTGCATAAAAATAATTCTAGATAATTTGAGGCAAGTATGCATCTTGAGGGTAAGAAACACATCAATTAAGCATTTAACGAAAGGTGGTATTTGCTTATACATTGGTATCAACCACTTTCATTTTGAACCATGAGTTAAAAAAGGCAGCAGCAACAGCACTTTTAAAGTACGACAGTACGATATAAATCGACAGATAATACGATACAGTACGATGATTAGTACGACGCTTAGTACAACAGGTAGTAGGCTATTAAATTTAAGCCTTTGAATTTTAAATCTAATGACTTAGATTAACTGACTATTGACAGTTAGTACGACACTCTGACTGCTCTAAGAAACACCCAAGTAATTATGTTAAAGAAAATTTTGTATAATTAAATATCATGTGGTCTCCCATATATAAAAAGAGTATATTTTTTTTTGATAAAATGTGTTTCATAACATTTATCAAGTGATCATTATACTTATAAATTAATAAAATAATATTATATGTTAATAAGTGTAAAGATATTAGTTTCGTACTATAAAAAAATTTCACATCAGAGTTTGTGATACAAAAAAATACTCCATTTTCTATTTTAGTCATATATATATTTTTTAATATAGGTCATGATTTGGAGCTCCATTATCACACTTCACATAAAATTTGTTAAATTTTAATTTTAATTCTAAGACGATATTCGAATTTAATTATAAAAAACTAACAAACGTAAAATCTAACTTCGACAGTATTGATATTCGCATTTTATTAGCCTCAGATGATATTAGATAAAAATTGATTATCCTATTTTAATTTTAAAAGGTCGAATTACAGTTCAAGCGGAAATAAACATTCTGCAAATGGATTTCACAAGATCTTTTTTTTGACAGGAATGGATTTCACAAGATCACCTTGTTCTTTACTTGGAAATTTGATTTGCTGCAAATGGATGAGACCTTCTTTATTTGATTTGTCGTTCTGATTTACGGAATTGAATGGGGCAGAGAATTAAGTATACAAAAGAAGTGATCCAATATACGAAAGCAAATTGGCCATATATATATACTTCCACGAAGATGGTGCATCTCTATATATAAACTCTCACTTGTCGTACAATTTTCCTAAAATTTACACCGATAGGCATTCTAAAAAAAGAAAAAAAGTCATCAATTGGGAGCCCAGGAGCTCAGAAACATGATTTTCCTTAGCGAATCCTCTGATTCCTGCAATCTTCCCTTCACAATTTCAGAAGCAGATTCTTCATCACGAATACAGGAAGAAAGCTTGTTTTTCGCCTGAGAAATCGATGCGATCGTAGCGGTGGATGGATCTGAAGGCTTGATTCCACCTGCAAAATCCCTGATCTTTCAACGCCTCCACAGCCCCCACGCTCGCCGCTACTACCCAGGCCTTGCTGCACTTTGTTGCACTCATTTTCGGTAGATAATTTGAATTTGATTGGGTTATGGATTTCTAGTTTGTGTCTTTCGAATTTTGGTATTGCAGATAAGGTGTTTTGTTGATTTGATTTCTGTATTTGGACGAGGAAAGAATGTGTGTATATATAGGGAATGAGTGTGGTATATTGTGGGCTTGGCCCGCATTTCTTGTGGTTTTGGAGCTGGTGTTTACGGAATTTTGTGGGCGCCCAAGTCAGACTAGGGATATTTCCTTTTCTTTGGTGAGTAGGAGTGGTTATCTTTTCGTTTGAGCAGGTTGTTTGAATTTGGATAAACTTGGATTAAAGAAATCCATTCGCTGCCAATCACATGGGGATGATGACTCGAATGTATCCAAGTGCACCAAAATTGAGATGTATCGTGTATTCACAGTGTTAAAAAATGTATTTTAGAACCATATAATTTATTATATTGAAAGTTATAATATACTCTCTTCGTTCCAAAGTTAATGAGGTTTTGACTGTTCATAAGGATTTAGTGGAATAATGATAAAGTGATAAAGTGTTGGGGGTAAAAAAGAAAAATTAACTTTATTAGAGAGTAGAATAATATTTAATAAAGGTGATAAAAGTGTTGAGAGTATTAGAGAGTGACATATGATAAATAAGTTGGTATTGAGAGAGTGTTAGTTAGAATGAATTTGTACTTTTTAGCTACTCTACCATTAACTATGACACAAAAATAATGACTACTTCACCGTTAACTATGGAACGGAGGGAATAATAAATTAGTTATTTTAAAATACATTATAAATATATATGATCGTGAATGCATATTGTTGGGGAATGAGTTGCACAGATCTATTCGGGGTGAATATTTAAATACAAATTTAATTCATTAATTATTACTAGCATGAATTAATCCTATATTAATTCAAATAATAATTGCAACAACATATCATGCATATAAAAAGCCACGTAAAACCTACGCATCACGGAATCTATGGGTTTTCACGTGAACGTCTTCTCTCGGGATGGCGGTGTCTTGATCGGACGGACTAACCAAAAGGACTTCCCAAGTATTCCCTTAGCCCTTGCTTTCGACAATCCGATGGAAGGATACTTTCGCGAACAATTAACAAAAGGAAAAAAAAATAAACTTTGTTGCACCACTTATGTGGATTTGCTAATATTTCCGTAGACATGGAATTGTACCGACGACTCACAATTGTCGTTTTTCAAAAAAATACAATCTCATCGACGTTACAAAATATCAAATATTTTATCGACATCGATATTTTTCCGAAAAACCAATTTTAAATAATATTCTTGGGAATGAAACATTCATCCCTATTTATAGAGGAGAGGGGACGAAAATCACATGTGAAATAAGGAGGAAAAAATCTTTTCGATCTCCAAAAATCTTGAATATATCTCATATATTCTTTTCTCCATAATTAAAATATTCCACAAAAATCCCACTCTCTTATTTGTTATGGAATATTTGAAATATTAGGGATCAAGATTCCAAGATTTAGATCTTCTTGAATTTATGAGATATTCTTGTCTTGAAAAATACATATCTTCCATAATATCTTTTCAAGAAAATCAAGAAAATCTTTCTTGCCACTATATTTCAAAATTTTAAAATCTCTATTATGAATAACCAAGTGGGAGATTTCTTGAATTTAATGAGATAATCTTGTATTCCAAGAATACATATCTTCATTCCATAACAAAATTCAAAAGAAAATATTTCTCCTCTTTTATTCATAATTTTCGAAATTAAGAGGAAATATTAAGCAACAATATTTATTTTATTTAAATCACCTTTTCGGTTATTGGACTATATGTTGGGCTACTCGGGGGCCTTTAGGAGAATTAAGATTGGACCTTCTAATGGATCTTGAATATCTAATATTGAGCCACAATATAATTCAAGCCCATAAATATTAATTAATCCCACTACATAATTAATATTATCACTATCCATCTTAACCCATATTACACACGTCAATATGGCTCCTTTGGGTCATTATTTCCGTGTTTAAGATTATCTAGTCCATTAATTAATTCAAGCCACTTTGAAATAGCTTTCCGTTAATTAATATCTTTTGTCCTTGGTCGAGAGAACGGTTCAACATTATTATCCATCTGGGAAACTAATTCCACTTGCAAGATTTGGTATGATAAAACTTATGAACCTCCCAAGGGGCAAATCAAAACAAAGCGTCTTGAACACGATTCTTCGTATTAAATCTTAGCAATCACATGTGACCAATAATATTGCCCAAGATAAAAAGTATTGAATCTCTCTACGATTAAGCTACCCATGATAAGTCAAAGCAATAGTTACCGATCCCACGTGATCCTATTTAAGGGACGAAGGCTAAGAAACAACGAACCAATTGAGGTCTAATTCTTCCTTGTTCGATTCTAAGAATTTATCCTCCTCAGTAGGTCCTATTCAAATAATCGATCATGCACTAGTGTAATCTCTTGGTCAAGACAAACCAATCGAGCCTTTCGCGATGGTTGTTCATTTCCATCTAGGTCGTGAATGGCGTCTTTTTAGTTCTGAGGGATTAATTTAATCTTACGTGATCCGGTATCACTAAATTAACTACTGATGTAAACACGTATGAATTATTGAACAGTTATGCAAGAAATATATATAACATTCAATCATATTTAAAAGCATCGATGATAAACAATTTATTTGAAAGAAATAAGTCCGAAAATTGGTTTGATTATAATCCCAACAATCTCCCACTTATACTCAAAGTCCGCTTTTAAGTATATACTACAACACGTCTCGAGTAGTCCGCGACATCTAATGTCACCTACACGAACCTAATAATTTCTCCCACTTATACTCAAAGCAGATTAGCAATGGTCTTGACACCCATTCCACTCACATGTCTCTTGAATGTATTGAGAGGCGGACGCTTTGTGAATGGATCTCTAAGTAGTCCCTCGAGACGCTATCTTTGCCACATCTATATCTCTCTCTCTAACGATTTCTCGTATAAGATGTCTTTCCTTTAATGTGTTTGTTTGACTCGTGGACTCTTGGTTCTCTTGAATTTGCAACTGCCCCTAGCAAATATTGCTAGACAAATTCAGAACACCATCCAAGTCCACTAAGAAGATCTAGAGCCCAATCGGTTCTTTCACTGCTTCACAAGCAACTACTTACCCGAGTCCCATGGTTGAGTCAGTGATGCATTTCTGCTTCACACTCGTCCATTTGATGGCTACACTTCCCAAATGGAAACACACTAACTGAGGCAGATAATTTCTGGAATCTAAATCTGATTGGAAATCCGAGTCCATGTAGCCGATGGGGATTGGAGTATCTGACTGATAAATCAACATTCTATCCCGAGTTCTTTTCAGACACTTCAGAATGTTTTTAACGTAGATCCAATCGCGCTTTCCCTGGTTACTCGATATCTTGCTACCATGCCTACGGCAAAGCAGATATCCGGTCTCGTACACAACAATGCATACATAAGGTTTCCGACAGCCGAAGCACAAGGAATACCTTTCATGTCATCTATCTCCTTTTCGTCTTAGGGAACATTTTCTTGGATAGATGGATTCCAAGTCTGAAAGGTACGAATCCTTTCTTGGAATCTTGCATGCTGAATCGTTTCAAAACCAGTGTCTATGTATGAAACTTGCGATAACCCGACCATCCTTTTCTTGTGATCTTGATCCCAAGGATGTGTCCGGTTTTCCCTAAGTCTTTCATATCAAACTGTTTTTGAAAAAATGCCTCCCCTACGTCCGATCACACCTTCACATCGTTCCCGATGATCACAATGTGATCTCGTGCATCTAAGAATACCAATGCGATTCCGAACCGCTTTTTATACACAACTTTCAAACTCGTTTTGATCAAACCCATAAGACTTTATTACATGATCAAAACTTTGGTTCCAAGCTATGGATGCCTGTTTGAGTCCGTAAATGGACCTCTTGAGCTTTTACAAACCCAGGTGTTCTTGGCCCATTTCAATGAAAACTAGGGGTTGTTGCATATGGATCTCTTTATCAAGACTTAGTTAAGGAAAGGCGTCTTGATATCCATTTACCAGATTCAAAGTCGAAAATCTTGTGACAATCGATAAGAGAATACGGATGGACTTAAGCATGGCTATGGGCTAAAAAAGTTTCCTCATAATCGATCCCTTTCTTTCTCGAGTATAACCTTTTCGCCATTAGTCTTGCTTTAAAAGGTTTCAACCTTCCCGTCCCGATCCTCTTTTCCTCTTATATACCCACTTGCATCTAATGGGTTTGACCCCATTAAGTGATTCGACTAGCTCCACACTCTATTATGAAACATAGAACCCATTTAAACTTTCATTCTTTGTTTGCCAAGAATCTGCATCCTTATCTTGGAGTGCCTCATCATATGTCCATGGAGTGCGATTCCGGGGAATCAAGTCCGAGGACTCTCCTATTCCCATGAATCTCTCGGGCAGTCTAACAACCCCCACTATAACGAGGCTCGGGTTGTGGCGTATCATTTGGTATATCATCTAAATGCGATCGACTTTTGGGTTTGCCCTCTAAGCTCATTTAAGGTAATCTCACTTCTAGGTTTTCTTTGGTTCTATAGTTTTCTTCCAAAATCTAAAATGGGTGCGGATGTCCACCTTTTTGATCTTGAAACTATAGAACATTCACCCTTTTGTTCCCCTCGGGGGTATCCTACAAAACAACCTTAATTACGATCGAGGATCCAATTTACGGTTTCCTTGTCCAACACGTGGGTAGGACACCCCAAAAGTTCTTATGTGTCTCATACTAGACTTGCGCCCGATCCACAATTCTTTGGGGTTACGAACCGATTTGGATAGCACCAAGTTCGAATGTAAGTCATTTGTTTTCAAAGGCATGACCCCGAATCGACTTCGGGAAGATCCGTATAACTCATCATTGATCTAACTATTTCAAAAAGAATTATGTTGCTTTGCTCTAAAAACCCCGTTTTGTTGAGGGGTTCCGGGTGCAGTGAGCTGGGATACAATCCCTTCATCAGATAAGTAGTTCAAAAACTCATCGCTGAGGTATTTGCCTCCACGATCAGATCGTAGAGACTTTATACGTTTTTCCATATGATTCTCTGCTTGAGCCTTAAATTCTTAGAATTTCTCAAAGGTCTCAGATTCATGCTTCATAAGGAAAATGTACCTTGAGTAATCATCAATAAAATTACTCATAACCTCCTCTTGCTTTGGTTGTCATTGGACTACATACATCTGTGTGAACGATCTCTAACACTTCTTTCGCCCTATTCCCCTTGGCTCCTAATGCCCTCTTGGTCATATTACCCTCCAAACATGATTCGCAGGTTGGAATCGATTCAACTTGGAGACGCTCCAATGTGAACCATCTTTCACCAACCTTTGGATCCTCTTTGGATTTATATGACCTAATCTTAGATGCCAAAAAGTGTCTGGTTCACGTCGATGAGCGTTTTCTTTTCTCGGAAATAGTTGATGTGTTATAGGATACATTTAAATGAGTGGTGTGCACAATTAATTGTATAGAGATCTTATCAATGTCCCGTATACGTTACACTCATCATTTCAAAAATGATGTCATTCTTATTAGAAGAAACTTAGTGTCCTTTAATCGAATTTTAGAAACCGAAAGTGAATTCTTTCTAAAACCGGGAACATAAAGATAATCTCAAAAAACTTTATCTTCAAAAGATAGGTGCACTTCTCCCCCTTTGCTTTAATCGCCACTCATGTAGCTTTGCAATGTCTCGCTACTTGCGTGAGTATTGCAATAATCGTTACTATCGTAAGATTGCAATATCCGCCACTTACGTAGCATTGCAATGTCTTCTACTTTTATAACGTTACCCGATGTGATGAGGATCTCACTCCCACTAAGTTGCTTGGGATCATTTAGAACACGTGAAGCCAACATGATTAGTGGATCTCGTATCAACCACCCACGAATGAGAAGTATCGCCGCTAAACAAGTTTCAACAACTAGTGTGTGAGAATTATCTTTCTTTCCGTCCCCTTTTGGGGTTGGAGCAGCAAAACCTCCATTGTCCTCTCTCACCGCAGACTTAAGCACTTCCTCTTTGGATTTTCCTTGACTCAACGAGCATTCCTCATCTTACCATTGCCCTTGGCATGATTTGAGTTTTTATTGCTTATGGCCTTTGGTCCTCTTCTTTATCTTGCCTACCCTTGGCCTAGAAGATGAAGGCGGACCACTTGCCATCAAAGCTTGAGTTTGGTGCCTTATCATCATTTTTGCCGAGTCCAAAAAGTTTGCAACAAATTAGCTAATGAGGCCAAAATGCTCAAAAACATTTTTACGGGCGGAGAATGAAGTACCAAATTCATCTGAGTCTCCGGATCATAATGCGCTCGAGAATCTCAAGTTTGTTCGGATGGGTCATCTATTTTGAGGGCGTAATCCCTTACGGGTTTTTCCTCCACCATTTTTTGACGACATCTCTCAAGAAGGTGATCGGACGAGTCCCGCGTGTTTTGACTCGTCGGTTGGCTCATCGATTTTTTGTGTCAAAATCCACTTGTGCTTTTTATGCGATTAGGACAATTATAATTTTCCAATCAATATAGTTTCCATACATATTGTATTGACTTTAAGTAATAACGATGGATTAAAAGGTAACGACATGTTGAACCGAAATAAACAACTATATGCAATAGCACAAGTATATCACAAGGTTCGATCACATTTCATCATATTTTAAAATCTCAAAAAAAAAATATGAACATGCATCGTGACCAACATCTCAAAAGCAGTTTAAATAAGCCCGGCGTGGGGTGGGTCATTATTTAAACACATTCAAAGAAAGTTACAAACAAGAACAATTACAAACCTTTAATATCCAGTTAATAGTTGGCTCCCAATTGACAAATATAAAATTGACGGGGACTTGAGAGTATATGCATATCAATTTTATATCTAAGTAATAACCATGATTAAATACAGGGATTACTATTTAAGCTTTGATCGAGCCTCGTGTGGGAGGGTCATAAATAAGCCACTAGTAATAACCCACAATCATCCGTTTAGAATTCATTCATGTGAAACCTATCTTTTGACCGTCCCATTGAGGAATTTCTCCAAAAGAATTCACAAATAAATAAATCATGGAGGTCAAAATTAATTCAATTTTATTATCCAGAATAAAATTGTCAATTAATTATTTAGAACATACTTAGTAATTTTGAAGTTGAGATTTTCAATTTGGCAACCCTCATGCAAACACATTTAAACAAATTAAATAAAGCATAAGATAGCACAAATAAATCGGGCATAATAGAAAAATAAACATATTGGGCACAAATTATCCAATTGTCATGGTTTGATTTTTCTTGGCTTGATCTTGAAGAAACACGTCTCGAATTTCTCCCACTCGTTAAATCTCGAAAAATACTTTGTCTCGAACCGCCCGCTTGCGGCCCGGACCGGGATGCACGCCCTTATCCGCCGCGCTGGCTTTAAGGCGACTTCCCTAAGCGACCTCGGCACCGCTGGCGCGAGCCGCGCCCGCCTCGGACACCGAACACGCCCTCGGCGAAATCGGCGAAATCGCTGATCCTCGGCGAAGCGTCGCGTCGCCCGCATCATGCCCCTTGTAGCGCTCGCCCATCTCGCCTCTCGCGACCTCGCGATGCTCGCGTCTCCGTATGTTGCCCGTCATGACCGCCCGTCACGTCGGCACAGGCGGCGCACACTTTGTCTTGGCAGCCCCCTCACCCTCATGGCCCAGCGCTCGGCCGCCCGGCCTGCGCCTAACGCCCATGCGTGCCGGCGCCAGCCCGCCTCTCGCTGATTACGGATTTAAATCCTTTAATTCTTCATCTCTTCGTTCCCGATCCGGTTACAATTTATTTTTAAAAAAATAAATAAACCTAGATCTGAACTAATCTATTACATTGATCAAATCAAACAAATCCTAGTCTACTGGTGGATTTTCTCACGAGGCAAAAACAAATCGAATCGAATCAAATTAAAAAACCACGGTTTATATGCATGCAAAATAAAACATTAAAATCCATGACAATTGGATACCGCAAAAGCAGATCTAATAGTTCTACTATCCAATTTCAAATTTAATGTCCACGAATTAAATTACAATTTAAAAAATTGAGTCAAAGCGGTGGCTCGATACGATTGTTGGGGAATGAGTTGCGCAGATCTATTAAGGTGAATATTTAAATACAAATTTAATTCATTAATTATTACTAGCATGAATTAATCCTATATTAATTCAAATAATAATTGCAACAACATATCATGCATATAAAAAGCCACGTAAAACCTACGCATGCGGAATCTATGGGTTTACGTGAACGTACCTCTCGGGATGGCAGTGTCTTCGGTCGGACGGACTAACCAAAAGGACTTCCCAAGTATTCCCTTAGCCCTTGCTCGACAATCCGATGGAAGGATACTCGCGAACAATTAACAAAAGGAAAAAAATAAACTTTGTTGCACCACTTATGTGGATTTGCTAATATTTCCAGCACATGGAATTGTACACGACTCACAATTGTCGTTTTTCAAAAAAATACAATCTGTCGACGTTACAAAATATCAAATATTTTATCGACACTGATATTTTTCCGAAAAACCAATTTTCGTGTGTTACTGGGAATGAAACATTCATCCCCTATTTATAGAGGAGAGGGGGACGAAAATCACATGTGAAATAAGGAGGAAAAAATCTTTTCTTGATCTCCAAGAAATCTTGAATATATCTCATATATTCTTTTCTCCATAATTAAAATATTCCACAAAATCCCACTCTCTTATTTGTTATGGAATATTTCGAAATATTAGGGATCAAGATTCCAAGATTTAGATCTTTTTGAATTTATGAGATATTCTTGTCTTGAAAAATACATATCTTCCATAATATCTTTTCAAGAAAATCAAGAAAATCTTTCTTGCCCACTATATTTCAAAATTTTCGAAATCTCTATTATGAATAACCAAGTGGGAGATTTCTTGAATTTAATGAGATAATCTTGTATTCCAAGAATACATATCTTCATTCCATAACAAAATTCAAAGAAAATCTTTCTCCTCTTTTTTATTCATAATTTTTTTGAAATTAAGAAAAATATTAAGCAACAATATTTATTTTATTTTAATCACCTTTTTATTGGACTATATGTTGGGCTACTCGGGGGCCTTTAGGAGAATTAAGATTGGACCTTCTAATGGATCTTGAATATCTAATATTGAGCCACAATATAATTCAAGCCCATAAATATTAATTAATCCCACTACATAATTAATATTGCCTTATCCATCTTAACCCATATTACATCAATATGGCTCCCGGTCATTATTTCCGTGTTTAAGATTATCTAGCCCATTAATTAATTCAAGCCCTTTGAAATAGCTTTCCGTTAATTAATATCTTTTGTCCTTGGTCGAGGAACGGTTCAACATTATTATCCATACCGGAAACTAATTCCACTTGCAAGATTTGGTATGATAAAACTTATGAACCTCCCAGGGCAAATCAAGCAAGCGTGCTTGCACACGATTCTTCGTATTAAATCTTAGCAATCACACGTGACCAATAATATTGCCCAAGATAAAAAGTATTGAATCTCTCTCTCGATTAGCTACCCATGATAAGTCAAAGCAATAGTTACCGATCCCACGTGATCCTATTTAAGGGGACGAAGGTTAAGAAACAACGAACCAATCGAGGTCTAATTCTTCCTTGTTCGGGCTCAAGAATTTATCCTCCTCAGAGGTCCTATTCAACAAGATCGATCATGCACTAAACAGTAATCTCTTGGTCAAGACAAACCAATCTGAGCCTTACACCTCAACCTTTCGCGATGGTTGTTCATTTCCATCTAGGTCGTGAATGGCGTACTTTTAGTTACAAGGTTATTAATTTAATCTTCAAAGATCTGGTATCACTAAATTAACTCTGATGTAACACGTATGAATTATTGAACAGTTTGCAAAGAAATATATATAACATTCAATCATATTTAAAGCATCGATGATAAACAATTTATTTCAAAAAATAAATTCGAAAATTCGGTTTTAGATTATACAAAGTAAAAAGCATACTTTTCAGTATAATCCCAACACATATGACATTCATTTTATATTTGGAATTACATAATAGAATAAAATTTCCATTTATTCATGATATGAATATTTTAATTGAATACAATTTTGTATTTTGAGTCTTTCTAATATAAGAGTATCTCATAAAAAAAATATTACATGCTCATTATTTATTGAGAATTTATTAAAAATAATAAAAAATTATGTAAGGAGTTAGTTTGAGTGGGTAAAATTATTTTTTCACAATTTCACATAGAAAATTAAAATAGGATACTCCCTTTATCTTAAATCAGTTTTCACGTTTTTTTTAATTTGTCTCACATCATTTTTCACACACAATTTTTTTTTTACTCTCACAATATACATTTATTACCCTCTATGTCATTATTTTTTGGGTAATGCTGAGTGGGGTGATTCACCCCAGAATGATAAGGGTATTTCTGACATTTCATGTGGTGTATTGACTACTTAATTCTCAGTGAAACTTTTTTATGAATTAGTGGAGTCCACTATCATTAAGTGTAAAATAGAAAAAAACGTAAATTCACCCGAGGCAAATCTGGCCAAATAGCATTTTTCCTTATTTTTTTAACACAATTAACTCACACATAAACCATTTAAGTTGATTTGATTCAAATACTCTTATTTTATCATTTTAATAAAATAAAAAATATTTTTTCCTTGATCTTCGTACCCAAATGTGTATGAAAACTGATGTGAAATAAGAGAGTATTAATTTATAAATTTTAAGCCATAAAAAACAAGACAAAGTACTTTATATTTTATATGAAAAATCATCTCAAACAATAATATCTAAAAATTTAGGTAATGTTCTTAAATTTTCATTATCAAACATATAATATTTATTTTATATGAGTTATTATCCCCAAAATTTAATTTAAAGGCCAAATAGTAATACTAAAAGGGAAACCAAAAAGAAAAAAGAAAAAGAAAAAGCCTTGGAAGATAAATATAGAGTCCACAACTTTCCAGTCCAAATATAGTACTAATAAATCCAATCAATTCAAAAAAATATTATTAGGTCTAAAATGGGTATTAGAAAGACATAAATACCCCCATCGTTTTGTAAACCGTCCTTCGCCCTTCTCTCTCTCTCTACAGGTTTGGCATGATGGTTCCCAGCTTTTCACCTTTCCCAACTTTTCACCTTTCTTATTATTATACTCCACCCCTCTCGATCTCAATTATTACATCTCACTCTCTCTCTCTACTATTCTCAAATAATATCCAAAATAACAATTTTAAAATCCGAAAAAATTGTTAGTTTAAGCAACTGAATTTTTCCAGTCAAAAACATTTTTACAAGTAGAATGTAAAAATTTGGAAGATATGCATTGTTCATTCACACAAATTGAATTCTGAGAGCAAAAATCAGATCGTCTCACAACATGGCAAGTAGAATTCTGAGAGCAATCACAAGTGACATAATTCTCAAATCCTTTTCTTGTAATTGGAACACTCCAATTCCCTTCTTTACTGCAATGATCCTTGCTAAAATCCCAATCTTTTTTCCCCAATCTTCTTCCAATTTCCTTCAATTCCCTCACTGCGAACAAACAACAAACACCATACAGGCACTAAAATTAAATCCCTTTCTTGGCCCCCACCAAAAATCAAGAATTCATGTAATTTTTAGCTAAAGTTTGAATCTTTAAAGAAATTACCTTAAAACAAAATCACACAGACCTGTAACGAAGAAAAAAAATTACAAAATAGATCCACAAAATTCCATTTGGTCGTTTACCCGCGACGGAAAATCGCCCCCTTCATCGGCGTGCAAGCGGCTTTATGGATATGAGATTCACCATCGCATCCAACGCCTCTCAGATCTACGTGCAACACGGCTTTATTCAGATACAGTCAGGTGGTGGTGGTGACGAGGCGGTAGAGGCGTCTACACATGGTGGTGGTCATGTGGTGTGGGTGGTGACGGGCAGCGGTGGTGGAGGCTTTTTTTTTCTTGAGAGAGACTGTGTTTTAGAGAGAGGGATGTGACAGAAATGTGAAAGTGGGTGGGTGGGAGGCGGATATTAGGTATTAGGGTAAATGGTATTATGAGCTTTTCAAGCCCAATTTTGGACCTCTTAGTAATTAAAAAAGTGTGTGGCTACTTATACCCACAAAATTACTAAATACACCCATTACTAAATTAACTCATCATATATTTTACTTATTTTTTTAATTTTGCTTAGTATACCCTTAAAATTTTACATTATAACCTTAATAAACACACCCACCAAATTAATTTACAATTTTAGATTAAAAAAAAAAACAGATTCTGTGCACAGGGTGTACTCAGGCTGTCTGTTTTTTCTCGACTTATCTTATTTCTTATCTTTCCTGTAAGCCTTTTAATCTTTTTTTTTTGTTGTTAGATAGGTTTTAACGTGGGGTTAAGAAAAGTGGATCGATTTAGTAAACTTATATTTTTATTTTAATTACAAAGGATATAATAGTATTTTTTATTAAGGTTATTTTTGTAAAAAAATAAAAAATAGATGTACTTAGTAATTTTGTAGGTGTGAGTAGTTGCGCCCTTAAAAAATAGTTTGAACCTAGCAGTATTAGGGTGAGTTTTTTTGATTTCATAAATATATTACAGTAAATCTTAATATATATTTATAAAAAATTAGAAAACGATTGTACAAGGCTACAAGCATATATAAATAGGGAAAATTACTGATGTGCGCAAATTACTAGTAATAAATTACAATTCTAAAATATGTACATATTAATAAGTGCCAGTATAAATATTTGGAAAATTGGTCTGTTGACTGTATACATCTGCCGAAAGAAGAAAACGGAAAAAAAAAGAAGGCATTTTGTGTAAATTTAGTTTGCATTCTCCGTATGAATTCTCCATCCTCCATCTTCATTTTAGAGCGTTGCTTTTGCCTTTTGGCGATGCTCTTATGGAACAGGGTAGAGAAGTAAAACCAGCAAATCAAAAACTCATTATTCGGAAAATTGTAGAAAAAAAGCGATCCAATATATGAAGTCAAACCGTACTGGCCAAATATATACTCCCACGAAAACTGTGCATCTTTATAATCTCTCACTTCTCACACTTGAACACACCAATTTTGGTGCTTGAGATTTCCTAAAATTTACAATATTACCCATTCTAAAACCTAGAAATTAAAAACCCAAACATTTTAGGTTCAGATGTTTGGAAAATTGATCAATTTGGAGCCCAGGAGCTCAGGAACATGATTTTCCTTAACGATTCCTCCGATTCCCGCAATCTTCCATTCGAACGCCTCACAATTGCAGAAGCAGATTCCTCATCGCGAAGAGATGAAGCGAGCTTGTTCTTCGCCTGTGAAATCGATCCGATCATACTGTTTCTGGCGTAGTGGTGGATGGATCTGAAAGCGTGATTCCACCTGCAAAATCCCTGATCTTTCAGGGCCTCTACTGCCCCCACGCTCGCCGCTACTACCCAGGCCTTGCTGCACTTTGTTGCGCTCATTTTCGCTGCAATTTTGAATTTGATTTCCAATTTGTGCTTTGGAATTCGGTGTTTTGTTGATTTGTGTGTTTAAATGAGGAAAGGATGTGAGTGTATATATAGAAAGGTGCAGCAGAATTAGGATGGGCTTGGACTATTTGGACTATTTCCAGTGGTTTTGGAACCTGTTTTCGTAGTTTTTAAAATGACTTTTTTATCCTTGTACTAAAGGATATTTATTGGTACTGGGATTGGTATGATAGGGATAGTTATCTCGTCTTTCCGTCTTAATTGGCACCAGAGGTGTAATCAAATCAAGTCATTTGTGAATTAATTGGATTTTGGCTCCATAAATATTTGTTCGTGCTCGTTTAATACAGCTTGTAAGTATAAACAAACAAACTCAAGTTAGATGATATTCGATTCGTTAGCTCGTTAATTTTTAATTTTCATACTAAATATATATGTGATAAATATGTAATTAAATAAAATTATAAAATTTAGTAGATATATATGATTTTTAAAAATATAAAATTTTATTTTTAATAATTAATTTGATGAATAATTTAATTTAAAACTGATATTATTAAGTTTGTTTAGGCTCGTATAGGTCGATTAAGCTCAAAAAATCTCATAAATATTCTATAATTAAGCTCGGGCTTGACTCAAAATTAAACGAACTAAGCTCAATCTAAAGTTCGTCTCATCTCGATTACGTTCTTAATTGGCATGCGATTTGGTTTTAATAAATCCATTTGCAGCAGCGGAATCGAAACTAATTTATAAGAAGAATTTGCTTTAGGAGGATCGAATTATAACAAATTACATATTTGTTGTGATCAAGCTAGACTTGCCATTGTGCCAACTACATTACAGTCTTGCATATTTTTCCTTCTTTACAATTATCAAGCATTTCTTGAAGTTTCGAATCTCATCCCAATAGCGCATATATTTATAATCTACACTTTTTGGGGGAAATTTCATAATGTAGAGGTAAAATGAACATAGATTAGTTGACAAAATTAAACAATATACAATAAATATATCCTAATCCTATCCTAAAAAAATTAGCTAAGCACCTCATATAGTAAATGAAACCAGCAAAAATACCAAAATGTTGAACATAGAATCATTTACCAGGCAAAAAAGAAGGTACAACTGAACTCAAATCTCTAAACCAAGTGTTCATATATGGAGGAAAAAAAAAGGAAATGAGGAAATTCTCATTAGTAAACTAAATTTCATTACATAAAATCAAATTGCATCCAGATTTTCTTTGAACTACAAACGAAAATTAATTTTTAATTGCATAAATATATTTAATTTCTCCGTTCTTTTTTTGCAACAAAATTACATAAAAGTTTCTTTTAAAAAAAGAGTCGATTTCAATAGAGTCTCATGATAAACAGACGGATGTGATCAGTAAACCCGGCAACGTCAAAAACCCCAGCAAAATTGCCACCAACCGATCCTCCATCGTGCGACTAAAACCCACACCCTCATCTTGGAAAAACCAGAAGAGATACCACACTAGGAACATTATAATAAACCCTATTATTAAAATCAAACGGTACCAATAACTGAAGAATCCAATTTCACGCTGAACCATGGCGTAATCGATGTGGAAGTAAGTAAAATTGAGCTAAACTCGTGTTAATTCACAAAAGGATGAAGAATAAGGAATAGTATTAGTGAAAAAGACTTAATTCACAAAAATAAGAATGAAGAATGAAAGAATAATGAATAGTATTAGTGAAAATGACATACGAGAGATGCTGTTCAATTGGATTTGAAATTGCATATTTCTATTTTATATCCCTTTTTTTTTTTTTTACAGGTATTTTATATCCCTATTAAAAATTAGCAAACACACAAATAACGCCTCAAATTCTTAGATATCACAACAATATGATAGTGTTATTTGACTTTCTTAGATATCACAACAATATGATAGTGTTATTTGACTTGAATACTTCTAAGATACAATATGATTTACTTGATTTGTTGGTAATGGATAAATTGAGAAAGTTTATTTGATTTTGTTTTATAATAATATCTAAAAACTTTAACGCTCATCTTACAAATTTTGAGTTCAATCTTTTCTAATTTCTTTTAAAAGATCCTAACCTTTCCAACCATAATCAAAATCCTACATGCATTTTATTTGATTTTTTTGTTTCTTAATTTTGCAAAATAAACTTTTACTCTCAAATTAATTTATTTTACCATTGATCATCAAGTCATAACTTTGATTTTATTTTATTCATAACTTTAATTTTATTTTATTAACACTGCGTGATATATATACACAACCACAATAATAGAATTTAAAACCAATTCTTAAATTCAAATCATAACTTTGATTTTATTTTATATAGACTGCGTGATATATATACACAACTACAGTAATAGAATTTAAAATCAAATTGCAGATAGAGCAAGAAACTGAAAAACATTATAGCTTATGGAGCACTAGAAAAGAAAAATGATCCAATATATGAATGCGATTTGCCATATATTTACTAACATTAAAATTTAAAGTTTTGTGTATGAATTGTCACACACCTCAATATATATATAGGTGTAGCATTTGTAAACACCTACTGATAGAATAAGATCTGACGTTGTTTAATAATTATCTATAGTAAATATTATTATTAAGTATTTTCCTTTTCAATTAAGTCTAGATTATTCTATTTTCTTTTTATATTTGAGTCTAAAATATTTTATAAAATACACCTTGATATATTTTTCTTGTTTATTTTGGTATTTCTTTGGGAACACATTAGACCTTTATATTTCACTAGTATAATTACTTATCAACTGACTTATTATAAGATGAATCTTATATTAATAAACTTATATCTTCAGGATTAATTATGTTCTTAAGACATAGTGTCAATCTACGTCAGCTGGATCAGAGTCAGCACATTTCTGCGATGCCAACATATCGTATCACCTTTCGCTCGAGGCTCAAGTCGTTGCATTGGAACTTCAAGTCGAGGTGATTCATCAAAGAAAATGTTTGAGTTCCAAGCTCTCTTGGCGCCTAAAGATCGTCCTTTGCCTCGGTAGTCTTTCTGCTTGAATTACCGTCTGGCGAAAAGTCGTCCATGGTGGACGTCACGCCGGTTCACGTCGCCGCGCAGACACTCCACAACATCGTGTTGTCGTACGTCCACCACCCATCGACCAACCGCCACCCTTCGCCCATCCGCCAGTCGACCGCCACCCATGGCCATCGCGCTCAACGACCCCGCCACTGCACCTCCACTCGATAGCGTCCACAACATCGTCTCGCCGTACGTCCACCACCTGTCGGCCAGCTGCCACCCTTCGCCCATCCGCCAGTCGACCGCCGCCCATGGCCATCTCACTCAACGACCCCTCACTACCCCACAACTCGATCAGTACACAGCGCTGCACGACACGCCGCTCGTCATCGCTCGTACCCGTCCAATCTTTGATAATTTTTTTCATGAATTTTTTTGTTATGATGGACCTCCATTTTTTTATGAGTATATCAATATTTTGGATGATATGGTGGTTATAATGATCCGTCGTTATTTGATTTTAAAGTTGAGCATCATCCAAGTGAGAAGGAATATCACATGATTGATTATGTTTTTGTGGTTGAAGGTGTTCATAAAGATATCCTTGCTTCTTTTCAGTAAATAAGGATCAATATTTTGTATTAATTCCTAATTATAATGAACATCATTATGCACTTTCAATAACATTTTTAGAGGTTATAACTCCTTAGTTCCGCGAGTTCAACGCCGAATTGTTTCGACAAGGAATATATTGATGAAATAAGATCCCACATTATTTAGTAATTATCCATCATTATTATCATCATTTACTATTTCCCTTTTCTATTGAGTTTAAATTATTATATTTCTCTTTTATATTTGAGTCTATGAATATTTCATAGTATACAATTTAATATATTTTTAATGTTAATCAAGATATTACTTTGAGAAGAAGGAGGCGCTCAAGAGCTTATGGTCTAGTTTCGTTCCCAGACATGTTCAGGCAATTGTTTGGAAGATGCTGAAAATGTGACTACCAACAAAGGACAACCTCACAAGAAGAGCCATCATACCCATTAACGGAGACATTTTATGCTCTTTATGTGGGGAAAAGAATGAAGACACTCATCATCTTTTCTTCGAATGCAAGTTCGTTTCGAAAATATGACACTACATCTACAAATGGGTTGGAGTCAACATGGTACCTCATTCGGATCCGTTCGTCAACTTTCTCAAACACGGCGAAATGTTTAAATCAACATCACAAGGTAATTTGGCTTCAACTCTTTGAATTACTACAATTTGGTCCATATGAAAAACAAGGAATGAGAAGATTTTTGAGAACATTAATCCGGAAATAAGGAAACTAGTAAAGGAGATTAAAGCGAGACTATGGTCATGGCTAGTGGTGAAGAATTCGAAAGCTTCAAGCATTCAATACTCGAATTGGTGCAATAGTCTCAGGTTTTAGATTACTTTAAGATGTAACCGGAGTAGTATTTATTTTTATCTTATGGCTTGAACCGTATTGGGGCTGTACTGTTTCATTACTATGTAAGGGCGGGAATACCCCTTGTACTCCACTTTCTCTTTAATCAATTTCTTTGGCTTTTCAAAAAAAATTACTTTGAAACAAGTTAAATTTTTATATTTTATTAGTATAAATAAGTATCAATTGGAAGTCTTATATTAATACACTTACATTTTCAAGATTATTCATATTCTATGGTCTCAATTTACATCACCTACTAGAACTGCCCTAAAATTTACAACCATAACCAATAAAAAACCAAACATTCTTGCTTCAGAAAGTTGGAAAAATCGGTCAATTGGGAACCCAGGAGCTCAATAATATGACTTCCCCAAGTGATTCCTCTGATTCTCGCGATCTGCCATCGGAAAGTTGCACAATTGCAGAAACAGAGGAAGAAAGCCTGTTCTTCGCTTGAGAAATTGATCCGATCATACTGCTTCTGGCGTTTTGATGAATGGATCTGAAGGCGTAATTCCACCTGCAAAATCCCTGATCCTTCAGTGCCTCCACGGCCCCCACGCTCGTCGCTATTATCCACTTTGTTGCGCTCATTTTCGCTGGAATTGATTCTTCGTGTATGGAATTCAGATCTGTTATTTGAATTTGGTTTTGCAGATCAGATGTTTGTTGATTTGTGAGGGAGTGTATGGTGTACATTTATACAAGGGCAGGAGAACATATATGAAATTATTCTCTGTGGGCTTGGAATTTTCCGGTGGTTTTACAGCATTTTTGTGGGCGGTGTGTGTATTGACTTATTTGCCCTTTTTCTGAGTTAATGGTTTATGGTTAGCTCAGGTAAGTAATGATGGTTATTTAGTCTTTTCGTCAAGAGTGAACACGCTGCTTGGATTAAAAAAAATCCATTTGCTCGCAAGGATGGAAGATTGTTTTTTTTTTTCCAAATATATAAATAATAATAATAATAATAATAAAAATTCGATTCTTTCTCCGCCCAAACTTTGTTTGAAAAGGTTTTATATGAATGGTTGTTTCAGACACTGTATTTCATAATATTGCTTGTAGATAGTATTATTTTCTACAAGCAATAGTATGAGTGATGCACGGTAAACCAATTTCATATGAAATTGTGTCAACTTGTTTTTCTGTTTACTGTGTGCTCGGATTTTAAGAAAAGTGATAAAGTGTTGGGTAGAAAGAGTTATTTATTAGTATTTTATGTGATAAAGTGATGGATAGTTGAGGTTAAAAAGAGTTATTTATTAGTATTTTATGTGATAAAGTGATAAATTAAAATTTTCCATTTAAGGAAATAGGAAAACAAGTATGGGATGCTCAAAACGTAATACAGGAAAACAAGTTTGGGACGGGGGAGTATAATATTATATCTTATAAATTAAAATAAATTCATCAATTTTCATTTTAATTTATATTAGTGATTATATCTTTTTTATATCTAATTACATTGCCACTATCCTCATTAGATTCATCTTAACAAAATATGTACTGCATGCGTACGATATAGGCATATATATATATATATATATATATATATATATATATATATATATATATATATATATATATATATATTTTACAATTGAATGCTGTAATTGTTGTGAATCGAGAGTTTGAAGTTACTAACAAATTGTAAAATAGTGCTAGCCTTCTACGATTTGATGCTTTCAACAAGTTGGTGATGACGATACAAATTGGAAAAATGGAAATTGAACTGTTAGTAAGTGTTAGAGGGAAATTAGATTAATGAATTAATTTTGTACCTCTTTACAAGTTCGAACTTTTAAATGAGACGTAAATCTTTCATGGTATCAGAGCCTCTGGCTCAACCCAGATCCTGAATTCGATTCACGGGGAAAGCAATTAATCCATTTAAATTGTCCACTTATCACTTATTAAAGTTCATGTTTTAATTTAAAGTCATACAGAGTTTGTGATTATTTTTTTTGTAAGCAACCCTTTTTTTGAGTAGGTACTTCAAGTTTTCTCTCGAGTCGAGCTCGAGTGTTAAACAATTAAGTTCAATCGAGTTTGAATCGAGCATCGAATTTTCTAAACGAGAGTTAAATTCGAGCTTGACACCATTCAATTTGTTTTATCTCGTTTATGTTCTAGTCCCAACAGAAGTTACTTTTTCGATTTATGATTGTAGGGGGAGGTTTATAGAAATAGTGAGAATTTAATTTTTTAAGGTGGGATACAGTGTTATCCTTGCATGTTGGGGTTGATTGTTACAACCATGAACCATGCTAAGAGTTGTTTGCAAATAATATAAAGTGGGAGAAAGTCAATAATTAAAAAAAAATCATTCTCAAAGCTTTTGTAAATATGTGATTAAAGTTGTTAATTGTGTTTGTAAACACACATTAGCTTACATAAAAGTACAGGTTCAATTCTTTCTTACTCTTATTTTAATTTGTTATAATATTAGTACTTAAAAAAGGAGAAATTCTAATTATGTGAAACTGTGATATGTCAAATAAGTCGCAAGACTAATTTCAACAAATGTATTTTTAACATTTATTGACGTACAAGATGTATTTTTTTTTAGCCGCCAAAGAAAAATATATTAATTTAATAAATAGCATTATGGAGTACAAGGGGTACTCTCGCCCTTACAATAATGAGTATACGATGTGTAAAACTTGGTACACCTAGCCTAACATCTCAGATTTCGTTACAATTCACACAAAGCACAAGAGACTATAACTCGAATCTAGGATTTAATCGTCAATTCGAAAATGAAATATGACTTACTTTCGATCCCTTTGTCGTCACTCATGCCCAAGTTCTTGACTTGATTTCTTCAGGTCCGATATCACATTCTCGAAAATTCTCACATTTCTGGAATTCTAAATTGCCCAAATAACTCCTGTCCAAATTGTCGAACTAATTTTATCTTGTTTTTGTGAGTCAAGTATCGATAAATGTTGCAAGAAATGTGAGATTGGTTCATTGTGGGGAACCATATCGACACCCGTCCACCTGTAAATATCGCTCCAAATTTTGGTAGCAAAGCTGCATTCGAACAAGAGATGTTTTTCAACAACAGCCCCACATAATGCTCAATTAAGGTCACCATCCATAGGAATGATGTTCCTCTTTGAGAGTTCTTCTTAGTATATAATCTGCTCTTCAATGTCTTCCAAACAATAGATTGGGTTCTTCTTGAAGCAAAACTGCCCCAAAATAACTTGAACGCCAGCCTAGTTGTGTGGTCTTCATCGTGGTCTTCCAAATTGCACAAGCAAAGGTATGCCACTTTAGTGGAGTAGATCCCGTTGTTCGTCTTCTTCCAGCTCCATAAATCAAATTTTGTATTGTCAAACTTGATCTTGTTGATGCAAAGAAAAAAATTGTTAAGACTCTTCTCCTCTCCCCATTTCTCAACCTGCGCCTTCACTTCAAATTCAAAAACCCACCCCCCCTCCTCCCAATGTCCCATCTCACTTATTTTAGTCTCCTTCTGTGTACTCAATCTATAAAGTCTCTCAAAACACTCATCAAGAGAAGTCTCTCCAGCCCATATGTCTAACCAAAACTTAGTATCTACCCCATTAACCACAATCCTCCTAATTTCCTCCCTCATTACCACTCCCTCTTTACTGACGTATAATTTAAAAATATCTCTCCACCACCCCGACATCACTATTCCTCTCACACCACTACTCCCTCGACTCCCACTAATCCCATACTCTCCTACTCCCTCATTACCCCTCAAATGACTCAATCCCTCATATTTAGAATTAATCACTCTTACCCAAAGCCTACAAAGTTTTTTAAGAAATCTTCAAATCCATTTTTTAACAAGTGCCCCGTTGAATCGCCCCATATCCCGAATTCTTAACCCACCATTATTTTTATCTCTACACACATCATCCCACCTAACCCAAGAGATTTTAGAATTGAGCTCACAACCAAACCCCCCCCCCTAAAGAATTCTCTTTGGATTCTTGAAATTTCTTTCAATGTTTTCTTGGACAAACAATAGAAAGATAAGCAATAGATCGGGATCGATGCAAGAATTGCTTGAATCAAAGTTATTCGGTCTCCAAACACTTTATCATTTTTTCTTAAAATTCGAGCACACAATAATGTGACAATCGAGTTTGGGACGGAGATAGTACAAATTAGTGATAAAACATCAAACGAAACACAAAATACTGTAGGGTGTGTGATATGATGTCCCAAAAATTGAGTTTTTCATTATTCCCAAATTAACTCTGAAATCACTTCCAGTATTTCAAACTTAAATTCATGTCTAATTATTTGGTAACTCAATTTTATATTAAATCTTGAAATGAATTAATTAAATTACATCCAATTGGGCTCACACAAAATAACACAATTAACATAAAACTAAAATTAAACATTATTAGTTTTATTATGTTAATTACAATAAAATATTACTTAGTAATAAATTTGCTAAAATATAACATAAACACATTAAATAGATACCCAGGTAGAACCGTCTCATACATTTTTTTTTTATTTCAACGTCTCAAAATAACTTGCACACTCTACAAAATAGAAAACCCTCCATAAATTCTACTCTTACAATATTCATAATTTTACAAAATATCATTATTTTTTGTCCACACATACACATAATTCAATTCATCATTTTATTTTATACATAAATATTTGTAAAATTACACTTTAAAATTCTACTCATTAGTTACTTTCTTACTTATTTTATGACCAATTATGTGTTCAAGTTAATATGGAACAGTGAGAGTAGTAGTTAACAAATAAATAAAACCCAATACAAACATATTAATTTGTTATAAAAAGTTCTATGTGAAATTTATTCATACTATGAAATTAATATCATTACGCTTATAAATTGATATTTTTACTCTTATAAATTAATAAATATAGTATTTAATGCTACAATATTAATAATACAGTAATATTAATTGATAAGTATTGTATTCTGTATTGTGATATTAATTTTATAACTGTAATGATATAAATTCATAAAAACAAGTTTCACTTAAATCTATTAATTTGTTATTCGATATTTCGATGCGACTATTATCTATAACCTAGGTTGCACGGATACGGGTACGGCAATACGGGTACGATACGGTGCGGGTACTGGGACACATATTTTTAAAAATAATTGGGTAAGATACGATACTACATATTTCATAATATTATTTGGAATTCCTATTTAATTAAATCTAATTTAATTAAATAGTAATAATATTTAATTCTAAATTAATATATTATTAATTCTCCATAAATTAAATATTAAATCTAATTTAATACTTAGTCAACCAACTATAATTCTTACACGGGAGTTACTTGTTGTGTGACTCATAAACCCTCATATATCGAGCGATTAGTCAAACTAACGGTCATAATTGAACCCTAGACAATAAATCAGACATTCTCAATATATGAGGAACGTTGCGAGAAACGTGCAACTAACTGTAACTGTAACATAGGCTATTGCGATTTCCTCCTTTCATTCACGAATACTCGATTAGTCTTGAACATGATGAAGTGTCTATTCAAATAACTTAATCAATTTATCTACAATCACTAATTTATCACTTGTGTCACACTTGGCCACAAAGTCCAAGTTGACGTGCATTGGTCAATGAATTTGATCCAATTATGATGAGAAGATGAGTATTCTCTCTAAATCCACTTTGAGGAATGAATCATTTTCTTTGCTCAACTACCACGCACATGCATTTCGTGATGAACCCAATCCAAGTCATATATACCCATAGACAGGTGCAAGCGTCGGTCATTGTCAAAGTTCATCACTACACACATGTTGTGTGTATTGACATCAAGTCAAAGGAGTATCGCATCACTCCCACTAACCGAGACACCTGTAGACACATATAGTGGAATTACATCATACGGTTTCTCGGATGGGTATACCAATACCCTCTAAGGTATTTGTGCATCCATAATGAGATGCCTAGTATCTCGTAGTAAGTAAGATCTCACTACACTCTCTAAAAGTATGATACAGATCGCATACCAATCTCCATTGCATCATCAATATCTCATTCTTGATGATCCTTGATCGGGGCTATTTGAGAATCATGCTTAAGTCATCTGAATTCTCACAACCTCAATGACAACAATGACTCATGAGAACACTTGTACGAATAAATGCAAACAATCAAACATAATATTCAAACAAGTGTATTGTCATACATTAATATTAAATGAACTATAATATTAAGTCAAACTGAATATCATCGAGTATTATGTCCTTACAATAGATTGTCTCTAGGACACTAACACCAACAAAGGTTGTTTAATAGTAGTGATCATCATCATCAAGAATGTGCATTGCTGTGTTTTTGTGGCAACCCACCGTATGTACCCTTTCCTTCTCTTGCTCATCAGAAATGAATAACACAACAGGCAAGTTTCATCATGATTATTGATTAACGTTTTAGTTTGTCAGTATTAGTTGTTTCTCTTAAAAGTATTAGATTTATGCTATAAGCAAGTTAGAATATAAAACGAAGACCGTGTACCTTGTGGATTTAATTAGTATAAACCTGCAGATCTTAAGCAAAGTGAGGGGTGTAATCGCCAATTCAACTTATTGAGCTGAATAAATTGTTCCTACTAAAGTATTTTCAACTCGAGTACACTTAAATGTTCTACTAAAGGATCTAGAAAAGCCAGCAATTGTGCATAAAAATAATTCTAGATAATTTGAGGCAAGTATGCATCTTGAGGGTAAGAAACACATCAATTAAGCATTTAACGAAAGGTGGTATTTGCTTATACATTGGTATCAACCACTTTCATTTTGAACCATGAGTTAAAAAAGGCAGCAGCAACAGCACTTTTAAAGTCACTACAACACAACACAACACATAAACCAGTTGTTATAGTACTAATCAGAAAGTACTAGCATGAAATGACCCATAAATTGTTTCTTATACGGAAAGTTCCGGCTATAGTTCTATCTTTTTTTTAATTGATCAGCAAAGCAATTTTCATTTAAATTCGGGTACAAGGCATACCCATTGAAAGTTTGATACAATATTCCATCCAAAGATTACATAAAGAGACACGCATCTCTCCTACTCAAAGAAAGCACCAGTAGCACACCTAGTCCAGAGAAGCACCAGACCTTGTTTTAAATCTAATGACTTAGATTAACTGACTATTGACAGTTAGTACGACACCCTGACTGCTCTAAGAAACACCCAAGTAATTATGTTAAAGAAAATTTTGTATAATTAAATATCATATGGTCTCCCATATATAAAAAGAGTTTTTTTTTTGATAAATTGTGTTTCATAACATTTTTCAAGTGATCATTATACTTATAAATTAATAAAATAATATTATATGTTAATAAGTGTAAAGATATTAGTTTCGTACTATAAAAAAATTTCACATCAGAGTTTGTGATACAAAAAAATACTCCATTTTCTATTTTAGTCATATATATATTTTTTAATATAGGTCATGATTTGGAGCTCCATTATCACACTTCACATAAAATTTGTTAAATTTTAATTTTAATTCTAAGACGATATTCGAATTTAATTATAAAAAACTAACAAACGTAAAATCTAACTTCGACAGTATTGATATTCGCATTTTATTAGCCTCAGATGATATTAGATAAAAATTGATTATCCTATTTTAATTTTAAAAGGTCGAATTACAGTTCAAGCGGAAATAAACATTCTGCAAATGGATTTATTTCAAAGATCTTTTTTTTTGACAGGAATGGATTTCACAAGATCACCTTGTTCTTTACTTGGAAATTTGATTTGCTGCAAATGGATGAGACCTTCTTTATTTGATTTGTCGTTCTGATTTTTGAAATGAGATTAAGTAAAAAAGAAGTATCCAATATACGAAAGTTGGCCATATATATATATATACTTCAAGAAGATAATGACATTCATTATAAATATATATGATCGTGAATGCATATGACATTCATTTTATATTTGGAATTACATAATAGAATAAAATTTCCATTTATTCATGATATGAATATTTTAATTGAATACAATTTTGTATTTTGAGTCTTTCTAATATAAGAATATCTCATAAAAAAATATTACATGCTCATTATTTATTGAGAATTTATTAAAAATAATAAAAAATTATGTAAGGAGTTAGTTTGAGAGGGTAAAATTGTTTTTTCACAATTTCACATAGAAAATTAAAATAAGATACTCCCTTTATCTTAAATCAGTTTTCACGTTTTTTTTTAAATTTGTCTCACATCATTTTTCACACACAAAAAAAAAAATTTAACCTCACAATATACATTTATTACCCTCTATGTCATTATTTTTTGGGTAATGCTGAGTGGGGTGATTCACCCCAGAATGATAAGGGTATTTCTGACATTTCATGTGGTGTATTGACTACTTAATTCTCAGTGAAACTTTTTTATGAATTAGTGGAGTCCACTATCATTAAGTGTAAAATAGAAAAAAACGTAAATTCACCCGAGGCGAATCTGGCCAAATAGCATTTGTCCTTATTTTTTTAACACAATTAACTCACACATAAACCATTTAAGTTGATTTGATTCAAATACTCTTATTTTATCATTTTAATAAAATAAAAAGATATTTTTTCCTTGATCTTCGTACCCAAATGTGTATGAAAACTGATGTGAAATAAGAGAATATTAATTTATAAATTTTAAGCCATAAAAAACAAGACAAAGTACTTTATATTTTATATGAAAAATCATCTCAAACAATAATATCTAAAAATTTATGTAATGTTCTTAAATTTTCATTATCAAACATATAATATTTATTTTATATGAGTTATTATCCCCAAAATTTAATTTAAAGGCCAAATAGTAATACTAAAAGGGAAACCAAAAAGAAAAAAGAAAAAGAAAAAGCCTTGGAAGATAAATATAGAGTCCGCAACTTTCCAGTCCAAATTAGAGTCATATAGTACTAATAAATCCAATCAATTCAAAAAAATATTATTAGGTCCAAAATGGGTATTAGAAAGACATAAATACCCCCATCATTTTGTAAACCGTCCTTCGCCCTTCTCTCTCTCTACAGGTTTGGCATGATGGTTCCCAACTTTTCACCTTTCCCAGCTTTTCACCTTTCTTATTATTATACTCCACCCCCTCGATCTCAATTATTACATCTCACTTTCTCTCTCTACTATTCTCAAATAATATCCAAAATAACAATTTTAAAATCCGAAAAAATTGTTTGTTTAAGAAATCAAAAGCATTTTTACAAGTAGAAAAAAAATTTGGAAGATATGCATTGTTCATTCACAGTTGAAAAATACATATCTAAATAGAAAAATTACAATAATTGGATATCTAAAATCTAAAAGAATTTACATTAATTTTGTCTTCCTTCTACCAAAAAAATTCAAATTGAATCTTATCTTTTCGACATGAGCAGGCAAAAAAATATATGCACATATGCTCGCTATCTTTTTCAAATGAACATATTCATCAACATATACGGCAAGTAGAAAAATCAAATCGTCTCACAACATGGCAAGTAGAATTCTGAGAGCAATCACAAGTGACATAATTCTCAAATCCTTTTCTTGTAATTGGAACACTCCAATTCCCTTATTTACTGCAATGATCCTTGCTAAAATCCCAATCTTTTTTCCCCAATCTTCTTCCAATTTCCTTCAATTCCCTCACTGCGAACAAACAACAAACACCATACAGGTACTAAAATTAAATCCCTTTCTTGGCCCCCACCAAAAATCAAGAATTCATGTAATTTTTAGCTAAAGTTTGAATCTTTAAAAAAATTACCTTAAAACAAAATCACACAGACCTGTAACGAAGAAAGAAAATTACAAAATATATCCACAAAATTCCATTTGGTCGTTTGCCCGCGACGGAAAATTGTCCCCTTCATCGGCGTGCAAGCGACTTTATGGATATGAGATTCACCATCGCATCCAACGCCTCTCAGATCTACGTGCAACACGACTTTATTCAGAGATCTGATCGGTGTTGGTGGTGACGAGGCCAGGATAGAGGCGTCTACACATGGTGGTGGTCATGTGGTGTGGGTGGTGGTGAGCGTGGCGGTGGCGATTTTTTTTCTTGAGAGGATGTTTTTTTTAGAGAGAATTTAGAGAGAGAGAGAGAGAGAGAGGATGTGATGTGAAATGTGAAAGTGGGTGGGTGGGTGGGAGGCGGATATTAGGTATTAGGGTAAGTGGTATTATGAGCTTTTCAAGCCCAATTTTGGACCGCTTAGTAATTAAAAAAGTATGTGGCTACTTATACCCACAAAATTACTAAATACACCCATTACTAAATTAACCCATCATATATTTTACTTATTTTTTAATTTTGCTTAGTATACCTTTAAAATTTTACATTATAACCTTAATAAACACACCCACCAAATTAATTTACAATTTTAGATTAAAAAAAAAAAATTGATTTACATTATACTCACCTTTATCTTAAACACACCCACCAATGAGATTAATCCTCTATACTTATATTTTATAAACATATTTATTGTTTGAGCTCTCCTTGCAGTCATATGATGGTAGGTTTGAGTTGATTCCTGGTTCAGAATCGCATAGTGAGTGGATATAAAAATCTTCATTATTTGATTTATTTTGTAGTGTTGCTTTTAGAGATTTTCCTCCCAAGTTGTCACCGTATTTCGCTTTTTTTTTCTCTTTGGTGGGTGCCCGATTTAGAATTTAGTGAATTTTTAAAGGGAAGAAAGAATATTAATTTACATTTTCAATACGGTGATTTTTATTATCGTTCATATTTCTTCTAAAAAAACTTAAGATTTAGGTTTTTTTTGGTACGGAAGTATAAGAAAGATGAAGCAGCTTGTAATTTTTTTGTTGTTAGATAGGTTTTACGTGGGGTTAAGAAAAGTGGATCGATTTAGTAAACTTATATTTTTATTTTAATTACAAAGAATATAATAGTATTTTTTATTAAAGTTATTTTTGTAAAAAAATAAAAAATAAATGTACTTAGTAATTTTGTAGGTATGAGTAGCTACGCCCTTAAAAAATAGTTTGAACCTAGCAGTATTAGGGTGAGTTTTTTTGGACCTAAAGGTTTTTATTTCATAAATATATTACAGTAAATCTTAATATATATTTATAAAGAATTTAAAAACGATTGTACAAGGCTACAAGTATATATAAATAGGGAAAATTACTGATGTGCGCAAATTACTAGTAATAAGTTATAATTCTAAAATATGTACATATTAATAAGTGCCAGTATAAATATTTGGAAAATTGGTCTGTTGACTGTATGCATCTGCCGAAAGAAGAAAACGGAAAAAAAAAAGAAGGCATTTTGTGTAAATTTAGTTTGCATTCTCCGTATGAATTCTCCATCCTCCATCTTCATTTTAGAGCGTTGCTTTTGCCTTTTGGCGATGCTCTTATGGAACAGGGTAGAGAAGTAAAACCAGCAAATCAAACACTCATTATTAGGAAAATTGTAGAAAAAAAGCGATCCAATATATGAAGTCAAACCGTACTGGCCAAATATATACTCCCACGAAAACTGTGCATCTTTATAATCTCACTTCTCACACACTTGAACACACCAATTTTGGTGCTTGAGATTTCCTAAAATTTACAATATTACCCATTCTAAAACCTAGAAATTAAAAACCCAAACATTTTAGGTTCAGATGTTTGGAAAATTGATCAATTTGGAGCCCAGGAGCTCAGGAACATGATTTTCCTTAACGATTCCTCCGATTCCCGCAATCTTCCATTCGAATGCCTCACAATTGCAGAAGCAGATTCCTCATCGCGAAGAGATGAAGCGAGCTTGTTCCCGCTACTACCCAGGCCTTGCTGCACTTTGTTGAGCTCATTTTCGCTGCAATTTTGAATTTGATTTCTAATTTGTGCTTTGGAATTCGGTGTTTTGTTGATTTGTGTGTTTAAATGAGGAAAGGTTGTGAGTGTATATATAGAAAGGTGCAGCAGAATTAGGATGGGATTGTATCTCTGGGCTTGGACTATTTCCAGTGGTTTTGGAACCTGTTTTCGTAGTTTATAATGACTTTTTTATCCTTGTACTAAAGGATATTTATTGGTACTGGGATTGGTATGATAGGGATAGTTATCTCGTCTTTCCGTCTTAATTGGCACCAAAGGTGTAATCAAATCAAGTCATTTGTGAATTAATTGAATTTTGGCTCGATAAATATTTGTTCGTGCTCGTTTAATACAACTTGTGAGTATAAACAAACAAACTCAAGTTAGATGATATTCGATTCGTTAGCTCGTTAATTTTTAATTTTCATACTAAATATATATATGATAAATATGTAACTAAATAAAATTATAAATTTTAGTAGATATATATGATTTTTAAAAATATAAAATTTTATTTTTAATAATTAATTTGATGAATAATTTAATTTAAAACTGATATTATTAAGTTTGTTTAGGCTCATATAGGTCGATTAAGCTCAAAAAATCTCATAAATATTCTATAATTAAGCTCGGGCTTGACTAAAAATTAAACGAACTAAGCTCAATCTAAAGTTCGTCTCATCTCGATTACGTTCTTAATTGGCATGCGATTTGGTTTTAATAAATCCATTTGCAGCAGCGGAATCGAAACTAATTTATAAGAAGAATTTGCTTTAGGAGGATCGAATTATAACAAATTACATATTTGTTGTGATCAAGCTAGACTTGCCATTGTGCCAACTACATTACAGTCTTGCATATTTTTCCTTCTTTACAATTATCAAGCATTTCTTGAAGTTTCGAATCTCATCCCAATATCGCATATATTTATAATCTACACTTTTTGGGGGAAATTTCATAATGTAGAGGTAAAATGAACATAGATTAGTTGACAAAATTAAACAATATACAATAAATATATCCTAATCCTATCCTAAAAAAATTAGCTAAGCAGCTCATATAGTAAATGAAACCAGCAAAAATACCAAAATGTTAAACATAGAATCATTTACCAGGCAAAAAAAAGGTACAACTGAACTCAAATCTCTAAACCAAGTGTTCATAAATGGAGGAAAAAAAAAAGGAAAGGAGGAAATTCTCATTAGTAAACTAAATTTCATTACATAAAATCAAATTGCATCGAGAGTTTCTTTGAACTACAAACGAAAATTAATTTTTAATTGTATAAATATATTTAATTTCTCCGTTCTTTTTTTGCAACAAAATTACATAAAAGTGTCTTTTAAAAAAAGAGTCGATTTCAATAGAGTCCCATGATAAACAGACGGATGTGATCAGTAAACCCTGCAACGTCAAAAACCCCATCAAAATTGCTACCAACCGATCCTCCATCGTGCGACTAAAACCCACACCCTCATCTTGGAAAAACCAGAAGAGATACCACACTAGGAACATTATAATAAACCTATTATTAAAATCAAACGGTACCAATAACTGAAGAATCTAATTTCACGCTGAACCATGGCGTAATCGATGTGGAAGTAAGTAAAATTGAGCTAAACTCGTGTTAATTCACAAAAATAAGGATGAAGAATAAGGAATAGTATTAGTGAAAAGGACTTAATTCACAAAAATAAGAATGAAGAATGAAGAATAATGAATAATATTATAGAGATGCGGTTCAATTGGATTTGAAATTGCATATTTCTATTTTATATCCCCTATTTAAAAGGAGCAAACACACAAATAACGCCTCAAATTCTTAGATATCACAACAATATGATAGTGTTATTTGACTTGAATACTTCTAAGATACAATATGATTTACTTGATTTGTTGGTAATGGATAAATTGAGAAAGTTTATTTGATTTTGTTTTATATTAATATCTAAAAACTTTAACGCTCATCTTACAAATTTTGAGTTCAATCTTTTCTAATTTCTTTTAAAAATCCTAACCTTTCTAACCATAATCAAAATCCTACATGCATTTTATTTGATTTTTTTGTTTCTTAATTTTGTAAAATAAACTTTTACTCTCAAATTAATTTATTTTACCATTGATCATCAAGTCATAACTTTGATTTTATTTTATTCATAACTTTAATTTTATTTTATTAACACCGCGTGATATATGTACACAACCACAATAATAGAATTTAAAACCAATTCTTAAATTCAATTCATAACTTTGATTTTATTTTATATAGACTGCGTGATATATATACACAACTACAGTAATAGAATTTAAAATCAAATTGCAGATAGAGCAAGAAACTGAAAAACATTATAGCTTATGTAGAACTAGAAAAGAAAAATGATCCAATATATGAATGCGATTGCAATATATTTACTAACATTAAAATTTAAAGTTATATGCGTATGAATTGTCACACACCTCAATATATATATATATAGGTGTAGCATTTGTAAACACCTACTGATAGAATAAGATCTGACGTTGTTTAATAATTATCTATAGTAAATATTATTATTAAGTATTTTCCTTTTCAATTAAGTCTAGATTATTCTATTTTCTTTTTATATTTGAGTCTAAAATATTTTATAAAATACACCTTGATATATTTTTCTTGTTTATTTTGGTATTTCTTTGGGAACACATTAGACCTTTATATTTCACTAGTATAATTAAGTATCAACTGGCTTATTATAAGATGCGTCTTATATTAATAAACTTATATCTTCAGGATTAATTATGTTCTTAAGACATAGTGTCAATCTACGTCAGCTGGATCAGAGTCAGCACATTTCTGCGATGCCAACATATCGTATCACCTTTCGCTCGAGGCTCAAGTCGTTGCATTGGAACTTCAAGTCGAGGTGGTTCATCGGCAAAATCTTTGAGTTCAAGCTCGCCCGGCCCCTAAATCATAAATCCTTTGCCTCGGCCAGTCTTCTTGAATCACCGTCAAAAAGTCGTCCATGGTGGACGTCATGCCGGTTCACGTGGCCGCAGACACTCCACAACATCGTCTTGTCGTACGTCCACCACCCATCGACCCACCGACCAACCACCACCGCCACCCATGGCCCGCCATCCCGACCTCGTCCTTTGCCGCCACCGATAGCGTGCACAACATCGCTCAGTCGTCCACCAACGACCCCACCCTACCCCATCCGCCGTCGACCCCGCCCATGGCCATCTCACTCAATGACCCCCCACCCCCCCCCTCTCGATCTCGATCACAGACACGCCGTCATCACGCTTCGTCATCGCCAACCGTTCTCTTTGATAATTTTTTTCATAAATTTTTTGTTATGATGGACCTCCAATTTTTTATGAGTATATCAATATTTTGGATGATATGGTGGTTATAATGATCCGTCGTTATTTGATTTTAAAGTTGAGCATCATCCAAGTGAGAAGGAATGTGGTTGAAGGTGTTCATAAAGATATCTTTGCTTCTTTTCAGTAAATAAGGATCAATATTTTGTATTAATTCCTAATTATAATGAACATCATTATGCACTTTCAATAACATTTTTAGAGGTTATAACTCCTTAGTTCCGCGAGTTCAACGCCGAATTGTTTCGACAAGGAATATATTGATGAAATAAGATCCCACATTATTTAGTAATTATCCATCATTATTATCATCATTTACTATTTCCCTTTTCTATTGAGTTTAAATTATTATATTTCTCTTTTATATTTGAGTCTATGAATATTTCATAGTATACAATTTAATATATTTTTAATGTTAATCAAGATAGTACTTTGAAAAGAAGGAGGTGCTCAAGAGCTTATGGTCTAGTTTCGTTCCCATATGTGTTCAGACAATTGTTTGGAAGATGCTGAAAATGAGACTACCAACAAAGGACAACCTCACAAGAAGAGTCATCATACCCATTAACGGAGACATTTTATGCTCTTTATGTGGGGAAAATAATGAAGACACTCATCATCTTTTCTTCGAATGCAAGTTTGTTTCGAAAATATGGCACTACATCTACAAATGGGTTGGAGTCAACATGGTACCTCATTCGGATCCGTTCGTCAACTTTCTCCAACACGGCGAAATGTTTAAATCAACATCACAAGGTAATTTGGCGTCAACTCTTTGAATTACTACAATTTGGTCCATATGGAAAACAAGGAATGAGAAGATTTTTGAGAACATTAATCCGGAAATAAGGAAACTAGTAGAGGAGATTAAAGCGAGACTATGGTCATGGCTAGTGGTGAAGAATTCGAAAGCTTCAAGCGTTCAATACTCGAATTGGCGCAATAGTCCCGGGTTTTAAATTACTTTAAGATGTAACTGGAGCAGTATTTATTTTTATCTTATGGCTTAAACTGTATTGGGGCTGTACTGTTTCATTACTATGTAAGGGCGGGAGTACCCCTTGTACTCCACTTTCTCTTTAATCAATTTCTTTGGCTTTTCAAAAAAAATTACTTTGAAACAAGTTAAATTTTTATATTTTATTAGTATAAATAAGTATCAATTGGAAGTCTTATATTAATACACTTACATTTTCAAGATTATTCATATTCTATGGTCTCAATTTACATCACCTACTAGAACTGCCCTAAAATTTACAACCATAACCAATAAAAAACCAAACATTCTTGCTTCAGAAAGTTGGAAAAATCGGTCAATTGGGAACCCAGGAGCTCAATAATATGACTTCCCCAAGTGATTCCTCTGATTCTCGCGATCTGCCATCGGAAAGTTGCACAATTGCAGAAACAGAGGAAGAAAGCCTGTTCTTCGCTTGAGAAATCGATCCGATCATACTGCTTCTGGCGTTTTGATGAATGGATCTGAAGGCGTAATTCCACCTGCAAAATCCCTGATCCTTCAGTGCCTCCACGGCCCCCACGCTCGTCGCTATTATCCACTTTGTTGCGCTCATTTTCGCTGGAATTGATTCTTCGTGTATGGAATTCAGATCTGTTATTTGAATTTGGTTTTGCAGATCAGATGTTTGTTGATTTGTGAGGGAGTGTATGGTGTACATTTATACAAGGGCAGGAGAACATATATGAAATTATTCTCTGTGGGCTTGGAGTTTTCCGGTGGTTTTACAGCATTTTTGGTGGGAGGTGTGTGTATTGACTTATTTGCCCTTTTTCTGAGTTTATGGTTTATGGTTAGCTCAGGTAAGTAGTGATGGTTATTTAGGCTTTTCGTCAAGAGTGAACACGCTACTTGGATTAAAAAAAATCCATTTGCTCGCAAGGATGGAAGATTTTTTTTTTCTAAATATATAAATAATAATAATAATAATAATAATAAAAATTCAGTTACTCCCTCCGTCTCAAACTTGTTTGAAAAGGTTTTATGTGAAACTGGTTTACCGTACACTACTCATACTTTTGTTTGTAGATAGTATTATTTTCTACAAGCAATAGTGTGAGTGGTGCACGGTAAACCAATTTCATATGAGTTATTTATTAGTATTTTATGTGATAAATTGATGGATAGTTGAGGTTAAAAAGAGTTATTTATTAGTATTTTATGTGATAAAGTGATAAATTAGAAAATTTCATTTAAGAAAATAGGAAAACAAGTATGGAATGCTCAAAACGTAATACAGGAAAACAAGTTTGGGACGGAGGGAGTATAATATTATATCTTATAAATTAAAATAAATTCATCAATTTTCATTTTAATTTATATTAGTGATTATATCTTTTTTATATCTAATTACATTGCCACTATCCTCATATCCCGAATTCTTAACCCACCATTATTTTTATCTCTACACACATCATCCCACCTAACCCAAGAGATTTTAGAATTGAGCTCACAACCCCCCCCCCCTCTAAAGAATTCTCGTTGGATTCTTGAAATTTCTTTCAAGGTTTTCTTGGACAAACAATAGAAAGATAAGCAATAGATCGGGATCGATGCAAGAATTACTTGAATCAAAGTTATTTGGTCTCCAAACGAGATATGCTTCCCGCTCCACTTAGCCAATCTACTCCGGATTTTCCCAATGAGATTCGACCAAACTCCCGTTTCCCGATGGTTGATTCCCACGTTAATTCCCAAATATGAAAAAGGTGCACGACCAATAACACAACCAAAAATCTGCCTCATGTGCTCAAGTACTTCACATCTCACATTCACACCCCATAAACTACATTTCTGAAAATTTACTTTGAGATCCGAAAACATCTTGAATAGACGAAAAATATACTTAATCATCTTCACATTATCAACCTTAGCCAGGCAAGCAAGGATAGTATCATCTGCGTATTGTAAATGGGAAACTCTAACCTTTTCCTAACCGACTTCTTTTGGTTCGAGCATACCCGTCGAAACCGCCTTAGATATCAAAAGGCTAAGCCCCTCCGCCACGATATGGAACAGGAACAGAGATAATGGGTCCCCTTGATGAAGGCCCCTTTCATGCTTGAATTCGGCCGTATGTAGCCGTTCACCAAAACCGAAGAAGATGCCGTGGAGATGCAAGCTAGCGTGCCTAAAGTATGTTCCGTCTTACTATGAGAGTGTCTTACGCAAGCTAGCGTGCCTCTTTTTTTATTGTATTTTCTCGTAAATTGAGGGTAGGGTCAAAATTAATTAAGTAATCGAGAAAAATAATTGATAAGGATAATGAGCAAGTTATAATAAGTGTCACAAATAATCTCATATCATATCCTTTGTCTTTTATTAGTTGTGGTGGTTAATACATAAGCGGCCGAAGAAAATTTGTAAAACATGTGGCCACAACCCCTTGTTTTCTTTTATTGCCTACACCACTCAACCACATAAAATTTGTACTATATATACACACCACAATACGTGGTGTAGCTCAAACCCTTTTTAATTACACTATAACTTGCTATTTTTTTTAAGCTCTGAGCATATATTCAAGAAAATGGTGCTGACTGCCGGAATGAAGTCTTCTCCGCCGAGGTCCGCCACGGAGCCAGCCAATCCCGGCCGTGCAAAATGGGCCACCGCCGTGGAGAAGGCTAACAATGGTTGTAGGGAATATGATGTGAGAAGAATAAGGGAGGCTGAGAAGGCTGAGAAAATTATGCATCTTATTTGCTGGGGCCCTACTAAGTAGTGGCTTTGGTTTTGATCGAGTATGAAAAATATTTTTTAATATGTTTAATTTAAGTATGTATTTCGGTGTTTTTGTATAATATTTATGTATTTGTACACATAATGCTATGTTTATGTGTTTAGTAGTATAATGGTTTCTTCTTGCCAATTGTAAATTAGATTCTATCTTGTGTATATGTCTTTTCTTTACTTTTGGGAACAGTTTGTTTCTTTCTTAATTTCTATTTTATTTTCTTGATAGACTAATCTGAGTGGACTTGATACATTTAATTTTGCTAATTTTCGTTTGTGCTTATAATAGTTGAGGAATGTTGTTTGAAATGGTTGTAATTTGGTGTCTTTCAATCATGAGTTCATTCATATTTTATTACTTTTAGTATTAAAATTGCTCATTCGATAAACCAGATGTGTGGCTGTGGTATACTGGTACTTAGATTTTTTTATACAATTGGGTTACAGAAGTAGTACAAATAAGTAGGGTTCGAAAAAAAATAGTACTCTCCCCATCCCAAATTCCAAACTCGATTGCCACATTTTCGTTTCGAAAGTCTAATACTTGATTACGACTTTCCTTAAATAGAAATACTAATTTTATCACTTTATCACATAAAATATTAATAAATAACTCTTTCTACCCCAACACTTTATCATTTTTTCTTAAAATTTGAGCACACAATAATATGACAATCGAGTTTGGGACGGAGATAGTACAAATTAGTGATAAAACATCAAACGAAACACAAAATACTGTAGGGTGTGTGATATGATATCCCAAAAATTGAGTTTTTCATTATTGCCAAATTAACTCTGAAATCACTTCCAGTATTTCAAACTTAAATTCATGTCTAATTATTTGGTAACTCAATTTTATATTAAATCATGAAATGAATTAATTAAATTACATCCAATTGGGCTCACACAAAATAACACAATTAACATAAAACTAAAATTAAACATTATTAGTTTTATTATGTTAATTACAATAAAATATTACTTAGTAATAAATTTGCTAAAATAAAACATAAACACATTAAATAGATACACAGGTAGAACCGTCTCATACATTTTTTTTTATTTCAACGTCTCAAAATAACTTGCACACTCTACAAAATAGAAAACCCTCCATAAATTCTACTCTTACAATATTCATAATTTTATACAAAATATCATTATTTTTTGTCCACACATACACATAATTCAATTCATCATTTTATTTTATACATAAATATTTGTAAAATTACACTTTAAAATTCTACTAATTAGTTACTTTCTTACTTATTTTATGACCAATTATGTGTTCAAGTTAATATGGAACAGTGAGAGTAGTAGTTAACAAATAAATAAAACCCAATACAAACATATTAATTTGTTATAAAAAGTTCTCTGTGAAATTTATTCATACTATAAAATTAATATAATTACGCTTATAAATTGATATTTTTACTCTTATAAATTAATAAATACAATATTTAATGCTACAATATTAATAACACAATAATATTAATTGATAAGTATTGTATTATGTATTGTGATATTAATTTTATAACTGTAATGATATAAATTCATAAAAACAAGTTTCACCTAAATCTATTAATTTGTTATTCGATATTTCGATGCGACTATTATCTATAACCTAGGTTGCACGGATACGGTAATTTTAATACGGGTGATGATACGGTCTTGAATCTTTTTACACATATTTTTAAAAATAATTTGGTAAGATACGACTTGGGTACGATTATAATTTTTTAAAATTATTTTATATTTTTATTATTATATATATATATATAAATATTTCCATAATATTTTTTTGAAAATATGTGTCTTTGTAACTTATGCAATTTTTTAACACCTAAATAAATATAAAATCAAAACGATATGAACATTGTAATAAAATATGTGAATTATAAATTTGATGATTGGTGTGATCGTTATAGCAATAGAGATAGTCAATATTTTTTTTCTGATTGTTGGCTAATTTGAGTTAATTTAATATAAAATAAATTTATTTCAAGGTAAAAAAATAAAGTAAATTTTATAAATTTGACCCCATCGTAGATTTCTATCCGTATCCGACATCACCGATAAGCCCGTGTTCGAAACTTTCTGCATCTAAAATTATTATTAATATTTTTAATTGGGACACGCCACGCGGCGCAGACGGTAGCAGATTTTATCCATATCCGCGTACCCAAATACCCACAAAGTATTCGACACTGCATTATTAAAAAATTCTGAATACCCATGCATCCTAGTCTATAACTTTAAGTATTTTAATTTTTATGTAAATCATTTTCGACATTAATTTTCCACGTATACACAACCCTGAAACCTAAACCACACACACATACTGGAACCCCTTGAGTGTACGGGAAAGGAGTCGGCATTGCAACGACCAACCACGTGTCAAAACCTAATTGGATACTCCATGACATCCCAAATCTTGAGTGAAGAAATCGAAAAACCTTAGCCTGACTGTCCCTTAAATCTCAACCCTCAATTTATTATTTGATTTTTCCTTCTTTCCCCTTCGAAATGGAAATCTGGTTTCCCCTCTGAAAGCGAAAGCTATTTTCAGGATAAGGTACGGATTTCGATTTTGTTTCAACAATGGCGGCCGTAGCTTCGGTATCGTTCGCTGCAATTGCTCAATCGACCGATAGGAAATTCTCAGTCCCTTCTGCGCACAGTTGTTTAGCTTCGAATTTCAATGGTTTTAAGCTCCGTTTGCCTTATAGTTCGAGTAAGTTTAGAAGCGGGAGCTCGCGCTCCGGTGTGGTGGTTCGGTGCTTGTCAACTCACACAGGCAAGTGCCCTGCTTTTTTGTGAATTTGTATCCAATACATATATCGTGTATCTTTTTAGAAATCTTATAATAAAATGGCTTAAATCATGAAACAGAAATATTTTTATCTTAATCATTTCTTGTTCAGTATGTATAAACTAGTTACTTTTTGAAACGAAAGATAGAGAATATGGTTATGTAGTTGCTATGTGATTTGATTTCGGGCTTGTGATTCTCTTTATCTAGGATGGAGATTGTATCTAGGATAGAATTTGAGCGATTTTCTAAGGATATAGTTTATTGTTTGCTATCTCAATATAATTTGGCTTTCTGATTCTTTAAACATTTGGAAACTAGAAAGAAGGATTAGAAGAAATGAAAAGAGAAATAGATGTTCCTTTGATCGAAAGATTTCGAACCTTAGATTACAGTGGCTAGAGTAGAGAGGTTACAAAAACCTTCCTGATCATTAAAGCAATGTGAGCCATGAAATATCAAATATCCCAATTGATTCCCATAACTTCTACCCGTACCCGGAGTAATAGAACAAGACTCAAAACAAGTCTAAATGATGGTTATGATAAGCTAAGTGTGTCTCCTCATGATCTCGAACCTTTTCCAAATGGTTTCCACCTGATTGACTCCTTTTCCAAATGGTTTCCACCTGATTGACTCCTTTTCCAAATGGTTTCCACCTGATTGACTCTTAAGTGTGCTTTGAGTCGTTGTACCTTGACAGAGTTGGTAGTTACCCAAAATAGACTACAAAATGAATTATTCAGATAAAATAACTAGAGCTTTGTGGTTCAAGTTCTGATGCCATGACCGACATTGTGAATATATGTTGCCACCTAACTTTTTTTCGAATTATAAATTCTCCAATTTACCTTCTCTTCATCTCTTTACTATAAACTTGTTTCTTTCACCGATTTTACTATCTCCGTCTAGCTCTTCTTAATTGCTTCTGAACTTTCTTTGTGTACTTATTGCTTTCAGACCTGCCTACAGTCGCTGATACTAAGTTGAATTTCTTGAATGCATACAAGCGACCAATTCCGAGTATATATAACACGGTATTACAAGAGCTGATTGTACAACAACATCTGATGAGGTACAAGAAGTCATACCGGTATGATCCCGTGTTTGCCCTTGGTTTTGTTACCGTGTATGATCAACTCATGGAGGGTTACCCAAGTGATGAAGATAGAGAGGCCATTTTCAAAGCTTATATTGGGGCTCTAAAAGAGGACCCTGCCCAATACAGGCTCGTCTAAGATACACTTTAACTAATACTACTATTTGATATTTATTCACTTGATTTAAATAAGTATGTAGTGTTTACACACACACCCACAAACACACACACACACATACATATATATATATATATATATATATGGGTAGAGTCGTATTTAGCTTTGTTCTTTTCCAGCGGCCAGTATGCTGTACTAAGCAATACTTTTGCTGCAGGGCTGATGCACAGAAATTAGAAGAATGGGCCCGTTCCCAGTCAGCCAGTTCTTTAGTGGATTTTGCATCTAGAGAAGGAGAAGTTGAAAGCATTCTTAAGGACATCTCAGAAAGAGCAGGGAGCAAGGGTAGCTTCAGCTATAGTCGGTTCTTTGCTGTTGGTCTGTTCCGCCTTCTTGAGTTATCAAATGCAACTGATCCTACCATCTTAGATAAGGTGAAATTTGGATTTTAGTAACATTCTATAAAATTGTAGATGCTTCTGAAACTGCCCTGGATTTTTGAAGCCACCTTGATGTTTAGTAACAATGGAGTTGGCTTGATGAGAAAGATTTGTTATTCTTCCTCCGCATCCATTAGATTAAGAAAAAAGATAAGAGGTTATCCGTTTGTTCGTCCAACAATCATCCTAGAGTTTAGTGCTGCTTTTCCTGACAAAATTGTAGTTCTCGTAAAGCCATTGTAGCCCAAATATCCTGCTACCAGTGTTCACCTTTTACCTTGATCTGATAAAAGTGGAAGTTGGAAGAGGGGTTAATCATTAGACTAGTTTTTCAACAAATTTCTTTTTTACTGAATCAAAGTATGTGACTTGAGTATATGAAAATGAAAACAAGCTAAAATCCACACCTGAAAATCCATCCATGAAGTCTACATATTGATAGTGGAACGTGAACCTTACAGGGCAAGAGTAAGTCTCTTGTACGCCAGGTACACCGTGCTACTCAAGTGCAACTTCAAACGGTAATAGTTGTTTTCACTGAACAATATAGGTTGTTTACATTGAACAGTATCTGGTGCACCACTGTTCAATGTAAACAACATATACTGTTCAGTGAAAACAACTAATAATATTTAAATAATGCACTTGAGTTGCACGATACACCTGGTCATACAAGACCTTGCCAAAGAGCAAAAGGAAATTTAGGAAATTCAGTGCTTCACTAAGATCTTTTCTTCTTTTTTGTTGTCTGCTAAGCACTAATAAATCAGTCATTTCGTTCCTGCATTGTTTTAGTTTTCTAATGTTGATGGTCTTTTTGATGAATTCACAGCTTTGTGGTGCTCTAAATGTAAATAAGAAAAGTGTTGATCGAGACCTTGATGTCTACCGAAATCTGCTTTCTAAGCTGGTTCAAGCAAAAGAGCTGTTAAAGGAATATGTTGACAGGTGATAACTTCCACTCTGAACTTTTTTTAGACTGACCTCCAATCTACATTACAATGCTAAACAACTTTGTAAATAGCGATTTTGATAACTTCCACTGAATTTTCTGAGAATTTTGATTTACGTTAAAGAAAATTGATTAAGATACATCCTCATGTTCGATATTCCTTTTATATTTTCCTTCCAATATCTTCAATCGTTGATAATGCCTTTTGTACTACTCTGGTCGAATATCTGTTTGAATGATTTTTTTTAACATTTGAAATGGATCTAAATTTCAGAGAGAGAAAGAAGAAAGAAGAAAGAGCAGCAACTTCAAAAGCCAACGAGGCTATCACTAAATGCTTGGGGGAGTTCCAATCTGTTGTAAGGTGAATCTCCGGTTTCTGTTACCTTAACATACTAGGTACATACTCCCTTCCAACTGTCCTAAGATAAAGAGTTGAATCTCCAAAGTTAAGGGAGATTGTGTAATAGAGGTTGCAGCAAGTAGCAAGAGTTTGGATTCTTGTTGATGGAAGAACTGTATTTTAATTTTGTTAATAATCTTCTTTCATAATTTCTTGTAATATAACACCTTTCACATCAGGCACCGAGATGTTGTGTAATACTATGTTGTAAAGCCCTGATATATTTCTAATTGGAAAAAGGATATTGATCTTTACCTTTTAAATCTGTGTATTCATCTGTAATATTTGTCTGTCCACTTTAAACATTATAATCTGCGTGAAAAATGATGATATTTAGGGCTGTTTGGCTAAGCTTATTTTAAACATCTTATAAGCTTTAACATTTTATAAGTTGTTTTAAGAGTTTATAAGTTGTTAAAGTGTTTGACTAATAAAATTTATAAGTTTTCTAATATTTTTTAAAAATATAATATACTCCCTCCGTCCCATAGTTTATGGTAAAATTGTTTTATCACTTTGTCACATAAAATACTAATAAACAACTCTTTCTACCTTCAACTATTCATTATTTTATTACATAAAATACTAATAAACAACTCTTTCTACCCACCACTTTATAACTTTATCGTTATTTTACTAAATCTTTATGAACAGTAAGAAAGTCTCAAAGTATGGGACGGAGGGAGTAATTTTTTTCTCGAAATAAAAAATTATTTTTTTAAAAAAAAATTCCCATTTTTATTGGATTTTTTTTGGTAAAAAAAAAAAAAAAAGGGCCCATGTCGGGTTGAATTTGGGCCGGGTTTGGGCCAGGATGGGTTGAGATATATTCCAACTTATTTTATTGGAGTTTATAAGCTCTATAAAGTTTTTTTTTTGAGATCTTATAAAATGTTAAACATCTCATTTTATCAAACAAAATTAAGGAGCTATTTTAAAGAACTTATAAACTGAACCAAACACGCCCTTAAACAAATGATTGCTTATTCCCCTGCTTATTTTCATTTTTGGTTCACATTTATTTTGGTCAGTTTACTTTGTAACTTCAAAGGAATTGTATGGTGAAGTTAAAGAAAATCCAATATTGTCAAGCTTTACAATCGATTCAGTGTGTGTATTTTTCTGAACAAATATTTATACAACTTCAAACGAATTGCACAGTGAAACTAAGAAAACCAAATATCACCCTCATTACATGCTTCTAACAAAGACAAACAATCAAATGAACACCGCTATTTATGACAACAATTTTGGTTGATGAATGATACAAATTTAAAACACGATTCATGCAACAAGAGTTCCAGACTCAACTGAGTTGGGATATGTCAACCCCATCTGGGATCTTGAACGTGTCTGCTGCACCAAATTTTCTCCACTCTTCTCCCATCGACTCGTCTTCAAGGTCACTGTCCCGTTCATCGGGTTCATGGACGATTGGAGATGCAGGATCAAGAACACTTTTGGATCTACAGTCATGTACAGCAAGCATCTTCACTTGGCCAAGATGGGAGATTTCTACGACCACAGTTTCATCGTCGACTGGAAGAGGCTGTTTCCATGGTTCACCATCAATTCTCATGTATGTATGGTCAGTTGCACCTTTATGGAACTCGAACCTGATACGGTGTGCCTACATACAACAACAAGAAGAAGAAACTGATAAAATGGTATGACAGAGGCTCAAACTATTGTTTCAACGAGTAAGATTAGGGATGACAATGAAAATAAGACAAACATAGAACAGTCTCTTTGAACCTGTGCAAGACGCCTCCCATGCCCGTTTGGAGCGAGTAAAACTAGTCCATGCCAAGCGTCTCTGAAACCGACAATCTCAATACGGCCATCATCTACGAAAGGTGGGGTCAAATCTCTCTGCATTTAGACAGGATTAATTGTACAAGTTAGTTATACAGAAGAAAAAATCGGGAAAGAAAGATGTTCTTTTACGAAGACGACTTACATCACGACGTTTCTTACTATTTGGAGTTCCCCAAGGATTTAGTCCACCAGAAAAACTTGGCAAATTGAGGCATATAATTGACCTGATGCTGTATTTTAACAAAACACACATTAGTATGATTTCAAATTGAGTCGAAAACTGTTAACATTTCACAGCCATTTTTTCAACTATTAAATTTATGATCTACCATCAGACATAAGGTGAGGTTGTGCATATATAGCAGATAAGTGTGTGTACCTGTGAGGAATTTCGAGGCCTTGCCAATTATCACCTCGTTTTTTCATTATCTTAACCTTACAAAGTTGAGAAATATTCCTGCACCACGACTATTCAGTGTCAGTCGGAAAAATAAAACATCATCAGAAACAGATAGTTAACATGGTTCACTTCATAAATAATCGTTCAAACAACTGCATCACTTAACTCCTTTCATATGATAGATACAAAAGAAGTTACGCAAAACAGGATTAGAGAGAGAGAGAGAGAGAGAGAGCATATTAAGTTACCTTGAAGTAGGGTGAAAGAGGGAAGCAAAAAACCATCCTTGTGAGCTAACCAGCTTTGCATATGTACTCTACATATAATGCACCAAACAAACATCTGATCTGAGACTGTTTCACAAAAAGAAACGAGCAAAGATTTAGATAGTCATCAATAATATACCTGATTAATTAGCTGGTTCTTAAATTTTTCAGGATGCATCTTTCGCTCTGAGTGGAATGCATAAGAAACCTGTGCATCCATTCCTGAACAACAGAAAAAAAAAAAACAATAAGCTTAGAAGGAGGCTATAAATCATTACTGGCAGTTAGTTGTGGGATAATTCGTTATGTATAACACACCGTATGCTGATCTCAATCGAATAAAGTTGTCATATGGTATAGAATACAAAAGATTAATGATTTAAACGTTGACTTACCCATGCTGAAGTAGTTCCAAAATCCTCCACGGAACGTGTCACAACCTTCCTGAACCATTTTACATGTGTTGAAAGAGTAAGAGATTTGAACAATATAGTTAAATAACAGTATGTATCCTAGAAGGTATGCAAGTTAGACAATAAAGATTTGCAGAATAATATTGTTTAACCACAGATGAACTGACAATCACATTACAAGACAGAGCTTAAAAACTTAATCGAGGGGTGAAAAGGGTTGTTACCACATTGAGATCGTCTGTAGGAGAAACATGATGGAATGCATGCAAAGAGTGTGGCAAATCCTCCAGAGGAGGAATTGGTTCACAACTCTCTTTCTTTGCTCTCATTCGCATCAGAATATGCCAACTGGTACACAATCACAAGTTGTTAAGGAGTAAATCAATTCCAGAATAGTAATATATGCCGCAAATTCAAAAGTTCATTTTGGACGCAAATTAGACAAGGGCTTCTAAAACCTAGACGATACATCAGTGACCTGTACATGTCTATCATGAACTAAACCTGTTTTAGCTTCAAAATTACCGATGGTTATAGGATGAAAATCAACTCATGAATATATTAAAATACTTTGAAGCAACAATAACTGTATATAAAGAAGCATTTTCAGGTCTTGATATTTTTGGAAATCATAAAAATTAAGACGACTTCATATTCCATCGGCTTTGAGTGGAAAAATACCTGTCTATCTTCATTTCTTTTGCATTCTCTACTTGATTCAAGAATGAGAGAACAGCATTACGATCAGTTCCAGGATTTTTCTTACCCTGACATTCAAAGCTTTATAAATAAGTGCTTCAACATCTGATGTACAACAAACATTAAGGCCCAGATAAAAATTTAGGTAAATATTTTAGATGCTTATGAAATCACTAAACAAAATTAATTTTAGATCTCTTTCATACCCAACCAAATGCAAATGGCAGATTGTTTCCAGTTCCCAAAGGCACGGTAGCAATTGGCAGTGGCTGAGACAATTTTAGATCGGAAACCACCCCAAGAAGCCATCCAGCTGTACCATCTCCACCTGCAACCTATATGTCACAGCCATCAGATACTTAGATTAAAAAAAATATCTGAAAAACAGATTTATTATTTTATCACTCACTATTATTCTCAATTTCTGCTCGAGTTCAAGAGCAATCTCATCACCATCATTCTTAAGCCTTTCAAGATTGAGAAAAACCCTACGCAATACTTGATCCGGAGCTTCTTCTCCTAAATCAATAACCTATATAAATCAGGGAGATCAGTCGTGTAAAGGAAATTGTTCGTACTAAAGGAAACTAACAGATTCAATTTTTTTTTTTTATACGAAATGAAGTAAGTGTTAGCTGATTCGACCTGTTTTCTATTAAGTATGGACCGGAATGTGATGAGAAGATTGCCTCCAAGCTGACCACCACTTTTTGAGTTGATGAATACCAGAACAGGGCATTTGGGCTCAAAAGGAACACACTGATCCTTCGATTCTGGATCAAGTACATAGCTAGGGATATGAAACTTCTTGATAAATTCTTCGGTATCAAGACTCCGATTTGTCATTCCTGACTCCACGTCAACAACTGCAATACAAATTTCAGGAATAGAGTCTCTATATAGTAATTGAAAACCCCTTTTTGTTGGTCAGTAAATTTCAAAAGAATGAACCCCATAATTCTCTGTACCTACCTAATTGTGGGATAAACAGATTTTTTCTAGTTTTTCAAGAACAAAAACCAAACAGCTGAAGCAAGATAAAAAATACCCAATTGAACAAAGATCAACAAAATTGCAGAACATGTAGGCCATTTCTGATATTACACAGATAATCTCATGTCTTAATGCATCAACGAACTCATAAGCAAATCTAGCACCTCATGACTCACTCATTTGGGCATTTTAACAAACACATAACTCACATACACCAGATCAGTCAAAACTCGAGTAAAAGTAGCAACTCTTTTTCTTCAATTGTGTTATTCAAATTCAATAACACGAACATCAGGGTTATAATCGATCGACGCAGTTATAATTAACTAATAAAATCTTAACTTTAAAACCAAATATACGAAGACCCCAAATGAAAGTTAACGAGATATTCGAACCTGGCAAAGAAAAAGGTAAAATTCAGTTGATTCCTGGACCAAAATTGGATCTTGAAAAAGTGAGAAGCATATTTTTATAGTTGTAGAGATGAAAGCGTGAAGAACGTGGCTGTCAATTGTGATATCAGTGAATTGGAAACGGTAATTAAGTAAAGTAATAATTTTTTTACAGTGCAAGTAGATAGGCGAGACGACGAGTAGAAGGTGAACAACAGAGGAAAGACGTGGGATGTTAGTTATTACAGTTGACTTTTTTTTAATCTAATAAATACCTCTTTCAGTCTCAACTAGTTACTATTTTTCTATGTTTATTTCTTTTTTATTTAGGTAAAACCACCTAATTATATAGCCGCCTATAATAAAAAAATTTCTATAAACTCGAATTTTTTTTTTTCAAATATCACTGTTTTCAGCCCTTCTAACGCTACATCATGCTCAATAGTCCTACGGAAGTAAGCCAAGGAACTTTAGTTTGTTGGGGGCCATGTGACATAAGATACGATTCCCTTAGGGGCTTTCGTGCCAGGCACCAATTCTATTTCATGGTCGACTGCTCTCTTTAGCAGAAGCTTCTGAGGCAGATCGTCAAACATATCAAGTCTTCAAACTCTTTCAACAACTTCTTAATGACATCAGGGATTGGGCCCGACTTTGATCTAGTCAGTCAAGCATTATGTTCCAACTCCCACTTGAACTGGAAGAGGAGCCGCAACGGGTCTCCCTCGTATCATTCCCTCCTTTCATAGAGCGAAGATTCAGATACCCAAATTTTAAAATCGATTACGGAACCATCATGAATAACTTTGGAAGGACTACAATTTATTAATCGTGTTCCAGATTACTTTGAATTAGTAGGAGGCGGAATAGAGAAAGGAAAGGGACAAGAGTGGTCATGCTTGGCGCGAATGTTGTTGGTTCGGGGGTAGAGTCCATTTTCCCATTCCATTTGATTTCCGGCCCTATAATCATATTAAAAAAAAAAAAAGGGAGAACTTTGGCGAGTGATAAGACAACGAGACTCCATGTATAAATAATAAAATATATTCTTTAAACAGTGATAATTACATATGTTTAATCGTAATATTCTAAAAATAGAGTTCTCAATTCTGATGAACTTGAATTCTACATTAGACTTACTGATTATATAATTTATAATATCTTTTTTAGTTGTCTCTAATAGAACTATATAATCTTAGTTCAAAAATAAATATATATAGAATACTCTCATATTCCGTGTGATAATGTAACTAAGGAAGTCTAATATATTGTTGAATTCTAATCATTTATGAGTATTTCGATTTGCATATCCAATAAAACGTTTTAATATTTATAAAAAGAAAAATTTCAAGAGTAAATGTTTGGGACGAATGGAGTAAAGAATATTAGAATATCTTGCAACTAGTTGTACATAGGGAAAGTCTAATAAGAACAAAATTAGTTGAAAATATGTGATAAATAATACTACAACGTAAGCATTAAGAAGTTAGAATAAAGTTGTTAGGACTTAGGTGTATTGTCCAGCATATGATATTGCCTCCAAACAGCACTCACTATTGCTTTGTAGTATAATCTTTTAATTTGAAATATCGAGACTTCAAGTTTACTTTTTGCTATTCTCAATTATAAAAAGATATAAGGTTTCATTTCTTCAACTCTAAATATCTCGAAATCAAATTTCAATATATATATTTTATATGTATAATTTTTTTTATAATTCAATATTCAATTCAAGAATCAACTAATAAAAATAGAAAGAAGTAGAATACACCGGCACTTGTGGGTATCCTACTTCAAACCAACCGCACTTTGATAAATCGCTAAGCCCTCTTTGGGGTATAATTAAATGAGACAATGATTGATTTGCATTGTTGGCAAAAATATTTTAACTTAATTAATTTGTGAGTACAATTATTGAAGAAGCGGACTCAAAGTAGGCTTACTACACACACAACTTCGATGGAAAGGGGGTGTTTTATAAAAATATATGGGATTATAATCGTTTAGAATTGTGTGCAGAAATAATTTAAGATGTTTTACTTCATTTTTATTAGATAAGTGTTTGTTTGCAAACTCAAGTGAAGAAATAGAAACATTTTTTTTTTCAAAAAGATTGAGGGCGTGTTTTGAAACACTTAAAACAGCTTTCAGAAGCACTTATTTTCAAAGCTCCCTCTTACAGGTTTTGAAAATAAGTGCTTCTAAAAGCTGTTTTAAGTGTTTCAAAACACACCATGAATCTAACAGCTTTTAAAAAAGTGATTTTACCGAACTTGGGAGATGTTTTTGGTAGCTTATGAACCCATTTTAAATACTAGTAACTTTTTTTTGCAAACATTTTATTTTTATTTTTTAGCAAACGCTATCAACTTATACTATTAATCAATTTTTCTATAATCACTAATTTTAATCAATTCTTCAAATATTTTTTCGCAAGCCAATATCCTGCAAAATCATCTCACTGAATACTTTTTGTGAGATAGATTTTTTTTTTAAATAGTTTACAAATAAAAAGTAATATTTTAAAGGTGAAATGTGATATTCATTACTTAAAATTAAGTATAAAACTAGATAACTTTCCGTAACTAAATTATTATGTGTTAATTGTTAAATAGAATATAATATTATTCTTTTCTCCATCTCACTGAAATAGTCATGAAATGGTCTCCTATAATTTATTTATTTTCTCAAATTTTATATGCTTGAAAAGAAAGACGGAGATAGAATTATACCAACATTTTTATAATAATACCATGACCAAATCGAAAGCAATCAATATAAGTTTCAGGTCAAAATTGAGAGAGAGAGAGAGAAAAAAAAAAAAAAAAAGCCCAAGAGGAAGCAATTAATACAAAATTCCTGTTCAGAATGGAAATATAAAAAAAATGAGCCAAAAGGAAGCAATATAAAATAAAATTCCTACCAAAATATATAGAAAAGAAAGATGAGCCCAAAAGACAAATAGAAGAAAAAAAGAAAAAATAAGCCTAAGAAAACAAGTGGTCTAATGCTAATTTTGGGCCGAACTAAAGAGGACCATGAAAACTATAAAGCCCAATACTAATTCCAAAAACATTCTTCCAAAGTCATCATCTGGTCTTTATTATAGAAAGTCTTCATCGAACATGTCAACAAATTCTATTCAAACAGTTTTAACACGAGAAAATATCATTTTTAGTCCCTAATTTTAGGCAATTTCATTTTTTGTTCTATAACTTTTTACTTTTCAATTTTAATTTTAAATGTATCAATTTCAGTCATTTTTATTGGAAATTTTAAAGTTCTTACCGGAATAAGTACGTACACCTCACGTGACACTTCAAAATTTAGATTTTTTCTTTAATTTTCCGGCAGTCTACACAAGTGGACTGTCATGTAACAAAAGAAAAAGATCAATTTTGAAGTGTAATGTGAGGTGCACATGCTTATTCCGGCGAGATTTCGATAAGATTTTAATATTTGCGATAAAAAAAACGACTGAAATTGATACATCCAGAGGTAAAATTGAAAAAAATAAAAAGTTACGGGACTGAAAATGGAATTATTCGAAGCTACAGGACTAAAAATGATATTTTCTCATTTCAACTCCTAATGTACAAATTCAAAGTTCATATGAAGTGAAGCAAAAAAATATTGGATTGAAACCCCACATCAAGTAATATTGAAATATGATGCAATACATTATTCGAATGGAATAAAAGATGCAAACTAAAAGAATCTATATAAAAAAAGGACACAACAAACCCTAAGTCCCATAATTGAAACCTGAGGAATGAAACTTCTCTATAGTAAGTGCATCAATTTGTTCAATAATTTCATCATTGAGGTAGTTTTTGTAATCCCCCACAGCCCCTTTTCTAAAGAAAGAATTGTATGGCAATTGGAACCAAGATGGTGATTCCTCTGACTTGTTCACTTCATGGTTACTTAGTACTTCAAAGCTACAATTTTTTACAATCTCTTCCACTTGATCTTCTTTGTCCTCTCCTTCAAAGGGATACCCTAAAAACTCAGCCAATTTCTTGACATGAGTTGTAGGGTCACTCCTAAGCTCCTCATAAGTTATAAAAAACACATTTTTAGGCCTCTCAATACTCAATTTCTTGTACCCTATTACATGATCATAATAAGGTCCACATGGAGTGAGGCCATGGCAAAACTTGTTGGCCGCCACTTCAAGCGGCCATGGCTCCTCCGTCGCCTTTTTCCACTTGTTCACAAAATGCCACATTGAAATGAGGGTGTCTTTGGGATTCCTTGTCACATACACAATGCGACATTCGGATAAATCTAGGGTTTTGGATAGGAGTTGGTAGGGTATGTGGGTGCTGAATATTCGACTTGTTTGGTTAGTACTAGAAGGATTAATTGTGATCATGCAAGGTTCGTCGGATGTTGTGTAAAGTTGAACTTCTAATGTTGGAACGAGTTCATGAGGATGCTCTTTCGCCAAGCAATGTTTGGAAGAGCGATGGACGATGGAGAAAATTAGGGATTTTAGCCACGTGGTGCCTGTTTTTGGAAAAGAAGTTAGGATTATATCAGTTGGGAGTGGCTTAAAATGCTCAATAACCCTATCAATGGATTGGATGAACTGAGGCAAGACCCAGAAACCACCAACTTGGTATAGACAATCATCACCCCACCATTTTTCTTTTGGGAGGGAAGATAAGTTCATCTCTAAAGAAGAATTAGCCATCAATTAAAATTGATGATGAGTGGAAATAATAATATGGTATTGAAGGTTACTTGGAGAAAATCATGAAAAATATTAACATGAAATGATAAATGTGATGAGCATATATAATGTGAAATGTACATATTTATAGAGTCTTGCAATGCACCACGTGCATCTCTCTAAATTCAAACAATTTGCTTATTTGTCATCATTCCAAAAATGTAGATAAAAAAATTAAATAATATTGTGAAGACCTTATAAAGACAAGAACCGTGTGCAAGGATTGAATTTCATGTGGTAGATGCTAAAACATCATGTATCCAGGCACATGGCTGCCCAAATATGTAGTATTATTCACAATATTGAATTATTAAGAAAATATAAGTGAAAAGAAAGAAACCTTTACACCCTTTTAGATGGGAATCAAATCAAATTGAATCTTTTAAGTACATCCTAAATAAACCTATAGTGTGGGGTTGCTTCATTTGGTGCAAAAATATATAAGGTCATGATAATATTAGGAATTAAACTATAATCTTGATGAAAATAACAGAAACGAAAATGAAAAAACTCCACTTTATCAATAATGATAAAATATTCTATATTAATAGTTAAAATTGCATTTGAAAATGCAAATATACATACATATTTTGTGCCTATTAGTAAATTATAATTTTGAAATATATTTATTAATAAGTTTTTCGAATTATTTACTATTCACTATAAGAAAATAGTGCATTGTCTACAAATTTTTTTAATATTTTTTCAATATGCCTACAAAATTTCTTACGAAAATAATTCCGTCCTTAAATAGTAAGGTTTGTCTACGACTTGCCTATAAAATTTTATAATTATATAGATTATTTTTAAACTACAAATATAATTATCTACGAAAATGTAAATTGCCTAAAAAATTATTTGCTTAAGTAAGTTTGCCTACAGAAATTACAAATATATAGGTCCATTGCTCGTAGGTAATTTGTTTGCTTATAAATTATTTTGTAGATAAAAACTCGTATGAGACTGTTTCATACATAAGACGGGGTACAAACTAGCACAAATCAGCACCTACCCCTTTCAAATTATTCCACGTCTCACCGTGAAACCGTCTCATGCAAGCGTGCCTCTTATTTGTATATGTATTTTTTTCAAAGATTATTCTAAAATTTTGTAGGCGAATCGAAAACAATCCTCATCTTTTAAGAATCAAATTATTTTTGTAGGAAAATTTTGTAGCTATTTGAAAATTCTTCATTTTCTTATAGCATATTTCATGATAAGAGTTACAATAAATAAAAGAGTTATATATTCCAAAAGAATTAGGATGCAGTCCAAATTAAAACCCATCAAACTCCACCAAATAATAAACCAAAATATTTTATTTAACTAGTGGTAACTGGTAATTCATCCACTCTCAAATGCATTAGGTGGAAAATGAATATCACTGTTAATTTCCATTATTCCTCTCTTTGAATATCAGTCTTTTTTTATGATTCGTGGATTATCCACCGAATATATATGTGTTGCTTTCTCCTAAAAATATGATCAATACCAAATTGATAGAAACAAGCGATATGATGGCGTGAAATCTTAGATTATTTTCTTAATCAATTAACTCATGATTATCCAGCTAAGTAAGTTGCTGAAAAGACAGTTAAAATAATAGTAATAAAAACAAAGAGTAAGAGATCAGCTATAGACAAGAAAGAAAAGACAGATCGATAAGGTCCGGAATTCGTTCACTTTGCACTTCACATCTTGATGCAATTCCATATATTGCATCTCGTTTTTTCATAATATTAAAATGGTATTTGGCTAATAAATTTACCACATACCGTCTTATATATTCCTCCTTAATTATATCCTGTTTTTATTTCAACATTTAGTATTTACACAAATTTTAATGTAGAAGTTATTTATTATGAGTAAATTTTTGGTGAAATTTATTTATCATATGAAATTTATACTACTACACTTACGAATTGATACTATCACATTTATAAATTGAGATCATAACATAAAATGCTATAAGTATTAATTTTCAAGAGTAGTTGTATCAATTTATAAGCGTAAACGTATGAGTTTCATACTACGAACAAATTTCATAGAAGAATTTGTGATTTATTATTATTAAAATGGATAAAAATATTTTTTGATGGGAGTTAAATCGTAAAGTTTTGACATTTGTGTAAATTAATGAAATAAAATTATTTTAATTGAAAAAAATAATAATTTAGGATGTAATATTAAAATGTTTGAGGGGTATAAATATATAAAATATATATTATTAGATGTTCAATTAGTTTGGGATTGATCTCTATGTTAAATGTTCAAATAAAAAATGGAACGGGGGGAGTAGTTATTTTTGGAGCTGACATTAAGTAAATTCTTATTTTAAAATAAATTTATTAAAATGTTTGATTGAATAATGAATAAGGCCGTGAAACAATCTTTAAGAAAAAGTAGTGTTGACAATAATATTTTTATTAATATAATTAGAATTTAGCAACTCAGATTTGATGGTTGAGATGATTCAAAGTTGAGTCTGAATAATGGGATACGGACCATATATGCCCAATTGACTTCGAATTTTATGCCCCATATTTTATTTATGCACAAATGAAAGAATTCAAACTAATGTGTATAAATCCAAATTTAAATATGGGCTGGCTGTAAATTGTATAGTACGATTGTCAACTATCAATCAATTTCGACGAAGTTTTTGTTCACATTAAGATTGCGATGCTTCGTAAAAAAAATAATTCGGAATGCGTTCAATCATATACTTTGGGATGTTTCGTTCACGGGACTGAATTAATTAAATGTGATAGAATTGAATGGGATTGAGTAAGATTGAATTGATTTGACTGGATTTGTTGAATCAAGATATTCGTTTGGATTGCAGGATTAGATTGATGAATTAGATAAGATACTTATTGAAATGTCATAAACACCCATATATTGAATTGAAACAACACACTTTATTCTTATAAATATATCCAAATAATAGAAGAACAATTTATAATATTGCATTTGAGATATGTTATATCCCACATTTTACATGAAATTGGCATGGAGGGGATTTGATACATTTTCTACTGGGTTTGAAGTATATCATGGACCCTCATCCCGCAAATCAAACAGTAAATTAATTGGGATTAAAATCTTAATTCTGGTCTTTCCCAATCAATCTCGTGGATCGTACCGGATCTTTGGATATTATATATGTCCCACCCTCTTCAAAAACTTAATTGCAACGGCGGTAACTAATTAATATGATGTAGTTGGTGCAATTTAACTCAATTTTAATTAATATACAAAAAAAAATATTAAAATTAATACTCAATTTTAATTAGTATAAAGTAATTGTTCAAACAAAATAATATAATAATCCAATTTGTATTATTTTGTAGGTATGATATTTTTTCATCATATAAATTAATTGGTTTTTTTAATAATATAAACTAATATTTTTTTACTCTCTTTTTTGGTGGTTCGTGATGAAAGGAAATTAGATAAAAGAAAAAATTGAGTCTAAACTGTACAAATGACCAATTTTTTATCATTTTTTTATTTTAATTTATTTATGTAAATTATAGAACGAAAATTAAAATTTAAAAGTCAAGGACCAAAAATTCATATAAATGGCAAGGTCTCATATGCACTTGATGTCACTTTGACCATGTCCACTTTCTATTGTGGATCCTCCTTTTCACTAATGATAATGTCTTATTTTTTTAATGGGTCACCTCCTATACTCGAATGTACGGTGCACTTGGTGCACAAGAGACTCACTCCATATAAATTACCCCTTTTTTATTAATGTCATATTATTAATGTACATCACATCAAATAATACTGAATTTAGAAAATCAAATGAACGGGCCAAGTGTACAAGATTTCTTGCAAGCCCACAAATCTGTACAATGTGCGTGGGGTTACACTGTTACTAGCACCCTTGAAAATTTCTTGGCTCTCGCGGTGTCGATATCTATTACTTAGATTTAAAATTCGTGTTTATTATACTTTCGTCTTTGTAAAATTTAAATTCTGGATCCGTGACGGAGTATAAAGTCAATTTTTCTTCTTTACCAGCCCTTAAAACGAGCCAGAACGGGTCCAATTTAAATCCCAATTGCTCATCTAATTCTTGTATCTACTCTTGACTTGATACTATGAGCTTTTGGTTTTCAACCCACAAAATAAACATTCATCCTTTTGCGTTAGTTTGAAGCATCGGATATCCTGTCGTGGTTTTACACATATGACGTGTGTTGAATACAAAAAAAATTCATGACGAATTATCAAATTATGAATAAAATCCTATAATCCTATCCCCTATTTTACACATATGACGTGTGTTAAACAAACTCCCTTGTCCTTATCCTATTTTAATTTTCTATAGATTAAGTAACATCTTGGGTTACACATGCACTTTTGTATTGATATAACTTGACCTACAAAATTCCAATCAAATAATATTTTTGTTTTTACATAAAACAGTTTGTGTGAAAAGATTTTACTAAAACGAGATAAAATTAACTTTAATGTGAAAAAAATAATATCACATGGTGTAATATTGAAATGTTTGAAATTATTTTGTAAAAAATATAAAATTATTTTATTATCATTTTAATGAAATGTTCAATGAAGTAAATGATAAGACTTTTTGAACAAATATTTAGATAAAAAGGGAATGGAGGAGTAATACCTTTCCGTATAAATTTACTAATACTTTTATTTATATAAAGTAATACTCTTTTTTAATCATATGACCCAATAAATTGAATCAAAATTGTTACATTTTAAGAACTAAACTAACGAATAATCATGTATGTACATATCATTCAATGCAATTCTCAAAATTAATTGTCACAAAACTAACGAATAATCATGTATGTACATATCAGAGTCAATCTCAATCGTCACAAAAAGCCAACTAATCTGTCAACCTAATTTTCAGAGGATTTATTATACCTAAAACATCCTGATAATTATCGAAAACGTTACCTGATATAACAGAAATAAATTTCACCCACGCCAAAAGAGTCGCCGGAATATTCCGTTTCAACTCTGAATTGCAGGAGGGGTCGATCACCATTGTTGAAATCTCAACCTCCGTAACAAATTACCAGAAATCTCAACAGTGTCGTCAGATAAAATTCACAATGTTCTGAGTGCTTCAGTGAATACAGCTGCAAATGCATCCAATTTCTTCTTCGGTCTCGACAATGTAAATTCCAATCCACCTTCGAAATCCCTAGATTTGCAGAGCGACATCGAGGTATCCTTATCAATTGAAGCCGATTCGCATTTCCTCGGCCTTCCCCAGCCGTAATCGGCGTCGTAGAGATCGAATCTCGGCGATCCGGCCACTCCGAACAGCCGCTTTCCGATCAATTTCCTGAATTCCACCGGCCAATTCTCTGCGCCGTCGAGGATCCCCTTCTCGTTGTATACAGTCTTCTGAATAGCCTTTCCGAGCCGATCCGCCGCCACCAGGAATCCGTCCCTTCCTTTCAACGATCCGTGCGTCGATTCCGCCTTCACGAACGCCAAACAGTTGCCGAAATACGTCACCGGAAGCGGCGGATCTAGCCGACCGCGGCAGTCGGCGGCGAAACAGAAGTACTCCGGCTCGTCGTCCGGCACCGCCCCTGCCTCCGCGCGTACCAAACACGCCCAAACCAGAGCGCAGGTCATCGTGAACGCCGTCACGTGCATTTCCGGCCGCCGTCTCGTGACCAGCGATTTCAGCATCTCGATGTCGTCTCTCCGGATCACGAAAGTCGCGCGCACTTTGTTGAGAGGGAAAGAGAATCGCCGCGGTTCCACAGATCTGGATCTCTTCACCAGTTCCCAATATTTTGAATCTAAACCCTTGGGATCCTCCACAGACGTTCTATCATAAAACGGTACCGTTTTGTCGTCAATCAGCTTCGAATCGTCGCCGAATCTGTTAACCGACGCCCACGATTTGATGAATCGGACGATCGTGCTTGCGTCGCCGATGGCGTGGTGGTTAGTAAACCCTAAACAAACGCCCTGTTCTGGAAACAGAGTCACCTGAATCGAGAACACCGGCAATATAACCGCATCCGGCGTGTTTTTCGCCGGCGGCAGCTGGGGAACGAAGGCGTAGAACTCATCGGAGACGCGGGGGTGGTTTCCGGTGAGATGCCTAAAGTCCTTGTTGCACTCGGCGATTGTGAGTGAAACAGAGTCTCCGACGACGAATCGGGTGAAAGGCCTGCCGGAATCGATCAGGTGGACGATATTTCCGGCGAGTGGGAGGAAATGGTGGAGAGTTTTGAGGAGAGATTGCTTGAGCTCGGGGACGATTACTTCCATAAAATGGTGTTTAGAACAGGGGAGATGGAAGAAGAGAAGACGCTGGACAGGGTGGAAGTAAAGCCAGGTGATGTCGAAATGGAGAAGCGGGAGGGTTAGCTCCGCCACCGTGTCCGGCGACGGCTGGATCTGGCAGCGGTCGAGCACGGCGGCGGCCATTGGATTTTCATAAGTTAGAGACATGAAAATGGAGGAAGAGAGGGGAGCACCAAGTAGGAAGACCTTTTTTTGGGTAGGTAATTTAATTTGAATATTTAATAGTAATATTTAATTTGGTTGTCGGCGATTAAGCGAAAAAAAATAATTTAGAATTGAGTTTGAACAGAACATTTCCACGAGGGGATGACGTGACTGGTTTATTATTTCATTGGAATAGTACCACTTTGTTGGTGATTATATCATAGATTAGGGTCCTTGATACTAGAGTTAGGGAAAATAGATAGACTGCGTTTGTTTTCAGATTTAAATGTGCACAGTCAAAGTTTTAGAATTTAAGGATTTAAAATTTTTTATGAATGATAAATATATGTGTTTATTTTGAAATTTGAATATGATAAAATTTAACTTTATGTCAAATTAATGTTTAATAGTGATTTATGTTATATTATTATATTATACTGAGAAGAGTAATAAAATGTATAAAATATGATGTATTGAAAATAATAATAATAAATTTTATAGGTATTTGTAGATGTGGATTGAATATGAAATTTAAAAATCATACTCTAAATCTCAAACTCATATGAGACGGGGTGCACAAAATCTTAAATTCATCCATGTGAGTGCCAAAACAAACACAGACTTAGAGTTATCTTGTGAAACTTGTTGAAATTTGTTCATAGTAATTTTGTTTTTTTGTTAATAGACATGATTCTTTAGTCATCACGATTAATATTTTTTTTAAATATAAATTACACCTTCACTTATTACAATTAATATCAACTGCCCGTAATATAAATCACATTCTTCAGTGCTATGAGTAATATATTTTATAATAAAAAATCACATCCTTTAATTATTACAACTAATACCCTTTAATAATATAAGTCACGCTACTTAATCAATTTTACAAAATCTTGTGTAAATTTGTTTACCCTATACTTTGCCAAATAATTTATTTAATTCTGTAAATTTATGCTTCATTATATTCCTTTCGGTTTTTAGGAACTGAAAATAATTAATAACTTTCAATTTTAAAAAGGAGTTTTATCAATTTAAGGCCTGAAAGATGGTAAACCTATCAATTTAAGGCCTGAAAATTTTTTCTTATCATTCAAGGCTTAAAAGATAGAAAACTATCAATTCAGGACCTGAAAGATAGAAACTATCAATTCGAGGCTTATAAATTTTAAAGCCATGTTTGACACTAAAACCCTAAACCATGAACACTAAACCCTAAATCCTAAACGATGAACCATAAACCCTAAATTCCCCTGAACCGTAAACCCTAAAAATAAAAAAAATAAGAACATGAAATAAGGATATGAAATATAAGTGCCAAACATGACCTTAAAATGTGTGAGCCTCAAATTGATAGTTTTTATCTTTCAGACCCTAAATCGATAGTTTTCTATCTTCTATACCTTGAATCGATATGAAAAATCTTTAAGACCTTAAATTGATAGTTTTGTCATCTTTCAGGACCTGAATTGATATTTTTACTTTAAAAAAAGATTAGGTATCGAATGCAATTGGTGAATAGATTTAGATTTAGGATTCAAGCACCACCCCGACTCTATTGAGTTACTGAATTCGAGGCATATATAAAATACTACTCCCTCCTTTTTTATTTACATGTCGTTTTAATATTTTGAATTATTTGTGAAATAGATGTCGTTCTGGTATTTTATCCCCCTTTATCTCATATTTACCCTTAATATTGTAATTTTAAATTTTCTATACATGTGTTGTGTGTTTAATTTTACAACAAATAGTATTTATTGTTAAAATATTTAAATAATATTAATTAAGATTAATTTTGAAAAAAAATATATTCTTAATTTGTCTTAAAAACTGCAGAATGACATTTATTAAAAAAATGAGGGAGTACTATTTTTAGATTTTTTTTATTCATATCATCCATTTCAAATTTTTTAGTTATAAAGATAATTTTTATTTATTAAAGACAACATTACTTATATTGAAATATGATAAAGTGGTCAGAGCCGGTCCTATGATTTAAATGGCACGGTGCAAAAAAAAAATTAGACTCTTTATGTTCATATATATAAAGAATGTATGAAAAATAATTTCACTAAATAATCAAATAAAATGAGATATATAATAGTAAAATATGTTATATTGTAATGTATTATATTTTTCAACTCGTCATATCAAAATAATGAAAAATATAAATTTAAATTGAAAAAATAAAATAAATTATATATTCAATAAATATTTTTTTAAGCACCTATACAATATTAGATATTGGAGAATAGTTAAAAAGGAGTGACAAAAATTAAGAGAAAGAAAAAAAAAACAATATTAAAACTAAATTAAGAAGAAGAGCATGATTGATTAAGAAAAAGTAAGAACCATTAGAAAAAAAAAAGAGAAAACTTAATTAAATAAAGACTTAGTCTAGATAAGAGGAGCGAACTGTAATGCCTTCTCAAATAATTCAGGAAACAGGAAAAATAAAAATGACAAACTCAGTATTCGGACACGCGACCTTTGACAGTTAAAGACTATAAAGAAACCACTCGGCCAACTGCTAAAATGCTCTTTTGATATAATAATATATATATATATGTTTATAATAAAAATATATATATATATATATATTTATAATAAAAAATTATGAAATGGAGGCCTCGTCTTGAGGAGCCCTTGGTGCTTTTCCGCCCCTGCAAAGGCCGGCTCTAAAAGAGGTACACTTGTATGAAACGGTATCATGGTAATTTGAGCACAAAGTTTTAACATTTTAGAAATTAGTGTTGATTTGTGCAATTTTTACTGTGTCTCATGTATAAGACCATTTCATACGAATTATTTATTAATATATATGTGTCTCATATATAAGACCGTCTCATACGAATTCTTTATCAGTATTTAAATATCACTATTCATATATACATGGACCACAGATAATGGATATGTGTGGAAACAATATTATGATATTTTAAATTCGGTGATAAAATGCATAAAGAAAATGCAACTCATACTATACTCTTTCCGTTCCGATGTAATTGTCCCTTTTTTTATTTTTTAAGAAATAATAATAAAATAATAAAAATGAAGGATAATTTTGGGTATTTAAAGAGAGAAAAAAAGTATAAGGAGAAATGAGAGGGACTAGTGAGTGATATTTTTTATAATACTGATGTGAAAAATGAAGATAAAAATTATGGATAGTGAAACTATTTTTTCCTTTTTTATAGAATGAGAAAATTATATTGTAACGTATATAAAAGAAAAACGAGACAATTATAGTGGAATGGTGGGAGTATCATTTTTAATACGTTATTCAAATGCCTTAACTAAATTGAACACCCACTAATAATTAATGATCATATTAATCTTTGTAAATTAATGATGATCATACAACTGATGTCTTATGGCCTTACAGGGATCCTAGTCTCTACAGTATGTATTCTGGATTCTTTGTTGATAAATATTTTAAAATATTTACTATAGACTGTGCATATAAATGGTATTACTACGTATATATATGTTTTTCAAAGTAAATAAACTAGTGATATTGGTTACTCAAAAGATCGGCTGTCGCATTAGCAACAACGTGATTTGGAATACGGACCCAAAAAAAAAAAAAAAAAAAACAGAAGCATTAGAAAAAACAAAAAGTTGCAAGCTTATGTATCTTTTTTTTTTTTTTTGAGAGCTCGCAGAAAGATCATAAAATAAGATTAGGAGCTGTAGACATCAAGTGTCCAGGTATCTTGTCGCCGATCCAGTCTTGAGGGTCAGGAGAGTTGCATGCCGCTTTGGCCAGCTTGTGTGCCAGTTTGTTGTTGGCACGCGGGCAATACCAGACTCCTTTCACTGAGGAGTCTGTGTTGAGTTGTTTCACATTCCGCACAATACAATCCTCTACTCCACTGTATGTTTTTTCAGTTCTAACTGCGTTGATAGCATTAATGCAGCCGAGTAGATTCTTGCCTTACCATTATTGTGATTGTTCCAATTAAAGATAGCCTGGAGCTCTGCCGCCAGAATTGTTCCTGGAGGGTTAATTTTGCGGTATCCTGCCACATAGAGTTTTCCCCCTGGGTCAAAAATGACATAGGCTGTGGCGTATCGCATTTTATCTTGATCAAAAGCCGCGTCCACACAAATTGAGAATGCTGGTTCCGGGTCTTTTTCCTTATTGTGCTTGTATTTAGTAGTTAGCGGAACCTGACTGCGTCCCATTGTTTCACTTGCCATTATGAAAGAATCCAGGAAGTTGTCAGTCCATTGTGCTTGAATGCAGGTTGGGTGTGTGCGGTTTCCTTTGTTGGCTATGTGGGTGATTTGACATCTTTCCTTCCAGACTCCCCACATTTTCATTGCACATTTTTCTAGCGACTCGTGGTTCAACTTGCTTGTCAGCGTCCAGAACACACTGTCGTTTGGCAACTTTCTGAACGCTTTAATTGTCTTCCACCATTCTGTGTTTTTCCATGCTGCTTTGACTACCTGACACAGAAAAATATTGTGATTAGTGTTGGCCCAATGATGGCCACAAAGAACGCACCTGGGGTCACATGGCACATGGTGTAGAAAGAGATTTGCTTATGTGGTTAGTGTATCATGTGTAACTTTCCAGAGAAAGATTTTCACTTTAGGAGGTAGTCGAAGTTTCCATATTTTATTCCAAATAGGTTGAGTGGTGGAGGACGGGCCCGCGTCCCCGTGTTGCTTTTCGTGAATGTTCCCCACTTGGCTTCAGTAAGTAGATTTAACCGTGAACTTGCCGCTATCTTCCAATTTCCAATATCTTTCATCCTTCCCCCTTTCTTGACAAATGGGGGTTCTTTTAATGGCGTCCACTTCAAAAGGCAGGAATAGTTCATTTAATTTCGGGGTATCCCAGGTTCCATCCGCAAGGATAAGATGTTTCACCCAAATGTTGCTTTCGTACTCGACGTTGGATGAGATCTTTCCTTTGTATAAATCCTTGATCCAAGCATGTGTTCTAGCGTGGATAGCCTCCCCGTTGCTAACTTTCCAAAGAGCCCCACTGTGAATGATTTCTCTGCTCCAACATATGGATCTCCAAATGTAAGATGGGTTAGAGCCCAACGTAGCTTCCATAATATCACAGTGCTTGAAGTAGCGGGCCTTAAGGAGTTTGCAGACTAGGGAGTAAGGGTTGGAGATAAGTCTCCATGCTTGTTTAGCTAGTAAAGCCTTGTTGAAGGCCACCAGGTCTCTGAAGTGTTGGGAAAAACGGGGTGCCCGGATCTATTCGAGGTGATTATTTAAATACATATTTAAATTAAACAGTTAATTACTAACATGAATTAATCCTAAATCAATTCAACATAATAATAAACAACATGCGTACACATAATTCACGTAAATCCTAAACATGCGGAACTAGGAGTTACAGAATTACTAACCTCTTAAAGAATCAACCGGATGAATCAACCCAAGAGCCTTCCCAAATATATCTCCATAGTCCACGAACGTTATCCGGTGGGAAGATTTCAAAGAACGATTTTAATGGGAGAGAAATAAAATATTTTGCTACCACCTTTGTGGATTTCTAATATTTCCAACACATGGAATTGCACTTGGGAATGAAGAGCTCATCCCCTATAAATAGGGAGGAGGGGGGGGATGAAAATTAGGGTTGGAAAATAGGGAGAAAATCTTTTCTTGATCTCCAAGAAATCTTGAATATATCTCCTATATTCTTTTCTCCTTGATTAAATTTTCCATAAAAATCTCTTTCCCCTCTTCTACCTATATTTTCGAAAATTACACTAATAAAGTAGTCAAGATTTGACTTCTTGAATTTATGGGATAATTATGTATTCCTACAATAATTATCTATTTCCATAAAATATCTACAAGAAAATCAAGACAATCTTTTCTTCCTTTAATAGACAAAGTTTTCAAAAATTACTCATTGAAATTAGGCAATAATATTTTCTTCCCTCTCTCATTAATTGGACTTTATTTTGGGCTATTTTGGGGGCCTTTAGGAGAGTTAAGATTGGACCTCCAATGGACTATGAAACTATAATATTTTGGGTCAAATATTATTCAAGTCCATTAATATTAATTTACTCCACTATAAAATTAATATTGAACTATCTATCTTAACCCATATTACGATTTCACATGTAACATGGCTTCCGGTCATTATTTCCCGCGTTTAAGATTATCTTAGTCCATTAATTAATTAAGCCACTGAACAAGCTATATATTAATTAATATCTTTGTCCTTGGAGTAAAGACAGCTCAACATTATTATCCATGCCGGAAATAAATTTCCACTTGCAAGATTTGGCATGATAAAGGATATGAGCCCACCAAGGGGACAAATCAAGCAAGACTTACTTGCACGCAATTCTCCGTGTTAAATGTCAGCAATCGTCATATAATTAATAATATTGCCCAAGATATAAGGTATCGAATCGCATTGACTCTCTTCCCATCATAAGTCAAAGCAATATTTATTAATTTAACACGATCCTATTTAAGGGACGGAGATTAAGAAACAACGCACCACTGAGGTCTAATTCTTGTATATTCACTACCGAAGAATTTGGCCTCCTGTAGGTCCTCATTAAGCGCACCTAAATGCGCTAGTGTGATCCCTTGGTCAAGACAGGCCAATCTGGGTCTCACACTTCAACCGTTCATGATGGTTTGTTCATTTCCATCTGGGTTGTGAATTTGTGCTTAATTACGAGGACTGTTAATTTGATCTTCAGTGATCGGGTATCACCAATTAACTACAACGTAATCGTCTTTGCCTTATCGAATCGGGTTTGCAATAAACATATATAACATTCATTTATATTTAATGCAATGATGATTAAATAATTTATTTCAGTAAATAAATAAGAAACTTCAGTTTGGTTATACAAAGTAAAAGCATAATTTTCAGTATAACCCCAACAATCTCCCACTTATACTTAAAGTTTGCTTTTAAGTATACTACAACATGTCTCGTGTTCTATGTGACATCTAATGTCACCCTACACAAACCTAATAATATTTCTCCCACTTATACTCAAAGCAGATTAACAACGTTCTTGACACTCATTCCTTCCACATGTCTCTCGAATGTACTCGAGGCGCCCTTTGTGAATGGATCTCGCTGGTTGTCTTCCGATGCAATCTTAGCCACCTTAATGTCTCATCTCTTAACGATTTCTCGTATGAGATGGTATTTTTCTTTCAATGTGTTTGTTTGGCTTTGTGGGCTCTCGGTTCCCTTTGAATTTGAATCGCTCGGCGTTATCACAAGATACCGTGATTTTGCCGGGCAAATTCGGGACCACGCCCAAGTCCACCAGGAAGTTCTTGAGCCAAACCGCTTCGCCATTTGCTTCTGGCGGCGACGTGTCGCTTCCATGATAGAATCGGCGATGCATTTACGCTTTCTGACTTCTCCATGTCATGGCTCCCTCATGCGAACACACTACCCGAAAGTTAGACTTTCTGAGTCAATGTCCGATTGGAAATCCGAGTTCGTAAACCGATGGGGATCGACCGTTCGAACTTGTAAATCAACATTCTCATCCCGTACTTTTTTGGTACTTTAGAATGTTCTTTCTTTATGATCAATGCTCTTTCCTCAGGTTACTTTGATATCTTGCCACCATGCCTACGGGAAAGTAGATATCCGGTCTCGTACACAGCATTGCATACATGAGGCTTCCCACAACCGAAGCATAAGGGATGCCCTTCATATCATCTATCTCTTTCTGTGTCTTGGAACACATTTCTTTGGATAGATGGATTCCGTGTCTTTAGGGCACAAAGTCTTTCTTGGAATCCTGCATGCTGAAGCGCTTCAAAATAATGTCTATGTATGAGGCTTGCGAAAGCCCGATCATTCTTTTCATGCGATCTCGAGTGATCTTGATCCCTAGGATGTGACCGGCTTTCCCTAAGTCCTTCATATCAAACTATTTTGACAGTCATGCCCTTACGTCTGATAACACATTTACATCGTTTCCGATGAGCAGAATGTCGTCTACGTATAGTACCAAAAATACCAATGCAGTTTCGTCACATTTTTTATAGACACAACTTTCAAATTCGTTTTGATCGAATCCGTAGGATTTTATAACTTGATCAAAACACCGATTCCAAGCTCGGATGCTTGCTTCATCCATAAATGGACTTCACCGAGCTTGCAAACCAGATGTTCTTGGTCTTTTTCAATGAAGCCTTGGGTTGTTGCATATAGATTACTTCGTCAAGATTTCCACTAAGGAAAGTCGCCTTTGAAGTCCATTTGCCGATCTCAAAATCTAGATCTTGCAAAGAATCGACAAGAGAACGCGGATGGACTTGAGCATGGCTACGGCTAAAAAGGGTTTCTCATAATCGATCCTTCTTTCTGAGTGTACCCTTTCGCCACAAGTCTTGCTTTGAAGGTTTCAACCCCTCCGTCCGGTCCCTTTTTTCTCTTGTATACCCACTTGCATCCGATGGGTTTTACTCCATCAAGTGGTTCGACTAGCTCCCACACCTTGTTGTGATCCATTGAACCCATCTCGGCTTCCATTGTTGTTTGCCAAGATTGAGCATCTTTGTCTTGGATCGCCTCGTTGTAGGACCATGGATCTGATTCTTCTGCGGAGATCAAGTCCGAAGACTCTCCGATCCCCAAGAATCTCTCGGGTTGTCTGATAACCCTCCCACTACGACGAGGTTCCGGTTGTGTAGGCGTGACGTTTCGTATGTCATTTTGGACAGTTGGCAATGGAGTTGGCCCTCTAAGTTCTTCTAAGGTAATTTCACTTCTAGGCTTTCGACTGTTCATATAGTCTTCTTCCAAAAATCTAAAGTAAGTACTGATTACCACCTTTTGATCTTCGGGACCATAGAACATGCATCCTTTAGTTCCTTTGGGGTACCCTATGAACATCCTTAACTTCGAACGTGCATCCAATTTACCGGCTTCCTTGTTCAAAGACGATGCCGACACCCCCAGATCCTGATGTGTCCAAACCGGGCTTCGCCGTCTACGCTTCTCTTGGGGTTTTAGGTACCGATTTGGATGGCACTAGGTTCGTAATATAAGTCGTTGTTTCTAATGCTTAACCCAGAACGCGATTTTGGTAAATCCGCATAACTCATCATTGACCTTACCATTTCTAAAAGCGTTATATTCTTCGCTTACGCCACCCGCTTTGTTGAGGGGTACCAGTGCGATCAATCGATGTAATTCCCACTTCCGATAGGTAGTTCGAAATTCATCGCCGAGGTATTCGCCTCCACGATCGATCGTAGAAACTTGATACTTTTTCCTTATGATTCTCTCGCTTGAGCCTTAAATTCTTTGAATTTATCAAAGGTCTCAGATTTATGCTTCATTAGGAAAATGTATCCTTAAGCGTGAGTAATCGTCGATAAAAGTAACGAAAATACACGTAGCCACCTCTAGCTTTGATTTGCATTGGACCACACACATCGGTGTGAACGATTTCTAACACTTCCTTAGCTCTAAGCCCCTTGGCTCCAAATGCCCTCTTGGTCATTTTACCTTCCAAGCACGATTCGCAAGTCGGAAATGACTTAATTTGGAGAGACCCCAAAGGACCATCTTTCACCAACCTTTAAATCCTTTTCGGGTTAATATGACCTAATCTTAGGTGCCAAAGAAGTGTCTCGTTCACGTCAGCCGAGCGCTTTCGTTTACAAGAAATAGTAGATGTGTTATAGGATGTATTTTGTGAGTGATGTGCACAGTTAATAATATAGAGATTGTTCCTCAAAGTTCCACGACAGATAATCACATCGTTACGAAAAATAGTAACATCTTTATTAAAACGAACATAATATCCATCGATAAACAGTTTAGAAATAGAAATAAGATTTTTCCAAAAAATAGGAACATAAAGAACATCTCTTAAAATTAACATCTTGTCTCCAAAAGACAGGTGCACTTCTCCCACTGCTTCAGCTGCCACTCTCGTAGCATCGCCTAGTGTGATGAGGATCTCACTCTCACTTAGTCGTCGGGTCTGCTTGAAACTCTGCAATGTGAAACATACATGATCAGTGGATCCCATATCCAATACCCACGAGTGGGTAGCATACTCCGCCAAACAAGTTTCAACAACTAGCGAGTGTGAATTACCTTTCTTTCCATTCCTTTCGGAATTGGAACATGCCCACCTCCTATGTCCCTTCTCCCCACATTCCAAATATATCCTCTTGCTTAAACTTTCATCCTTGAAGTTTGAATAGAACTGGTTAATCATGTTTGTCTCTTCACCGTTCTTACCACCAAATGGCCTAAAACGAGAAGCAGACCTTTTTGCAACCATGTTCACTTTCTTGCGCTCAATGTCCTCTTCAACCAAAGTAACGGCTCTTTTGAGATCATCCACAGTAAAATTCATATCTTCCAATAGGTATCTTACATAAGGATGATCATAGCTCTTTGGTAGAGTTTTGAGAATGAAATCAATTTTGCTTTTGAAGTCACATTTTTTGCCAAGATGTGCCAATTCTTCAAAGAGGACCATTACCCTTGAAATGTGCTCTATAGAAGTAATTCCTTCTTCCAACCTCAGCTTGTTCAAATCATGCTTAATGTTTTGAACTGCCACATGGGTTGGATGTGCGAACATCACTTCAAGATTTCTCATAATGTCTGCAGCTGAGAGAAATCCTTGATGAAGGTGCCTTACAGAATCTGACATTGATTTCAAGATAACGTCCCTTATCAATTCATTCCCTAGCTCCCATTCATTATATTCCATCTCTTCCCATATATTGGCATCTTTGGTTAGTTCTTCGGGTTTTGGTTCATTAAGCACCCATTTGTACTCGTGTGAAGCAAGGAAATTCATAAGGTTTCGTTTTCAAACAATAAAGTTTTCTCCAGTGAGAAGGTTGTCTTTCAGTAAATTGAACAGTGGATTAAAAGGTTGCGACATGATGAACTGAAATAAACATATATTTTGTATCAATATCCAGATCAACACAAAAATAAATCACATAATTCTATCACATGATTCATATTAAAATCTCAAAAAAAATATGAACATGCATCAGCCAACATCTCAAAACATATTTAAATGAGCCTCGTGGGAGGGTCATCATTTAAATCACATTCAAGCAGGTTACAAACAAGAACAATTACAAACCTTTAATTAAAAATTAATAATCAGCTCCCACTTGACCAATATAAAATTGACAGGGACTTCGTAGAAGTATATAAATATCAATTTTATACCTAAGTAATAACCATGATTAAATACAGAATTATTACTTCGCTTTGATCGAGCCTCGTTGGAGGGTCATCGTCGCCACTAATAATAATTCACAATCATCCTTTTGGGAATTTATTCATGTTTAAGCTATCTTTTGACCGTCCCGTAAGGAAATTTCTCCAAAAGATTTCACAAATAAATAAATCATGGAGGTCAAAATTAATTTGTGTCAAAATAAATTAATTATTAAAACATACTTAGTAATTTTTGAATTTGAGATTTTTCGTTGAGCAATTCTCATGCAAACACATTTAAACAAATTAAATAAAGCACAAGAAAATACGGCAACAATAAATCAAGCAAAGCATAAAATAAACACATTGGACACAAATTATCCAACTGTCATGGTTTGATTTTCTTTGGCTTGATTTTGAAGAGACGCCATCTTGAATTTCTCCCACTCGTTCGTCTCTCGAATGAAACTCCGCCTTTTGAAACGCCACGCCAAGCGACTCTCGGTAATGGATGCCGCGCATCCAAATCCAGCCGCTTGGTTTCCGGCCCGTCGTCCACGCGCCTTAGAGCGCAGCGCAAGACGTCGCCATAGGCTGCCATGGTTTTCGCAGCTTCCTCGGCGCCTCGACACGCCTCGCGGCCTCGGCCCGTACCGCCAAGATGAAGCCCGGTCCACGTGTTCGCGTCTTCCACCAGCGTCGTCGCCTTAGCGATCCCGCCTTAGCGCCCTTGGCGCCCTCGGCCCGTCGTGTGCCGTCGTCGCTGCCAGCCTCCTGCCTCTTTTTCACGCGTTTTGCGACGTCGTCGCCACGCATTTGCCCCGAATCCGTCTTTAACTCGCTCTCCGTCTTTGTCTCCGATCAAAGTTACAATTTATTTAACGAAAAATAAATACCTTAAATCTAGACTAGTCTATTACATTGAACAAATCAAATAAATTTAATCTATTTCGTGGATTTTCTCACGAGAAAAACAAATCTGAACGAGTCGAATTAAAAACCATTCATTCATACGCATGAAAATAAAACACATTAAATACCATGACAATTGGATACCTGCAAAACAGATCTAGCAATTCTACTATCTAATTTTAATTTAATGTCCAACAATTTAAATAACAATTTAAAAAAATCAGAGCTCGAAACCAGAGCTCTGATACCAGTTGTTGGGAAAAACGGGGTGCCCGGATCTATTCGAGGTGATTATTTAAATACATATTTAAATTAAATAGTTAATTACTAACATGAATTAATCCTAAATCAATTCAACATAATAATAAACAACTTGCGTACACATAATTCACGTAAATCCTAAACATGTGGAACTATGAGTTACGGAATTACTAACCTCTTGAAGAATCAACCGGATGAATCAACCCATGAGCCTTCCCAAATATATCCCCAAAGTCCACGAACGTTATCCGGTGGGAAGATTTCAACGAATGATTTTAATGGGAGAGAAATAAAATATTTTGCTACCACCTTTGTGGATTTCTAATATTTCCAATACATGGAATTGCACTTGGGAATTAAGAGTCCATCCCCTATAAATAGGGAGGAGGGGTGGAAGAAAATTAGGGTTGGAAAAATAGGAGAAAATCTTTTCTTGATCTCCAAGAAATCATGAATATATCTCCTATATTCTTTTCTCCTTGATTAAATTTTCCATAAAAATCTCTTTTCCCACTTCTACCTATATTTTCAAAAATTACACTAATAAAGGAGTCAAGATTTGACTTCTTGAATTTATGGGATAATTATGTATTCCTACAATAATTATCTATTTCCATAAAATATCTACAAGAAAATCAAGACAATCTTTTCTTCCTTTAATAGACAAAGTTTTCGAAAATTACTCTCTTCTCTCTCTCATTAATTGGACTTTATTTTGGGCTATTTGGGGGGGCCTTTAGGAGAGTTAAGATTGGACCTCCAATGGACTATGAAGCTATAATATTTTGGGCCAAATATTATTCAAGTCCATTAATATTAATTTACTCCACTATAAAATTAATATTGAACTATCCATCTTAACCCATATTACGATTTCACATGTAACATGGCTCCCGGTCATTATTTTACGCGTTTAAGATTATCTTAGTCCATTAATTAATTAAGCCACTGAACAAGCTATATATTAATTAATATCTTTGTCCTTGGAGTAAAAACAGCTCAACATTATTATCCATGCCGAAAATAAATTTCCACTTGCAAGATTTGGCATGATAAAGGATATGAGCCCACCAAGGGGACAAATCAAGCAAGACTTACTTGCACGTGATTCTCCGTGTTAAATGTCAGCAATCGTCATGTAATTAATAATATTGCCCAAGATATAAGGTATCGAATCGCATTGACTCTCTTCCCATCATAAGTCAAAGCAATATTTATTAATTTCACACGATACTATTTAAGGGACGGAGATTAAGAAACAACGCACCACTGAGGTCTAATTCTTGTATATTCACTACCGAAGAATTTGTCCTCCTGTAGGTCCTCATTCAGCGCACCTAAATGCGCTAGTGTGATCCCTTGGTCAAGACAGACCAATCTGGGTCTCACACTTCAACCGTTCATGATGGTTTGTTCATTTCCATCTGTGTTGTGAATTTGTACTTAATTACGAGGACTGTTCATTTTATCTTCAGTGATCGGGTATCACCAAATTAACTATAACGTAATACGTACTGTCTTATCGAACGGGTTTGCAATAAACATATATAACATTCATTCATATTTAATGCAACAGTGATTAAATAATTTATTTCAGTAAATAAATAAGAAACTTCAGTTTGATTATACAAAGTAAAAACATACTTTTCAGTATAACCCCAACATGAAGGCCATTCCACCCTCGCTTTTGGGCTTCGTCAGGGTTTTCCAATCCCTCCAATGATTTTTCTTTCCATCTTTGGGAGCTCCCCACCAGAACCGCGCCGTCATTGATTCCATCTCCCCACAGATTGTACTTGGGATTCTAAAACAGGACATAGCATACGTAGGGATTGCCTGGATCACTGATTTAATGAGGACTTCTCTTCCACCGTCAGAAAAGAATCTATGTTTCCATTTGTCTAATCTTTTGGCTACTCTATCCCTCAGGTAGCCAAATTGTAACCTCTTGCTCTTAACTGAGAAATTTGGAAGTCCCAGGTAGAGTTCATGCCCCTGGCAAACCCTTAAGTTGAGTTGTTGTTTTACCTCCTGAATATTATCGGCTCTGGTGTGAGGGCTAAAGGTGATAGCTGATTTATCGAAGTTAATAAGCTATCCCGATGCCACCTCGTACTCTGTTAAGCAATTTTTAAGGCCTTACAATCTTCCTTGGTTGTTCTGAAGAAGATTAGCCGTCGTCAGCAAAGAAGAGGTGTGAGATAACCGGACTCCCGCGGGCAATCCGGATTCCCCGGAAGGTCCCGTTCTCCGCGCAAGCGTTGATGGCAGAGGATAGCCCTTGTGAACAGATGACAAACATGTAGGGGGAAAGGGGGTCCCCCTGTCTCAGTCCTCGGGTAGGGGTAATGGTCCTAGTCAAACGCCCATTCACATTGATGGAGTACGTTACAGAAGAAACACATTTCATGATCAACTCCGTCCAGTTAGCTCCGAACCCCATTTTCAGCATGATGGCTCTCAAGTAGTTCCACTCAATTCGATCATAGGCTTTGCTCATATCAAGTTTCAAGGCCGCATAACCCTGTTTGCTTTTGCTATTCCTTAGCCAGTGCATACATTCATACCCAATAAGAATATTGTCAGTGATGAGCCTGCCTGGAACAAAGGCGTTTTGGTTGGGGTCAATGATCTTGGCTAGAACCATCCTGAGTCTGTTGGTTATAGCTCTGGCAACGATTTTGTAATGCACGTTACATAGGCTAATAGGGCGAAAGTCTTTGATTGAGGAGGGGGCTTTGATTTTTGGTATTAGTGTGATAATGGTTGGGTTAGGGTTAATGATTCCTCTATTGAGTACTTTTAACACATGATTTGTTACTTCCTCCCCAACAATGTCCCACGCATCTTGAAAGAAAAGAGTAGTGAAGCAATCCGGGCCTGGGGCTTTAGAAGGGTTAAGGTAAAAAAGTGCTTTGTGTATTTCATCCGGGGTGAAAGGTTTTGAGAGGTTTTGGTTGATATCAGGGGTGACGATGATATTAACGTGGTCAAGGATTTTGTCTAAGTGAGGCTGTGAGGGATTTTGTGAAGTAAAGAGATCTTTGTAGTAATCCACAATTTCCTCTTCAATTAGGTGATGGTCTGATAATATCTGTCCCTGTGCAGTGGTCAGAGAGTTGATATAATTCCGCTTGCGTCTTTCGGAAGCAGTTTTGTGGAAGAATTTTGTGTTACGATCCTCTGAGGACATCCAGTTAACTCTTGATCTCTGTTTCCAATGGGTCTCCTCTTGGTACAGTAATTTTTCCAAGTTGCTCTCCAGATCCCTGACTTTCTCATCGTTGTACCGATCGTCTTCAATGTTCAATTGTTCGTTTAACTGTTTCCTAGTTTCTGTGATCCGTTTTGAAATAAGTCTGCAATCCTCTCGGGCCCATCTTTTCAGTTTTTTTGAGACGGCTATAAGCTTACGTGTAGGTTATCTTCCGTCTCTCCCGCCTTCCATCCCTCCTGAAGGATGGTTTTGTAATTGTCCTCCAGCAGCCACTTGTGTTCAAAGAAGAACCTTTTGCTCCCATTCATCTTAATGGATCGATTCGTCGTGTCATGTTGTATTGCCTCCAATAAAATGGGCCGATGATCCGATCCATAGTAGTCCATGTTCTTAACGGTGAATTTGCTAAAAGCGGCATTCCACCAAGGATTCGCAACGAATCTGTCCAAACGGACAAGAATCCTTTGTTGTTTTTTCCTCCTGTTGTTCCACGTGAACTTAGGTCCCATGGCTCCCAAGTCCGAGAGTTCGTTGTCGTCCAACACTTTTTGGAAAGCGTTCATAGCTTGCATGGATCTCAATGCACCCCCTCGTTTTTCACATTCGTATAGTATTTCATTGAAGTCACCACCTACAAGCCAACCGATATTTGAGTTATGATGAGTTTTACCAATTTTGTTAAGCAAACTCCATGAAACATGTCTAAGGTTGCAATTAGGGTTGCCATATAAACCAGTAAAATACCAAGACACTTCATTATGCATAACATAGCAATCAACGTGACCCGAAGAGTAAGACAAAATAGAAACCGAAATACTAGCATTCCAAAATAACAAAAGACCTCCACTACGGCCTATAGCATCCACACAAAAGCAATTATCAAAGTTCAATAAGGTACGCCAAGTAGAAGCAATAACATTAGAAATTTTAAACTCTGAAATAAATAAAAGATCGGGGGTTAGGTCCTTGACGAGTCATTGGAGGTTACTGAATGCCCGTTGACCCCCAAGGCCACGAGCATTCCATGCTACGCAGATCATTCTTCTCGACGGGGTTGGGTTGGCCCAACCTCCGCCGTTGTTTCTTCAACGTTGCCCTCGTTAACTTCGATCTGGAGCTGACCCTCATTCCCATTTGTCTCCATCTTCATCTTTTTCGCATTGTCCTCCACTAAAGCCGGGATTTTAAGAGCACGTTTACGTCCTGGTTTTGGTTTCGAAGAGGAGTCCCCTGTGCTAGGTGATTTTTTGGTGAGTGGCGTTTTTCCCTTGCGGCTTGGTGCCCGTTTACTCCCCTGGGCCTAGGCCGATGACTCTCCGACATTGAACGTGGTGTTCACATTTTCCGCAAAGAATGAGAGTAGTTCTTCGGTCGAAGTTAGCTCAGCCATAACGAAATTGATCGAGTCCATCACGTTGAAATCTGCAAAATAAGATTCAAAAGTAGATGATTTAGAAGGGGTGAATAATGGCGGTGTTCCATGGGTTTTGATGCTTGGTCCTTAGTCGTTTGGGGAGATCTGTTTGGTAGTAGTGATTTTTTATTTCGGTCTGAGGGGCTGGGTAAACGGCTGTGGTGGTGTTTGCAATTTTTTGTTTGGGTATCAGCTTGTCCCATTGAGGAGTGTGGGCGATGGAGGTATGGGATAGTGGGGATGACCTCATTGGCTTTTTAGGGTTATGGTTTTCGTGGATGGGGGTATGGGCGATAAGTTTCGGTTCAAGGTTTTTGACCTAACCCATTCTGGGACAAAGCGGCGTGATGGCAGGGATAAGTGATTGAGGGGTTTTTGGTGATTGGGATAGGGGGCGGTCCGGCCTTTGGTTGTTCAGCCGATCAAGCTCCGCCATGATTACGTTCAGGGAGACCGTATTTTGCCCATTTGAGCGTAGCCAGGTCCCAAAATGCTTCCTTCCATCTGGATGTATAAATGTACAGTCCTTGTCCATGTGGCTTAGTCTGCCATAGTAGAAACAGGTCGGCCAACTTCTCGTGGCGAACAAAGACACGGCGGTGACGGACCTACTTTTTGGGGTCAGGGGTCACCGGGCCCCCGACCCCATGAATTTCTTATATATATATACACTTATAATTAAGATACATCCAAGAGACGGTCTCATAGTAAGGCGCTAAACATAAATTGTGTATTAACGCTAATATTTTGGAAGGATGAGTATTATTTGTGTTATAGATTATACCATATATCATGTATAAAACCATCTCATACGAATGTCATCTCCCTTTAAACAAAGTATTATGTGCATCATGTTCAATGTACACCACTATTACTAATCTTGTAAAAAAATCAACACTCTATAAATAAAATGTTGATTTTTTTAGGTCCAAAATAGAAAAGAATATGTATAATTCACATTTTCAATATACATATAAATGTATTCGATTTTAATATAAAGATGTTTAGTCCAAATAATTTTCTATATAAAAATTCTAAAGTGCATTTAGCTACACTATGTTATAAATTGGGCCCCCATAAAATTTAGGTCCGGCATCGCTGCTTAGAAAGCTTCTTTCAATATTGACTTTGGCCCATCGATGAAGTGGTTTATGGATGTCCACCAGTGTACGGATTCGGACACACCGCCCCAACGCTACCCCATCGTAGTCACTTGTCACATCAACAATCTCGCCAAGAAGGGATCCTAGATCCTCTCCGGCCTCTTTCGTCATAGCTTGGATTTGGAGCCCGTGAACTTGTATCCAAAAGGGTACTTTGTGTAGTGCAAAATTGGAGGGGCATTCTCGTCGATCCATTCGGTCGATTCTTTCCAAGGTCGTTTTGTTGAAGATCAAAAGATGAAATCAAGATGTAGAGGTTATCTCCAATTTGGGTTATGTGAAGAGGGATGACCAGATCCCAGATGATCTTAAGGCCGGCTTCCAGATCAAAGAGACTCACAAACTTTCTCATTGCGAGTTTTCCGACGAGGGCATTGATAGGCTTGGCTAAGTTCTGGGGTTTGATTGTGATCGGGTTCTTTTCAGAGTCAGTAATGGACAACTTATCCCATAGGGTTAGCATTTCGTTGTCCATGGGTTGAGTGGATGTAGCGAGAGAGATTGCAATATGGGAGAGGAATCGCCGCAGGTGGTCGGAAATGACTAGTATGAACGGTGGTTTTGAAATGAAAGGGAGCATGGGTTATAAACGGTTAGATTTCTGGGAATGGGCGACGTGATGATTGTGCGCCGCCTGAATATCTCAAAACCGTAATCGAAGGCGGCGTTTGTAATGCCCGAGAATGTATGTAGTAGATTCGGCGTGCAAGGTGTGGAGGAAAGAGAACAAAAAGTAATGATTATGGGTGATATCCTATGGAACAAAACACACAGGGCAATAAATTGGTCGTGTATCGAAAAACGCGCACGGAGGCAAAATGTTCTCAAGTCCGGAGGATTCCTAGAAGGTAGAGAACCCGACGGCTGAGCAGTTGGCGGTACGACTACCGGGGGGAGAGAAAGTTTTAGAGAGAGAAAGTTATCATCCGCAGTGTTTCTTCAATTAATGTTGGCAAAGAAATGAGATTGAGACCTAAAAGAGACCAAAGATTTATTTACGATTAACACAACAATTTGTTTAATAATGATTGCAAGCTTATGTATCACAAAATTATCAGTCCTTCTAATCTAAGCAAAAGACACCCTATTAAACTTAGCTACCAACTCCAAAACATCTCTAGCTAAAATCTTGCTTCGGATATGATAAAGCATAAATCACCATTTGAGCATCAGACTCAACCTCTAAATCACATATTTCATGATCTCGTGCATACTCAAACCCCCAGAAAATAGCAAGAGCCTCAACAACTCCCACATCAGTCGTATCACACCTCGCCCAAAACACCATAAAACATATATGTTCTCATCTTGTAGCACACCCCTAAACCAGCCCCAAGTCCTGGCTTCACAGAAGCATTAATGTTTAGTTTCAATCTACATGGGCTTGGGCACCTTCATGTCCCCCCTTCTTTTGCAACACTCGACTTCCCCACCGCAACCAAAATGACGGTTAAATAATCGGGTCGATGTGCACTTGCACTATGTACCACCTCCCCGTTATATCTTTATATTGAAAGACGTTCAGATTTATAGCAAATCACATAGTCTACAAGATAGTTGCAAACAAGCAGAAAGACTCAACATCAAGCTTACAAACCATCTCCTGGACCCATGCCTCCATCTAGTTCGACCCGAAGCACACAGAAAGGGGACACAAATCCTACATCTACGCGACCACACATAATCCTGAAACACATGCTCTGCCGTCTCCACCTCCACACCACATCTCTTACAAAAATGATCCACATCAACAAACCTACCAATGAGATTAATCTTAGTAGGAATGATTGTATGCGCTTCCATTTTTTTTTTTAATATTTCGGAATCCCAACCCTGAACGTCCAACTATTCTGCCAATGTGTCACTCCCCCCCATCCTGGAATCAGTGGGAATCTCACAATTAGAAGCATCAATGTAACCAGATCGTGTTGAATAAATACCATTCTTGTTGAATCTCCAAGACAGGAAGGAATGACTCAATGGAACAGTTTTGCTCCTGTTCACATCCTCTCTAACAAACATGGCATCTAAAATCTCGATATCCCAACCCGTACGGTTATGAGCAACCAAATCATACACCCTCAACTCCTCCAGCCCCTCCTCCACATGTGTCTGTACTCTGAGGTTTTCTCCCCCATCAAACAACCACGGCTCCTTCCACACATTAATAGACTGATCATCATCACCCACAACCCAAACCAAACCCCTTTCCAGAACTTTCCGTCCCTCATGGTGTAACTCGGAGAGTAGCCCATTTTAACAGTATGAAATCAACCTCACTGGGGAAAAAAAAATTAACATATCCCAACCTCCTTCAGGACTTCTTAAAGAACAACGAAGCTTAAGATCATTCTGATAAAATCCAATTATCCAACTCGATGAATTAAATAACAATTAACAATTTAAAACTCTGTTGAAAGCTGCCAAATCTCTCAACCCAAGTCTTCCATTTCTCTTCGGTCTACACATTAATTAAAATGTTATAAGATAATAAAATGCAAAATAACACTGTTAATTGAAAAAGAATTAACATTCTCCCTATAACCCAACCTCTTCAAATACTTCTTAAAAGACACATTTTATGGCGGGGAAGTTTAAGATGGTCCCACGTAAAATGATGAAAATTCACCAATTATGGAGCTCCAACTCGATGAATAAATAAATAACAATATACTCCTACTTAATTTAAATTTGTCTTTTTACCTTTATATGGAGCTCTAACCAAGATTATAAGAAGGCTGCTGAATTGACCTGAAAATGGGTGGGATTCAAATATATTGACTTCTTAACTCCAACTCTAATAATATATAATATTCTTAATTAATTATAGTTGGTAGTTAGTTCGTGATTTCCTCCACAACAACCTATTTGCTGCTCACATGTTACCAACCCACTTTACTCAACCTACCCACTCAAGGTCAACTGGTCAAGGATAAAAGTCCTTTTTTCCCCATTTTGATAAAATTCCTTTTATTTATTTTTTAGAAAACTCTCCTTTTATTTATTTTTTTAAATTTTGGTAATAATATCTACTGTCTGGGGCCTATGGAGTGTTTAAGATGGAAAAAAAAAGGTGTCAATATGTATACGCTAGGAGAAATTGAGTTCTAATTTAAATTGATTATAATTTATTTAATTAATTAATTTCAGTATAATTCATGTATCATCATATATGATACTCCCTCCGTCCTATTTTTTATTATTCGGTTAGTGTAGACACGGAAATTAAGAAAAAATAGGAGATAATAATATTAAATGGTATAAAATGTGTAAAATGGGTTTTGTGGAGAGAAATAATAGTACTTCATCAGTCTCATAGTTAACCTTACAGTTACTGTGTGCTCGGGTTTTAAGAAAAAATGATAAAGTGTTGGGGTTTGAAAGAATTGTTTATTAGTATTTTATGTGATAAAGTGATAAAGTGATGAATAGTTAGAGGTAGAAAGAGTTGTTTATTAGTATTTTATGTGATAAAGTGATAAATTGAGTATTTCCATTTAAGAGAATTGTCAGTTAAGTTTGGGACGCCCGAAACGGAAACTGTAAGGTTAAGTTTGGGATGGAGGGAGGGAGTATTAAATAGTATTGAAAATTATTTTATTTCTCATTTAAGAAATGATCAAACAAAATTAAAACGACTATTTACGAAAAGTGGACAATCAAAATTAATACATAGAGTACTATAAAACTAAAACTGTACCTGCACATATATATTGAAACGAGAGGTCAAACGTAATATAACAAAAGAGTTTTTCTTTTAGACAAAAACCGCAAATATTCATTATAAATTATCAAGATGATTACAATCCAATTAAAGCATGAAATATGTCAAAGTGTCAATGGATGTTGGAACAACAAAATAGTACTAAATCAAGCAATTTGAAGTGCGACGTTGCCTATATATGAGCAACACTATTAATTAGCTTGTCTTTAGCATGCCAAATAAATTTTGAAATACGAAATAATTATAAAAGCTTACCGGTTGCCACATGATAAGGCAATAAAAACAGGAGAAACAATCATCTAAAATATTTCACATGAAATATTAGTATAAAATGAGAATAAATTGAGGGTGAAATGATGAAATTTAGTTCATACTTTTAATTTTTCATCAATTTTAACACATATTTTTTTCTCTTTTAAATTTAAAATATACTTTCAATTAATATTTAAAATATCCCTATTCACCATTTTCGACAAGGCTTGTCTGATATGATCGACATAATCCACATGTCTTGTTGATGTGTAACTATTAAAATAAAAAATAAAAAAAATATCACTACTTGAGATTAAAAAATACGGATTATAAAAATATCTTGGATCACTATTTTCTAATTTTAAGTGGTGATTTTTTTTTTACTTTAATATTTACACATCAACAAGATAAGTTAACTCCGACGACCACATCAGAAGAACTTTGCAGAAAATGGTGACCCGAGATGTTTTTAAGTATCAAGTGAAAGTATGTGCTATATTTGGAGAGAGAAAAAAATATGTGCTAAAATTAACGAAAAACCAAAAGTATGTTCTAATTTTGATTATTTGGCCTAAATTGAGAAGTGACTGAAAACAAGCGGATCATTAATGGGTCTAATCGAGTTAAATGGAACTTTCCCAACAAATTCACGGCAAAATAGGAAAATCTGTTTCCAAATTTATATTACAATATGTGCAAATAATTGTTATTGTAAAAATAAATATGTGTTATTGTAAAGATAAATAACACATACTTGTCATTTTCATTATACATATTTGTACTTACAGTTACAGTAACACATGTAAAGTATTAAAAATTATGGTTATCATATGAACACAAATATGTTACTGTAAAAAGAAAGATGTGTTACTGTAAAGAGAAAGATGTGTTACTATATGAACAAAACGATACTTTATCTGTTTCATTCACTTTCCCCTTTGTTTTTATCAGCTTTGAGTAACACTCCTGTGATATGTTTATATATAAACTCTATCATTATTATGCTAAAAAATTATCACTATTTAATAAATATTTTATTTTTTAAACAATGATAATTTTGTGCATAACAATGATAATTTTGTGCATAACAATGATAATTTTTGTACATAAAATTAAGTTCACTGTGAACTTGAGTATACACAAATTTTTGTCATCATCTTCCTCCCTCCGACTGAGTTATATTTCATAAATTTTTTATCTACCCGCGAAATATTTTATATATTAAATGCCCGTGTAAAGGATTTCTTTGAAATTTTGATTTTTTTTTTTAACAAGGGAAAATATTTTCCACAACTATGTCTGTTGGATGCCCCTCTATGAAATAAATAAAATTTCCCCAATTAAAATAAGAATAAAATTTATATAAATTTGGTTCACATAAATATCATTTCATCTTTTACTCATTTATACTTTACTCATTTATACAAAAAGGTCTAACAAAATCTTACATATAATATCCATTGAAAGCTTGTTGGGCAGATCAATGAATTTAAACACCACAACTAGTATAAATTTTAAAAAATGAATGTCAAGTTGGGCGATGGTGCAATTATATGCCTAGATTAAAGTGGATTTGATAGATAGGCAAGTTGTTTAAGCACTTTAAATGGGCTTACCAAATTGATTCAGTACAATTTGGGCTTTAAAATATAAAGCCCGTGGGTGTTGCAATTAAAGATATGTTGTGGACTCTGAATATGGACCTTAAACTAGGAAAGGTTTGTAAGGGTCCAGGTTATTTGCACCTCCCTTTTAGTAAATACACCTAAAAATTATTTTTAACAAAAATAATTACTCATACAAAGATTAAATTATCCTCGAGTATAGTATCCTAATTTTTAACCCTCCTCCCTCCAAACAGGCTGCAGCCTACGTCACCATGGCTGCTATCACGGGGTTAATTTCGATCCAAAGAATTCCGCCCTTGTATGCAGAGACGGACGTACAGCTCCCATGTTGAGGGCACGTGCCCCACAATTATTTTTCTATTTTACTATTAATATTGTACTGCATAAATTATATTAGTATTACATTTCAGGCCCAATTATATTTGAATTTCGGGCCCACATGTCGAATGCAAAACCCAAACGTCCATCCCAAACCATGTCACAAACCCTTTTAAAAAAAGCTCATGGGTTAGCTTGCTAAGTCCGCTGCCCGCTATGGATTGGGTTGAGTAATTTTCAGCCCAAGTCTGATATGAGTTGACCTGCCAAAATCTACAAAAAGATGGATTGTAGCATGCGGGCCGGCAGCTTGCCCTGTCGGATCGTTCTGACCGCTCTATTATATATGTGATAATATTTTGATTATAATCAAACATGTTAGTTGCTTTCTTTACAAACGATCAAAATTGCGTGTTTGCGTGAAAATCCTTGAAATTCTCCCTTGAATCGACTTATGCCACAATAATAGGCAAATTTAGTAGATGATTTTTTATTTTTTGACAGGATTTTTGTGGATGAAAATTGATTTCACATAAGTAGTGGAATAATTGTTAACTACTTACATCAATTTACCTCCCTTGGGGAATAAACCATGAAAACGAAACAAAAAGTTGGTCTTGGTCCAACATTAACTTGTGGTCACAATTCCTTGTAAAAACATTATCAACTTCATGCCATCTTCTTTAACCCCATTGTCGACGCTTAAGATGCATGATTGCCATCGACCATTTTCATTTCCAAAATGGTTAAATAAGTTTTTCATCTAATCGGTGATGATATCAAATTAGCCCCATGCCATGACGGTATTTTTGCTCACCTGAACTCTTTTTCTTTAATTGGAATCAAATAGAGCCCTCATTTTTAATAAAAACAAACAATCGAACTCTTTCTTTCAAATTAGAACAAACCCACAGCTGGTTTAGTGTTATTAGAGTGTTTATACTAGTGGAAATTTCTATTTAATTCCTCCATAGTTATTTAATATTTGGTTTCATTAAGATGTGAGACTATTTGATCTCAATTAGTTAAAGGAAAAAAAGAGGCTCAGATTTTCAAAAAATGAATAATTAAAGCGCTTATTTAGCCCTTTCGCTTTTCTTTTCCTATTAAATCCCACGTTCCACTGCAGTTTCCACACAATTATTTTTTACTGAATTTTCCTATCCTGCTATCTACTGCAGGCCTGCATCACTCAATTAATACATGCATGATATTAATGTTCGTAGTAGGTAAATCTAACGGCCATCATCTCGCCACGTTTACGGTTTATCTCCATATATAACATTTCTGTGTATAACTTCTTCTGCATAATAAACCCGTCTCCAAAACGCCATGACCACCGAGCTCGAAACCTGCCGCATATCCCCTCCGCCCGGCGCCGCCGCGGACGAGCTCACGCTGCCGCTATCTTTCTTCGACATGATGTGGATCCACTTCCACCCGCTCCGCTACGTCCTCTTCTACGACCACCCCTGTTCCAAAACAGAGTTCCTCGAGACCCTCGTTCCCAAAATCAAACAATCACTCTCCCTCACTCTGAAGCACTACCTCCCAGCCGCGGGCAACTTGGTCTTCCCAACAAACACCGACGACGAAAAGCCCGTCCTTCGCTATGCCACCGGCGACTCTGTTCAACTCACAGTCGCGGAATCGAGCAGCGATTTCGGCGCGCTGGTCGGAAATCAAGCGCGGGACGCCGATCAGTTCTACGATTTCGTGCCTCAGATGCCGCCGGTGGTGGATGAGCCTGGACACAAATTGGTCCCTCTTATATCTCTGAAACTGACTCTGTTTCCAGATCGGGGCATTTGTGTGGGAATTGCCAATAATCATGTCCTCGGCGACGCGAATTCCATTGTACGGTTCGTGTTAGCGTGGGCTTCGATCAACAAATCCGCCGGAGACGACGATTTTCTCACCGGAGACGCAAATTCGCTTCCTAATTTTGACAGATCTGTACTTCAAAATATTAACGAAGTGAATTCAAGTTTCTGGAAAGTATTCGGAAAAATACCTCTCAACGAATCATCGCCTTTCCCCGTACCTACAAACAGAGTCAGATCCACATTCATCCTCACCCAAACCGACATAAAAAAGCTCAAGGATCTCGTAATTTCGAAAAAACCAGATCTGAAACACGTTTCTTCGTTCGTGGTTACGACGTCGTACGTCTGGATTTGCCTGGTGAAATCGGGCGACGCAATTGGGGAAAAAGTTAGGGCAGACGAATCTGAGGTGCTTTTCTTTCCGGCGGACGGGAGAGGGAGGTTAAACGCGCTGATAGATCCGCCGGTGCCGTTGAATTACTTCGGTAACTGCTTAGGCGCAGTGATTACAGATCTGGAGCACGAAAAGGTGGTTGGAGAAGACGGATTCGCGGCCGCGGCAGAGGTGGCGGCGGTGGGGATCGAGAAGGGTGTGAAGAATAAGGATGAGTTTTTGAAAGGGCCGGAGAATTGGTTATCGGGATTGGCGAAATTTGGGGAATGGAGAGTGATGGGGGTTTCTGGTTCGCCGAAATTCAATATGGGGGATGCGGATTTTGGATGGGGAAAGGCGAGGAAGTATGAAGTTGTATCCACAGATGGGGAGAAGTATACAATTTCGATCTGTAAATCGAGGGATTTTGAAGGAGGGTTGGAAGTTGGCTTGTCTTTGCCTAAGGAAAGAATGGAGGCCTTTGCTGCTTTGTTTGTGGATCGCCTAAACTAATGTATTTTCATTCTTGTTTTTTAATAATAAACGTGGAATTTAGGAGTGAGATTAATGTCACGTGAAATGAGTAAAAATTATAATTCCAAATTTATGTATTAAAAATTTATAAATGAAATAATTTTGAAATTTGAAAAAGTGGTACCGAATAATTGATCCAATTTATTTGTTATGAAGAATGGCTAAAATATCGAGTATTAAAAAGAATGAAAAAGAGTTGGAAGGGAGAGGAATAAGAGTATAAGACAGCGTATGTATCATCTATTTTTGCTTATTTAAAAGGACGTGTGCTTTAAAGGCAAAGTATCATGGGATAATTATTCAAGATGAAATTAATTTTTTTTAATCATATTACCTATTTTTATTAAATAGTATTATATATTTAAATTAAAGTACATTTAATTATTTTTAGTGAATAATATCCTCAATTTTTATATTAATTTCATATTATAAAACAATTAATACGGTTCATTAGAACAAACGGAATTATTTAGTTAAAACAAGTAATAAATTTAATGAAATAGGTGACACGATTAAAATAAAAACCTATTTTATCGTGAACAAGCTTCAAGAGATATTTACTCCACTAAAAATATTTTGACAATAAAACTGTATCAGGATATTCATCCCCGATCAAATAGAAATATTTGCGATAAAAATATTTAACATACTAGTATTTATTAAAATAATCTAAAAGGGAGTTGGTCCCGATGACTTTGTATTCAAGCCATTTATAACATTCTTTCCAAATATCATGGGAGGGATTACTTCATATGACAGAGGTGTTGTCTTCCTCCCCACTTTAGATCACACACACCCAAGATAAAAAAAAAGCAAATACAATGTGATTTAATGGTGTGTGTGTGCACAGGAGGGTGCTGTACAACACCAGATCTTAATCCAAATATCATAGGCAGAAGAACATGTATATAACAAATGGTTAAAGCTTCGCTATCTAAGATGTCGAATTTTTGGGTTCGAGACATGAAGCGGTGAATTTCTTCCCTTTTGTGGTGTTGATGCTCCCCTCTTGTGGGGTGATGTTGTTGTTGCGGTACGATTGCAGTTCCAATATATAACGAGACGAAAAGAGGTGTCATGTGCCCGATGATAGAATATTAGAAGAAACTAATTACAATAGTCACTTTTTATTTAAATGATCAAGTTCTTTCTCTTTATCCTTGGAAAAATCACAGAATTATTTTTTCACAATCTTTCAAGCTGTGTTTGTTTTGGGATTTAAGTGTGCGGAGCAAATCAAGGTTTTAGAATCCAGAAATTTAAAATTATTATCACTATTAATTCGGCCCAAGCCCATTAATATATCATCTGTTAATGAAGGAGCCCAATCTGATAACTTGGCCGAGCTCGCCCAGTTCTACAATGATTCTCGGCTCAACAAGGTTTCTCAAGCTCGCCCACATAGATGGACTCTACTCACCAAAAGGGGTTCCAGGTCACCAACCCAAGTAGCTCGTGAGAGCTCCCATTGAGCTAGCTAAAATTTTGAGAACAACAAGGGTCAAGAGCTCACATGAGCTCACCAACTAGCTTTCAAACCATTATAAGCCCCTCATAGCCAGAAAGCTCTCCGCAAGAAGGTCATCTTATCCAATTAGCTCTCGTCCAGGAAGGTACAACAGTACAATGTCCGTCCGCTATGAGCTTGTACATAAGGGAATTAACTAGTCGCCATGAGCTCGGCCAAAGCTCGGGTACCAAGGTAGGAAAAACACAATGTCCGCCAGAGCTGGGCTACATAAGAGAATTAATGGCTTGAGCTACAAGAATGGCTTGAGCTACAAGACGACAACATTGGTTACGCAGTTTGAGGAAAGATAACTACGACAAAGGATTCAAGGACCTTCCAGGTGTCACACCGCTAACTAAGGCGAGCTCTAAAGAGCTCTCAGGAGATGTTGAAAATTAATGTAGAATGAAGTACCGCATTATTACATGGAAGTTTGACCATTTGATGTCCGGACAAGAAAAATGGAGAGTGAAATGCACTCTTCAATGTAGTATAAATATGAGCACTTAAGACCCAAAAAGGGTCCGAAAAACATCAATACAAGAGTCAAAATTTTCCCTAGTCTCTGTGCATTTTATTTACGCTTTTAGTCTTTAAATATTTCAGAGTTCAATCACTTGAACTCTCATTGTTTGATTAGCTAGTTACCACCAAAGTCATATTCCACACAATTAATCCGTTTTTACTAGCTATCAACTAGTAAATGTATGTGTTTGTTTTTGGGATTTGATTACGTATGGTGGAATTTAACTTTATATCAAATCAATGGTTAATAGTGATTGATATTGTATTATTATATTATATTATATTGAAAAGAGTAATAAAGTGTATAAAGTGTGATATATTGGGAAGAATAATAATATGTTTTATAGGTATTTGTAAGTGTGGATTGAATGCAAAATTTGAAAACTAGGCTCTAAATCTCAAACTCATATGAGACGGAGAGCGTAAAGTTTTAAGTCACAAATGATATATCCACAAAAGTGACACTTGATGTGATGGAATATGGGTAGCAGTGGTCGCATGGTGCAGGCGACGGACCATTTCTCGGTCGCATTGACCACACGACGGACCATTTATCGGTCAGCATGGTCCACGCGACAGACCATGTCTGCCTCGCATGGTCCATGTGACGACCTATTTTTTTTTTTTTAATTCTGAATTTTTGATTTTATTAATTAATTTAATTTATTTATAAACTTCAAATTTTGATTTTATTAATTTATTTAACTCATTTAATTGAATTATTTAATTTAACTATTTTTTTTAATTCGAATTTTGAATTTATTAATTTATTTAACACATTTAATTGAATTATTTAATTTTACTAATTTAAAAGTACTGATTTATTTTAACTACTAATTTAATTTATTTAAATAATTAATTGAAATTATTTGAATAAATTAAAAGTAATAATTATTTTTTATCCACAATATTAGTTCATTAATTGATTAGTATTTGTTAATTTATTGAAAAGTATTAGTTTGTTGGTTATAAAGTAATTATTTGTTATTCACAATATTAGTTCATCAATCGATAAATATTGGTTAATATATTGAGAAGTATAAGTTAGTTGGTTATAAAGTATTAGTTCAATTATCAATTTAAACATGAAAAAAAAATCACATTATATGGAAAAAAAATATACATTGCATAATTTCCATCCGAAAATAAATCACAACGATGTGCTGCTAGAAAAAAGGTCTAATAATTATTTTAAAAAATTATAATATTGGGGTTTATTATTCTTTCTAGCCCAATAATTAGCCTCACGCCGCGGTTCATCCAAGTCGTGTAATGTACGGAATAGCTCTATCATGTCTAGAAATTGTAAATGTATACCATTTGCGTATGATCATGTGAAATGTTCCCAATATCCGAGATATAAACTTTGGATGATCGTCATCAACATATACAACCTAAATAATAAATTAAAAAATTATTATTATAATTAAATAAAAATAAAAAATAAAATAAACTTTAAAGTAACATTAATATAGTTTTTTCTTACCAATATCCAGTTAGTGTTATTGTGCACGTTCTCCAAGACCAATTTGTTGGTCGGAAGACCTCGACGTTCATCTGTTATTGCGGGAAGGCAAAAAGTTCCGTCGTGTTCTCCAAATGACATTACGAAAATGTTATATGTGGTTGCAACCAGGTATCCATGTTCAGGTAATGCAAACCATTTATCAGGTGGGGTAGAATTTGTGGAGTGATTAAGTGATTCTGCCAAAACTGAGAAGGTTGTGTAACCACCTAAAATATTTTCGTGTAAATCGAGTCTTATTTGCAGTTCATTATAAAGATCCATTTGTACCCTACCCCATTCGTCCTCGCTTCCGTAGATTGCGAGTGTAACCGCTCTAAATCCACATTTCCATCTCCAATTACATCATTGTAGAAATGAATATAATTTTTAATATATGGAGGAAAATTGTCCTCCACCTGAGAGTTAAAAAACTGTATTGGATGGTTAATATTATTTTGAAAATTGGATGGCCTACTTTTTTGACGGGGGACTTCAGAAGTTTGGGGACTCTGGGGCTTTGAATTTGGAGTTTTGGGATCGTGGTTTGTATGGGTCTTGACTTTGGGGAAATCTGTTCCGAGTCTCTTCAGAATAACTCATCGTGCTTGTTTCCTATGTGTTATATCTAAGATCGACCGTGGAATATCCTCGGTCGATTAGTTCTTCGCCACTCTCCCTTACCCCTTATTTGAGTAGACTTTTTTATTCCCACACTTTTTATCGTGTACTCATACTCGGAAGGTTTACGATCATTTGGTCTTCGTTTTTGACTTTTTTTTTTTTTCAACATTCGATTGGAAGAATGTCTTCCGTGTCATCATCGAATAATTTTCTCATAGTCTTACCACCACCGTCATCATCTTCTCCGGTAGGTATTCTAGAAAAATCTATATCCAATGTTTTCCAAAATGAGTCTATACAATTTAAAGGTATATAATAGTACCGTGTATAGCTCGCAGCGTACGAAGACCATGTGTTCTTCCTCGAGATAGCAACCACACATATTTTCGCCTAGATTCCTACTCACTTCTGCGACAATGAGGTCGAACGCCTTAGACGTGATATTGCGCACTAGTTCGCCGTAGAATTGGTTCTCCAGCATATCAGTCCTTGTCTTGTGGGCGCTAAACCTCAATTGCTTCTTTATCTCACATATCTGCAACTCCGAGACTTGTTGAACTTTTCTGAAGATCACGTCAAAGTGTTTCTTGCCGCCATCCAAGTTTTTTTTCACCCTATGGTGTTCCTGTTCAACCCTACAAATATATTACATGTATCAATACAATATGTTGTTTCAATAGTTTAATTTATGTAATAGTTGTGATAAAAAGTATAAAGATTGTACGGTTACCTGTTCGTGGTGTAGTTTCTGTAGTGCAGGCGACCATCAATATACATCCCTAAAATTCTCCGTTTATGCGACGTAAGCCACGTATCTTCGCAATAGGAAATCGGACCAGAATCTATTTACTTTTCTTCTTTTTAATCCCACCTAAATTCCCATTCTTCACGCAGCCCGCTTGATCAGATAATTCCACCTTACTTTAAAACTATCAGCAAACTTTTTGCTAAGTCCCTTTTCCACTAGGTGTAGAGTATGGTTATATACAGCTTGCTATATGTTGCGCCTGCACAATTGTGCTTGAGAATTTGGGAAAACTACATCAACAACATTCATCAACGCTAAAGCCCTGTCCGTAACAACGACATTTGGCAGTTCATCATCGTACAATCCCCGAATAAATCGTAAGATATATTCGAAGTGTTCCTGCGTTTCACGGATCATAAATGCATATGCAATGGTGAACGTCTTATGAGTGCTTGTTGCCCCAACAACCTCAATTAAAGGCATACCGTACATGTTCGTGTTGTATGTCGTGTCAATGATTAATACTTACGGATACGTGTTGACCATTACAACCGAACATGGGTGACTGAAAACTATATCTTTGAGTCTGTAATCAGAATCCGCCCTAAAGGCGTACCTATAAGTTTATAAACTAATCAAATATAATATAATTATGTATGTAATAAAAACAGGATTTCATATGTAATGCATATAGACTAAAGTTAATCATTAATAATAAATAGATTGTATTGACTATATAGCAAACTATACCCCAGTAATAAATTATATTGAGTGCAGTGGGATTAAAATAAAACCTACTTGACTGTTAAAGTTTTATAAAAAAATATTAAAAACTTTGCTAATATTTATACCTGTAATTCTGTTGTTTCAGTAGGTGTATGAAGTTTTGCATTGAGGTAAGCTCCTCCCGGCTCTCTCTCCTCACCTTTTGCTGACAATTGATTGTTGGGATCGATTGTCTTTAAATATCCCAAAATGTTGCTCGAGCTCACATTCATTGCATCTAGCAATTGTACATGTTTGTACTGTTCGGGGGTTATTTGACCAAGTCTTGAACCCTCTGCAAATGATGGAAATCGATGATTGTATGTCCCCTCCAACACCTCAATATGCCACCTATCACGCTCGGCATCAGAAAGTCAAGCAAGTAAAGAAAAAGGACACAAATTTTTGACGGTTTTGGTATTTCGCTCATTCTTGGTTTTTTTAGGTGTATATTTTCCACCTTCACTGATATATATACGACTTTGAGTTGCATTAGAAGTACGAATTGTTGGAGAATTAATTGTCCGGATCTATTCGGGATGAATATTTAAATACAAATTTAATTCTAACAATTATTACTAGCATGAATTAATCCTATATTAATTCAAATAATAATTCAACAACAAATCATGTATATAAACAGTTCACATAAATCTACGCATGCGGAATTGCTACGGGTTTACGTGAATTAACCTCTCGCAGTGACAACCGTTGAGAAGATGGATCCCGTTCACATGAACACACCAAAAGACATTCTCAAGTATTCCCTTATCCTTGTTCAACAATCCGGTGGTAGGAACTCGCGAACAATTTAACAAAAGGAAAAATAAAATTATGTTGCACCACCTTTGTGGATTTCTAATTTTTCCAATACATGGAATTGCACTTGGGGATGAAAAAAAATAATCCCCTATTTATAATACAAGGGGTGGCCGATTTTTGCCTTAGGAATAAGATGGGAAAATCTTTTTCTTGCTCTCCAAGAAATCTTGAATATATCCAATATATTCTTTTCTCCATATTTAAAATATTCCACAAAAATCTCAACTCCCTATATTAAGGGATTTTCAAAATTTCACATTAAATAGGGAAGAAATATGATCTTTGACTTTTCTTGAATTTATGGGATAATCATGTATTCCAAGAATACATATTCCATAAAATCTTTCCAAGAAAATCAAGAAAATCTTTTCTCTTTCTTCCGGAAAATAAGCAACAATAATTTATTTTATTTTAAACATTTTTTTCAGTTATTGGACATTATCTTTGGGCTACTTGAGGGGCCTTTAGGAGAATTAAGATTGGACCTTCTAATGGACTTTGAATATCTAATATTGAGCCACAATATTATTCAAGCCCATAAATATTAATTAATCACACTACATAATTAATATTTCACTATCCATCTTAACCCATATTACTGTTAATATGGCTCCCGGTTATTATTTCCCGTGTTTAAGATTATCTAGCCCATTAATTAATTCAAGCCACTGAAATAGCTTTCCATTAATTAATATTTTTTGTCCTTGGTCAAGGAACAGTTCAACATTATTATCCTTACCGGAAACTAATTTCACTTGCAAGATTTGGTATGATAAATCTTATGAACCTCCCAAGGGGGCAAATCGAACAAGCGTACTTGCACACGATTCTTCGTATTAAATCTTAGCAATCGCATGTGACCAAAAATATTGTCCAAGATATAAGGTATTGAATCTCATTGATTCTCTACCCGTCATAAGTCAAAGCAATAATTATTAACCACACACGATCCTATTTAAGGGACGAAGATTAAGAAATAACGAACCACTGAGGTCTAATTCTTCATAATTCAGTGCTGAAGAATTTATCCTCTTGTAGGTCATATTCAGTGCATCAGTCATGCACTAGTGTAATCTCTTGGTCAAGAAAAGTCAATATGAGTCTTACACTTCAACATTTCACGATGGATTGTTCATTTCCACCTAGGTCGTGAACATCGTACTTTTAGTTACAAGGGACTGTTAATTTAATCTTCTGTGATCTGGTATCACTAAATTAACTACAATGTAACACGTACTCTTTATTGAACAGTTATGCAGTAAATATATGTAACATTCAATGATATTTAAAGCATCACTGATAAATAATTTATTTCAGTAAATAAGATGGAAATTCAGTTTGGTTATACAAAGTAAAAACATACTTTCCAGTATAACCCCAACACGAATGACCAGTGTGATGTTTCTCAAACCGGCAACATATTTTACAAAAAAAAATGACTCCATCTTTTTCGATTAAACCATCATCAGGAGCAATAAAATCACCAGTGACATCCTCGGAAACGTAATCAGGATCGTAATAAGAACTCATATTTATAAAGAATACGAAATAAAGAAAGGTAGGAGACAAATTTATAATAGAAGATAATGATAATATATGATGGATGTATGGATGTATGTATGTAGAAGATGGGAATATATATGAAGTAAAATTTATGTGATATCATTTGGTGAAAATGAACACGAATTTATAAGAATTAAAATCGGTCAAAATTTTAATTTCGGTCAACAGAGCCTACTTGGGTCGCGTCGACAATCGACACCGGCCTGACATGGCTATGTCGAAGTCTCGACAGATCCCGGCGGTCGCGTTGACCATGAGACCGGCAGTCATATGGTCGCGTTGACCATGCGACCGGCAGGCATATGGTCGCGTTGACCATGCGACCGGATTTTAATGCTATATATATTTTTTTCGCCAATTTTTCATTTTTAACCTCTATTTTTTTGTTCCAAATCATCCATCCATTTGCTATATATATATATACATACAACCACATTATACTCCACACATTCAACTACTAAATTAGGAGTTCTTACACAAAAAAAGTAGAACAAACCATGTCTTCTACATCTACTAGTCGGATCCGACACAACCTTATTTGCTATTGTGGAAAAACTTATCGTACGTAAGTTTCTCAGAAGCCTAGAAGTAGAGGAAGGTTATTTCATAATTGTCCCGACTCCCTAAGTGAAGGTGGTGGATGTGATTTTTTTATGTGGGCTGATGATAACAATAAGGGGGTTGTTGACAAGAATGATGGCCAAGGTAAGGACACTGACACTAAGGTGATTGAGGAGATGAAGAATCTGGTTCAAGTAATCAAGGTTCTCGCTGGTCCCGACTCCCTAAGTGAAGGTGGTGGATGTGATTTTTTTATGTGGGCTGGTGATTACAATAAGGGGGTTGTTGACAAGAATGATGGCCAAGGTGAGGACACTGACACTAAGGTGATTGAGGAGATGAAGAATCTGGTTCAAGTAATCAAGGTTCTCACTGAAGCAATCAAGGAACTACTGAAAATGATAAAACTAATTTTTATTGTACTACTTTTGATTCTTGCATATAGGACCTTATAGTGGTCTGATTAGTTTTATTGCATCTTAATGTCAGTTTTATTTTGGTACTCTTTTGTAATGTTCTAGTACTAATAGCTTATCTAATATAATGTCTTAAGAGTTATGTAATGTAATGTTAAATATGTAATCTTCTAATGCTATCTAATATATTTTGGTACTCTTTTTTTCATGTTTAAATTGATAATTGAACTAATACTTTTCAATGAATGAACTAATACTTTATAACCAACTAACTAATACTTTTCAATATATTAACCAATACTTATCAATTGATGAACTAATATTGTGAATAACAAATAATTACTTTATATAATCAATTAATAAAATTATTCAAAGCAAACTAATATTTATTAATTAGCAAAATAAATTAATAAAATATATTTATAACACAATTGTGAATTTTGTGTCATGCGCGTTGTGAATTTTTTTTGTGTCATGCGCGTTGTGAATTAGCAAAATAAATTAATAAAAAATATATATAACACAATTAGCAACATAAATTAATAAAATAAATTAATAAACTAATATTTATTAATTAGCAAAATCAATTAATAAAATTATTCAAAGCAAACTAATATTGTGTCAATTGTCATGCGCGTTGTGTCAAACTAATATATATATTTTTTTTTTGACACAATATATACACATATAAACACCACTTTCACAACTCATTTTCACAACTAAATTCGAGAATTCTCTCATTTTCACTACTCAATCCTCTCATTTTCACAAGTCGTTTTCACGCCGTCGCCTCCGCTGCCGGAATTGGTTTTGTTTTTTTTTTCATTTTTTAGTTTTAATATATCTTGATGTATGTTTTTTCTTGTTCAATTTTTCCGACAAATACTAACGAAAAATTTATTCAATAACGCAGTCCACTTGCCGTCGTCCGCCGTCAACCATTAAAGGTGTGTTTTTCTTGTTTATATTTGTATACATATTATATGCTTTAAATCGTTAGTTGAATATCCTGTTAAAGTGTTGTTTGTATTGCTTTAAAGTATTAGTTGGTTATAAAGTATTAGTTGGTTATAAAGTATTAGTTGTAATTCTTTAAGGTATTAGTAGAATTAGACTCGCACTACAACATATGTCATTTTATGCAACACCTTAAAATAGTTACATAATAGATATAAAGTGTGATTTGAAGCAAATAGGTAAAACTTTTAGTGGTGTTGCAATTGTTAATGCTACCTAAAGTCTAAAGTAACACTTATGGTATCACTTTGTAAGAAGTGTTACATTATGATAGACCCTATGGTAACACTTTTTCTAATTAAATAAAAACGAAATAATTTGCAGTTGCTTGGTTTCGAACCCTGCACGTTGAGTTCATTGAGACAAAGTCTAACCAATATGGCTCCTATATGATTATTTAAATTGTTGTCGGTATTTTTTGATATATAATTATGGAAATAACCTACATACCATATCTAGATCGATAAATGTTGTCTTAATTATGTAGTAAATCAGTTTAATTGATAAACAAATTAAACCTACATGAAAAATAATGCATATATAAATATATATATATATATATATATATATATATATATATATAAGTATTTTATTAAGAAACTTGCTACATAATATAAAATTATTCCACACAAATAACAAATTAATTTATAAGGGTATGTATATAAAATGTCGTTCTTATAAATGCATAACTAATGTAACTATTTAATGTTTGTGCGAAAAAGAAAATTATTTAATGTATTATAAATCAAATGGGTACTTATTTAAAATAATTATCATAAAGTGTGATTAAAATATGTTACATATATGTATAAGTGATAATAAAAAATTTGTGTAGATACTTCAAAGTGTGTAGATATATTAGAAATTATCACAGACTTTATATTTATTTATATATATATAATATTTAACTTTATTTTCTTAGATGAGCCCAACAACACTCGAACCCTAGACCAATGATATGAGGTTAACACAATTTTGCCACTCAGACTTGCCCTTACACTTTGTAGTATTTGTGGACGAAAATATATGTGAAGTATTAGTTGTATTGCTGTAAAGTATTAGTTGTATTGCTGTAAAGTATTAGTTTTATTGCTGTAAAATGTCACTTGCTTTGTTCTAAGGTATTAGTTGAATAACTACATAATTTCTTCCTTAGTTCACTATGGCAAGCTTCAACTACCAATGCGCCGAATGCACCTATCTGTGTAGACTATGTAACCGATGTGTTACAACTTCACAACGAATGCAACAAGAAACGCAACAAGATTCACAATTCGATTGGAGTACAATGTTAGGATTCGATCTAAACACCCCTCCAATGGAACAATATGTTGAAATGCATTGGGGGTCGATGCATTGTTCCGGCAAGATATGCTTCAAATCTCGCATATGAAGATAATGTCTTCATGACCAACACCTTTATTACCCCAAAGACAATTCCTCGATTTATACTCACCTCGTTCGATATGTTAACGCCCAACTTGAATCAGCAGGGCGCGTCTACCTTCAATATTCCGGGCGCGTCCATAACTCATCACTCCACTCCCCATGGTCCCTCAATGTCTCATCACTCAACTCACCATGAGTATGAGAATGAATATCAAACTGCTACGCAGGCAACACAAGCCTCATCGTCGCAAAATGCTAAATGGATGACGACGACGCCCATGCTTGGAGGACCCAATGATCCAAGTGTGTTGTTTGCTTTCAAATGTCACAAAGCCAAAAAAATATGGGAAGATCCAGTAAGTAAAATACACAATTTTTTTAGTTATTATTTCAAACGGTTAAAATATGTAAATTAACGTGTTCATTTTTTTTAAAAAATGTAGCATTTTCAAAAGATCATTGGTTCCCAGACTCGAAAGAAATCTATTGCCGCCTGGTCGTCGAATCCATTATTTGAAGGCCATCAATATTTTGAAATAATTCAACAATCTGGATTGGAGGGTATCGGGAGATTGATGTTTGAATCAAACAACATGCCCCATTCTGAAGATTCGTTGAACGGTGGCACCATGAAACAAACACGTTTCATATGCCTTTCGGGGAGATCACGATCACACTTCATGACGTTCACGCTATTTTTGGTAAACTGAAAATAAACTTAATATTTAAAAAATTAAATTTTGTACATGCTCATTAATTAATTTCACTTATAACAAAAATAACTTTTTTTCAAATGTAGGCTTGAGAATAAATGGCCTCCCCGTCGTTGGCAGCGGACCATGTCCTGACAATGCAATTGGGAAGGCATCCAGAATTGAGACGACACAATTGTCGGGCTGCTTAACATTAATTGAGGTAAAAAATCAATTTCAATAATATTTCCAATTATATTTAATTAATACACTATTATCAATATATGTAACTAATAACTAAAAAACAAATTTTTAATTTTTTTAGGTCTTTGGATATCGAATCGCTTCCTCGACTTTAAGCAAACGCAAATGGGTTTACCTCGTTTATGTTGGGATTATACTGGAAAGTATGATTTTACTTTGTATAATCAAAAACTGAATTTCGGACTTATTTACTGAAATAAATTGTTTATCACTGATGCTTTAAATCATCGAATGTTACATATATTTACTGCATAACTGCTCAATAAATAAGATTGTTACATTGTAGTTAATTTAGTGATATCGGATCACAAAAAGATTAAATTAATGTTCTCTTGTAATTAAAAGTACACCATTCACGACCTAGATGGATGAACAATCCATCGTGAAAGGTTGAAGTGTAAGGCTCCGATTGGCTTGTCTTGACCAAGAGATTACACTAGTGCATGATTGATCTTTTGAATAGGACCCTGAGGAGGACAAATTCTTGAATCAACAAGGAAGAATTAGACCTCGATTTCGTTATTTCTTAATCTTCGCCCCTTAAATAGGATCACATGTGGTTGGTAACTATTGCTTTGACTTATCATGGGTAGAGAATCAACGAGATTCAATACTTTTTATCTTGGGCAATATTATTGGTCACACGTGATTGCTAAGATTTAATACTAAGAATCGTTGTAAGCACGCTTTGTTCGATTTGCCTTGGGAGGTTCATAAGCTTTATCATACCAAATCTTGCAAGTGGAACTAGTTTCCGGTATGGATAATAATGTTGAACCGTTCCTTAACCAAGGACAAAATATATTAATTAATAGAAAGCTATTTCAGTGGCTTGAATTAATTAATGGGCTAGATAATCTTAAACACGGGAAATAATAACCGGGAGCCATATTGACTGTAATATGGGTTAAGATGAATAGTGCAATATTAATTATGTAGTGGGATTAATTAATATTTATGGGCTTGAATAATATTGTGGCTCAATATTGATAATTCAAGATCCATTGGAAAGTCCAATCTTAATTCTCCTAAAGGCCCCCTAAGTAGCCCAACATAAAGTCCAATAACTGAAAAATGTGTTTAAAATAAAATAAATATTGTTGCCTTATTTTTTCTCATAAATTAGAAAATTATGGATTAAAAGGGGAGAAAGATTTTCTTTGAATTTTGTTATGGAATGAAGATATGTATTCTTGGAATACAAGATTATCTCATTAAATTCAAGAAATCTCGCACTTGGTTATCCATATAGTATATTTCAAAAAAAATTAAATATAAATGGCAAGAAAGATTTTCTTGAAAAGATATTATGAAAGATATGTATTTCTTGAAATACAAGAATATCTCATAAATTCAAGAAGATCCAAATTTTGGAATCTTGATCCCTAATATTTCGAAATATTCCATAACAAATAAGAGAGTGGGATTTTATGGAATATTTTAATTATGGAGAAAAGAATATATGAGATATATTCAAGATTTCTTGGAAATCAAGAAAAGATTTTTTCCTCCCTATTTCCACATGAAATTTCGACCACCACCCTCTATAAATAGAGGATGAATGTTTCATTCTCAAGTACAATTCCATGTGCTGGAAAAATTAGTAAATCCACAAGGGTGGTGCAACAAAGTTTATTTTTCTTTTGTTAATTGTTCGCAAGCATCCTACCACCGGATTGTCGAGCAAGGATTAAGGGAATACTTGAGAAGGTTCTTTTAGTGTGTCTAATCAACAAGACCATTGCCGCTCCAAGAGGTACGTTCACGTAAACTCGTAGAAATTCCTCATGCGTAGGATTTACGTGAATTGTTTATGTGCATGATTTGTTGTTGAATTATTATTTGAATTAATATATGATTAATTCATGCTAATAATAATTATCAGAATTAAATTTGTGTTTAAATATTTATCTCGAATAGATCCGTGCAACTTATTCCCCAATAGTTTAACCCTGCCCACCCAAGAGCATCGTACTGGAACAAGACCCAAAAATTCCAAAACTCGACACGGGGATCTTGTGCATTAGAGCAAACTGTTGGATAATTACCCTTCGACTCATGTATGTTTATCATTCTCAACACACCCTTAATAGTAATAACGTCAGTAATAATTTAAGTACCTTAACAAAATGACATATAAAAATATTTTACTTACTTTATAGGTCAATTGGACTCCATATGACATTCCAGCGTCTATCCCTGCCCCTTCATTATTTCATGGATGCATCCAGTTTCTTGACTTCGCCGAAGGGTATATGCCGAGGAGGGTTGCAAGGCAATATGGGAGAGTTCAGCCCATACCTCCACCACCAATCGACTTAGATCTTGAACGTTCAAAATTCGGTAGGTACATAAAAGTGTATGGACCCACGGTGGTGTTGGGATTATACTGGAAAGTATGCTTTTACTTTGTATAATCAAAACTGAATTTCGGACTTATTTACTGAAATAAATTGTTTATCACTGATGCTTTAAATATTATCGAATGTTACATATATTTACTGCATAACTGTTCAATAAGTCGTATGTGTTACATTGTAGTTAATTTAGTGATACCAGATCACATAAGATTAAATTAACAGTCCCTTGTAACTAAAAGTACGTCATTCACGACCTAGATGAAAATGAACAACCCTTATCGTGAAAGGTTGGAGTGTAAGGCTCAGATTGGCTTATCTTGACCAAGAGATTAAACTAGTGCATGTCTGATGCACTGAATAGGACCTACAGGAGGATAAATTCTTCAGAACTGAACAAGGAAGAATTAGACCTCAGTGATTCGTTATTTCTTAATCTCCGTTCCTTAAATAGGATCACGTGGGATTGGTAACTATTGCTTTGACTTATCATGGGTAGCGAATCAACGAGATTCAATACTTTTTATCTTGGGCAATATTATTGGTCACATGTGATTGCTAAGATTTAATACGAAGAATCGCGTTATTAAGACGCTTTGTTTGATTTGCCCTTGGGAGGTTCATAAGCTTTATCATACCAAATCTTGCAAGTGGAATTAGTTTCGTATGGATAATAATGTTGAACCGTTCCTTGACCAAGGATAAAAGATATTAATTAATGGAAAGCTATTTCAGCCAAGCTTGAATTAATTAATGGGCTAGATAATCTTAAACACGGAAATAATAACCGGAGCAATATTGATCGTAATATGGGTTAAGATGGATAGTGCAATATTAATTATGTAGTGGGATTAATTAATATTTATGGGCTTGAATAATATTGTGGCTCAATATTAGATATTCAAGGTCCATTAGAAGGTCCAATCTTAATTCTCCTAAAGGCCCCTAAGTAGCCCAACATATAGTCCAATAACTGAAAAAGGAGATTAAAATAAAATAAATATTGTTGCTTATTTTTTCCTTAACATTTTCGAATTTTATGGATAAGTTGGGAGAAAGATTTTCTTTGAATTTTGTTATGGAATGAAGATATGTATTCTTGGAATACAAGATTATCTCATTAAATTCAAGAAATCTCCCACTTGGTTATCTATAAGGGAGAATTAGAAATTTTTGAAATATAGTGAGCAAGAAAGATTTTTTTTGATTTTCTTGAAAATATATTATGGAAGATATGTATTTCTTGAAATACAAGAATAACTCATAAATTCAAGAAGATCCAAATCTTGGATTCTTGACTCATCATATTTTCGAAAATATGCATAAAATAGAGTAGGTGGGATTTTTGTGGAATATTATAATTATGGGAAAAAGAATATAGGAGATATATTCAAGATTTCTTGAGATCAAGAAAAGATTTTCCCACATTGTTTTATCACTAAAAAATTCGACCACCTTGTGCTTCTATAAATAGGGGATGATTCTTTCATTCCCAAGACAATTCCATGTCTTTGAAAAATTAGCAAATCCACGAAAAGTGGTCTGCAACAAAGTTTATTTTTTCTTTTTGTTAATTGTTCAAGTATCCTTCCAATCGATTGTCGAGCAAGGATTAAGGGAATACTTGAGAAGTTCTTTTGGTTAGTCTAATCACCCGGATCCTTTGTCATCCCAAGAGGTAACGCGTTACGTAAACTCGTAGAATTTCAGATGTAGGTTTTAAAGGAATTAATTATATGCATGATATGTTGTTGGATTATTATTTGAATTAATATAGCATTAATTCATGCTAGTAATAATTATAAAATTAAATTTGTATTTAAATATTCACCCCGAATAGATATGTGCAACTTATTCCCCAACAAAAAGCATATTGGAATGAAATGCAAAATCATTATTACTGCCTCGGGAACCTTGTACCTTCGTTGTGTGCGTGACAAGACTACCACGGATGAGTATCCTCAGATGGTATGCAAACATTACTCATCAGGAGAGTTCACAACACCGCACTTGGTGAGAATAATGTTTATGTCGATTGGCATGTCGAGGTCACCACCAAAGGTTGGGACACGTGAGGCAAGAAACTCACGATTTGATCAATCAAGCTTAGTGTTGATCCACAAGGTCCAATTCCTATATAATGCCTCAACTCAGCTCAATCGGGTTCATCATGCGATGCATCACGACGGTCCCCGATCCTGCGTATTGGGGACAAAGAACACGCCAGATCCCCCAAACAATTCACACAAGACATAGCTCCTGGTTGGTGGTGGAACTTATACGAATGACAACAACAATAGTACTTTTTTTATAGCAGAATTATTTATTTGTATTTTATTGTTTTATATGATTAATTATGATTCCAATTTTTTATCTCTAGTTTAAATGTTTTAACATCTTTTTATAAAAATCAATAATAATATAGAAATTGCTTGCTTATTTAAATCTATAAAAACTAATATATTTGTATATCTTATTAAAAGATGAGTGCAAAAAAAATAATATCTGGAAATGTCAACACTGTCGATAACCAGAAAAGACCCCAAATGTTGATGTGGTGTAATGTAATTGTCATAAATAATATTATGTTTTAACTTTTTATAAGTAATGAAATTCTTAATATGGACGAACTAATTGGACAACAGTTTCATCGCACGGTTTGGATAGTGTGTGAATAACGTGGTACGAAGAATATGCTGCAAGTACCTTGACCCAAAATGGACAAACTGGCTCATGGTTCCTTCCGAGTGTCGGGAACACATGTGGACTATATTTCAAGTAGGTTTTATCATGTTTGTATTTTACACTTATTATTATTTTTGTGAACACATGTGCATCTTATTTATTTTAATTACGGGATAAAATTCAAGATGAATGGAGATCCAGATGATTTTAAAATAGAATTCTTCAAAGTTTGTGCAACATTCATGCGTCAAGGATGGACAACTGCCAAAATACATGTTGACGAACCTGAAGGGTCACAGATAAAAAAGAAACCGTGGTTTGATTTAGGAAATGACATTTAAATTCATGTAGCTTTATTTATTAAGACTGTATTAAATTGATGTTTACTATTATTTTGAAAACGTATTTTTGGACTGGTTAATATTATTTGTATAAAATTAATGCTTAATATTAATTACAGTATAAACCAACTACATATTATTTGTACACCCCGGTCAACAATTAAATAAATTTTTAATTATAAATCATAAATAAATAATTATAAATAAATAAATATTATAAAAAATTAAAAAAATATCAAAATTAAAAAAAAAGCCGTCGCATGGTCAACGCGATGGAACAGGTCTCAGTCGCATGGTCAACGCGACGAAGTCTATTTTCGTCGCATGTGGTGTGCGACCGATGCAAAAAAAAAACTAATAAAGCCGTCGCATGACCTATGCCACAGAGTATTACATGGTCACATGGCTAGAGCGACGGAGTGTACGAGGTTCCACCAAATCAGCCTGTCAATTTTGTGTATATAACATAAATCGTTTTAAGTCCATCTATAAGAATTTCAAAACAAACGCAGAATATTTCTTTAGATAGAGAATTAAGGATGCTCTTGAACCATAAAAATAAAACAGATGATTTGATACGGTGAAATAAAAAGTTAATTTATTCAAGTCAACGTCTGTTCCTTCTAGAAACATTGTACATTTGTTTGACCCATAGATGCTTTAATTGAGTTGTGCTGTATACACATATTAACAAACTGATTGGACACAGGGTTGATGATGATGATTGTTTTGTTTATTTTGTGTTTTATATTTTGCTGTTTATTTTTTATTGTTTTGTTTATTTTGTTTATTATATTGTATTAAGTATAATTAAGTATACTTTAATTAATATTAAGCATCATTTTGATAAAAATAATATTAAGGCACTCTAAAAATATGTGTTCAAATAATATTAAGCACCAATTTAATTTATTTTTATTTTTTATATTTATTTCCTTTTTTATGTTTTTTATTATATTATATATGTATAAAGATCCCACATCACCACAGTCAACAACTCAAGTCTGACCACTCACTAATACCTTTTTTAAGCACAACTAATATTGTTAGAGGTTGTGTCTTATAAATAGCTCCTTTCCCAGATTAGATACTCACTTGTTCATTTTACATTTTATCTCCTTCTTCAAAGTTTGTTAGAGACGGTTATCAACTTGTATTCAATTCTTCTTGGATCAAGATATAATTCATTGTCGCGTAGTCGTTTTTTTTTCTGAAGAAGATTATGTATAATTTGGGGAACGACTCACAAACAAAATATACGACGTGTAAAATAAATTGTAAATAAGATGAATTTGTTGACCCGGGTTAATAAAAAATGACTACTTTGGGGCATACCAACCAAGGATGTGGTATTATGAGCTTTTACACGCATAATATTTAATACATCTTCCAAGATGAATCGTTCTGGATGAAGATAATTTGGAGAGTTAGCATATGAGTGCTAGGGTTTACGTATCACGATAATCACTTTCGGATTTTTCTGTTCTCACCTCTCTGAGAATTTCTTGGGTGTCGCTTCGTAAACTTTTTTCTTAACCTTTTTCTTCTTTTCTTCTTTTTTTCTTCATTTTATCGCCTCAAATAAGCATGAAATTTGGGTTAAGATGAAATGAGACTTGGATCATGCAAGAATCCAGGTGATATTGCCACGTTCCCAACCCGTCTTAGATTGATCTTGGAGCTTACTTGTCCGTAAAGGCACTTTTTGGTTGCGTCAAATTAATCTTTTGCTCGGTTGGATACTTTGTTCGCCCCTTTAACCATATCGTTTCATCTTTGGAATATTGTCCTCCTCCGGTATCTTGAGCCCTCGGGATGTTGGTGCTCGGGATTCGAAAGTGTCGAGCACTCCCTACCCTTCGCGATGCTGAGTCTTCAGAATGTTTCGCTGAAAGCATCTTGGCCCATCCGGGATGTCGAGGTTCGGGATGTCTGCTGGGTTGCATACCGACCCTCGGGATATCTCGAGCCTTTCAGATGTCTGGGCCGCGAGCATATCGACCCTCCCGGGATATCTGAGTCTTCGGATATCCCGAGTTGCGAGCATCTTGACCTCGTGATATCGAGCCTTTTGCCGTCTCAAGTCTTTTTTCGATTTGGCTCATTCAATTCCTCTTTCTGATCCGAGTAGCGAATACTTGTCCATTGAAGCATGATTATTTTAATAGATATTACACGTGTAAGCTCTTACGTGTTCGATAATTCATGAATTATTATATCGAACACAACAATACCCCCAAAGGAATTCGCTTTGTATTCAACTGGGGACCCGACTGTTAAAATCTTATTGGGCCATAATTGACGCTGTTTCATATTACGTCTTTGGATTTTCAAAATTGAATCAATGTTTATATATACCTCGTTTCTCCGCCTTTAAACCCTTTTCTCCTTCCTTCTTCTTTTTTGCCTCTGTCTTTCAATCTTTTACGTATGTTCCAAAATTTTCATGAGGGCTTCATCATTCCGTGAAGAATTTTATTCAGGTAACCGTTGCATTGTTTCTTTAATTGTGATTATAGCCTCTCGTTCAAATTCTTCTGTTCCCCTAGAATCAGACCACCATAGTTCCTCTTCTTCCCCCTCTGTCAGTAGAATCCCCGTGGCGGCGCAAATCGCTTGAGCGAATATCTCGAGGTTCTAATTGTTGCAAGATTAACAACCGTTTAGTTCTTTCCTCCGTTCCATGGCTCTAAATGAATTGGATAGGGACTTGGCATGAATGATTCTTCGGACGATTGATGATAATTCTTTGCCTCAAATTCAAATTGGGTCTAGGGTCATTAATAATGCCGATGTAGATAGGAATGACGATGTGATGAGGAAATTTTGATGGGTTGTAAATATAACCCTAATCGAACATAGGGGTAGTTGGTGGGCAAAACTACGAGCTTGATATACTGTTGGTGTCCCTCATAGTCCAACATATAACGAGTATAGTGCTAGTTATAGTTTTAATTGACCGGCAACAACCCATGGGATTAGGGTTGAGAATGAGTACCAATAGCAAGATAGCGAGCATAATCGATCGAGATATGCTCAACTCGGTACATAAATTATGAAACCCCAAAAGATGTCTTTTTCAGGCACCGGTCCCGATGAGCGGGCGACCAACCCCCCAGGTTGTGTTCTCAGAAATTTAGACAATGGAAGGGTTGGCCTTCGATTTCCCTCCATCCGGCCATCACCCACTTGCTCGTGGAATGGAACATTACCATCACGCAGCTGAAGCCGAATGGGTGGCACATGATTATGAGCTTCCTGACTTTGTTCGGTAAGATGAAGCCAAGATAATATACCTCAGCTGCTGAACTTGCTCGATTGGTGCACTTGACCCGTCCGAGGGGTGAACACGGGTGGTTGTTCATGCAAGCCAATGCCAAGTGCAAAATCATTGAGGATGTGCCGAACAAAATCAGTGATTTCAAAACGATGCAAAGTTACTGGACTAAAAAAAACTTAATCCCTAATATATATATATATATATATATATATATATATAATGTCATCAATTATATATTGACAAAGTTGTTGGGGAATAAGTTGCAAGGATCTATTCGGGATAAATATTTAAATACAAATTTAATTCTTATAATTATTACTAGCATGAATTAATCCTATATTAATTCAAATAATAATCCAACAACAAATCATGCATATAATCAATTCACGTAAAACCTACGCATGCTGAAATTCTACGAGTTTACGTGAACATACCTCTCGGGACGGCAATGGTCTTGTTGATTAGACTCACCAAAAGAACTTCTCAAGTATTCCCTTAATCCTTGCTCGACAATCAGGTGGAAGGATACTCGCGAACAATTAACAAAAGGAAAAAATAAACTTTGTTGCACCACTTTCGTGGATTTGCTAATTTTTCCAGCACGTGTAATTGTACTTGGGAATGAAAGAATCATCCACTATTTATAGATAGGTGTTGGGCGAAAATTTGGGAAGAAAAACAATGTGGGAAAATCTTTTCTTGATCTCCAAGAAATCTTGAATATATCTCCTATATTCTTTTCTCCACAATTAAAATATTCCACAAAAAATCCCACCTCATCAAGTTATGGATTTTTTGAAATTTTTAGGTCAAGATTCCAAGATTTGAATCTTCTTGAATTTATGAGATATTTTTGTATTCCAAGAAATACATATCTTCCATAATATCTTTTCAAGAAAATCAAGAAAATCTTTCTTGCCCTTTATATTTCAATATTTTTGAATTCTACATATGAATAACCAAGTGGGAGATTTCTTGAATTTAATGAGATAATCTTGTATTTCAAGAATACATATCTTCATTCCATAACAAAATTCAAAGAAAATCTTTCTCCCCTCTCATCCATAATTTTCAAAAAAAATGGAAAATTAGCAACAAATATTTATTTTATTTTTAAGCACATTTTTCAGTTATTGGACTATATGTTGGGCTACTTAGGGGGCCTTTAGGAGAATTAAGATTGGACCTTCCAATAGATCTTGAATTATCAATATTGAGCCACAATATTATTCAAGCCCATAAATATTAATTAATCCCACTACATAATTAATATTGCACTATCCATCTTAACCCATATTACAATCAATATGGCTCCCGGTTATTATTTCCCGTGTTTAAGATTATCAAGCCTATTAATTAATTCAAGCCACTGAAATAGCTTTCCATTAATTAATATTTTTTGTCCTTGGTTAAGGAACTGTTCAACATTATTACTCATACCGGAAACTAGTTCCACTTGCAAGATTTGGTATGATAAAACTTATGAACCTCCCAAGGGGGCAAATCGAACAAAGCGTTTTTGCGATTCTTCGTATTAAATCTTAGCAATCACGTGTGACCAATAATATTGTCCAAGATAAAAAGTATTGAATCTCGTTGATTCTCTACCCATGATAAGTCAAAGCAATAGTTACCAAGCACCGTGATCCTATTTAAGGAAGAAGATTAAGAAATAACGAACCAACGAGGTCTAATTCTTCCTTGTTCGATTCAAAGAATTTGTCCTCCCATGGAGGTCTATATTCGGGTTCATCATCATGCCTTTAGTGTAATCTCTTGGTCAAGACAAGCCAATCAAAGCCTTACACTTCAACCTTTCACGATGGATTGTTCATTTCCATCTAGGTAAACTAATGATGTACTTTTAGTTACAAGGAATGTTAATTTAATCTTACGTGATCTAGTATCACTAAATTAACTACAATGTAACACGTCTTATTTATTGAGCAGTTATGCAAAGAAATATATGTAACATTCAATGATATTTAAAAGCATCGATGATAAACAATTTATTTCAAAGAATAAGTCCTAAATTGATTTTGATTATACAAAGTAAAAAGCATACTTTCCAAAGATAATCCCAACAATCTCCCACTTATACTCAAAGTCACTTTTTAAGTATACTACAACATGTCTCGTGTAGTTCTAATCGTGACATCTAATGTCACCTACACGAACCTAATAATTTTTCCCACTTATACTCAAAGCAGTTAGCAACCAATCTTGACACCCATTCCTTCCATATGTCTATCGAATGTATTCGAGGCGGACCACTTTGAATGGATCTGCTAGGTTGTATTCGCATATTTGTCTTTTGCCAATTTATATCTCATCTCTTAACGATATCTCGTATAAGATGGTATTTCCTTTCAATGTGTTTCTTTGCACTTTGTGGGCTCTTGGTTCCTTAAATTTGCAGAATTGCTCGGCATTGTCTGTAATAAATGATTACGCTGAGCAAATTTAACTACATTCAAGTCCACTAGGAAGTTCTTGAGCCAAACCGCTTTTTTGCCTTTCTCGCAAAGTGAGCTACATATTAGGTTTCCATGGTAGAATCTGCGATGGCGTTTTTCGCTTTCGGCTTCTCCATGTGGCTCTCTCCCCATGCAAAACACACTCCCTTGGGAGGTAGATTTTCGAGAGTCTATGTCGATTGGAAATCCGAGTCCGTGTAGCCGATGGGGATTAGACTATCTCGACTAATAAATTAACATTTTATCCCTAGTTCTTTTCGGATACTTGAATATTTTTAAGCTATCATTCAATGTTCTTTCCGGGGTTACTTTGATATCTTGCCACCATGCCAACGAAAAGCAGATATCCGGTCTTGTCTACTGACATTACATCGTAAGGCTTAGGCAATCGAAGCATATGGAATGCCTCTATCATATCTCCTGAAAGTCTGAAGCCTTTCTTGGAATCCTTCATGCTAAATCGTTTCAAGGCGGTGTATACATGTTTCAAGGCAGTGTGACAAAACTATCATCCTTTTTCTTGAGATCTCGAGGTGATCTTGATCCCGAGGATGTGTCGAGAACTTCCCTAAGTCCTTCATATCAAACTATTTTTGAAAGCCATGCCACTTCGTGCGATAACATCTTTACATCGTTCGATGATCGAGAATGTAAATCTCACGTATAATACCCAGAATACCAATCACGATTCCGAACCTTTTTTTATATACACCTGACTTTTGAACTCATTTTTGATCAAACCCATAAGACTTTATAACATGATCAAAACATTGGTTCCAAGCTCTGGATGCTGTTTGAGTCCGTATATGGACTTTATGAGCTTACAAACTAGGTGTTCTTGGCCTTTTCAATGAAGCCTTGGGGTTGTTGCATATAGATCTCTTCATCAAGACTTAGTTTAAAAAAAGTGTCTTGACATCCATTTGCCCATTTCAAAGTTGAGATCTTGTGACAATCGATAAAAGAATCTGGATGGACTTGAGCATGGCTACGGGCGAAAAAGTTTCTCATGTCGATCCCTTCTTTCTAAAGTATAACCTTTACCCACAGTCTTGCCTTGAAGGTTTCCACCTTAAAATCCGGTCTCTTTTCTCTTACACCCCTTGCTTTGCTTGATGGGTTTGACCCCATTAAGAGGTTCGACTAGCTCCCTTTTCTGTTATGATTCATAGAACCCATTTTAGGCTTTCATTGTTGTTTGCCAAGAATGCGTCCTTGTCTTGGATTGCCTCGTCATATGTCCATGGGTGGGATTAAATGTCTTGTCCGGGAATCAAGTCAGGGACTCTCTATTCCATGAATCTCTTGGGGTTGTTTCACAACCCTCCCCTCTGACGAGGTTCGGTTGTGTAAGTGTGTCGTTTGGTATGTCATCTTATCAATTGGCATTGAGGTTAACCCCTTTGCTTTCATTTAATGTAATCTCAGCCGGGTCTTCTTTACGTTCATATAGTCTTCTTCCAAAAATCTAAAGTGGGTGCTTATAACCACATTTTGATCTTGGGACCATAAAACATACACCCTTTTTGTTCCTCGGGGTATCCATAAACAACCTTAATTTTGATCGAGGATCCAATTTAAACCGGCTTCCTTTGTCCCAACAAGTAGGTTTTACACCCCCAAATCCTCATGTGTCTCAAAAACTGGCTTGCTTGGGTCCACAATTCATTGGGAGTTTTGGGAACCGATTTGGATGGCACCAAGTTCAAAATGTAGGCTCTTTGTTTCCAAAGCATGACCACCGAGCGACTTGGGAAGATCCGACAACTCATCATCGTATCTAACCATTTCCAAAAGAGTTATGTTTCTTCGCTCTCTGCAACCCCGTTTTGTTGAGGGGTTCCAGGTGCAATTATGCTGGATGCAATCCCTTCATCGAACAAGTAGTTCAAAACTCATCGCGAGGTATTCGCCTCCACGATCGGATTATAGAGACTTGATCGTTTTTCCTATGATTCTCTGGCAGAGCACTTAAATTCTTTGAATTTCTCAAAGGTCTCGATTTATGCTTCATAAGGAAAATATAACCGTACCTTGAGTAATCATCAATAAAAAGTGATGAAATACTCATAACCTCCTCTTGCTTTGGTTGACATTGGACCACATACATACGTGTGAGCGATTTTAACACTTCTTTAGCTCTATTCCCCTTGGCTCCAAATGCCCTCTTGATCATTTTTACCCTCCAAACATGATTCGCGAGTTGGAATTGGTTCAACTTGGAGAAACTCGGTGAACCGTCTTTCACCAACCTTTGGATCCTCTTTGGATTAAATGCCCCAATCTTAGATGCCATAGAAGTGTCTCGTTCACGTTTCGATGAACGTTTTATTTTCTCCGGAAACTTGTTGATGTATTATAGGATGCATTTACGTGAGTGGTGTTACCGCGATTAATTTTATAGAGATTATTCCATCAACGTTCCATAATAGATACACTCATCATTTCAAGAAATGATGTCATTCTTATTAGAAGAAACTTAGTGTCCTTTAATCAAATTTTAAAACCGAAAGTGAACTCTTTCCAAAAATGGGAACATAAAGATAATCTCAAAAAACTTCATCTTTAAAAGACATGTGTGCACTTCTCCTTTGCTTTAACCACTACTCATGTAGCATTGCAATATCTCTTTCTTTGTGTAGTATTGCAATAATCATTACTATCGTAGCATTGCAATATCGCGCCACTTACGTAGCATTCGCGATAATTCTTACTTTAAATAACATCGCCCGATTGTGATGAGGATCTCACTCCCACTAAGTTAATGGGATCGGTTTGAACCCGTGAAGCAAACATGATTAGTGGATCTCGTATCAACCACCCATGAATGAGAAGTATGCGCTTCAAACAAGTTTCAACAACTAGTGCGTGAGAATTACCTTTTCTTTAGAGTCACTTTGGGGTTGGAACAGCAAACCTCCATTGTCCTCTTTCACCGCAAACTTAAGCACTTCCTCTTTTTTGGACTTTTCTTGACACCACAAGCATTCTCATCTTACCATTGCCTCTTAGCAACAATTGAGTTTTATTGCATGGCTTTTTGGTCCTCTTCTTTTTGCTTTCCCTCCGCGCTAGAAAATGAAGACTTACCACTGTCGTTAAAGCTTGAGTTTGATGCCCCATCAATATCTTTGTCGAGACCAAAGTTTGCAACAAATCGACTAAGGCCAAAATGCTCAGAAACTTTTAGGGCGAGAGAATGAAATACCAAATTCATCCGAGTCTCCGGATTATAATATGCACTCGAGAATCTCAAGTTTGTTCGGATGGGCCATCTATTTGAGGGCGTAATCCACTTACGGGTTTGCCCTCCACCATTTTCCAATGACATCTCTCTCGAAGGTGATCCGACGAGTCCCGCATAATTATTTTCGTCGGTTGGCTCATCCCCGATTTTGGTGTGTCAAGAATCCACTTGCTTTTTTGTGCGATTAGACAATTATAATTTTTTCATTTCAATCAATATAGTTTCCATACATATTGTATTGACTTTAAGTATATTGACAAATGGATTAAAAGGTTACGACATCTTGAAATCTGAAATAAATAACTATATGCATAAGCACAAGTATATCACAAGATTCGATCACATGATCATATTAAAATCTCAAAAAAAATATGAACGTCGATAAATGACGTCTCAAAAAAAGCAGTTTAAATAATCCACGTGGGGTGGGTCATTATTTAAACACATTCAAATGAGTTACAAACAAGAACAATTACAAACCTTTAATATCCAGACAATAGTTGGCTCCCCACTTGACCAATATAAAATTGACGGGGACTTGAGGGGAAGTATATGCGTATCAATTTTATACCTAAGTAATAACCATGATTAAATACATGATTATTATTTAAGCTTTGAGCGAGCCTGCGTGGGGAGGTCATCGCCGCCACTTTAGTAATAATCCACAATCATCCTTTTGGAATTCATTCATGTGAAAGCTAACTTTTTGACCGTCTCCATGAGAGAATTTCTCCAAAAGAATTCACAAATAAATAAATCATGGAGGTCGAAATTAATTCAATTTTATTATCCTAATAAAATTGTCGATTAATTATTTAAACATACTTAGTAATTTTTTATGGTGAGATTTTTTCATTGGGTAACTCTCATGCAAACACATTTAAACAAATTAAATAAAGCATAAGATAACCACAATAATAAATCAAGCAAAGCAAAAAATAAACATATTGGGCAAAATTATACAATTGTGGTTTGATTTTCTTTTGAAGAAAACGTCGTCTTGAATTTCTCCCACTCGTCGTCTCGAAAAGAACTCTGTCTCGAAACGCCAACTCCTCCAAGTAGCTCGCGGTAGGATCTTGCGCCCGCGTCCGTGATATCGTAATGAAACAGCGCGCGAAGGTCTTGCACACGGGCCTTGCTCGCCAGCCTTGCTTCAGCAGCCTCAGCGAGAACTTCGCGCGTCGACTCCGTGACCTCGGCGGCGGCAGCGCATCCGTGTCGCCGCTTCGCCATACTCGCCTCTCCGCATGAACTCGCGTCCGCCCATGCCGATTATCTTAGCGCCGCCTTCGTCGCCCGTCCGACAGCGCCGCGGTACGGCCGTCCCTTTATCGCAGCCGCTTTAATGCGTCTTGGCTGATCTCAGCGTCGCGCGCTTAGCCCTCGGCCTCGCCGCCGCTCCCGTCTGCGTGCCTGGCAGCGTCCACGTCAGCCTTGCGTGCCTCGCCTTGCGTTGTGTGACTTGTAGTCATCTTTCAGGTTACGAGATTTTATCCTTTAATTCTTAGGTCTCGCCTCTGGTTTCCGAACCGGTTACAATTTATTTAAAAATAAAATAACCTAGATCTAGACTAGTCTATTACATTGATCAAATCAAACAAATCATAATCTGCTTTCGTGGATTTTCTCGCGAGCAAAAAACGAATTGAACGAATCGAATTAAAAACCACAATTTATATGCGTGCATAAATAAACACATTAAATTCCATGACAATTGGATACCTGCAAAAAGATCTAGCAATTCTACTATCGATTTCAAATTTAATGAAAAACGAATTAAATTACAATTTAAAAATTGAGCGAAACCGGGCTTTTGATACGATTGTTGGGGAATAAGTTGCACGGATCTATTCTGGATAAATATTTAAATACAAATTTAATTCTTATAATTATTACTAGCATGAATTAATCCTATATTAATTCAAATAATAATCCACAACAAATCATGCATATAATCAATTCACGTAAAACCTACGCGACTTTGAAATTCTCGAGTTTACGTGAACATACCTCTTGGGATGACAATATGGTCTTGTTGATTAGACTCACCAAAAAGAACTTCTCCAAGTATTCCTTAATCCATGCTCGACAATCCGGTGGAAGGATACTTTGCGAACAATTAACAAAAGGAAAAAATAAACTTTGTTGCACCACTTTGTGGATTTGCTAATTTTTCCAAAGACATGGAATTGTTCTTGGGAATGAAAGAATCATCCCTATTTATAGATAGGTGTTGAAAAATTTGGGAAAAAAAACAATGTGGGAAAATCTTTTCTTGATCTCGAAATCTTGAATATATCTCTTATATTCTTTTTCCCATAATTAAAATATTCCACAAAAATCCCACCTCATCAAGTTATGGATTTTTTTGAAAATTTTTAGGTCAAGATTCCAAGATTTGGATCTTCTTGAATTTATGAGATATTTTTGTATTCCAAGAAATACATATCTTCCATAATATTTTTTCAAGAAAATCAGAAAATATTTCTTGCTTTATATTTCAATATTTTTGGAATTCTACATATGAATAACCAAGTGGGAGATTTCTTGAATTTAATGAGATAATCTTGTATTTCAAGAATACATATCTTCATTCCATAACAAAATTCAAAGAAAATATTTCTACCCTTCATCCATAATTTTCAAAAAAATGGAAAAATTAGCAACAAATATTTATTTTATTTTTTAAGCACCTTTTTTTTAGGTTATTGGACTATATGTTGGGCTACTTAGGGGCCTTTAGGAGAATTAAGATTGGACCTTCCAATTAATCTTGAATTATCAATATTGAGCCATAATATTATTCAAACCCGTAAATATTAATTAATCCCACTACATAATTAATATTGCACTATCCATCTTAACCCGTATTACGATCAATATGACTCCGGTTATTATTTCCCGTGTTTAAGATTATCAAGCCATTAATTAATTCAAGCCAATTGAAATAGCTTTCCATTAATTAATATCTTTTTGTCCTTGGTTGAGAACGGTTCAACATTATTACTCATCTTTAAACTAGTTCCAAACGCAAGATTTGGTATGATAAAACTTATGAACCTCCCAAGGGCGTCGAACAAAGCGTGCTTGCACGATTCTCCTATTAAATCTTAGCAATCACACGTGACCAATAATATTGCCCAAGATAAAAAATATTGAATCTCGTTGATTCTCTACCCATGATAAGTCAAAGCAATAGTTACCAACCACACGTGATCTATTTAAGAACAAAAGATTAAGAAATAACGAACCACCGAGATCTAATTATTCCTTGTTGGGTTACGGAAGAATTTGTCCTCCTGTAGGTCTATTCAAATAAGATCACCATGCCTTGAGTGTAATCTCTTGGTCAAGACAAACCGATCCGAGCCTTACTGCTTCAACCTTTCACGATGAATTGTTCATTTCCATCTAGGTAAATGAATGGTGTACTTTTTTTTACAAGGAAATGTTAATTTAATCTTACGTGATCCGGTATCACTAAATTAAATTACATGTAACCGCGTCTTATTTATTGAGCAGTTATCTGAAGAAATATATATAACATTCAATGATATTTAAAAGCATCGATGATAAACAATTTATTTCAATAAATAAGTTCAAAATTTGTTTTGATTATACAAAGTAAAAGCATACTTTCAAAGATAATCCCAACAAAAGTCTTATGTCGTGATCCGGTACACTTTCGTCCCCAACCCTCTTCGTGTATCCATGAATATGTCTAATATATTTAATGGGTCAAATATTTTTTAAAATAAGTTATTTAATTGAATGAGTACCGATCTTGACTTTGATGTCTGAGAGACTCACTCTTTTGAATCGAACCTCATCGGACATCGCCCCTTTTAATATCACCTTGATCGAGTATGCATGACGTTAATTTTCCTAGGTTCAAATAGTATTGTATATAAAAAGAAAAAAAGGTCTTGATAATACTTACTACCTCCGTCCTAAAAAATTTACCACAAATATTAAAAAAATCTGGCTTCACTATAAAACGGTTTAAATGCGTGGAGGCGGGGTATAATCCAAAACACAAAGACATCTACTTGTCAAAGTGTTAAAGCGTCAAATCTTGCTTATCTTACGCCTTCTTTTAAGCCGGTTTAAGTGCAAAGGTGTCTTTCCATAATTGGTAAAAAGTAATAATATTTAATGTAAATATGTAATTATTATGAGGATGGATTTTAATAAGAAATTTTTATTTTGGGCGTGTAAATTGTTGTAGAACATTCTAAAAAGAAATTGGATAAATTTTTCAAAGATGATGCAGTATTTTTGTAGACTAGTGAAGTGATGGTCATATTCCACAATGTGGGCCCTGGGTATGAGACCAATGCCGGCCATCCATCCATCCACTACACTAATGACTTACCTCTATAAAGAAATGAAATGAAATGAAAAGAGAGGTCATTAATATATTTCCATACACATATACTCAAAAAGTTCCATGACCACCGTGCTCCAAAACCTGTGGCGATCCCCTCCGCCCGGCCGCGGCCTCAATGAGCCACCTCTTCCGCTTTCATTCTTCGACATAATATGGATCCACTTCCACCAATACGCCGCCTTCTCTTCTACGAGCACCCTGTTCCAAAACAGAGTTCCTAAAACCATCGTCCCCAAAACTCAAACAATCACTCTCCCTCACTCTCAAGCATTACCTCCCAGTCGCGGGCAACTTAGTCTTTCCTAAAACCACAGACGAAAAGCCCGTTCTTTGCTACGCCACTGGAGACTCCTGTTCACCTCACAGTCGCAGAATCGAGCAGCGATTTCGACGCGCTTAGTCGGAAATCAAGCGAAAGACGCCGATCAGTTCTACGATTTCGTGCCGCAGATGCCGCCGGTGGTGGATGAGCCTGGACAAAATTGGTTCCCCTTATAGCTTTCAAAGTCACTCTGTTTCCGGGTCGGGGCTTGTGCTTGGGTTTTACTTGTAGTCATGTCCTCGGTGACGCGAATTCGATCGTAGGGTTCATGTTAGCTTGGGCTTCGATCAATAAATTCGACGGAAGGGATGAATTTCTCACCATAAACGGAAAATCAGGGCTCCCGATTTTTCGACAGATCCGTGCTTCGAAATACTAGCGAAATTGATTCAATTTTCTGGAAAGTAATCGGAAAAGTTCGCTCAAGGAATCGGCATCTTTCTCCCCTGCCTACAAACAGAGTCAGATCCACATTCATCCTCGATAAAATCATATAAAACAAGCTCAAGGATCTGGTGATTTCAAACAAACCAGATCTAATCCAACCCTCGTTCGTCGTTACGACGTCGTACATCTGGACGTGTGTGGTGAAATCGGGGGACGCAATTGGGAAGAAATTAGTTCAGATGAATCGGAGGTGCTTTTCATTCCGGCGGACGCGAGAGGGAGGCTAAACGCGCTGATAGATCCGCCGGTGCCGGCGAACTACTTCGGGAACTGCTTAGGCGGCGCAATGGCGAATCTGGAGCGCGAAAGTTGGTCGGAGAGAATTCATTCGTGATTGCGGCAGAGGCCATTGCAGAGGAAATTAAGAACAGAGTGAATAATAAGGATGAGTTTCTGAAAGGCGCGAGAATTGGATGTCGATGATGGGGAAATTTGGGGCGATGAAGGCTATGGGGATTTCCGGTTCGCCAAAAATTCGATTTGCCGACCGCCGATTTCGGATGGGGAAGGGCGAGGAAGCTTGAAGTTATATCCATGGATGGGGAGAAGTATGCGATGTCGATCTGTAAATCGAGGATTTTGAAGGAGGATTGAAGTTGGCTTATCTTTGCCAAAGGAAAATATGGAGGCTTTGCTATCTTTTTACGATGGGTTAAAATGATTTATTTGAAATTTTTTTTTGTTTAAACTTGACAAAGAAAAGAGCATAGGTCTCGTGTATTTTTTGCTTATTTAAGAAAACGAAGAAATTTATGGGGCTGAATTTTTGTTTTGAAGGACGAAGCTTCAAACTCTCATATGTATGAAAGGATTTCAACTTAATTTAAAGGTAAATGTATTTTGAATTCACTCCGCCTTAACATGTTTGCACTACTGCACTACCTGTGGGTATAGTGCTAAATTCTTCTCAAGTAATGTTAGCTTGTTGTATCCATGTCAATTTGAACATCAATGCAAATGACTTTGGATTTATAAAGTATTTGGACCAATGTTTTTTTTAATATTTATTTGAAGAAAGGAAATAAGTACAAAGTTGAAATCGGATTAAAATAAATTGCTTTTAGACTTTTAGTTCTTCTAGAATCTAAAACTATTCAAATCTAATTAGTAATGTGCTGAATACATGCAAGAATCAAGTTGTCTGAACGGTGGACCAACAATGGCCCACGATTTGAATTATTCGGTTTGTTTTTTTTCAGACCAGGGCAATAAAATATATCGATGTGACAAATAAAGTCATTTGATGTTGCTAAGTCGAATTATTTGAATATGATGTGGCTTTTGTTTTACAACTAACAAATAAACTCAAGTCTTTGATTCTTGATGATGATCTTGTAAATTATTATGAGTTGAAAAAATATTTTTTATAAGGACTATTTGGATAAATGTAATAGCGTAAATTGGATCAAAAAAAATTATTATTGCATTTTGCCCTGGAGTGCTTTCTGGCGTGTCTTAATTATCTTATCTTTATCTCTTGATAATTTGATAAAGTAAATATTCATGTTTGTTTGTTTGGTTATCTTTGGATGTCACGTCGATGTGGACTCAAGAGGCGAACATTCGTTAATTCGGCAGGATCATTCTTCTTGGGTCGAAAGAAATTTGTTGGTGCCTTGCTTTGGATTTGATCGGAGATATTGTTTGGTGGTTTCTTTCTAATTTGGCGAGCACTTTCAAGTCAAAAAGCTACTTTCAAGTTGCTTGATCGCTATTCTTATTGACTTTCAGTTGTAACTCTTGTTAACTTTGAAAAGATCATAATTGGTGGAATCTTTTTTTATTATTTTTTTTTTTAATAAAATAGTCTCATATATAAATTTATTCATATTCTTTAACACTTATATAAAATATAAACATGTCAAGGTACACATTAAAATTATTTCATAGTAGAAAACTTGTCGCTATGAAAAGTATATTTGATTTATAAAGTAAATTTTAAAGATTTGATACCCAATCCGTCTTTATTGACCGGACTTGTCTATATTTCTATTAAATATATATTGAAACTTACTTCCGTCTTTTATTGACCGGACTTCTCTATATTTCTATTAAATATATATTGAAACTTACTTCCCGTCTTTTATTGACCGGACTTCTCTATATTTCTATTAAATATATATTGAAACTTACTTCCGTCTTTATTGACCGGACTTCTCTATATTTCTATTAAATATATATTGAAACTTACTTCTTGTGGATTATATTAGTACTCCCGTTTAATAAAACTACTCTTATATCCCCACAATGACAAACACTAAAACAAGGTGAATGTCAATGAGCGGAAACGACCAAGTCTCATAATTCAAAAAAACTTCTATACATTTATTTGTCAATTAATTCACAAATAAAACAACAATAATATCACAACTCTTTTCTCATCACAATTCTTCAAATCCCCCCCACCCCCACCACCACCCATGACCACCGTGCTCGAAACCTGCAGGATCCCACCGCCACCGGAATCCGCCGCCGAGCTAACCAAAATCACTATCATCCTTTCTCGACATAATATGGCTCCACTACCACCCGATCCGCCGCCTCCTTTTCTACGAACACCCCTGTTCCAAAACAGAGTTCCTCGAAACCCTCGTCCCCAAAACTCAAACAATCACCTCTCCCTCTCAAAAACTACCTCCCCGCCGCCGGGAAAACTTCTCTACCCTTCCGACACCGCCACACCCCTGTCCTCCGGTACACCCCCGGCGACTCCGTCACGCTCGTGATCGCCGAGTCGAGCTCTGATTTCGACGAGCTCGTCGCCAATCACGCGCGTGACGCTGATCAGTTCTACGACCTCGTGCCCTAGATGGGGCACGTGACCGAAGAAACCCGGGTACAAGAAAGTTCCGGTTTTAGCCCTGCAGGTGACTTTAATCCGCGGCCGGGGGATATGCCTCGGTTTCGCTAACTATCACGCGCTCGGCGATGCAAGCTCGATCGTCGGGTTTATGTCCCGCGTGGGCCGAGATGAATAAGTTGGATGAAAGTGAGGAAATTGTGGGGAAAGAAGGGGGTCTAATTTGCCCTTTTTGATGGGTCTGTGATCAAAGATTCTGTTAGAATTGGTGCTGTGTTTTTGGGAGGAAATGGGAAGATTCCGTTCCGGGGCGGAATCTTTCCCATTGCTGATCTGCAGGGGAGAGCGACGTTCGTTCTCACCCTGGAGGATATTAAAAATTGAAGGGAGTTGTTTTTGGGAAAAGAAACCGGGTGTGGTGCAAGTTTCGTCTTTTGTGGTTACGACGTCGTATGTCTGGAGTTGTTTGGTTAAATCAAAATGAGGAAGTCGGGGGCGATGAGCCCGGCGTATTTTGTTTTTCCGGTGGACGCAAGGGGGTGGATCCCGCCGGTGCCGGGGAATTACTTCGGGAATTGTTTAGGGTACAGGATGGCGAAAATCGAGCACGAGAAAATCGTGGGGAGGAGGGGTTTGTGAATGCTGCGGAGGCCGTTGGTGAGAAATAAAAATAGAGTGCATAAGAAGAAGGAGCTTTTAAAAAGGGGCGGAAAATTGGGGTTTCAGAAATGGGGAAATTTGTTGGGATTAAGGCAATGGGGGTGTCCGGTTCGCCCCTAAATTCGACCTTCCGAATGTCGATTTTGGATGGGAAGGGCGAAAAGCTCGAAGTTTTGCATATTGATGGCGAAGTATTCGATGTCGATATGTAAATCGAGGATTTTTGAAGGAGGGTTGGAGATTGGGATGTCTCTCCACCGGAAAGGATGGAAGATTTTGCTTCTATATTTGCTCATGGCCTAACCTCATGATCATGAACATTTTATTTGTAAATTTGTGTTTATTTAATTTCGTATTTAATTTTACGAGTGAAATTATGCGTGCGATTATTATTGCACGGTATAAGTTAAAACTATAGTTGTCATTTATGAAAGTAATATGATATTGATTCTATCGCATTAATTGTTGCAATCATCGAGCAATAAAGATTTGGTTTATGGCGCAGAAGGCCATAAAATGGCAATCAACATCGTCATGCAAGATAGTTACTCTTTTCTTGTGCTCATTGATTTTTGTTTCGTCCCATTCCTTTGACTTTATTCATATAAGGAATATCCTTTCCATAAAAGAATAAAAAAAAAAAAAAGTAAAATTTCATTCTTGGGAAGGCTTCTCATTATAATGAATATCCATTTTGTTATATTTTTAGTATTCCACTCCATGTTTTATATTATTGAACGATCCAATTTAAATGATATCGTTTGTTTATATTTTATTTATTAAAACCAATGTTTTTATTATTCAACGATCCACCAGTAATTCAAGGGCCCATGCAGAAAGATCCAGAAAAATATAATATTATTTGGAGCGGTAAGAAAATGACAGAAGAATAAAAATATTATATGTCATGCAATCCTTAATCTTAGGAAGATCATGAATTCTTTGACATTTATTGATGGGTATCCTCTCAAATATTAAATTTATATATTATTTTTTTAAGAAACAGACGTGAAATTCTTCCGTTGGCCCCTCACGCAGCAGATTTTCTTGGATGAGAAAAAACAATAAATGTTCATAAATTGTTATATCGAAATGAAAAAAAAAAAGGGTCATGGAATATATAAAAAATAAGAACAAAAGAATATAATAAAAGATGTATTGAAATTATAGGTAAAATAACTTTTCTACTTTATTTAATCCGAAAACAAATGTACATTTACATTATATTCATTTTGTAGCAGCGCACATATACTAGTTAAATTGAAATAGAGAATTTACCCTTACCTTTCTGACTTACTCCACCATACAATATCACATAGGATATATTCTTATCCAATCATGCCCTGGCTTTGTCGCTCTTTCCTTGGATATGAGTAGTTTGGTCGATGAAACTGGGATTTGAGCTACTCTTAATTCAATCAATTAGCCAAGAGTTGGACCAAATAAATGCACACACATACCTAATCATATATTTGCTGAAGTAAAGACAAAAATTGAAAACGTGTTTTGGTGTTGGACTATTACTTTCCTTCTTGTGAAGAGATCTTATGCAAGACCGTCTTTACCGATCTCATTCTGTGGCGGCGAGGTTGATTAGGGTCATAATTACATTGAAACCGTGCTTTTATTTGCTTAGAAATATTTAATTTTAATGTGATTTTGACTTCATTGCTATTAATTTCATTTGTTAATATACTCGCCTCGAAATAAGGAAGCCGCGATTTAGGAACAAGATAAATTTTGTCGTACTGGCACTTGGTATTTATGAGGAGAAACGAATATAAAAATCTGACGCCTCGCCAAAATGACAGAAACGATTGATTTTATGAAAAGTTCTTGAGAAATTATTATTCTTCATTAATTTCCTCCAAAAAACGTAAATAACTATTTATAAAGCAAAAGGACTAAACCTAATCTAAAAAGGATACGAATCTAATTAAATATATAAGATATCCGAATAAAATAAAATAACCTAAAATTAAAGAAAAAAGTGAAATCTAGGAGATTTTTGTCAATCTTAAGTAATCTTGCGGATCTTGATCAATCTTCACAAAATTTGGACCATATCTTTGATGATGATAAAAGTGGAATGATATATCTTGTCGGTTTGCCAATTCTCATTAACTTCTATTAGGCCCAAAATACTTCGTTCGCATCAAACACTTAAAGCTTTTCTTTTTTGATTACATTACATAAGACTTTTACACCAAAAATGGGCCAATGACTTTTACTTTTCTATAATCTTTACCAATCTGTAGCTTTTTTGTCCATTTCCTACTCTCTTATAAAGTACAAAACAAGTTTTATGTCGTGCTTGTAGAAAAGTTGGCACAATATCTTCCCAGGCGGAGGGGTATTATATATCCATGAAGTGTGTGAGGCTGTAAAAAAAAAAAAAATTGTAAAGAACAAATCAGCATGAGTTGATGCAAAACTTTTATGATCTATAAGGTGTATTGGAAAAAGATTGAATAATTGTAAAAAGACATCGAAGAGAGGATCACAAAAGAAAATCGAGTCAATCGAAATTTAAAAAAACTCAAATTATGAACAAAATAAAATTGATGTGCAAACACATGTACACGCAAAAACAGATCTCGAGCCTAAACAGCAGCACATGTGCAAATTCCAAGATTTAGCAGACCCATATGACCAATTTTTCAGCCCATGAGTTTCATTAGTTCACGGATTAAGTCATTGAATTAAAAAACAAGTAGATTCTTTTCCATAATTGAAAAAGATATGTTTCGAATTTTTTAAATTTAAATTCCATATCGATTTAGTTTTCCATCATCTATATAAGCGCTCCATTATTCTATAGATTTAACAAGATACATGGCTCATAGAAGTTTAGAATGTTATTTTTACAAGAATTATTTTCCTTTTTACTTGGATTCTTGAACACCAATATTCAAGATGATATTTTTTAATTTTCAATATTTTTATTTTAATTATGGACGTGTTTTGAAACAACTTAAAATAGCTTTCGTAAGGACTTATTTTTAAAAGTTTATACCATGGCTTTTTTGAAAATAAGTCTTTGCAGATTTAAGTGTTTAAACACACCCACCTCATTTCTCATCTATTTCATGGTTTTAATTTTTCAATCTATCATGAATACTTCTTTGTGTTTTGAATATTTTTTGAATCATGGGATTAGACAAAAGGATATTAAATAAAATTCTTCTAAATTGATTCTAAGGTTGATTAAATTACATTGATGGGTTACTTGTGTATCCTGTGTTTTAATTATTCCATTGGTTTATAAATTGATGCATGTGTATTATATATAAAATTGTGTCATGGAGGAGTCGGGGATTTTGGGGTAGGGAAGCCAATTCTATGCAGTTCAACGTTAATATATATTAGATAATAAAATTTTAAATATTTTTATTTTGCCCAAAATATATTAATATTTATTATTAAATATATAAATATGTTTTATATTTAAATTTTTTAACGTTTCTCTTGCAAATCACTTAAATTAACAATTGTGTATGTACATATTTTTTATAATTTATACAATTTACACTAATAAGCAATTAAAAAAAAATAAAGTCCATTTTAGGGAGTTATTTTCAATTTCTGAATTTGATTGAGATATTATATTTTTTTTATATTTTTTTGTTATATAAATTAATTATTTATGCCTTAATCATCTATAAAAAAGTATTTATAATTTGTTTGGAGAAAAAAAAAGTAAAAGCAAAAATTATAAAAAAATAGACCAACTATATTTGTATTAAAACATTTGGGCTGACTTTAATATTAATAAATGGGCAAAAATATGGGCTTTAACAAAGTATTTATGGGCTGATTTAATAAAACTTTTGTCCAAATATCAACACTCAATATTTCAAGTCTCAACTATTAAATGGTTATAATTATATGTATAATACTAGTAGTAGTACAAAAAAAAAATAGAATTTATTTCTAAAAGCTCTGAAATCATTAACAAAAAGCTAAGAACATCAACAAAAAAAAAAGCTGACTACAAGACAAAAAAGTGGTCAAAATAAGTTTTCCTTCTGGAATTTTACTGTGACTTAACAGCGTTTACGCATTTACGACTCATTTTAACTTTTTGTATTTTTAAATTTTAAAAGTCCAAATTTTTTAATTAACTGAATTAATTAAATTATTAATTATTACAAAATTTTGAATTTCATCACCATAATAATTTTAGTGATTTAGTAATTTTAAATTTATGCACTTTTAGATCAATTTTATGGTGCATTTTTTAAAAATTGAGTTTTGATTAATTTTAAAAAAATTGTATTTAAAAGTCCAAAAAATATGCAATTTTCGTAAAAATAATTTTTTAAATTTATGCACTTTATGACAGAATTTAAGGCATTTTGGTATTTTACGTACTTGCAAGAATTTTTGAAATAAGATTTTTTTAAATTTACGACTTGTAAACCCAATTTTAAATGCATTTTTTTTTTGTTTTTGTGACTACTGGAGTGCATTTTTTCAATTTTTAGTGCGTTTTTTTAAATTTATACAAATTGTGAGTCGATTTTTGATCGTTTTTTGTATTTTGTGTCTTAACCAATTTTTGAAGTCGTTTTTTTAAAAATGTATTTTGAACTCAATTTAAAGTACATTTTTTAAAAAAAAATTACATTTGGACCACACGTATTTTTAAAAAAATTGTATCTTGGACCCACTTTAAATAGAAAAAACCTAATATGCAAAAAAAAAATTAACACCACTACAAATTAAACAAAAAAAATACATACACAAAATCAACATAAAATTAAAAGCAAATTAAAAAGAAAAATACTAAAAAAAATCCTAGAAACAGCTTCCTCTTCATCTCTGCTGCTTACCACTGCCTCGAAATACATGTATACTTGCTGTAAAACAACTACCATTAATGAATGTCACAAACACCCCAATGATGGAGCTTTATAGTAAATTAATAAGTAATACATGAAATTAGGCTCACCTGTATAACCCAAACATTGAGAACGGACTCGATTTTAGAACAGCCTAAATCGATGGTAAAAAATGCATAGCCACTCCAGCACAATGTTATTACAATAGCAAGTACCATACAACTTCAATTTTACAATGAAATCACAACTCATGATATTCTAGAGTTGCATCTTAAGACAGATCATATCTCCGCCTATTAAAATGCCATTCAGTTGGAGATAGAAAATTCATGAAGTGTATAAGAAGCTTACCAAGTAAAACAGGAAAAAACCAGCCGAACTTCCGTGCACTTTCATTCCTGCAACACAAAAGAATCTCCAAATAGAGCTGGATAAGATAGAGCAGCAGTTTGTTTATTCTAATTACCTTCCTGAGCATATTCAAAATAAGAATAAGCCACATTAATTCATCTCCACCTCATAACATCTGTGTGATTTTGCAATTACCATCCTTTGAACCTTACATGTTCTAGTTTTCAGTTTGTAGCTACAATTTTTTAATCCCTCACGTGATCCGATGTATATATATTATATAAAATCCAAAATGTAAAATTTTGTTTTTGCAGCAAGATACCAGCATGAACCTGAAAGCTCGATAAAGTGGACGGTACCATAACACACATAGGCTCATGGAACCCCAGATAAGGGAAGTAGATTATGGCAAAGAAACCAAATCTGCATCTAATGATGGAAAAAGAACTAAATTAAAACATCAAAGCAAAGAACGCTTTTGCAATAACTTATTCCATAATTATTTAACACCCACCTCCTGTTTAATCCACGCAGTATTAACAGCTATGAGATTCCATAGAAGTGCAAAAGGCAAAGTCCTGATCATCAGAAAAAATACGTTATCAGTGGCATAAATGGGTGCACTTAATAAGGACCCATTTTTCTCCCCTCTTCCTATGATACACATTAACAGACTCAACTCCATTACTCAAACTTCAATCTAAGAAATTATCGTCCCCCAAACACCTCAGATAAAACCATAAACGAACCCCAAAAAGAAACCTCAGATCTACACCCAAAAAGAAACCACAACACCACCACCACCAAACACTCTCAGATCTACACCCAAAAAAGAAATGAACCCCAAAAAGAAACCATAAACGAAACCAAAGAAACAAACCCCTCAGATCCAGCGTCTCTGACTCAGAGCCGCCAGCGTCGAGCCTCATATCTACGACGCCCCCATCATTCGATACCCTACGCAGCTGCCTCGTCGACCCAATTAAACCAGCACCACCGTCGCGCCCCGCACTGCGCCGCCCCTACGCTGTCTCGCACGCAACCGCCAGAGGCCCACGCAGTGCCCGGGTAACCACCGCCACCCTCACAGACGAGCTGAGAGGTCGCCGGATGGGTGGGGAGGCAGAGGACAAAGGATGGGGGTGGGGAGCGAGAGGTCAGCGGAGGGGGTGGGAGTGAGAAAAGGAGGCGTGCGATAGGTGGGCGGCGAGGGTTTTTTTCAGATAGTGAAGAGAGAGGAAAAAAAATCTATAATGAAGAGAGACAAGGGGAAATCCATTTAATAGAGAGAATAATGGCAAATGTGTAATAAAAATTAGGATACAAGGGATAAAATATGCCGTTTTGTCTTGCTCCGAAATACTACTTAATTTTTATCTTCGCATAGTCGAAATACTGACTATTTTCTGATCTTAAAAAGTCGTTTTACTCAAAAAAAAAAGTGGCAATTCATGATCATACACTGTGTAATCGTGTATGTGGTTTTTGAATATGAGTGTAAATTATTAATTGTGTAATTACAATTTTATTAAAACGCAGAAATAAATTAAATTCATTAGAACTCCGTTAATTCACATAATTATTTAAATGGTAGTTTAAGTAAGCTTGTGGGGATATCGAAGCCTAGATTCTTACTCAGGGTGGGAACAACTTGAATAAAAATTTATATTACCCAGTGAAATAGAAATATTCATCCACAATCTTATGTGCTTTTTTAAATTAAGTATTTATAATTAATCCAACGTTGTTCACTTCTAAGTTTTATCCGCAAAGACAATCCATTAATTTGATGATTGCTCTTGTCAATTATCTCAGATATAATTTAAAGACCTTAATTAAATCAATGTTGAGAGTTTTTTATGTGGATAAATACCGAACAAGTTTTTCTTATAATTTGATAATCCTAAATTGATTATTGCTTTAGTAATATAGTTGCTTTTAATTTAGTTAAATGGGTGTTTTGCTACGTCGGTTCAGCTTCCATCTTGATAAATCAAGCTCTATTCGCACCACATGGCGGCGTCTTTCTTGTTAGGATTTAAATGGCGTAAACCGTATCATCTTGTGGAAATTAAGTTCTGTAGCGACGATTAATTGCATAATTAAGCAGTGGCGTGGCAATTCTTCACAGTGCATTGCAGTTCCTCAACTATGGTATCCCGTATTTATGGTTTACTAACTTTCATGGCGAATCTGCTTGCGTTGAAGCAAGATAATTTCTTTAGGAAAATTAACGAAATTTTATGAAATATGAAATAAGCCTTTCCTTAGATTCCCGAAACCATATATATAGGAGAGGATGGCAAAGTGCCATTTAACCTAATTAGGAAATAAAATCCCCTAATAACACATTTAAATAAATCTCTTAGATTTGTTCACCGTAAATCTCTGCGGATTTAAATTTGTATACTAATGATCTACTGCGATTTGTTTCCATATATAATAAATCTCTGATAATGTTACGAATATTATTATTAGAATTCTTATTTAAATTAAATCTAATTTAATTAAATATTAATAATAATTAATTCCAAATTAATCTATTATTCAAGTATTCCTCCATAAATTAAATATTAAATCAATTTAACATTTAATCAACCAACTATAATTAGTAAACAACGTTACTTGGTATTGTGACCCATAAACCTCGTATATCGAGTGATTAATTCTAGCCCAGAATGTGAGTGAACTACTAGACAATAAATGGAGACATTTTCAATATATGAAGTGCGTTTAGCAATGTGCAACTACATAAGCCCAGAAACATGGACTATTACGTTTATAGAACTTTTCATTTTAAGATATTAGAGATTAAGTCTTGAGCATGATGAAGTGTTTATTCAAATAACTTAGGTAATTTATCTCAAAT